>OY284468.1:50319507-51519507 GCA_958336335.1 Dilophus febrilis
ATAAACGTGAATAAATAATTGTGTGTGTACACCCATTGAAACATGAATAGTAAACGAGAAATTCAAATTTATTCCATATATAAAATTTCTATATATTATATATTAAAATTTACATTTATTTGTATATATACGTATGTGTATATAACCAACAGCTAAGCACTTTATTATTATATACTTAATATATATAAATATATATATAAACTCAATAAACTATATATGTAGATTTATTTACGATATTCACCTATATATTATGATAATTATTTATATTATGCAGAATATAAATTTATATATATTCAGTATATAATTACACAGATATATTAATTCAATATGAAATATTTCTAAATATAAACTTTCCACAACAAACGAAATAAAGTCATCATTTATATATCTATATACAAATTGTATTTATTTATATTGCATAAATATTATAGTATACCCATCAAACATCTATAATTCTATATTGATCAAATGATTAAAAAAAACTTTGTATAATCGTGTTTTTATGACTGTTATTTTAAGAAATTAGGAAAATTTTCCATTCCTTAGTTAATTTAGTATGCTAACTGCGTACTTATTTTTTTAATTCACTTGTTTATGAATTATTTTTATATATATTTTTTTATATTTATTTATATATATATATATATATATATATATATATATATATATCATAGAAAATCGGTTTTTATACAAAAATCTTAATTGCATTCTTGAGTTTATTTTAAAAATGTCCTTAATAAATATTGAAAAAAATCCTTTCAATATATTAATTAAAATATACATTTAAATTACAAAATTACAAGACAATATTATTTGTTGGTTGGGTAAACATAATATACACATACAAAACAAATATATATATTTATATGTTTTGAGGAAAGCATATATTGATATATACGATATACTATCCCCATATATAATATACATATATATTTTCAATGTTTATAAATAATCTTTGTACATAATCTTTACAACAATAAATTATTTGGTAAATATGTTTTTGTTCCTGAATTTACAAATAAATGTTGATCGATACAATATTCGTTTGTGTATAATGACTTGCAAATATTTGTTTATGCATCAATGATAATATTTGTATAAACAAACTCTAACTTTATATATAGTCCTAGATATAGTCATTGTAAATAGTACATATAATTTACATATATGCTTTCTCGTAAGCATTAAATGTATATCGTATATATCAATTTGAAGATGTTTTATTTGTACATAATTTATTTTAGCTTTTATAAAATCGTTATATGTTACATTCAGTTTATGTGTATGTATTTTATGTATATATACGATGCATAAGTATTTATAAATTATAATGCGAATTATAGATTATATATAATATTATATACACGATATTTTATAACGTAAATCGATATGAAAATAAACACGATACACACATATATTGTTTGTGGATTGGCAATAAAGTTATATGGTTTTATTTATTATATGCACATAATATCTATATTATATACCTATGATCCTTCTTATGTAAATTAATATAAAATTAAATTTAATAATAATAAACTATGTACATATATACGAGTATATATTTCAATATTTACCTTAATAATATAATCATAAGTCGGAAAGTCGTATATATTATTATATATATTGGATATTGATATATATTGGATACTATTTTTATAGATACAAAAAATACAGCCAATGTGACTTTGGCATTTAATTATCTTTATACTTATATATAATCAATATAATTTTAATACATAGATGAAATGGTAAATTTTGTAGTTAAATATTCTCAAATTGATTTGAAGATTTTAATGCATTCGAAAATTGAAATGAATCACGATAAAAATCAAAAATCTTTATATGATGATTGTCTAAATAATAAACCCCTTTTTACTTGACTTGAAATACTTGAAATTTTAAGAAATTTAATATATTCGCATAATCTTTCAAACAAAAACATTAAATATAGTAATGAGATTTCTTAAGAATATGAACACATATACAAATCTATGGTAAACGATGAATAACCATTTCGACGATACATACAGTACAATATAATCTAATAACTTTAATTATAATATAAATTATATAATTAAATGCGTTAAATATTTTCTATTAAATTATAAATCGTGTTATCGCAAGTATAGTAATAATATAAATATATATATGTATATGAAAATAAAATTTTATGATTAATTAATAACGTATTATTTGAATATTAATATTATATGCTGTGCGGATATAAGGCAACAACGCCCCCACATATTATATTGTATATGAATACAAAACAATTATGATTAATTTTTAATGTATTAATGCACATTCAAAATTTAATTTTAAATATTATATCATATTTTCCACTGTATTAACAACATATGTATTTAATATCTATATCTGAATATGTTGAATTTATTTATATATAGATGTTTTCTATATTCGAAAATGTACCTATATAATCCAAATTCTTCTCATGTATTGTATAGATATTTCATAAAATATATCAGTTATAACATTTTTCATTCTACATATCTTTGCGCGTATATGTATTTGTACCTCTTTAAGTTTATTGTTGGTTTTGACTTTTATATAAATATAAATGCAAATGTAAATTATATACAACTTTTATGGATTTACAAAATACCATGTATATAAAGAGAATGTGTTGTTATTTTATTTATCGGTTCTGAGTTCTGAGGAATATTAAAAATTTAAAATGCGAGCCTATAACCGAACATTTTGGTTTTAGCTACCAAACGCATTTGGGAAAACATGTAACTTTGCATAAAATTCAGATTTAAATTTATATAAATTACATTTAGATATAAATAATAATTGTTAATTCCCGCATATGTCAGAAAATCAGTTTATAAAGAATATTACGATTATATCGGTTGGATGTAATTTTTATATTTTTTAATTAAGATTATATTTTTATCATATATATAAAAGAATCATTCGCATATATACACCTTTAAATGAATATATAAAAATAATATTATGCCTTATATATTAAATTTTTTATGTAAATTTAAATTATACTTATCATATATGAATATAATAATACTTATTTATATTAATAAAATAGAAAATATACACACACATACCTCAATTGAATAAATTATAGTTTTGCATTTAATTTGGTATATATATGTATGTTGATACCAAAATGCAAAATATATTTTTTTTATACCTTCGTGGTGTATTACAAAATATTTTCTGGTGTATATGATACTATTTAAAATGTAAATTTTATACAAATATATATAGAAAATTATGTTTTCTATAAAAGAAATTTAAACCAAAATAAAGTTCCTGTAATAATACGCATATAGAATAAATAGATATTATTTATGTATATGCCATATAATATATTTACAATAAACTACAAAAATAATCGAACAATTGAAACGTGTAACGTAGTATTTTAAAACTAGAATATATTTGTGAAATGGAAAGTTTGACTTCTTTAAAAAATTTAAATATTTTATGATCGGAAACATATATCTTTTAAATCGTAGTAATGTTCGTTATAAAGATTTAACTTATATTGTGCTAGTGTACGTTTATATAGTGTACGTTTATATATATAAATATCATTATTATTGTTATTATTATTATTATTATCATCACCATCGTCGTCAAGATAATACAACATAGACAGTTGTTTATATACCGTAAATTTACTATAAATGTAAAACGTATTATATAATATCTATTGTATAATAAAAGATACGTATATTCACCCATGTATATAAATAGTAAAATTCGCTTTCGTAATAAAATAAATAAAATCAGTAGCAAAAAAATTATATATAAATATAGTATAAAAACATTTCCATATAATTCTTATAATATAGAAAAATGGGCTTGAAGCAAAATTGTTCTATTGTCTTTGCATAAATACATATATCACTTTAATATATCTGCGTTTCTATATTAGATTAGGTGAATTTCATATATAATACCATTACCATACCGTATATATACTATATATACATATACGTGTGATAAAAAAAATGAAAAGAATTTATTTATTTTTATTTTATTTTCGTTTTCTTTTGTATATATGTATATATTTTATTTTATGTTTTTAATACGATAAGGGTACGTGTTGCAAATATTTCATCCCTCTGGTGAAAAATAAAAACAAAGAGGAATTAAATCTATTCAAATTTTTTGTTCTTCTTTATTTCATTCAATATGAATTGTACATTATAATTTATTTATAAAGCATTGCATTATATAGAATTGCGAATATTTTGCATATATAGAAACAAAATACGGAACACATATTACTATTATTATTAATAATATTTTAATGATATTCCGTAGATCTTTGCCGTTCCCAACAACAACTAGAACAAACGTGTGCATTTTTATATCTTTATAAAATAGTCTTAACCAAAGTTTCCTATAACCAATATAACACCATGGAAGCGATAGAATCTATTTTATTTTAGATAAACGCAGATCAAAATCTTTAAATAGATGTCCACATAAAATCAAACAACGTACAAACTTTTCCTAATGCAGATTATTCTAAATAATTATTTTTAATATATATATATATATATATATAGTAGATATATTGGCAAATATATAAATTAAAAACAATATATGTACGAACAGAGATACACAGGATATGCACTTACAAAATTGGGGGTTTTTTGCTTGATGAACATAGCTATACATAATTTTAATTGAAATTCAGTATTTATTTACAAAGGATTTTTGTTTTTTTTTTTTACAACATTTTTCAAACTGAAAAAGGACATTTTATATTTATATATATATATATAATATAATATATATAGTATTATATGATGGTTAATTAGTGTCATTCTGTAAAGATTTTCTAATTTCTTGGTATTAATCAAAGATATAAAGCACACAAACATTTATTTGCTTTTATATGTACATGTAATTGCGTATATTTATTATAAAATGTGTATATATTCTACGTTATCTTAATATAAATTTTCGTTTGCATGTATCATATAGCAATTTTAAGGGAAAAATCTTTTATTTATAGAATAGGTGAGAATAAACATTTAATAATATATATGATGATAATATATAATTGTAAATTTTTACAGAAATATATACTATACAAGTATAAAACATAAAGTAATGTGATGATACTACGTGAACTAAAACAAGTGTTTTATATAATATGTTGTTGATCTGTATTTAAATAACAGATTAAATGAAATTCTAAACAGATAATATTTTAAGAATAATTAAAGTGTAAACGGAAGTTCTAGAATTATTATATATATAATTATACCTATACTGTGTATACATACATTTTGTATATATATATATACAAATTATATACATATATCATATAATATACAATGCTTTTGTTTTGTAAATGACTAGATTATTATATTTAGTACATATCATCAAGTAAATTTTATACGTCTATGTCTATGATATTATTTGTAGATCTTAATTATATACAGCGTTATATATGTTTTACAAAATTTTGAAAATTATACCATAGTTGAATTCATTTATATTTATACATTAATCAATTCTTACGTATGTTAGATATTTAAAATATAAAGAAGCAATTCTTTTCATATCAAATCAATGTATGTCCGTTTTCAAAAAATAGGATAGGAAAAAACATAGGAACATTTTTGTGTTAATTTTGAATTATATAGTTGATCAAATGTCATTTTAAAATTGATAGATACCAAAACATTTACTAAATATATTCTATTTTTTTAAAAGAATAAGAAATAATTCTTTCGTGGTGTTTTTTCTATTAAACATTTTGTCTTCACCGTTTTTCCAACATTTCAAAATAATATCTTTAAATTTATACATAAATATGCATATATATTTAACAATTACAATTTTATAGATGTACTTTAAAATATATTATATACAATGGTTTTATTTGCATTATCTTAACAAACACATCATAAGCGGATCTGTATTGAAAACTATATATATATATGAATATAATGTAAGTTCTTTTATAAAACTGTTTAGCTAGGTTTTTTATATATCTATATGCGAACAATGAAAATATGTGCTGTATATATGTATGGCAATTCATAATACGTTTTGTAATATTATTTCAATAAAAATTGTATTATTTTTTACATATAGAACAAAAAAATGTTCAAAATAGCATGCATATCATTATATATTTTGTTTATATATGAATACCTGTACGGAAATATAATAAAAAATAAAATACTAAAAGTTATATACGAATATATAAAGATATATAAATACACGTGAATGATATCAATTTATAGGAAATAAAAGTATAGATATCTATATGTAGAAAATTCCAATTTAGATGAAAAATATTGTCACTTGAGTTGCGATATAATAATAATAATAATACAAAAATAATAATAATAATAATAACAATATTATTATATATCAGTATAGATATAAAAAAGAAAATGTCATATATGTATATGTAAATATCTACGAAAAATATTTTCCATACCATTTATTTTCTTTTTATAACCCATTTTTTCGCATCAAAATGCAAATACGCTGGAGTAGAATTGTATATATATTATATTATATGAGATGATGGGTATAAAAATAGAGGAAAACAGTATGTAAACAATATAGAGGAAAAATAAAAGATATAAATTTAAATTTGTATATAATAATGGTAAATTTTATAGTATAATGTAATATACATATAACTGTATATGATATATGGTTTGTATATACATATGTATATCTTTATATATAAACTAAACACACGAAGATGTATTCCTTTTATTTGCGTTAAATTGGTAAATGAAAACTAAAGAAAATTCCTTAGAAACTAATTTTTTTTATGGAAATGTTTCCTGTGCAGAACTAATTTGTTTTTATTGTTTAATTTTGATACATATTAAAATACGAATTCATGGCATTTAAATAAATGCGTGCATAAAATTGCATTGCATTGTGCATTGACGAAATTAAATCGCTTAAAAAAAGGATGCAAAATATTTATATCAGCTGAACTATATACTTATATAGTATATATAAATATAATATAGGGTAGGTAAATTTTCTATATACATATATATAAAACTTATTTTATACTTATAACCAAAATGCTTAGCAGCAGTGTTATATATATATATATATATATATATCATTCCTGTGTTTAGTTTTTTATATTTTGTATATTTTTTTTTAAATTATGAAAAATGTTTCACGACATTATCTATCATCTTCATTTTTTTTTGTTTGGGTTTATATTTTTTGCTATTTAACATTATAAAGTAAATTTTATAAAGCAAATTTTTGTTTTTTACACCACAAACACATATATTGTATATGGATATATAATGTGTGCAAAATTTATTATGCTCATATTGGTGTATTCCTAGAGAGACACATTAAAATTCAATCATAAAAAAGTTTTGTTTGTTTTCTTTTATTTTGAAGACACATTTGTATATGGAACACAGAACATATTTTGCTTGTTGTATATATAGTATATCCCTACATTTGAAATGTGTTAACATTATATTATATTTTAACAATATAAAGTCAAATCTATATACAGTAAAAAATGTCTGTATTCATAATGTATTTAGTACTTTACATATGTAATATGTTTACAAAATGATTATGAACGAATATGTATACATATTTATGATATAATATATATGAAATCTTTTACAATTTATAAATAAATGATAACTTGAATATATCTAGACAATGAAAAATGGACAGGACAGACAGATAGAACATGTCATATAGAAATATTGATATATTTATAAATACGTATAAAAAAATGTACAAAGTTTTATAGAAATTTAGAATTGAATGTTTCTAAACTTTATAATATTTTATTTACTATCTGTATATAGTATTTTCCATTATTTTGTTTTATTGTTTTATGATTTATATATATTTATATGAATGTATAAAAGTATAAAACAGAATAATCAGATGTATTTTTCTGATATATTTTTTAAAATATTTGTAACCCATCATAACATATTACATGCTTTACATATAGATATCTCAACATATATTATTATTTATATATAAATACATTTTAGGTTTATATTTATAGATAAAAAATAATACAATATAACTATATACGTATATACATGAGTACAGTAAACATTTTACACAAATCCCCTTTCGAATACATTACCCACATGGTACTTAGCTTAATAATAAGAACACATCTAATTCACATCCTCCATATATATATATATATATACTTGCATATTCTTTCATACAGCTATTTGAAAATATATATTTTAGAACATGTGCATATTTACAAGTGTAAAAACATATATTTATGATTATACGCAACACTATGAAAATAAATTGTACTTAACCATAACGTATATGTACAGAAAAATATCCTTATATTATACATTTTACAGGAGCATATAAAGCGAAAAGAAAAAATTTCTAAAACTTTTCTTGTATATTGTAAAAATGTGTATATATGATTCTTGAATTTATATACACTAACATACTATACATTTATGATACAAGACAAGTAGATATATACATATATATTCATGAGTGTCCACATATTTACATTATATTACATAATATATTTAATCCTCTATATATGTAAAATTTATCCTTTTAAAGCATATATATGTGCCTACCACAATTTTAGATATATGTATATAAAGTAATGTAATGTAAACATTACTTGAAAATATATTTAAATACGGCAGTATCGTCACACAGAAATGTGAATATTATATTATTTATGATGAGCCATGTGTAAATATAAGATCTTATACTGTTTTCATAATACTTATATTACTAAATATTATTTATTCGAATTGTATACATTTAGATGCGTACTCTTTTATCATAGGTTGCGTCTATACATATACATAAATGTAATATCGGTATAAATTTATGCATTTAACAACAATTTTTGATTATGTCAATCAACATTACATACAATTTATGCCAATAGTGAAAATTTATTATGTTTTGAACGAAATTTTACCACATCGTCATGGGTATTCATTTGCATTCAATAATCTGTTATATACTGCATACCGAAATTATTACGATTAATCTAAAAATGTATTAAAAATTATATACCGCAATTAAGCATATAAATTCGCATTCAATACAAATTACTTAAAGATTACACATATATAAGTATTTAATATTGTATATACAAAGTTTTATAAACTATTCTATTATGATTAACCAACCACATACTTAAATATACAATTCGTTTTTTTGTTATGTGGATTTAAAAGGGCATTAATATGTATATATAGAACACGAATATATATAATGGTTAAACAAAATTTTCTTTATGGATCCATAATTTTCTTAATTGTTTTTTATTATTAATACATCTCTTTTTATTATACGCAGGAAAAAAAATAACACAAAAAGGATATGTATACAATTTTTTTTCGTTGAATAGAAACTTTCTCTATTATATATTTATACAATATATATATAATAATAAAAATAATTGTATATATAAAACATTTATGGTTTTTTTGAAAAAGTAATGGAAAGTTATAGTATTATATATATATATATATATATATATATATATATATATATATATAACAAATTAGTATAAAGTTATATGAATTAATATTTATGTATATATATGGTATATATAATTTAGATATAAAATATATGAATGAGTATTTTACTATAATATTTTGGTATTTAATATTATATATCATCTATTCAAAGAACGTTTTATTTTTTATTAAATATAAATTAATTATTGCATTTATAAAATTGTATTATTGTATATATTCGTATACAAAGGACGAACAAATAGAATTTTATATGAATTGTTATACACGCGTTTTATATTATTTAATATTTTGGAATGGCTTATATCCTTATTATCCTATTGTCTGTAAATGTTATTCAGATGAATAATAAATTATAGCACGATTTGCTCGTTCCCGTTCCCATTGATCTATATAAGATATAAACATATACTTTTGCGATCACTATTTACTTTTCAAATATATGTTAATTTCACCACTTCGAGTCCGATATTTCGATATTGTGAGTTACCGCAATACTACTATCGTGTTGATATTGTATCATTTGTTTGAAGTTTTTTTAAAAATATTATTTTATTTTTGCATAATTCACATAAATAATTGTGCAAAAGGCAATAAACAAAAGGAAAAAAGAAAAGCATCAATTTTAATTAAATTTATTGTTTTAAATTCCATTGAATTAATATATGCAATATTAAAATTGTCAAAAAAAATATATAATATATATATTGAGGCTTTCAAATACGTAAAAAAATCGAATGACATCGAATTTTATATTATATTTATAACTTTTTGTATGTATACAAATAAATTTTAAATGATTATTCAATTATACAAATAAAGAAAAAACTCTATATATATTAAAACAATAATCCCCATAATAATATTTATTTACATTCACTATATTTACTGCTGTATAATAGATTATAAACAAATATATTCGTATAATCGTAATGTTTTATAAACGAAATGGAATAATATTTTTTAATATAGTTCATACCTAAACAAATATATGCTCAATCGTTATTATTATTATGATTTGTATAATATGGATTTTTATGTGCATTGTTTACATTTGATCTTGCATATTTTAATAAGTTTTTAATTAGCATTTTATAATTAGAAAAATCGTTTATAATTAGATAGTCTTCTCATAAATCAATTAATTTATATTATATTTAATATAATATATGGTATACCATTTCAATTATTGTGCAAAATTTTAATTGTTATACTTAAATGTTACCAATTTTCAATATTATATAGACTAAAAGTTTGTCGCTTTTAAAATCTGTAAAAATGAAATGTTCGTTTTTTAAATCATTTCATATTCAATGATCTGAAAATGTTCCTCGTTTTTTTTTACATTTATAGATAATTTAAATACATATTCACATAGACACTAACTATAACTAAACATACATATCATTTATTTTTATAACAAAATAAAACAAACAAACTTTAAATGCGATTTTGCAATTTATAATATTGAAATTTTAACTTTATTTTATATATCATATATATGGAGAAAGGGAGAAAAGTTACACATTTCAATTTATTTTATATTTTTTTATACAAAATGAATGCACCTAAAATGTACAAAAAAAATCAAGTTTTAGTAAAAGTTTTATTTTAACGTATTTAAAATAAATTTATTATATATGGTTTTATAGTTTTACCGTTTTACTGTACATTTGTGATTTACATTATACACACAGATATAAAAGGCAAAAGTTGTTCGTCGTAAAACAAAATACGTTTTGGTACACTTGTTATTATATATGATTGTAAATTTACAAAAAAAAAAAAACCTATATACCAACTCATTTTCAATCAGTTTTTGTTTTTTTTAGCTTTGATTCTATATACTGCAAATACATAATTTATAGATATATGCGAAATAAAAAATTGCTGTTAATTTGATTGGATAAAAAAGCGCATTTATGTAATTAATTTTTTCTATCAATATATACATATAGCCTTTTTGGTGATGATGATGAGATGCCAATTTATAAAAATAGCATTCAATTAATTAAAATAAATAGTTTAATTGTTTCAATCACTATTTATATATATAGATGCAATTTATTCATTATTGAATAAATATGCAATTTATAAAATTTAAATAAAAACGCCATTTTTCCTAATACAAACGATTGAATAGCAGAAATATTAATATGAAGATATAAACAGCGACTTTATAATAATCGATTACAATTTCTATTTTCAAATTGTAATAATTATTAAAACATATTCATATTTTAAATAACCGCATGTAAATATATACGATAATGAAAAATAATTATTATACCAAAATTTTCATTATATATTTTTATCCGCAAATAATCGAATAGGTGTATAAAATTATTAAATAAAGTTTTACAAGAAATATTAATAAAAATAATTGTAAATTTAATAAAGTACACCTATATACAATATGCCAAAGGTACTATATAATTTTATATATAAACATAAATGTTCAATATATATAATATGTATGTAATACAATTTTAAATCCATATTACATTTATATATTTTATTTGTTTGTATATTTACGATATTATATTTTCGTAAATTTGTATACGTTTTATATACATTCAACATTAATATTATTATTAAAACAAACATTGAATATATATACCTGCATATATATGATATATATATCAAATATAGTTGTATAGAGTTTATTTTGTGAATATATATATACTTGATAAATATTATGTAATAAAAATTTTCTAAAGTAAAAAACAAATTTAATAAAAAAAATAACATAATATTTTTACTGAATTTGTACACATGAATTGTTAAAAATAAATATATATATATATACATATATATATATATAATGAAAATGTTAAAGTTTATTTATATATATATATATATACATTTAAAATCTATTTCCCATTTATATAAAAATTTCCTTTTATATATTTATAGAAGATATAGAAATAATTCTACACATCATATAGATATTTATTTTTATTATATATAAATATGGCTTTATGATGTAATGGATATAGCTGTGTCTGTATATATCCATATAGATATATAGTATTGAAAATTTCAAAATACATTTCTGTGCATTTATAATATATATAGTGGTTGGTTATATATAAACATATACTATATAGATATTGTAATATTGTATAGTTGGTTTTTGTGTAGATTATTGAAGGGAAATTAAAGTAGATACATTTCTGGAATTTCAATTTATTTATATACATTTATATATATATAGATATCTTTATAATAATTCCATTCATATATTTATGTATATATATATATAGATGTTATTAGAGCGGCTATATTTATAAATACTAAAAATATATAAACTGTAATAGATCTATGAAAATGTTCTTGTGTGGTTTTAATTTAAAACTAAAAAAATATGCAATTGATGTTTGAATTGATTGCTGATTATATAGGTATTGGGAAAATTTTTAGAATAATGAATAATTCACGTCCATATTGTCGAATTGATGCTTCTAAATTTTTGATTACACGGAAAAACTAATTCAAGTAAATTTATCTTACGAATATGTTTATCACATTTTTCCAGAATAACTTTTTATGTTTTGTTTTTAATTTTCTTAAAAATCAAATACAATTAATTGCCACTCTAATCGTAAAACTTTTTTAATATTCTATGTACATATATACTTTATAGAGATGCCCATATTTCCATATATAGGTATATAAGATTGATATATTTACACATATATATTTTAATAATTTTATATTTAGCTACAATAGGTTTTTGTAAAGACCATATAATAATGGAAATGTAATGTAAAACGTGTATATAACCGAAAATCTGTTTTGTAGTTTTTTGAAAATCATTTATGTATCACAAGTCAAATATAAATAAAAAAAAAGATTATTTATATAATTTTGAGCATATAGTTCAAATATCTTATTATCACAATAAAACACATAAGTCAAAGCTTTTATATATATTGATTGAAAGAAAAAATTAAATTATATCTTTTTATATACAAAAGCGATAAATGTATATATAGTATATGTTTTTCTGAGTATATTCAAATAATACATTATACATTTCTATACAGTTCCATTGAACAAACATTTGATATAAATATAGAATCGCTTTATCTTAAATGAATTGTAAAAGTCAAACTCCGATATATATATTTCACAATATATATAATGTTTACGAATATATACTTAATGGAAATGTTATAAAGGTATATTCAAGAAATCATTTCGTATATATATATATATATATAAAAATAAATATTTGTATAGATAAAGTATAAATATACATTCCTTACGGTTATTTTGTTACTTTGTTATTGAATTTGTAATGTATTATTTTTATTTTTTAGCATACAATCTATACAATAAAATATTTTGCATATATACATTTTTTTTGTCTGAAAATAAGTTTTCTCGCGTATTTTCACACTTTATATTATTTTCAATTTTTAAATGCGTATACTTATTTAATATAAATATATATATGGTATCAGCTGTGGTCTATATATGGAGAAAAACAAACTATATAAATGTGTGAAATATTATTTTATTTTTTTCAAAATAATATATTTTATATAATTCTTTTTTATATATGTATATATATATATAGAGTATATCAATTTCAAATAGCTTTAGTATAAGAGCAATAATATTTATAGAATATGAATTAAACAAACAAAAAAAAAAGGAAAAAAAACATTATTATTCAGATCACATTTGTTAACAGTTTTATCATACAATACATACTATATTATAGTATATTTATAAGCACGCATAACCAACCATATCCAGGTGATAATTTTAGATTTATCTTATAAATGTTTTTATTTTTTGAGTATAGGGATTTTTTTTGTTGTTTCTGTGGTTGTTGTTAATAATACATTTCCTTTTATAAATAAAAATCATATATAATATATATATATATATATATATATTTATAACCATTTGCAATTATTTTGTATGAAATTCACGTATTCAAAATGAAAATTTATATATTCTGATGTATATACGGGAAAAAATCATGTATACCAAAATTATATTATTTGGGGTTTTTTTTATAATAAATTCTTCATCTTTATATTTACGTCATTTTGGTTATCCTGTCTATATTTATAATTTTTTCTTTATCTAGATATGATATGTATATAGAGGCTTAAAAGTTTATAAATTTTAGCATTAAAGTTCATCCATATTTAATTGGAACAGTTTAGTATATATGAAACATTTTACAAATTTTGTTTCGTTTTTCATCTTTTTTTTTGTATATATAAGTTATATCACGTGTTAGGTTATGGCATATATATATATCTGAATTTTTTGAGATGTTAATGATATATTTAATTCAATTATTTAATATTCTATTTAATATATTTAGCATATTGGTTTCTAAAGAATATCCACATTAGTAAAACGCAGTTACTAAAAACTTCAAATTAAAATGAAAATTTAAAGAAAATTATATAATGTCCAAACAGTGAGACTCTTTCAGTTCTTATATATGACTTGTATACTCATTCATTTCATACATCATTTAAAATCATATATAAAATATAATAAATGTATATTAAATAAGAACTTGTTTTTTTATTTTGAGCATATACAATAAAGTAATAGAAATTGTTTATGTTGTTCTTAGTACACAGATTGTATAAAAATGAATTTAGAAATGATTTGAAAAGCAATTAAAAATATAGAAGTTTTTGTTTGTTCTATATTGTGGCATATCATATATATATATATATGGTATGATGGATTCAATTTTACGCCAATTAATTCTATTTGGTCGTAAATAAAACACAATTGTTGTTCTTGAAAAGAATATATTTATTCTTTAAAACGATATATATATGATTCAAATAAAAATGTACTTATCAATAAATTATGAAATATAAATATAGAACTGAATTGTGTTAGTCGAAAACATATACATATTTATTGAATGTGAAATGATAAAAATAGAAATCCAAACAAATAATTTACCAATAATGTTATCGAATGAATGTCAATTTCCACTTAATTTTATTAAAATCCATATTATATATTGCCGCAGTTCACTTATTTATTATATAAAAAATAAAATTAATTTTAATTTCATATATATACAATTAAATAATGTGATTGTATAATTCTTTTTGGTTATAAACTTCCATAATAATGTAATTCTAATATATAAATTAAAAATGTGGAATAAGGGAATACGGCACAAAAGATAATGAAATCGTGGATATATAAAATACTATATATAAATATACTATATCCTAATGTATACACGATATAGAAAATATAAAAATAGAAAAATTATAATAATATAACATAGATAGATAAAAAAAAGCTTTAAATAAAAACAAAATAAAAACAACAAAAAAATTCCCCTTTTTCTAAAGATATATATAAAGTTCTTTTAATATAATTTAAACTTTTCCTTGTCATCTTCAATATATATATACATATAACATCAACAACGATTTTTTCTTTTCTTCCTTTGTTGTTTTATTTTCTTTTTTTTTTTTTTATTTTTCACACTAATATTGTGTTTATATTTTATGTACAAAATAAATGTTAAGATATATTTATGTTATATATATGAGGTTGAATGTTATCCACCCACTTTTATATATATATTTTTATATGTATAATCTTACTAATAAAGGTCTTTTCACCGTCATCAGTCGTCTTCAAAATTAAGTGCAGGAGGAGTATATATATATGTTGGCATGTTGAAAAGTTTTCGAAAGTAATAAAGGTATATATGTAGAATGATATAGAAAATAAAATATAAGGACAAAAATTGCTAAAAATACATCTTCAATTTTAGTATTGCAATATACATAAATTGAAATTTTCTTTATATATAAATCATACTCAAGGAAAAATCTTTAAAATAATTGTATTTATTGTTAGTATAAAAAAAAAGTTGATATTTTTTAACGCTGAACTATTGTTATTTCATTTAGAATTGTTCTAATTTAAAAAGTAACAATGATTTATACAAAGAAAATATTTTATTATATTAAGTTTATATATAGGATGAATATATACACGTGTATATTTATACGAATGTTTGTATGTACTTATGAATTTATGTTACTTTACGGCGTGCTATATTTAATTTTGTCTACCTATATATATTTTGTATTAAATCTAACCAAACCCCAAAAATATTAGTATTTAGGGTTTATATACTATAGTATACAATATATGTATATATTCATATAATCATTATATGTGTTATATATAGTTGCACAATAGATGAATATATTTTTGTTTACGTGTACTTTATTCCTTGTTTTACGTTCTTAATTCCTCTTATTATGTTATTATATGCTGTATATATAAATATTTATCCATAGTATATATATTTCCTTTTGTTATATAATTTAACAAAAATTCATATACATTTCTCAACTTTACCATATATGTATATTGTGCTTTAAAAATGGTCATTTGATCAACTATAAAAATAGAATATTATTCTTGTTTTGTTATATTGTTTTTTTCTTTCTATGTATTTATATATTTTTGCTCGTTTATTTGAAAATAATGAGGATTTTAAATTTTATTATATACCTTGAAATGTGAACGATATAGAGTCGTCGAGTATATTATAAATGAATTTAAATGATAATAAACGTTAAGTGATAATAAATATTTTTCCAGTTTTCACATTTATTTAAAATTTAAAGGATATATATAGAAATTTACTTTTCTTTCTATATATAAAAATATTTAATGTTTTTATGTATTTATAAAATATATATATATACGGATGGATAGATTTGTTGTATATATATACATGGATATATATTTATAAAAATTCAAAAGGTAAACGTTTAACGATCCTTAATTATGTTCATATCCTTTATAGAAAAGAGTTATTTACTATATAAATAAATAAATATACTTACATATATATGTATATAATTAAATAACCATTTTATAAAGTGAAAAACGAATAAAGAAAAACAATGAATGAAAAATTAAAATATTATATATACTTTATAAAAACAATTATCTGTGCGAGGTTCTCATCATTTATTATTACAATACATAATATGTAAGACAATAAGACCATGGGTGTTACGTTATTATTATATTAATGCGAATAATTTATATAAAATATATTATATAATTACCTATAAAAAGTTGAAAATTATGAAGAGATAATCAAGCATATAAGAATGTATATATTATATATATGGAAAAATATATAAACATAAACACTAGACATAAAATAATAGGCAATTAATTATATTAATGTTTTATATAATATTGTATATATATATATATATTATATTATAACAAATTATAAACAATTATATCACACTCGCAGATATATATAAATGTATAATCTTTAAGCGCAATGCGACTCTAATATAATATTAAGATGAATTTAAAATATTTTTTAAAACAGATATTATTTTTAAGATTAAATCAAATTTTTTATTAAAAAAAACTCTTTCATTTGGTTTTTATTACCGAATCTATTATCAATTATATATTATAATTCCCAGTGAAAGTATATATCGATGCATTTAAGCTTTAATTACAATAAAAAAATATTTACGGAAATTTTTAAGAAAAAATCTATATAAAGTTAAAGACTGAATAATTTTTCTATTTAATCAAGTATAAGAAATTTTCAATAGTTGTATATATTTTTTCTATATATTTATACCGTTCATTGATTACAACATTCGTAACTGCACGTATCCATGAAGAATCGAAAATTTCAAAGAATAGGCGAATATATATAACCACATCTATATATAATATATGTAAATGTAATATAATAAAAATAAATGAAAAAAATATTCTATAATAAATATAATATATATATGATAATATAAGTATATTGTGTATAGAAGTAATATTTAATTTTTATTTATAATAAACGGAAATATGCTATTTGAATAATATTTTCTTTTTCATTTCTAATATCATCTTTTTATATATTTATGTATATAGAGAATGTATCTATAGCTTTTATAATATACACATTTATATTATTTTTAATATATAGCATTTTTTTGTATATATATACAGTAGATTTTCGTTTAGGCATTCAAAGAGCTCATATTTTTCAATAAAATGTATAGCTCAATATATATATTTAGTAAATTTAGTAAATTTAGCAAAGGTTTCCAAAATTACCAACCAAAATTTACCAATTTAGTAAATTTACCAAAGGTTTCCAAAATAAATATCAAATTATCAAAATATCCAAAAATAGTACGATAATCTAGAAAACTTAATACTTTTTACCATTTATTCAGGAGTTATTCATAATTTCCAGTTTTCTATTGTATTCCTTATAAGTATTTGAATACCGCCAGAGTTTGAATATTGGATATCATAAAGATTTTTCCAATCAACTATTTAATTTATACTCTATCATTTGGCAAAAAAATCATCAATTATATATTATTTTATAAAACCTAATAAAACTAAAAATTGTATTAAAGGGACTAAACAAATTGAATTATTTAAATGATTATAGATTTTCCATATGTATTGAAAATATGTATATATAAACAATTTAAAAAAATGGAAAGTTGTTAAAATTGAAATTCTACGGTAAAATGAAGTTCATTGAAATAATATATGAAAATTCTTACATATTTATTATTATATTCAGTATATAGTACTGAATAATATATATATATATATATATATAAATAGAAATGAAAATTTTTATATATTAAAATATGATAATGAAGAGATATAATTTATTTAAAAAACATAGAAAATTATATTATATTTATACTTGATTCGTTGACTATAACAGCTGTAAAAGTATATAAACATACATATATGTGGACTTTTATACTTCATTCCGGCTATATATTCCATAAAATAATTTCAAAGGGAAAGCAAAATAATTTTATATTATATATTCATATAATCAAATAATATTGCTGGTTTGCATATAAATATTTATATACATTTCACTTTTATTTATATTATATATATATGTATATATATAATATAAGGTTTGATCGAAAATTTTTTAAGCTTTATATAAAGGATTTTGGAAATATTTCTATATATATATATGTATGCATCTTAAAAAAATATGAATACCAGAAACACGTTCGAAAGCAATTCTTTTATCTTTTAATTTAACTATAAATCATAAAAAAAATGGTAATGTACATTGACAAAATATATTACGTATAAAAATAATAATAATAAATATTGATTAAAAGGGAAAATTATTTTAATATACCTATGCCTACATATATAACATTCTGAAATCTGAAAAAAATTTGAATTAAAATCAATATACAATATATATGTAGACATTGTATTCTTTTATATTTGCAAGAAATATAAAATAAAATCTTATTTTTTTGGTTAAATAGGAAAATGTCAAAGGATAAACATGTATATCAATTTAATATTATGCAAGCAATACATTTTTTTTCAAAATCATATATTACAGAAATATAAATCTAGATAAAGCATTCACACCAAATCTATAATCACAATTCAAGAATATATACATATAGATATCAATGCCAAATATTATATATATATATATAATTATGAATTTTTCTTTTTTATTTTATTATATATTTTTTTTTTATTTTAGATACAATCAAAAAATGAACATCATCAAGAGATCAATAGATTAGAATATGTCTATTTATTTATATATATAAATAAATTTAATACTATTAGAAAGAAGAAAAAAAATATAAAGGATATACAAAAAATATTTCCCCATGAATAATATTATATATATATATATATAAATAATATATTTTATAAAAGGTATGAAGCAAGTAAAAATAATAAATATAGGTATATATATAATATAGAGCATATAAAAGCAAAAGGTTTATTATATAATGATGAAGTGTACGTTTATGGAATATAGATGACAAAAAGATTATTTTGATATAATCGAACAGGTATAACAGTCAACGATTACATTATTTGTATTTCAAAATTTATATATGGTATATAGGAATATTACATATATACATAATGTGCATATATATAATCATATAAGGATATATTTTCTATATATAAAAAACATGAAAGGAATCCTACTTTAATCTAATATATGATTAGCATTTTATTATTATTATTATTATTGATACAAATATTCAATGTATATAAACTTTTTTATACGCATATAAAATATAGAGAAATAAATTAAATTGAATTAAATTTTTTATTATTATATAATAATTAACTCATTACAATAATCGTAATTTTGTTGTTTGAATCGAAAACCAATATATAGTCTGCATATTATAACATATACAATTTTGTCCTTTTTATATACCCTTTCATTTGAATGTCCTTCATTAGATGTCCCAATTTTGTTATTTGTTTTTACATTTTTTATTAATTTTTGAAAACACTCATTAAATATACCATTTTAAAATATATTATTATTAATATTATGATTTACGTTTGACTATCATAAAACATATCAAAACCGATTAATGTGTAATAAATATTATATAAACACTGTAAAAAAAACTGATAAGATACATATGTTCTTATATATTACAAATATAATATTATAATGTTTAATTTATACATATATATACAGTTTTACATAAACTGATATCCAGTCATGTTATTATCATATATTTGTTTAACAGGAATATCAATATATTATATATGGTCATGGTATCAGCAAAACTGATGCACTTCTACAAATATTTGTATATATGTACATCTATTTATATATGCTGAACACGATACTGATATAAATATATATATTTATGTTGTTTATATTGTAAATATGTATCTATATATGTATAAATTGTTCGTATCACGGTATCACTGACATAATGTAGGCATTATTTGTATATATATATATATATATATATATATAATATTTATGGGATGGGCAATATGCATAGTTAGATTTATAAACATATGTTTTGTCTATATATCCACAAATTACAATTACAATAATGCGTACCCATTCTGTATTATTTATTATATCAATATTGAATGTATTCTGATTTTATATTTTCTTATAGTCAAAATCCAATAAAAACATATATTGATATTATCAATATATCTATACAAAAATGGATCAACCTGGTTTTTATCGAAAACTAATTTTAAATAATAAATTTATGTATAGTTTCAACAAAAGTTGTGTTACAGATTAATATAATGACATTTTAGGTGTGATTATTTTACCGCAACAATATACATAATTTATAAATACCATAGTGATTTTTCAAAAAAGGTGTAATATATTGATAATTTTTCATACAAATCATCCATGCGATAATGTTATTTTTTTATTTTGATTTCCCCAATTAATTATGGGATAATATATATATATCGATATTTGTTCGCCGTATGCACTATAATAATAAATTAATATATACGATATATATATGTAATGAACCTCTTTATAATTAAGGTTGTATATATATATTATATTATTAAAGAATTTTTATATATATAAGCATCATACGCAGATAAGCAAAATTTCTTAGCCATATTTCCAAGAGGATAAGATATTCTGAATATTCTGAACATATCTAATTAGATGATTTTAATTAGTTTTTTGAAATATATATTAGGGTGATTTTTAAACTTTCTTCTTCTATATGAAATATCAGAAATTTATTGAATATATCGAAAAATTCAATATTTTTGTTTGAAATAAAATTTTTTTGTTGAATAATTAATTTGTTTTCAGGCATGTGCCTTTTGAAATATCCTACCTTTTAGTACTATGGCCAAACAAATTTCAAGCTACTGCAGATACACATTTAAACAATTCGGTATAAAGCTATACATGTTTTTTTATAATAAAAATACAAAATAATATTTTATCAATAACATAATGAGTAGTATATATACAGAATACAGATATATTCGTCTGATGAGTATTATAATCATATATAATTATATATGGATTGAATGGAATCGATAGATATAAACATTCTTTATATACAGTAAAATGTAAGTATATGCATAACATTTATGTATGTATTCATATACGTATAACATTTATATATAAAACATTATTTTGTTATACATTTGTTAAGGGTTGATTGGTTTCTATAAACTAATATTTTATCGTTATTTATTATATTCTTCTCTCTGTATATACAATACATTAATATTATTATTATTATATGCATTTTCATAAGCTTTATAAATTGTGTATATAATAAATATATAATATAATATCATATATAGTTTTGTATGTGATTTTATTACTACATATATATACATTCTTTATATACTATATATTATATTATTATTTATAAAATGATTGATAGACAATTTTTTAATACTCATTCAATAATAATTTTACTATTAATCATAAATATATTTATTTATGCATTACATATTCTGTATATGAAAATATATATATCTATAAGAAAAAAATAATAACACATAATTTTTTATTCAGACATAAGATGACTTCCATTTGATATTTTAATTAGGATTATAATATAAATGTATTTGTAATATTATAGATCAAATGATGTACAATATACGGATATAATTTATAGTATATATAAGATTATATAATAATCAATGGATATTCAAAACATTTAATCACTATATATAGCTATATTGATATATTTTACACTTGTAATTACAATTTGTTAAATTCATTTTATTATACTATAAAAACTGAAAACATATACTATATATATAAATAATTTCAAAAAAACTGTCCATGTAAAATCTCAATCAAAAACATAAAGGTTGATGCTGATTGAAATTTTCTCTTTTTTATATATATGCATACACAATTTTATACCTTTTATGTTATTTAAATTTAAATCAACATTTTATCTAAAAACAAAAACCCCCTATACATAATTTAATGTGCAATTTCTATATACCCTCCTTAAGTAGAATTTTTTAAACGTATATAAATAAAAAAGTAGTATTATGCTGAAACAAATAAAACTATCGCCAATATCCTGTATATATACATAACATTATTATATATTAATATACCGCATATGTGCATGCATAATAAGCACATACTATATATAACATTATATTAAAATCTCATTTTAGGTCATTGTAATCCATCACATAATGTTTGCGTTTGGGTAACTGTCGTCTTCATACTATATATATACAAATACATATATATTAGCAACATCTCATATGCATCAGGAACATATCCATCGCTATTATATAATCATATAAAAAATTTATATATATATATATACTTATAAAAAATCTATATAATAAAAAAAAAAGTTTATAAAAAGTAAGAAAAAGAAGCTGAAGAAAAACTTATAAGATGTTTAATATTAAATCCGTATATTCATTTATCTAAAAAAAATAAATAAAATTTAAGCTTATATATACTTGTATATATGGAAAAGAGTCAACTTGTGAAACAATATTTTCCTTTCTGTTGTTATATACTATATTTATATGCATGCATGAGTAAGCGTATATAAATAGTAATTTATATGTATATACCGAGACAGTCTTATTAGTTTTTTAATAATGAATGATCTTCTTATAAGTTGGTTTTCACAAGTATTTTGTAAAACATCTGTACAGATATTTATATATATATATAATATACAACTACTTCTTATACTATATGCAATATCGTAATATTTATAGTATATGATAATATATTTCCCGATATACATATATATTATATTGTTCGCATCCGCATATATATACGAACAAAAGACATTCCTATATTATATACAATTTTTATTTCAACAATGGTAAACAAATTTATAAAAATTAATGAATACATATAGGATTAAAAATAATCATAAAGGACATGCAAAAAAAAAAAAAAATAGCAAAAAAAAACCAGAAGAAAAAAGGAAAACAATAAATAATTAATGTATGCATAATCTTTTAATGTTTAAATATACAGAGACTATATATAAATATAATACATTTCTATCTTTGTCATCATTTTTTTTTTATTTCTAAATACCATTTTAAATAAATAATAAACAAAAAGGGTATATATATATATACAATAAGTAAAATCCTATTTTTAAATATAAAATAAACAAAATAATCATTTCGCGGGTTGGTGTATATATAAAAAATTAAACAATAAAATAACCAAAGAACAAAATAAAAAAGGAAAAGCATCAAGTGAAAAATAAAACAAATATATTCATTGTTTTGTGTATTTATTATTTAATTCTTTTCGTTCATTCATATATATAATTGATAAATTAAAATGGATACAGGTGAATATAATATAATGTATTTTGGTATATATGCGAGATATATAACGATATATAAATATTAAATAATCATATACATTTTTAGATGAGTAAAAAAAAATCCAGATTTTTTTTTAATAAATATTGTATTTGTTATTTAAAGTGCATATATATAAAAATATAATATAATAATGAATAATTATAAATTCTATAAATTTTTAAATTAAAAATAAATATACGCACGTAGAGAACTTTTAACGGAAATTATATTCAAGTTTTTAAAGTTATCAAATAAAATTCGAATTTATTCTAAAATGTAGTATACGATATTGATTTTGAATGTAATATATATAGTTAACATTAACAAAACCTAATTAAACAAATTAACTTTTTTTAAAGATTTTATATTATTGACAATAAATTATTTATCACATCAATTCAATGCGTACAAAAAAAAACCATTAATTGATATAATAGAAACGGTCTAAAACCCTACTAAAATTGTGGTAAAATTATCCTGTAATTCAAATTTCAACACAGTTTTCATTTTATTCACATTCTTTAGGGTACTTTTTATTTCTACCCTTCCTGTAATAAGGTTCAATACGATCAATAGGAATTTATAGTTAAACAATTGCGATATACAAAAAATATCATCATATATATATGTATCATATATTCATTCATCGTACCTATTGATATAAGTTAGACTGAATAATTTTGTTATGTCATCATCAATATATAAATTGGTATGAAAAAGTTAAAAAATCAAAAATGTAAAATTTATTCCTGATATTATATAATACATCTATACATTTATATATAATTTACTATCTTAAAAAGTTTATAGTATATATTCTTTGTTCTTTTTCGATTTAAAATACCGCAAAAACAAAAACAAAAAATAGAAAAACTTAAAGGTTATAATAGAAGTATCTTAAAAGATTTGTGTATCTTATATAACTATGAGCTCAACATATAATTCTTTTTAATTCTTAATTTTATTTTTTTGCCTTTTTTTTTGTATAATGTTATATGGTATATATTATAAAAATCCCTTCTATATATACTGTTTTTTTATTACCATATAAATATATAAAACTCAATCAATTTA
Organism: Dilophus febrilis; assembly: GCA_958336335.1. Lineage (NCBI taxonomy): Eukaryota > Metazoa > Arthropoda > Insecta > Diptera > Bibionidae > Dilophus > Dilophus febrilis. Next base: position 50,345,286 of record OY284468.1, read on the forward strand.
TATAATATACTTCATCTATATATGAAAGTTTTTTTTTATAAAAATTATTTTTAGAACTTTACAAGTTAAATTTTTCTAGTTTAATAATAATGTTCTTCAATATATACAATATATAAAAAATAAAATTTATGAATTTTAAGTAAAGTATAATACTTATGGTATAACATCATCAAAAATGTATATATATACTTTTTATATTCCAATTTTTATTTTATGCAATTGTGACAATTTATGAATATATATAATTTTTTATTCCTGCATGCATAATTAATAGTTTTATTTGTTATTCATTCTATATGTTTCATCAACTGATAATGATTTTATTTAAATACAGTAAAAAAATATATGTACTCTTTCGCCCGGGCTTTAAGTTGATATTATTTATATAATTCTCCGTATTAGTAGTTTTTTAGAATCGTAAAATACACAATAATATGATGATAATAATCATTGCGTGACTCGTAAAATAGTAAGGTCAAAATTCATGAAAAATAAAATAGCATGTAAAATTGCATAATAACAATTTTTTTATATCACTTATTACTTATTTTTATTATACGAATTTTCCAAGAACATTTAATTTAAAAAAAAAATGTAAAATGAATACCTAAAAATACAAAAGAAAAAAATAAATGTACCATGTCTTGAACTTTACACTTTGTTTATACGTAACTTAATTTATTTTTCTTATAAATTACATTTTACAAATTCATTCATTATTCATGTTTTGTATATTGGGTAAAATTGATTTTGTATATGTACAGTTGTACACGTTTAAAAAAAAGAATTTTTTTTAATTTTTCCATTAACATTCATTTATTTATGGTTTGATAATTTTTTTCTAGTCCTTATTCGTATATAAAAAAATTATAATATAAATAATATACTATACAGTATATATATGTATTTTATTCTGTATCCTATTTGATGTGTATGTATCTTATTATGTATATATATCTAACACACGGATATATATAATATTAAGAAAATAAATTGGTCTGAAATATATTAACAATAAATCAAATGAAACTTCTTATATTTTTAGTTTTCATTATATATATTATTTATTAAGATGGTATATTTATTATTTTATGTATATAAGATTCATTTATTTTAAGTGTATCTGTATGGAATGTAAAAGCTATACAAAAAAATGTACGTATAATATATAATATTAAAAATGATAAAAATATATCAATTTTTTACATTCATTTCATGATATATAAGCCACTATATAAACATATATAAATATACATTTTTGACGTGATGACCAAAAAGATAGAATATTCTGAAAGATACATGCTTAAAAATAAATTAATTATACTCCAAATAAAAATGTTTTTTCTAACAAAATTTTCCGGAAAATTCAATTTTTTCGAATTATATTACAATCGTAGTTTTTCTCCAATTTACATTTTCTTTGCGTCATATGAAAATACTCAATCAATTTCTGATTTTCCATAAAAGAAAATTTTCAGAATCACACCATTGATTCAAAAGATATAACCAATTTTTGTGTTCAGTATCATCTGACAGACACATTTTTGGTTTTTCCGCACGTTCAGCTATATCTTTTGAAATAATAAATCGATAAACTAAAGTCTTCTACCAAAATCAGAATTTATTTGATTCGTTACATGATGATTCAGAATAATATCGAGATTGAGAACATCAAAAAAATGCCTGAGAAAGTTGTAAATATTTTTTTTTTATTAAAAACAAAAATCAATTTTCAATTTTTAAAAACATGTAAGGTGTTGAAAATGTATTACAAAGCAATTGCTAAAATAAAGAACAAATTAAATAGATTGAAATAAAGAAAAATTGTACAAATTCACTTGTATAATATTCTTTGTATATTCTAAACCATATATATACAAAGAACATTGTTATATAAGCAAATATTTTTTAATACATAGTGGATTTTTAGCAATTGTCGAGATTTCTTTTTAATTTTTAATTTGTGCTTTTATGTTTTATAATAATTCTTATATTAATATAATTATGTTAATGATGATTATTGTTAAGATTTATTATAGACGTTTATTTAATATTTTCATATATGTATATATCTATATATATAGCAGTTTAAATAATTTCATTCAAACATTCCTTTATATATCTTAATTTTTCATTGTAAAAATTTAATAACCCTATATATATTTATACCGTTGTAATAATCATATATAAAAGGACACAATCCATTTAATTTAATTTATATACGTATACAGCCGCGTATAATATAAAGAATAAATAGATATACCTGATTGTGAGGTATTTCAATTATAAATTTTTTACTTGTATAGCACTTTTTGTTTTGTTACGAACAATACCTATATAATGATATCTAATATAATTTAGGGTCAAAATAAAGAAATTAATTATAAGTTTTGATGTTAAACTTTAAGTTACCGAATAAGAGAAATATAATTGATGAATAAATTTTCTTAAATAAATATAATATATACTTTTTGAATGTGCGAATCCCATTTTCAACAGATATAATGTAAATCCAATAAATTACATTTATTCTTGTGTGCGATCATTTGAAATCCATCACATAAAGGATTTTACTATGAAATAGTAAATCGAAATTATTTTGTCAAAAGATGTGGTATTTGAAATTGGACAAATATGGACAAAACCAATTTTAACACGCCAATTAAAGTTTTTCACCAACCACAATCTAATATAAAAAGAAAATCATATATCTATATATTTATCATATAGATCTTAATGTATATATATATATTTGGTATTAAAGATAGAAATGTACACATTAATTATAATGTAAAGTGTGATAACGATGCTTATTAAATTATTCTGTATTATACATATACAAATATTTATCTAAAAAATTTTCTTTATACAATTCTTTACAAAACGGATAGATATTAAAGAAAATTGTAATATTATATTTTTATTATATACATCTTCACTCTGTATGTACATACAGGTGTATATATCTATACAGAGTTTAAATAAAGTTTTAATTTTAATTTATATAATGTTATTATTGTTGATTGTTAACGTTTTCTTGTTTAATAAAAAGAACAAATCTTATACGTATATAATAATGCGATTAATATATACATAAAGAAGTATTTAATAAAAAGGTGTACATAATTTTTTTAACGCAAAAATTTATAGTTATACGCGGATATTTTTGTGAACTAACAATAGAATTAATTTGCCAATTATATATATAAAAGATCAAAGTTAAAGTTTTACACAATAGAATATTTTCATACATTATATATACAAATGATTTTTTTAAATGTATTTAATTCTCTGTTTTCAATTGAAAATTTCCAATTCTATATTGCCTATTATTTATTTATAATAACATTAAATCATTATTAGTATGTTTTAGTATTTTTTTTTTTCATTTCATCACTCATCGCATTTATAATAGACAACAAATAAATGGAAATAAAAAAAGTAAATTTGATTTAAAGTTGCAAACTTAACAATCGTTGTTTATTTTATATTAGGAAAATAAAAAGCCAATCATATTGAACAAAAATTAATGCACAAAGAATGAACAAAGAAAGAAAAAAATCATCTTTATATACCATATATATATATGTTATATGGGAAACATGATCATTATATCCTAAAAACACATTTGTTTACATATATATATTCTTTTGTATTATATATATTTTATTAGATTAATATATATGGTAGTAGTAGATTACGAATAAACCTTGCTATATATATTATATATACATACACAACAAATATTACTCTATTTATCCTTAAGTATTTCAATTAAATTTCACTTAATATAAATAGTTTTACCATTGAAAATGCGGAACTAATGGAAATTTCTATTTAACAAATTTTCATTCTTGTACATTTTCATGTAAACAAAAATTTAATTTATAGTATATAATATATTATACGTTTTTGATATATTTTACTATATATATATAAAATAATACAACTTCACATGCACCAAGTATTTAATTAAAAAAACACTTTAAAATTTTTTTCATTGTAATATCAAATATGTATTTTATATTTTATTTATAGATCTCATTTGGTATATATATACATTACATATATACAATTATTGGTTACTTAATTATTGTTCAGGTACACAATGCTGAAGTATCAGCTATATAATTCTTTTAACAGAATGTATGACTGCTAGCTGTATGTATATGCTTGCTGGATGATGAATTGAAGACATTTTGAAGCAAATGTCTATATTAAACGATGATAAAGTACCTTTAATGATGTGATAATTGATATAATATGAAGGATATATTGAAAGAATGTCGAGTATTACAGATTTTTTAGGTAAAAATACGAATGTAATATATCAATGAATACTCTGTAACAAATGATATGATTATCTTATTTATACAAACCACACAGTCTTATAAAAGTTGTTAAAATTATATAGGTATGTTGGTCCAAGTGTTTCGTGAATGAATCTTCACAATTATATTAGAGCTTATTTAAAAATGAATTTTCTCAAAAAAAAAAAACCAGTTCACAAAATATTTGTCTTGTAAAATTCAACATTTGTCATTGACATAAAGTTATAAATTAAATCACAAAGTACATACTTCTGTTTGTATAGATTGTATACTGCACTATATAAATCAATTAAAAATATTATTTTAGCAAAAATTTAAATAAATTATTTATAAGTATATGCAGATTCAATTGATGGTATCAAACTATTGCATTATACATATATGTGCTTACAATCAATATTGTTTTTTTAGGTATAAAAACAAAATGCACTTTAAATGTATGCGACATAATGGTTATATACACATTTATATATATTTGCTTTAATTGCATATATAAATATTTTGATATAAATCTGAGTTTATTCAAATATAGCACTTGAAATATATATATTTTAATAAATGAAAGCATCAGTTAATTAAAAATCTAATAAATAATAGAGTATTTCATGAATATAACATTATTATATACTATATTTTTCTGTATATTTTTCTTGAAAATATGTATATATATCAAGAAAAATGAAAAATAAGATACTTTACTGAGAATAAAATTACTATATATACATGCATATATACATGCAGTTAATTAAGGTGTAATGCAAAGTGTCTTCTATATATATAAATATATAAGGATAGTTAAATTAATAAATATATTCTATATATGCATACAGTCTTCTGTCTTCAACCAGAACATTTAATAAGGTATTTATTAAAATATATAAAAATCATAACAATTTAAAATGTTTAAAGGAAAATAAACACTATACATTTTATCATCATGTAAATCATTATATGCATATACTTAAAATATATAATAATTTATTATTAATTATGATGTTTATATATATATAAACCGCTTAAATAAACTACATACAGTATTTAATAATACTAGTTTGCTTCTTTATTTCTTCTTAAATATTATTCGTAAAAACAATAAAACTTAAAACTTCATCTATGAAGGTTGTCTTTGGCCACTTTTTTCAAGTAGTGTTGGTTTATAAAATAATATGATTTTTCATGGTTAGATATTAACAAAAGGGTGAGTTTTATTTACTTTAAAAATTCTTCAGCACTATTATCGATCCTATATAGTTGATGTAATTAAAATCTATCTTATATTAAAGGACATGCCATACTTTTAATGCGAATGTATCTATATACAAATAGAGAACAAAAATAGGTATAATCTCGTTGAACATCTTATTGAAAGCATAAGTATGTATATGATATGAATTCATTATTATTACTGTTCACAATATGGTAATTCACATAAAATAATCAAATCACTGATGATAAAACAAGGAAATAAACAATGATTATAATTAAGGATTTTATTTATCATTAAATAAGACAAATTTCGGACTGACAATCTCACTCAAAACATGACATTTTTGTATTGTAAATGATCATACATTGTAAACAATAAAAAATATTGAACATTGAATAAAAAATATTTTATAATAACTATGTTTAATTTTTTTCATATTAACTGTTGATTATTTAATTTACAAAATAAATGAAGGATTTTTAAGTAAAAGTAATAATTAAATTAATTATTTTTAATTTTCAATAATAGATAAGCGCCCAAGTCAATAGATAAAAATACGATGATAACCAAAGTGTTATAAAATTAAAAAAAAAAAGGTTAATTCATTTGATTTTCGTTAACAATTCAAATTTTATTTGGAATGTGTATTTAATATTTTTTTGTTGAAAAAAAAAAGACAAAATTTAAAATATATTGAGTAACTTTGACAAATATTGTTTTTTTTTTATTATATACAATTTAATAACTTTTTTCTATTCTTACTATATAGAACAAATAACAACATAGAAACATATATTTATGTATTTAAAATGGTAATTTTTTTTCGTTTGTTTTTAAATTAAATTAAAAAATATGAAAGCAAAAAACAAATTATAAAATAAAAATACTGATATTTGATTTTATTACTTTTTACTAAATAATAGATTATGTTTTTTTTATGTAATAAATCTTTTTCTTTCTTTTTAGGCTTTATCCAACAAATTAAACGTATATATCTAAATATATATATATATAATACATTATAGAATTTAAAAATGATTGCATGTAATTAAGAAGATTTTATTTATTATTACACATTACTAAAATTGATTTGATTTAATATTTAGTTACTTTTTTTTCATGCTAATCATATTTTTTTTTGTTAAACAATCTGTAGAAAAAAAAGAAATTAATTATTAAATATTTTGAATATATATTTTAAATAAATTTGTAAAAACTTACGTAATTCTTTTTTATTTTTGTATATTTGTTTAGATTTTGTAAAATATAAACAAAATATCATTAAATATTGATTCAAAAAAGAAAAAAAATAAAAATACAATGAAATGTTTAATGACGGGAATCACGTGGATAAAATTCAGCCAATATTGAAGCTGGTATTCTTTTCAACATTTCTTTCGGGAAAATACGTAATAATTGCCATCCAATGTCTAATGACTCAAATACAGTACGATTTTCGTAGTTACCCTAAATACAAATAATAAAAAAACACCATTTTTTAATAACATTACCAAATGGATAACAAAATGATGACGAATAAATTATTTTGTTCAATTACAATGGAAAATAAATTATTCGCTAGTCAAAATTGTTATGATAAAGAAATAGTATTATAGAGTTTAATTACTTGAGAAATGAAATTCTTTTCGAATTTAGATAAAAATTCTAAATATAAAAGATCATCAGGTGTTAAAGCTTCCTCACCGACGACAGCTTTCATGGCTTGTACATCTTTACCAATGGCATAACAAGCATACTGTAATATAGATACAAACAAAATACCAACATTAATAAATTGCAATCAATATATGTAATAATTAATATATAGAATAAAAACCGAAAAATAATTACCAATTGATTTGATACATCAGAATGATCTTTACGTGTCATGCCTTCACCGATAGCCGATTTCATTAAACGTGATAGTGATGGTAATACATTTACTGGTGGATAAATTTGTCTGTTATGTAATTGACGATCAACGTAAATTTGACCTTCGGTAATGTATCCCGTTAAATCAGGAATTGGATGGGTAATATCGTCGTTTGGCATAGTAAGAATTGGAATTTGTGTAATTGAACCGTTACGACCTTCAACACGTCCGGCACGTTCATAAATCGTAGCCAAATCGGTATACATGTAACCGGGGAAACCACGACGACCGGGTACTTCTTCACGGGCAGCCGATACTTCACGTAAAGCTTCAGCGTACGAAGACATATCGGTTAAAATAACCAATACGTGCTTTTCACATTGATAGGCCAAAAATTCAGCGGCTGTCAATGCCAAACGTGGTGTAATAATACGTTCAATTGTTGGATCATTGGCCAAATTCAAGAACAAACATACATTCTCCATAGAACCATTCTCTTCGAAATCTTGTTTGAAGAAACGTGCCGTTTCCATGTTGACACCCATAGCGGCGAACACAATAGCGAAATTATCTTCATGATCGTCCAATACAGATTTCTGCGATTGTTTAACTAAACCGGCTTGACGACAAATTTGTGCAGCAATTTCATTATGTGGTAAACCAGCGGCCGAGAAAATCGGAATCTTTTGGCCACGAGCAATGGAATTCATTACGTCAATGGCCGAAATACCAGTTTGAATCATTTCCTCGGGATAGATACGTGACCATGGATTAATTGGTTGACCTTGAATATCTAAGAAATCTTCGGCTAAAATTGGTGGACCCTTATCAATTGGTTTACCCGAACCGTTGAATACACGACCTAACATATCTTCTGATACTGGTGTACGTAAAATATCACCGGTAAATTCACATAACGTATGACGCGCATCAATACCCGATGTGCCTTCGAATACTTGTACGACTGCCTTTGATCCACTTACTTCGAGTACTTGACCAGAACGATATGAACCATCATTTAAACGTAATTGTACAATTTCAGCGAATTTTGGAAACTTAACTTCATCCAAAATAACCAATGGACCATTTACACCTGATACGGTTTTGTAGGCTATTATTGTATAATAGAAAAATAAAGAAAAAAAAAAACAATGTGATCATTTTTTTCGTTAACAATAGATAAGAATATTCAATGCATTGATAAATATACAAAATAAAAAATTAATGAATGTATTCCGAAAATTACTAGTATTATATAACGTATGAATTTATTTACATGATGATTTAATTTTCAGCAAAATTAAATAAATTAAATAATGTCCTTATTAATTTTTTATTTTAGTTTACTAGTCCATTGAATTTACAGTCACGCACACATACACATATAAATACAATCTCTACACATTGAAAAAAGTCAGGTGTTTTTATATTGATCACATGACATTTCATGATAACAAAAATACATAAAAAAAATCTTTTGGATCTAGGTGTAATTGTATAACATTTTAGATATTACAATGAATTCAATTAAAATAATAAAGATAATTAATTGAAAAATTGATTGTTTTATTTAATTATTTATAAGAATATTATAATTGTAGATATTATAGAATAATATAAATGAAAAAGATGGCTGACCAAAGTTTATAAAAATCAAGTGACATGAAAAAAAAAATTTTTTTTCCATTTTTATTTATAATAAATTAAAGATATCTTCTAGTAACTTTATAAATCAATTAATAATAGTTATATTCATTAAAAGTAGAACATCAGGAATATGAATGAGAATACGGGTAATGAAAGGGATTTAATATTAAAATTTAACACTTACTAAAGTAAAAATTGTCTATGTACTTACTCAGACGGGGTTGTGAAATAAAATCCCTGGAAACAGCCAAAACATGTTCCTTATGGGCTTGTTTAGCACTTAAAGACATTTTTTCCAATTAAATTATTAAGCACACAAAATAATTTAAAATAATTAATAAATTAATCAAAAACTATTAAACAACTGAAAAAATCTTTCGTATCGTGATCAGCTGCTGAAGAATTTCTGTGATACGAAAACCAATTGCAATTTTCAATAAAAAAAAAATGATAAAAAATGAAAAGATTTTTTACAACGCAATACAACGCAGACGTTGATCACGTGCTGTCATGTGATATCATTCAATGCGTTCACAAAATAAAATTAGTGTTACCCAATGTGATTTATCAAAATGAAATTTTACAATAAAAATTTGCTTTGTTAATTTTGGTTTGTTAATTTTTTAATAGATAATAACAATTGATTTTATATACATTTTATGATAGGGCTTCTCCAGAAAAGTATTTTTTAGATAAATAAAAAGATTTTTGTAGAAATATATTCAAGTAATATAAAAAATATACAAACATTTACAAATTTGGGGGAGAATGTATTTATTAATTAAATTTAAGTTTATTATTACAATAGAGTATTATCAACACACCCATCAATTTATTATCGTTTTTTTTTTCTTTCTTTTTTTAATTTTGACAGAAGTTGAATATTTATATTTTATATCTTTAAATGCATGCTCGGGGAGTATGGGGCTACTATTCAGAAATACAAATATTTTTCACATTAAATTACAAAAACAAAATACATTGTGAATATTTTTAAAATTATTATTATGATTCTTATTTGCATTATTATTATTATCGTATTATTTTAATCATTATTATTGTTTTTTCATGTACTTACATGCAACCGGTGCTGTTCGGGGTTTGTTTATTATACAATATTATATTCAATCCTGGAAACGTAAAAATTAAAACCGCCAGTTTAATATTAAATTGAACACAGCAAAAAGAAATTATTGAACATTTTGAATTACTCACAATTATTGAGAACCACTGAATTTTTGAAACGCATTTCAATTTTGACATTTAAAAAGTTTGTTTATTTTTAATTTGTTATTTGTTATTTGTTTTGGTTTGATTTTCAGTTAAAAATCCAGTGAAAATATTATTAATATTTTTGAAAATTATTAATTGTTTTTATTTATTAAAATAATTATTAATTAGCAATATTTGGTGTTATTAATGCAATCATTATTAATCAAATAATACAAATGTGTTCAAATAAAAAGGATTTTAAAATACCGAAAAAACCATCGGGCTCATTAAGTTCATCAATTTTAGATTATTATCATCAGTATGGACAAAATCGTGATTTAGAAAAGTACCTTAGGATTCGTCGTAGCAATAGCAGTAAATCGTCTAGCGATGGTAGTCTACAGGGATTTCAACCAACCAAATCAACAAATTGTAATTATGAACGCATTGGTAAATCATTAGAAAATTTATCGTTATTGAAATCTTTGGATAACAAATCAGCATCATCATCAACGGAAAAGTTAAATCAAACCGCTAATACATCCGCCAGTGAATGTTTATCAAAAAATTCCAAAGAAAAAAATATACCCGTCAGTGTGACTGAAAATATTAATGAAAAAGTAAATTTACCAAAAAAAGATGTTATTTGTGTAAAAGATGAACAACATTTTAGTAAACGAAAAAAGGAAAAATCATATAATTTTAATATGGAATCTAATATTGAAATTACAATACAACCATCATCGGATCAAGTAATGGGAATAATGCCTATCACAACAAACACCGCCGACCCGCAAGTAAAACTTTTGCTATTGGAATCATCAGAAACACAAACTGATTTAAATTATACCGATAAAAATGCATATCCTGTCAGTGCACCAATAGACATTAAATCAATTGATGAAAATAAACCACCAATATCGCCTGCAAGTAGTGTAACATCTATGAAAGGTCCATTGGAATGGGATTCAATGGCTGACGTTGGATATAATGAACCCATAAATGGGAAAGAATCATCAAAAATGGCATTAACAACACTTGAACGAAGTGCACTGAAAAAATTTTTCACTCAACACGGTATTTATTTTGCTGAACGTGATGAAATTATAGCTGGCAACAAATCAAATGATGCTAATAAATCATCAGTGGTACCAAAAGGATTAAATCCTATTGTCAGTGAAACAACACAAGATGATAAATATTTATGGAAAGTTGCATTGAAAAAATTTCGTGAAAAGTACAAACAGGATGCAGCAACAGCCTCACCATCAACATCATTATCAATAACTGACCCAAAAATTCATAGTACGCCACTATTACGGGAAAATCCCAATAAAAAGGTATCAAATCAATTATCAATAAATAGTGACACTCAATTAAAAAAACACAATTTATCAGAAAAATATTGCCAAACGAGTATAATTGAAATGACCTCAAAAGAAATTCAAGTTGAAGGTAAATATTTTTCTTTTCTTTCTTTCATTATTTGTATATTTTGTATTAAATAGCTTACATTTTCTTTCTCTATTTGTTTGACAACCTATATCTAATAGCCAAATGCTCCTATCAAACTGTTCAATCTGAAAATAGTAGCGCACAATCACACGAAGACAAAGGTTTGATATCAGTAAGAAGTTTTGAATTTATAGCACCATTAGAGTATGAAAGAAAAAATGCCGTTGAAATTGAACCGATTCTGGAATCAGATTGCATTCAAATAAATTATGATGTTGAACAAGATAAAGAAAATGTGCCACCGGAAAATAAAGAAAATATACCACCTCCAATGACGACAACGATTTTTGAAAATGCTGCTGCAATAGAATCAACAAACAGCAATACTACAAAATCTAATAATCAAAATAATGAATCTTATGAAAATCGTGTTCGAAAAGCTGTACAAAAATTACTTAATACAGATCGAGATACTATAACGTCACAAGACACTTCCAGTATAATCGATGATGTATCGTCAAACGTAGAAAATGATTTAAAAATTGGCGTTGACCTATTAAATTCTTTAATATCATCATCTAAATTCAATGTTAAAACAAAAAAAGAATTAATTCGTAAAATTTTACAGCGTTTATTAAAAACTAAAAATACTAATAATGAACAAAATAATAATTTAAAACCCTCAAAATCCGAAATGACGATGGCATCGTCAACATCATCAAACTTATCAGCAGGTAATGTTGCTGAAGCAGTTTCTGCAAACGAATCAGCATCAAAATTGATTTCAAATACAGAATCAACATTAAATTCAAAATTACAACAAAAAGATGGGGCACAATCAATAAATGAAAAAATTAGCATTACCGAAAGTGATGCTGCTTTAAATGAATCAGTTCAAAAACCGGGTGAACTTCAATCCATCGACAATCCAGATTTAAGTGGAATTAAACCATTTTCAATAAGCAGTGAGTCTGCCAGTAACCATTCCAATAAAGAAGTAAACGAATGTAAAGAAAATGAACAACACCAAAATTTTACGGATACATTTAAAGATTGGCTGCAACCAATGACACATTCTGAAATTAATTACGAAATCAATTTGTTATTAAGTGAACGTCGACGTCGTCAGAAACTAACACCTGAACAAATCAACATTGAAGAAAAACAAATTGCAATGGAAAAACAATTATTGAAATCTCAAATGGCCGTTAAAAATCCAACCACGGATACTCTTGATAAACCAAGTAGTACGACCGATATTTTAAACACATCTAAAGTTTCTAACACTACCCGAATTAACAGATTTATAAAAAATGAAAAACATTCTCATATCAATTGGATTGACATTCAAATTGAACACTTAATTAGTTTAAAACAATTACTAATGGATGGACCTCAAAAAGAAATTGATAAAAACAATAGTTCTGTTAGTAAACCATCAAGTGCACATAGCAGTAATAAACAACCGTTGATTTATGAAAATCTTAATAATGCAAAGAAGTCTACTGAAATTCGTAAGTATTATTATTGTAGTATTGTCAAGTTGATTGTCCTCTACCATAAATGAAAGATTCTTATCCAAATCTTATATAAATTCTATTTCAATTTGCAGAAAAGTCACGCGAAAACGAAAAGAAAAATACTGTGAATAGCAAAGAATTATCTTCATCAACGACAACCATCTATCATCAATCATCGGAATCGAAAACATCGACAAATGAAAAAATTAAAACAAAAAATGCTATCACACAAATATCACCGAAAAAATTAAATAAATCTACCATGATAAACGATTCAATAGACTCTGATTCGTTCCCGGAATGGAATTCGCATTCGAATATGCAACAATGGTTTCGAAATCGAACAAAACTTCAAACACCAACATCGAATGACGAAAGTATTCATACATTTGCCATTACACGAAAACAACAATTTTTAAATAAATATGAAAAATCACATGGCAAATTATATAGAAATAAATACAATACCGATCCAATTTATACCAAACCATATAGTAGTTGTACTAGTACAAGCACGAGTACCAATGATGCTAATAATGATGGTCGTATTAATCGAGGTGATAATCATAACATTTATTCAAGACCATGCGAACAAGCTAGAAAAATATCAAATCATCCGCAAATGAATGATGCATATACATCGATAAGCATCAGTGATGCATTTTTATCATCCAGTTCTGTATCAATACCAATATTAAATTCTACATCAAATACAACCATACATCAACATGATTCAAAAATATCAATTGGTATACAAACAAATGATTCGTTGAAAAGAACCCAACCAATATTTGACGTAACTAAAATGTCATCAAATCCATATTTGAATTGTTGTCCATGTAATCATAAGTGTTCATGCGGTGTTAATACAGCAAGCACACCAATTTCATTACCTTCAATACGACATATGGATAATCCAAAACATGATAAGCAACAACAAGCAATTCCGGCTCCAATAGCATACATCATAACATTTCCCGATAATGATAAACCAAAGCGTAAATTAAAAAACCATTTAACAATTGATGGTTTGAATACTATTGGAAGTACACCGAATTTGACATTATCAAATGATAAAATAAAAATCAATGATGATGACATTGATAAAAATAAAAATGCAAATGGAATGGACAGCCCTATAGAAAGTTTACAATATCATTTACAACATAGACGACCGGATTTTTTAACAAGAGCCGATGAACGAAGAAAATGTTTAAATGAATTACATAATTTAAGGTAATTTTTTACTTAATTATTTATGATAAATTCACTTAGATCGCGTCTATTTTGATATTAACATTGTAATTCCTTTTTTGTTTAGACAACAACGTAATGAACAACGACAAAAATTACTTTTGCTTACGAGTCAGACAACAATTAAGAATACACTAAAAAAATTACCACCACCACCATTGAGTAAGAATACGAGAATATATTAATTTTATCATAAAATGTTTTACTATATTTTAAATTTACGTTTAACTTTAGGTCAAAAAAGAATATTTACATCAAAAAATATACGAAATCAAACGAAATTACATTATAAAAATCTTCCAGAAATTAAACGTAAAAAAGAAATTGAAGGATTACTTAAAATTCGAAAAAATAATCGAATTATAACGGACATGTTCAATAAGGTATTATTTATATAAAAATTTGTTTTGGTTTTTTTTTTTTTCAAATTCAATTAATTTTATTTTATAATTATTACAGAATTTACAACGACATACTCTTAAAGGTCGAACAGATTTATCAAATAGTTTTAATGTTATACAAAATTAAATATGTAAGTTGTGTAAGTTTTTATTATATATATTTATCTCTTATGACCATCTAATAAATTTCGAGCTTTTTCTATGCATATAAGTAATAAAGGAAGAAAAAACAATAAATAATAATTATTATTATTAAGAGCAATACGAATAAATATAACCTTTGGTTTACCTAAACGTATTGCATTAATAACTGGAACAGAATCGGAAATTTTCGGTGGTCTCATTTGACTCCAAATTTTTTGATTTAATGGAATTTCCAAATTTAAATTACGATCATCAATTTGTGTTGTATCTGTAATAATGCTTTTTTTTTAATTAAATTGTTTCTCATTTTCTTTGAAATCTGATTATTAATTTTTTATTTAATTTACCTTCGACTAAACAAATTATTGTATTATTATTGTTATTATTATAATTATCAATTTGATTAGTTATTGGTAAACTACATATTGGACATGACGAATTTAATGAATTTTTTGTAAATTTTGACATAATTTAATTTTTTTTAAATCATTTTATTTTTTTTATTATAAATAAATAAAATATACGATTACTTTTACTATATTATCCATATTTTAAAATAGTAAATTTGTGTTAGTAAAATATAAATTATTACAAAGAGCTACTTGATGTTATTTTTGAGATATACAAACGCACTCCTTAATTATCCTTATGGATTTCAACCGCAATTTAAATTTTGACGATTGATGAATAACCAATAACAATTTTCCGCAAATATAACGTCAAATAACCATCCTAAATATATTATTAATAAAATTTCAGTCAGTTACAGTCAGAGATAATATTAAATGAATATAAAACCAAAAAAAAACTTATATTGCCCCTCATATAATCATATAAAACACATATATACTAAATTTGCGAATTTGATTTAAAAAATTTTGTAATATTAAAAAGTGCAATATTTTTTTTAGTTTATTTTTTATGTTATCTGAATAATAATATTTAAACCATTCGTATCGAAAAATCATATCACGCGTCAACATCTATTTTTAATTTTATCTACATACGAAATCTTATCACAATAGATATTGAAATGAAATATAAAAACGCCGAGACATAACAGATTTTCTAAATTTATATGTATCTCAATTATATAATAGTAATGTATACATTTTAAAGTTATAAAGAAAAAAAATTTGAATAGTAACTACATTTTTATAAACATTGTATAAGAAATTGTTTTTAGTTAATTTTGTAATCGGACCGATAAATTTGATAAACTTTAGAAAATTGAATATATATTTTTGTATCGTATTTTGTTGTTTCAGATATGTTTTCATAACATTGCAAATTAATAAATAATGTGTTTTTTTATATGGGTTAATAAAAATGAATAATTTCTTGTGATTTGAATTAAATTTTATCATAATTAAATTTAAGTATAAGTTCAAATTGCACCCAATAGTTTTATGTAGTGGATATGTCCGTAAATATTTTGCATTTATTTTTAACAGTTACAGTTTTTTAACCGTCACTCCGTTGCAATTATTATAAATATCCTTTTGTAATGCATCGTTATCGGAGTTTTCCCATTATATACATGCAATTTTATTCCAGAAAATTGAACTTATATAAGATTAAATGAAAAATTTCAAATGAATAAATTCTACAATAAAAATGTTTCAAACTTCGCATTCATGTATAGTAGAATTAATTAATTTTTTTTACTATATTCTATTTAAATGTATATATAGAATACATTTTACTATTTAAAATATATGATGGTTTTTTTTATATATCTAAGTTGAGAATGATAGTGACCGCACTGACCATCATACATAAAATATATATTGAACATTTGTTGTTGAAACCAGTTTATGGAATTACCATTTTTTAACTTACATATGTCGCTATATATATACACTAACTAATATGGATTAATATATGTTGTTGAACTAATAATAAACTTAAAATGGCTACATATGAATACTTATACCATTTATACAATTTTTTTTTTACTATTATACATTTTTATCAACTCAATTTCTTCTTTTTTTATTTTCGATTTACAATATTACAAAATTTGTAATGTAAACGCATTTTTATTATATTCCGTTTATATACTAACTATAAAATCGTCTATATACATACACAATTTTAATCCGTGCATTTTTATAAGATTTTCAAAATAAAATTCCGTTGTCAGAGATTATGGTTTTTTCCAGATCTAAAATGAATAATGACTGACCTTTTTCATAGCTATTTTCAAATGTATCAACAATATATAATACAAAATGATGGTAAAAGACGCGTTTTTTCTTTCCTCATCATCATATAAAAACCATATATACATATATATGTAACGCAAAATTCATTTAATTACTACCTGTTGAATTCATTCATTGTTATTTCAAGCTCTCTAAAAAATAATTTATATTTGTATTCAACATCCAACGATATATACTCAATAAATTTAATTTCTTTATATGACTACCTATATATGATATGCTGCACACCTTTATATATTAAATTAAAATGTTATACACCGTTTTTTTTTTCATACAAACAAATATGAAACTGGTACAATACAATATGTAAATAATCTTATAGCATTTGTAAAAAAATATATATATACACATTTGGAACTCTAAAATAGTATAGTATAGTATAAAAGTTGATGCAGATGTGAATACGTCGTCGCGTCGTATTTATATATATATTAATATAAACCTAATATGGCAATTACTAAAATATCACAATTAATTTCAATTATTTGTGAATTAAAATTAAAAACTTTATTATAAAATATAATTAATATAGAAAAATATTCTATATAATTAATATATAGCAAATCAATATAAAATAATAATAACACCTCTATAAAATCCATATAAATAAACCAAATAAAAAAAAACATGTACAATAAAAATATTGTGGTTCCATTAAAAATCGAACCACCAGTTAATTAATTTTCGTTACGTTATATTTAATTGTGTTTTTGTTTTTGTTTTTTTTTTGTGTATGTGCGTGCATTCGTGGCTTAATTATGTGGATGATTACAAATATTAAATAATTAAATAGAAAACAAAAATTCCTGTTAATTTTCATCTCATCTGCAATAGGTTTTTTTCTCAAGAAAACTAAAAAATCATCATCAGTATATAAAAAATTTGTTAAACGCATGTAATATATATAGAAAATTATTTTTCCCCCTTATATCATTTTGTGAATGCAGTTTTTTTGTTTTATTACATTTTTTTTTCGTGTTAGAGGAGCGTTCATTCATATCAAACGCGTATTTTTTATAATATGATTTATATATAGCAATTTTCACAGCAATTATAATTTATATATACGATATAAATTTAATCTTATGTCTTATAATTCATTATATACTACATTTTTAAGATAGTCATATATAAAAATGTGTGATTATTGTATTATAGAAAAAAATAACAAAATCGCATCACAAATACAAACAGTAAATGAAAAAATTTCCGTCACCATACAACTCGCATACTACTTTCAATTATATCATACAAATGCTTATCACTAATTAAATATATAAATATATATTTATTTTTGATTCTTTTTCTAAAGAATGGTATTAACTTTTTTTTTTTTTTTATAAAAGATAAACAAACAAAATCTTATAAAAAAAAATACTATCAGTAAAAATATTTTATTATTTTTATTTTTTCCATTTAATTTAAAGTACGAAAAATTCTATTAAAAAGATCGTCGTAAAAATTATTGTATTTTTTCTTTACATTTTAAAAACATATAATTTGTTTTTTACTATGGAGTATAAAAATTGAAAGTCTATACAATTTTTTTTTCTGTTATTATTCGAACAGAATATAATATTTTATAGAATTTAAAATATATGTATATTGTATATATATAAAGCGACAATAAATAATTTTTTTTTTCGATTTTTTTTTATGTGAAAAAAAAAAGATTATCAATAATTTATTTTTTTGTAAATTTTTATAGTCGCTTCATTAAGGAATTATCAAAAAGTTTTGCAAAGATTTTAATGTATCTTTTTTTGTTTTGTTCAATGAAAATAAAAAAAAAATGTATGTGAGTTTATTTGTTATTTTTTTAAAATAAAATTAAAAGAAATAAAAAAAAACATCATACACACAGGGACCGTGGTGAGTGCGTATTTGAAAGCGTCGTTTGTTTATTTATTTTTTTTTATTCTTCAAATATTTTTATCGAATATCGAACATATAATAATATTATTGAGATATTCTTTTCTATACATTGGAAATTATATGCAAGTTAAAAATAAAAATTAATTGATAATTTTGATAGTTATTTTTGATACATTGAAATTAAATAAAAAATAAAAACGTAAACAAATACAGTTCATTAAATTTATAATAACATTCGGCTGCATATTATATTATATTTAAAATATAAATATATATAATTTTAATAAACACAGTGAATTAAAAAAAACACACATTTCAAAATGTATAGAAATAATAACATTGTTGCTGTTGAAGAAAATCTTGAAACACTTTTGTCAAAAGGCCAAATACCAATCATCGATTTAGGACATTGTGGTGGTAAGTAACTATATTTTTTTTGTAGTATTAATTAGTAGCATATAGAGACTCTTTATTAATCATAATAATTTTTTTTAATTGTTACAACACATTCCATATATTATTATATTTTTCTATTTGTTTAACAATTTTTTCATAGAAAAAAAAAACAAAAAAAAAATACTTAACATTGTAATGTTAATAAACGCGCATTTATATAAATTTTTAAATATGTTTAATTAGCAAAAATATTTTCATATATATTTATTTAATATTTTATCGTCTCACTGTTTATTTTAAAAGTATTTATATAAATATATAAAATACATAAAAAATATAGATATATATAAGTATTAAATACATACATTGATATATAACAAACAATATAACAATAACATAAATTTCCAGTCACATATATATATATATATATATATATATGTATATATTTTATGTTATATGCATTTATTTATCATATTATAATGCATTTTACGATTTTACAGACATGAATGCATTTTTTCTGTATCAATGCCCTCTTCCTATATTTATACGTAGATATAAAAAAAAACAGCCCAACACCGTTTTTTTTTTATTAATTTACATATACATATATTAATTTACATATAGTTTGTTTATTTTTTTTATTTAGTCCAAGATTTTAAGAATAAAAAAAGGTAAATTTGTTGTAAATCGAAACTGTATGTATACGTATTAAATATTTACAAATAAACATACAAAATATAATAATGAACACACCAATATTATGACAAACAATTTGAATGTTTGAAAAATGAAAGATAAAACAAGAATTTTGCAATTTAATATCTTAAAAAAATTTGTAATAAAATTTTGCTATATTTTTCTGTTTTAAAAGTATATATATACTCTGTGTGATTAAAAACAAACAAAGACTTTTATTTTAGACTTTTATTAATCATCCGATACTATATATCTATGTGCATATCAACATCAGGATGCATATCATGTACGAAATCAGCAAAATGAATGATAAACGTAATAAAGAACCGTCCTTAAACATTTTTGAAGTTTTCAATCATATAACAAAATCTCGTTTGCTCTAATATTAAAATCGCAGATTGAGATTTCAGTTTATTTTTTTTTTTGTATTACCTTTAAAATTAAGTAGACACATATTTTCCTTATGGTTTATATTAGTATAGTATATATAAATCTTATTTTATCTAAATTATATTTTTTATATAATTCTCATTATAAGATAAAGGCAACAAAAGAAATGATATATACTATAAGAAAACGTTAACAAAAAATACCTATATCCATATAGAAAGCATATCACACTAAATCGTGTTAAATAAAGTTTTGTTAAAAAATGTTTTGCCCTTTTATATACTGCTTTTACTATTGCTTTTATCTTGGATGTTGTTGGGTACATATATTATTGTTTTTTTTCTGCAATATTCAATCACAAAAAAGAAATTTTTTGCATAGGATTCAAACCCACAACCTCAACATTTTTATTAACTAGACTCCACATAGTCATAATATAAATAATTACTGAATTAAATATATTTGATCAGTTAATCTGAATTTCATTAATGAATAAGCATTATCCAAATTAGTACGAAAAATTGGACTAAGTAGTTATTGATTGTTAAATATGGTCTTTATATCTAATAAAAATCTTCTTTTTTTTCCTAATCTCAGTTTATAAAGTCTTCATACATCATCGAAAGCGCTATATACGAGCGATTGATCATTACTTAAAGCCATATTTCCAAAATTCCTTGTCCACCAATAAAAAAAGTTATATAAATATGTTTGATTTGTCTATATCTATGAATACAAATGGTATTGCAATAGATACTAGTATGGCTTATTTGAGAAAATTGTAAATGTGATAATAATATATATTAAAAAAAACATGAAATACAAGTTTGTTTCATATTCAACACCAACACACTATATTTATATATTTGAAAATAAAAAAAAACCTTTAAAAGATAAATATTGGGAAATGTCATAGAGATTTATATATTATTTATTTATATCAAGATCAACATATGTATAGTATTTATATATTCAACTATATACAATGGAAAAACAATTAAATTTTTTCTATCACACGGATTTTGAATTTTATAATTTTGTTGCTTGCATATACAACTATAAGATGTACATGTTTATATCACATGTTAAAATCATGGAGTCACACATGGAACCGTATATTTTATGTGTATACTGTATATATACTCCATAAATAATTTTTAATAATATAGAAATATAACGATTTATAAACCATATATTTGATTTCTAATATATTTATTTATATTATGATATTATATAGTTATAAATGAATTTATATATTTGTATTTTGTAATAATAATTCAAAAACCATATAGAAATGAGGATATTATAGGTCTATATAGTATATTTAGTTTCTGTTCAGTTTTTATTTTTATGTATTAAAATACAGAACAAAATACAGAATTCATAGAATAAAGAACAAAAATATATAATGATTATAATGCTTTGGATATTTTAAATTTTTTACAAATGATATACAATTCAATAAATTTCAAAAAATATCCGAAAAGTACTTCTGGTTCTATATTGCAATCACTTAATAAACATACACTCATTTAGATTTATTTAGTAATTTAAATATAATCTATAATTTTTTTTTATACTTATTTTTGAATAAATAACACTTCAAAAATAGTACTTCATATTTTTTTATAAAGTTATAATCATTATTAGTTGTAACTTGTAATAATCGTTTATGTGAATGCGCGCCGCTATATGTTAATTTTCTTATTAAACGTGAAATGTTTCTTTATAATCAAGTTTCATATATATGTATCATAGAAACAACCTAATAATGAACAAATATATGATACGTAAATTTAACAAAAAAACACAAACACAAATCAAAACACATTTCTATAGAAATTAATTATAAAAAGTTATGAATTATTTAAGCATATATATATAATTTATATTTGTTTATAATAAATATTTTACGACACAAAATACACAATACAAATATACAAAATTTCTATAATTTTTTTTTAATATGAATCATTTTATTTTTAGTATATATACAAATACATATTCTGTAATAAAATAAAATAAAAGCTATAAAATATATATTTTTTTTCTATATAGTTTTAATTGTTTCATATTTTTATTTTTATTTATTTAATGATTTAATTTTTGTAATACAGCAACGAAAACATTCTTATTAATTGATAATGGAAAAAAAAAAAATTCACAGACATAGAAACATAACATTCATATCCTAATTCATAAAATTATCATTACTGCGGAAACAATATAGGTTCTCCTTTACGTATTATCTTGTAAACGTTATTCCTAAAGGCATTTTATATAAAATATATAAGATTAATAAATGGTGAAAATACCATAATAATATAATAATAATAAAATTGGGGTTAAATATCTAAAATTCATTAAAATGAACATTTTTGTATAAAACATTACAAACCCATATACTAGTAATTTATGTTTAATTTCATTCTAATCTAAAAATTTGATTTCCGTGTATTCAAAATTATTCAAATTTATTAAATAAAATATACAATTATTGCGAGTTATCATATTTTATTGAAATGGAAATTTATATTTCATTGAAGATATTATAATATAATGTTTAAATATTTTTGATAACATTAACATTAAAAATTTACGTTATGACTAATTTATGAATATATAAATGATAATAAATATTTTGACAAAACAAAGTTGAATCTTTTAATCTCATTTTTTTTTTGCTATCATCATCTTATGCATATATAAATATATACAAAAATATATATATGTTGTAATTATAAAACACATGATATAATTTATTTATTTTTTTTTTGTTTAGATTTACTTAATTTAATTTTAATTATAACTTTCTTGCTTTCTAACACTCTTGAAATGGAGATACTATATTATACACATTACATTTGATATATTTTCTGGGACTGTGATAAGAATAAAATATAAAATATAATAATATTGCAATTCTGTTTTCTTTTTTTTTTGAATTGATAAAAATAAACCATAGACGATATTACGCAAAAAATAAATATATATTTTTTGCAAATGACAAAATAAAAAAAAAAAGAAACGTGTTTGATAGCTTGCCAAATACTATGCGGTGATTGATTTTTATTGAAATTTTTTTAATTATATATTGTTAATCAGAAATAGGTTTTATTTTGCAATATATATGTATATATAGTAATTTCTTCAATATGCAATACGCACCAAATAACTGTATTCAGACTATGAATTGTTTTATAATATAGAACATTTTATATATTCATTATACTTTTTTTTAATTAGGTATTTCTTATCATAGTAATTAATGTCTACACCTGTTGTTATAACAAACAATTGGAATGGAAAAACACCCAGTGAATGTCGAAAAAATTTGGATGTCATCACAATATTAATGTTATATATATATATATATATATACAATACATACATCCATTTCATTATACTATATTTGATATAAAATCCTCAAAACAACCGGAAACAGAATAATATAACGTCATTTTTTTGTTTATAGTTCTATTAATTATCAAGTTATGTGTAACAAAAAAAAATAAAAATATTATAGCATATGTTAGTTTACTAATAATATAAATAATGTTCGTTATGTCTGTTTATTTTTTATTATGATATTAACATTAATATATATATTTTTTTATATATGGTAGATTATGAATAAAAAAAAAGCAATGATAACATATCAAAAATAATTATTTACTCACGATTTTTGGTATATACATACATACATATTGATGGCTTTCGTAATGCTTGTGAAATTATTAAATTAACTTATATGCTAAACTTTTGTTTGATTGATAACTATATATATGAAATATACTGCGACGAACGATTGGTTGTGATTTATAGAAAAAATGCATTATGTTTAATGTATATATTTATTAAAGCTGATGAATAAGGTATACAATTTAGATAAACACTTTTTTGGATCAATTAAGATATACGCGTGAATGTTGAATGTAAATTAATTTTGAGGATTTATAAATTCACATTTTTACCTTTTATATGATTATAAAAAATTTTAATATTCGTACAATAATGAAATAATAAATATACAATAATAACAGAGTAATTTAAATTTGATAGGCAATTAAATTATTGGATAAACTAATATTTAGTTTTTAATCTCAAATACTGTTAATTGTTTATATGTAAAAAAAAATAAATAAAACTCTAATAAAGAGTCAAGGCTAATAAAAATATATTATTTCACGACCTTAATTATAAACAGAAATAAAATTAAGGTCTTCTAAAATGCACGTAAATATATAGCACAAATATTAAGCACTTTTACGTACGAGTATATATAAATTTTTTTTTTTGTTCGATGTTGTTATACACAAATCTTCACAGAATTAATAATTTTTTATTAATGATAATTATTTAATATATATACATAAAAAACCTTATTTGTTGGAATTAAGGTATTTGTGCTATACACGAATTAAACACACAACAGATTTCACTATAATAATCTTCACCATAAACATATACAATTTCACTATAATCTATTTTTATATCACTATTATGGAACTTCATTTTTGAATTTCAATTTGATAATTATATGTTCTTCATTTGTTTTTAAAATGCAGGTACCGATGGATGTCCCGTAAAATCAGTAGTAAATCGTGTTGCGACACAATTAAAAAAAGCATTAAGTGAAAAGGGATTAGCATTTATTGTAAATCATGGCATTCCGGAAGAAAAGGTATATATATAAAAATCTACTATCAATAAAAAATTAAATTGTAATTACATCGATTATTATTGTTAAACGATTATTTATATATATATATATTTGTTTAGTTAAAAATTGCATGGGAATATTTGGATGATTTTTGTAAATTGCCAACGGATGTCAAAGAATTGTATATTCGTAAAGGTGACGATAATCATGGTTATATAAAACCAGGTTTGGAAAAATTTGATGGTAAAACACCAGAATTACGACATGCATTCAATATTTGCACATTGAGTGTTGCTAATTTACCGGAAGAACCATTACCTGGTTTTCGTGAACATATCGCTGATTTGGCCACCAATTTTAAATCATTAACATCGTTGATTTTACAAGCGCTTGCCGTCAGCCTTGGTAAGACCATAGTGATATAAATATAAAACTGATGATTTTTATATACAATTAAAAATTATATTTATACTATTAAAATATAAAAATATGTATATATAGAATTGCCTACAAATTATTTTTTGGAAAAACATACAAATATGTTATCGGGAAATCATGATAATGAAACAACGTTACGTTTACTGTATTATCCACCGATAATCGAAGATGATAATAAATGTGAATTAACAAAAGGACGTTGTAAATACAGTTATCAACGTTGTGCAATGGATCGTCCAGATTTGGGTATTATTGAAGATAGTAAAAAGGATGATGAAGATGACGCAATAAATGATATTTTAAAAAATGGTGGAGCCGTTACAAGATGCGGTGCACATTGTGATTATGGTACATTTACACTATTGTCACAAGATTCTGAAGGTGGTCTTGAGGTTAGATTAATTATAATATTATATATTTATATTATCTATAAATATATTTTAATTAAATAAAATATATATATATAATTAGGTACAATTACCAGAATCGGAACGTTGGAAACGTGTCGGCCATTTACCAGGTGCTATATTTATTAATACAGGTGAAATTTTAGCCCATTGGACACAAAATAAGTATCCGGCATTAAAACATCGTGTAATTATACCAGAACAAACATGTGTTCGTAATAGGGGTAGACATTCAATTGCATTCTTTTGTCATCCAGGTAAAATGGTTATTATATATATGGAGAATATATATTTATAATTTTTAAATTCTGAATTAAAAATTATTGATTAAATTTTTAACAGATAATATCACTGAAATAGTACCAATTGATATGCAATCGAGTGAAGAAGCCTGTGATACCTGTGATACCTCAAAAATTACGAAAAAGAAATCATTTAAAGTTGCCACAAACAAGTATGTAAATTTAATTTATTTTGTTGGTTTTCTTTTTTTGCTTTTTTTTCTATTCATTTATTTTCTATATTCTTTAAATCATATATTATTATAATATTTTACTAATATATTTATTTAATTAATATTTTTTTTATTATTATTTTAATTGCATGTTATAATCGCATTGATTTTGCGTTTATTTTTATATATATGGTATAAAAAAATGATTGGGCATGAATTACAGAATTTTTTCAAAACTTTGGTCACATTAGTTTTACTTTTCATATATATAATATGTATGAAATATATTTTAATAAATTAAATTATTTATTTATTTTCATTGAAGAATTGAAATCATTTTGATATTTAATACATGTTTTATTTGTTTATTTTGCAGAATTATGACGGCCTATCAAATGGTTCAAAGACGTTTTAAACAAACCTATAACTCATAAAATATATACATTATATTCATTATATATTGCGTTTAACAAAACTTTTATATTTTTAACGTAATAAATATAAAAATTAAAATAAAAAAACAATCGTTTTATATATCTGTTCACGCATTTTTGGTGAACAGTATATAAGAACAATTTGTTTTATTTTAATTTTTATTAAATTTTATATCTTAACTAAAACTATATCGCATCATTTCCTTTTCTAATATGTTCGATAAGAAAAGAATTATATTTACTTTTCTTTTAGATAATAAACTCCATTTCCGAATTTTTTTTATTGTTCAATGCATGATTTATTGTAATCATAATCATATGTCTTTTTTGGATCCTAATTTTTTTTTATTGTATTAATCCACATAAATTTGAGTGTTTGTGATTTTTTTTTATTATTATGCGGATTATAAAACGAAAGGTTAGATAGAATATTATAGTTAAAATAAAATATGAAAATCATTTCGATTTATTTTTTCTTATAAAATTATATCTTTTTTTTTGTACTTAATCATATATAGAATATAATTAAACATTTTATTATTATAAAAATAAATAAAAATTTGTAATCTGAATTTTTGTGTTCATTTAGTTTGTAAATAAAATTATATATTAATCAATATTCAGAAGATCTTCGATAGAATGAATAACTACGTTGTTGGAAAATGAGTGTATAGAAATCAACATCCATATTTGAAAGAAAATGTATGGGTTTTATCTTTTTATCAATGTTTTATCGGATGAAATATTGATACCTTAAATTTATATAATTGATAGTATAGAATATATCTGATATTATAATTGAAATAAACATTTAATTATATATATACTTACATTTTCCGTTCTTTTGCTGACACGTTTCATTCTTTGATCATTTCATTGGTCTAAAAATTAATTGAAAAACAAGAAATTCAAATAGAAATTTAATAAAATCAAATTAATTTCAAAACAAAAATGTTTCCTTATATACAAATTATAAAACTTATTAAAACATTTTTATATAATTAATTTGTTTTTATTTATAAAAATTACATTTTAATTACTACCAGTTTTCTTATAAGTAAATAAATAATATATAGTTTTTATTTTATACAATTTAATATTAATAATATTGATTATTTTTTATGTTTTTATGATATGCCATCTTAAAAAATACATTTCTCTTTTATTTATTGAGGTTTTTACACAAAAAATGAATTAAAATCTTTCTAATATCTATATAAAAAAATTTGCTGCTTTTGGTATATATTACATCACTTATTTAAGTGCCCATATATATTATATATATAGAATATGAATATGAATGATTAAGTTTTTATTTTTACAATTATATCGTGAATTAATTATCAGTCTAACATTTATCATTTATACATATATATGGATAAATCTTTTTAATTATCTTTATAATTATTATTTATTGTATTACACTTTGTTCTAATAACAATTTTAATAACATTCTAAATGGATTTTTAATTTTGGATAAATTAAAAATATTTCAATTGATAAAAATGATATTTCAGTATACAAATAAATTAGAAAAATCTCTCCTCCTACCGATTTTTCATATAAAAAATAAAGCAGCTTTCCCTCAAACAAACCCTAATTGCCTTATGAAATGTGTTACAAAAATAAGATATATTCTGAATATCTTGTTGGAATTTACAAATGAAATGAAAAAAATTTCTAAAAGTAACATATAATTTTCCAGTTTGATTTCAAATAAAAAAATAATTTACAAACAATTGGGTTGTAATATCTCAAATGTGTTTATGAATATTTAGCATATTTTTATAAAAAATAAATATATATATTATAAAAAATAAAAAAAATACAAATTTTGAAAAAAGATATTATAACTATTTCAATTATAACTAAAACTAAGATTTATCATTCTAATGCAAATCTGCGATGTGATTTTATTCATCGATTTTATATAAAAACAGCGTTTATTTTATATATGAATATTGATTGGTATTTTATTGTTATTGAGCTCGTGCGTTCGTGTTCTGATGAGGTAGAGTACAGCAAAAATAAATCATTACAAAAATAAATTAAAATGTATGTATTTAAAATAAAAAATTCGGCTTATTTGAATTACGATAAAATATTTTCTGTTATACGTACAAATTGTGAGTAGATATAAAATTAAAACTTTAATATTTTCTCTTAGACGCGAATTCAAAAATCATAAAAAAAAAATAGTTTAAAAATGTACAATGAATAATGACCAGTGTTTTTTATTATATATATTATTCTAAAACAAAATTTATTTATTTTTTCATATAGTTTTTATATACATTATTCATGTTTTTAATTTGTATACAAAACAAATTATACATATTAGGAAAATTTTCTATATTTTTTGTTTTTCTATAATATAATATAATACTGTATTATTATATATATGACTTTT
The DNA here is from genome assembly GCA_958336335.1 of Dilophus febrilis. Classification (NCBI taxonomy): domain Eukaryota; kingdom Metazoa; phylum Arthropoda; class Insecta; order Diptera; family Bibionidae; genus Dilophus; species Dilophus febrilis. The sequence goes on from OY284468.1 coordinate 50,374,721, forward strand.
ACGATTGTTATTCAAAATATTCAAATCTATATATATATATGAGTTATCAAATGAAGTGAAAACAAAAATTTTTAACAAATCATTACAAAAAGCTTTCTTTTGCAATTTTCATATTCAGAAAACTTTTATTTTCATTGTTGTCCTCTTCAATAATACCACAAACATCATTTATATGTTGATTATTATTGTATATTTGCTGATGTAAACTTTCACTATCATTTTCTATAGTGGAATAGTTGGTATTCTCTATAACGGCCGTTACAGTTGAAAATGTTATTTTTCTATTTAGTTCATCGTCATCGTCACCGCCACAAGAATGGGTTAACTTATTATTTACAATATGAATATTTCGGTTTTTATATTGATAATTGTTGTCATTATTATGATTATGTGGTAAAAGTGGTAAAGTTACATTTATTGATAATGATAATTTTCTATCGGATTCATAATGGTATTCTATTGGAGATTCATCTATTGTACTTTCAACAATAGCATCATCAGTTGATTCAATTATTTGTTGATGAGATTTATTATTTGATGACATAAAATTTTTTTGAATCATTGTATTATTTGGAATAAAATTTTTATCATCAGCAGCATTAATAATATGAATATTATTTTTATCATTTGGATTAATTGTCATAATATTATTTATTACCTTATTTTCTAAAATATTATTTATATTATTACTATTATTATTATTATTGTTAATATTATTATTATTATTATTATTACTATGTGAATTAGCTTTAGTAATACTACGTATCGTATAATTATTTGTATCAAATGAATTTGATTTTTGTTTAAATATTTTCTTTTCAATGCTACTATTACTATTATTATTAATGCATTTAATTTTACCAAATTTGCCGTCCAATAAATTATTACCATCATTTAATTTTTGTCTATCACTATTCAAGCTATTTCGATTACGTTTATCGCCGGCACTTTGTGAACTACTTAAATTTGTTGATGTTGTATGGAATGTACCTTTACGTACACCACCCAATATTTTGCGACCACGTCCACTTGGTTTACATCCGACTAATTTTAGAAAACCATCACGAAATTTCGATGACATTAAATTATATAAAATTGGATTCAATGCCGAATTTATATATAAAGTAATTCGACAAAAATACAATAAAATATAATAGGCTTCAATGCCCAGTGCTTGAATTGTATCTGGCGGTGCAACGACAATCCATAATGTAAATACACGAAATGGTAATAGACAAACGAAAAAACTTAGTACAACGGCACCCAACATAAATATGACTTGTTTACGATATTTCAATACATTTGTACGATTTGCATGCGATGTGATTCCCGGGTTATTCATTAAATGTATTGCAATAACGGTATACAATATAACTAATATTATAAACGGACACATAAAAAATATTACAATACTGGTGACAAAAAATGAAGCTGGCCAAAATGTATCGACTGATGTTAAACACATTGGTGCTTTTCTACCATCTGCATAATATTCTACAAAAGTATAATCGGCAATGATCAATATTGGACTATATATGGAAATGGTTTTTTTTTTGATACATCAATTTTATGATTGATTTGATTTGAAAAAGAAATAAATAAATAAAAAAAAATATTATATTATATTATAATTAATTTTATATATATTGATAAATATATAGTGTATTAAAAAGTTAAGAATCTTATATAGGAATATTAAAATGAAATTAAACTTACCTTTTTACTATTGTCGAATAAATTTTATTATATACAGACATCAACAAATACGATGTAATATTTACAATAATGGATTGGAATATTTTCATAAAACAAATCGATGATTAGATTTACATAATATATATATAATATTTACAACTATCCATCAATTACATATTTATATTTAAAATTGATAACACAGTAAATTTTTTATTATAATGTAAGCTAATTCTATTTTTTATACATACAAATATTTTGGTGCTTGAAAACAAATTACAATATATAAGACTCTATAACCATATTTGTAAAAATTTTCCAAGTGAAAATTATTTTCGTCTACAAAATTTATATTCAAAAAATTATATTTGTTTCAAAAATTGAATTTATTTTTGTGCAATATAATAATAAAAAAATGTTTTACATTTAGACCCCCTCGAAAACCAAATAAAAAAAAATGTAGATGGAAAATGTTTTTATATTATGTGTAAATTTGATGAGATGAGATGTTATATGATGTTAAATGTATAAATGTTTATAGTGCATATATATGTATATATAAATATACTATATAGAGATAATATAGATGTGTAAAAAGCTGTGATATGTTTGAAATCGTTAAATGCAACTATATATATATACTAACAACTAAAAAAATAATTGGTAAATACATCCCTTGATGACACATAATCTAATTTTATGATCTATATAGATATATAGCATAATAGTTTTACGACGGATTTACTATATAGTGCTATATTATGGATATGCTTCTATATAAAGTATCTCTAGGTATCAAATCAACGGTGTATTTTTTTTTGTTAAATTACTTTATAAAATAAATTAACAATTTTCTGTATGTTAGGGTAACGAAATTTGCATATGTAATTGATTGGAATTTAGGATAAAACTATGAAATTTATAAAAAAATATTTTAAAATCGGGGTAGATTTGAAATTATTCAATAAAGGATATTTGATAAAAAAAACCATTACCACATCAATAACTTGGCAATAAACCTGGTATTTTTAAATTACATAGAATTAGCTCAATAATAATCATAAAGCAAATTGATTGAACTTGCTAATGGATTGAAAATTTAAACTTTTTAAATGTTACCAGAGCATTTATCAATGTGACTACATCTAAAATATGTAATATAACAAATGTTAAAATCATTTTGCCACCCTAAAATGTCTGTACAGATAAAAATAATTTCATTTAAAATATTTATTTATTGATGAAAAAAAGAAATCTTTATATTCTTTTTTATTTTTATTTTTTCTACATATATACATTGAATATATGAATATGCAATTTCTCTATATATTTAACTTTATTTATTTATTTATGCCATATTTCACTAAAAATAAATAAATATGTGTACGATTTTTCAGAAAATGTCTATACATGCACATGAACTGAAATATATGTATAATACAATTATACAGCAACTGCAATTGATGGGAAACCATAATATGTGTATAGTATACATAAATGATTTAAAATTTTTAGTTATTTAACCTTATATATTATGGGTTTTGTTTTAATGTGTGCCTTCAAGTCGAAAAAATATATTCAAGTCTATATTCTATAATGAAATATATATGTATATCTGTTGAAAACTATTATCAATATTGTTAGAGATTGCTTTTGAAAACTTTAATTAAAAATCATCATAGTCAATAAACGATATTGATGAAAATGGGTTTTTTTTCGTATATAAAGATATGAAATTCAAATTGGATATCGAAAAATTGGTATTGATTTTTTTTATATATGTTTATAGACACACACATTAAACATTGGTAAATTGAATTTATATATTTAGATTTATAATTTATATTCTAATCGATTAAATTTCATTTCATTTTTTTCAATTATGAAAGTATATATAAAATCATAATGACAATGGGAAAATTTTATTAACAATCGTAATTCAGTAATTACATTGTAAAATGTAATCACAAACATATATGTGCAATTCTATATTATTAACAAATTAAATTATTATTAATTACAATTTTAAAAAGCATACAGTTTTAAGAATAATATAAAATAAATATGAATTATATATCTAACCTTACCTTTTATTGGTATTCAATACCATAAAAATGGCATAATTATAGAGGAAATATCTTATAACTTATTTGATTTGATTTATTAATACACCAAATTTTAACGAATGAAAATGATTTTTTCTATATTATAATAAAACATATTATGAATAAAAAACCCACAATAAATATGTACAATAATGATAGATATAGGATAGTATATATTTAAACGCATATCTATCAACAATAACAACAACTAAACATCAATAACAAGAATATCATCATCATTCATATAATACATTTAAGAAAGAGCAAAATACACAAAATTTAATCAGACAATAAAATATTATATTTTATGGACGATTTTTATCATTCATAATAAGTACTTAAATGCATAATAAAATTTAAATATATTATGTATAAAAGATGGTTAGATTTAGAAAGAGTAATTTTTTTATGTATATAGACAACTAAAACAGTTCATGATATATAATATAATAAAAAAAAATATATATATACTTCATTTAGTACAAAAAAGAAAACATAAAATTTTTTGATAAATTCCAATTGTATATATAGAAAAATAATACAAAAAATAATAATAATAAATAAATATTTTTTATTTATAAATGTAAATAATGCATATAAATATATTATTTTATTTTTATTTTAATTTAATGTTATAATATAGAATACATCAATTATATATAATAATTATAATGTAAATAATTTTGTTTAGAAAATATTTTAAAAATAATATATTTTTGGTATTTTTGTTAATATATTAAATAAAATAAATATAATATAAATAAAAGGTATTTATTTTACATTTTACCACCTATATATATCATTTTTATTAAACTAAAATTTAAAATAAAGCATTTAATATTATATTTAATTCGATTTTGAATTATTTAGATTTTAAATTCTGCAACTTAAATGGAAACGTTTTTAAAAAATGGATAGTAAAATGACCACGTTCAATAATTAATTGAAACGAAATATTGACACAATTGAAAAAAAATAAATGATTGTCACAATTTCTTGAATTTACTGTATAAAAGTTTTAAAATGGTATGGTCTTAAATAAATATGAGCTGTGTATGAATATATGTATATATGTATGCTATATATGCATACATAGATTACAGATATACATTTGTTTGAATGTAGTACAAAAAAAAACATTAATTTATCGATATCGAAACCAATTTATCAAAATATGTCACTTTTTATAACTTAAAAATTATAATCAATGCGCCAAATATATATGACATGAATATTTTAATAAATACTTTTATTTTATTTTATTATATATAGATAATGATTTTTATCACATTTAAAAATAAAATAACAAAAAAAATTGCAAATATCGTAAATAAAGAAAATAATAAATTAAATGAAGTCGCATACAAAAAATTTATCGCTGTGGATACAATTTTATATTAATCATATATAGAATATGGAACGAAATAAATATGATAAGAATAATTTTTAATGGATCCTTTAAATTTAATTTTTTTAAAAAAATTACAATAATATGGTTTTTACCAGTATCCTTCGAAACTTGGCATAGATTTAGATTTATTTTGTAATTGCATATATAAATATATAGGAAAAAGGAGTATAACGTTTTGTGATATACTCTCATGAAGCCGAAAATGTGCATATAAAAAAAACGTAAATTCACTTTTAAAACTGTATACATATGCCAAAAAAGGCATTTGATTGCAATACGAGGATTTCTATATCAAAATGATCAGATTTTCAAAATATAAATATATTTTACAGCATTTCCCAGGACATGTAATTATTTTCCAAAAATATATATACTAATAAAAATTATTCAAAATAGATTCACACATAAAATTTTATATATACTAAAGTAATGGAATTTTTAACAAAAACAATTCAAAATTTGAATATTTTGAATCCAAAGAAGAAAATAAAGTGTAAACATTGGAATAATTGTCAAAATCTTGATTCTGTTTTATTTTTCTATAACTATATATTTTATTCCTTTAAGTAATTGTCAAACATTAACGTTGAACATATATCGATATTTGATGGATCATCAACGTTACATAAATCAATTGTTTTACTTTTCCGTCTATTATTATAATGTTGTTTAGCACCAATAATACTACTATTAATATTATTTTTTTTATAATTATTTGTTGCACAAAGTAATTTTTCATCACAGCTAATTTGTCGTTTATATTCTTTTTTTGTCGCACACTTAAATTGTTGTTTATTATTATTATTATTATATTCATTTATTAATATAATTTCATTACAATTGTTACACATTTTTTTATTGAACGAATAATAATTTTCAATTTTACTTAAACTTTCAATTGATGTTGAATTATTTATTATTTGTTGATTTTGATTATTTAATTGTTGGTCAGCATTTCGTTTATTAGCATTCAAACATATGTGTTCGTTCCCATTATTATTAACATTCTCATTAATTCTAGTATTATTATCATTATTGTTTACACTTAAATCATCTAATGATAATGTTTTATTAATAATATGTTTACGATTTGTATGAGTTAAAAAACTTGAAAATCTTTTGCTTGTCATCGCTGACGCTGTTGATGTTGTATTATTAAAGGTTGTAGTTGTTGTATTTAATGTGGCCGTACGTTTATGACGATTACCAATAGCATTTTCTTGACAACACACACAAAAACACAATTTTCGAAAACCTTTACGAAATTTCGATGACATTAAATTATACAATATGGGATTTATGGCCGAATTCAAATAGAACATAATACGTGAAAATGATAATACTGTATAATAATTTTCACTTCCGAAATTTTCAAATTTTTCATCTGACACAAGAATAATCCATAATGTTAATATACGAAATGGTAATAAACATAAAAAAAATGATAGTACAACGGCGCCTAACATCATTACCACTTGTTTTCGGGCCTTAAAACTTAGTTCCGGTTTATTCGGTCGTACCTTCAATATACCTCGACTATCCTTTGATATTAATTTTTTTGCAATTATAGCATATAAAATAATTAATATTATTAATGGTAATAGAAAAAATGCTGACATAATCATTAAAAAATATGTCATTGTCCATAGATTTAATGCTTGTGTTAAACATAAAGCCGGTACTGTTGTCCCGTTAACATATTCTTCATCATGATAATCGGCCATTAGTAGAATTGGGCTATATTATGTATATATATATATACATATTATTATTGATATGTGAATTGTAATCATAATAAACATATACAATATATACGAAAATAAAAAAAAAAACAAAAATTAAAAATAAAAATTATTTACATTTCAAATTTGCATTATAATACAATAATACAAAATGTATAAATGTATAATAAATTATATAAAATAAACAATAATAATTATTAATATTCAATTTGCCCGGTTCTGCACGGATTTTTTGATTTTGTTTGTCATATACACAATATAGTATGAATATGAATTGATTTTTTTTTAGTTTTTGCACATTCATGTCATATGTTTGGATTTGTGCACATACTGATTATTGTTTATTATAATAATGATAATATTCAAAATATTTTTCTTAAATTTATTGAATATAAATAAAATAAATTAATTATTAACCTAAATATATTTAAAAAAAAGGCTGTACTTTATCGGTTTTGTTTATTTGATTTTTTTTAAAACATATATTTAATGAAATCGTATATATGTATAAATACTTATAAGGACGTTGAATCACTCAGCGATAATCATTAAATATACACATGTATGTATATTTATATATTGTATATAAAGTATATATCCATCCATAAGTATATTGTCATCATTGTTTAATAAATAAATTCTTTTATTTTCCATCAAAACATATAAAAGCATTCACATATTCTCAGCATGATAAAATTAACAAAATATACAATATAAAAATGTATACGAATATATTATATTATATTCATACAACTTTTTTTTAATAAAATCTGCTCTCTTATAAAATATAATATGCATACACATTGATTTACATTTGTTTTCTATATATAAGTAGTAGAAGTAAGTGAAATTGAATCAAATTAAAAAAAAAATAACCCTATATTAAAAAATAATCAATATTATATTTTAAATTGTTTAAATATGTTGATTAAAAAATCAAAAGAATTGATACTGCAACTATATAGGAATGTTATTAGAAAATGAAGTTTGATAGTGTTAACCCAATGGTAAAGAATTTTTTTAAATATACTTAAAAGTTGCGATTTCTATTAATGATACTGTACTATATAGTATAAACAATATATAGTATAAATTATATATATCGATATTATATATACACATTAACAAACAGTTTGACAGAAATTTCTTTTCAATTACGTTAAAGTATTTCGTTATATTGAATTATAAAATTAATTTTGTTTTAATATACATTAATAATATAAAATAATGGATTTACGATTTGATACAACAATTTAAGGTAGATTATATTTATGAAATGTTTTAATAATCTCTATCAATTCTAATTTTTTTAGTAATTATATAACTACACCACATTTAATCAATATAGAAAAAAATATTTTTCATTTATTTTTATATACATTAATAACACGACAATATATATTGAACACACATTTCAAACAGCTAGTAGACTAACTAGAGTGTAATATTGAAAATTTTAATTCAATCTCAAAATTATTATATTTTATAGAGAAAGTTATCCTCAATATTTAATATAAAAAAAAAATAAATTATACTGTATTATGGAACTTTTAATTAAATAAAACCACATATAAAATCTTCTGAATATAGTTTTTTACTATATATGAAATTGTTTTGCGAATCTATAATTTAATATTTATTTTATATATTTTTATTTATTTAATTACATTTTTACCAAAAGAAGTCAAAAAATTAAAATGAATAATAAGAAATCAAAAACACTTTCTAAAACATTGTGTAAAAAACATGGTTTTAACTTATACAATAACAAATTTTCACTTATCTAGACAATTTAATAATCAATTTTCATTTCTTATACATATTTCAAATTTTTTTTATTTATATTTTTTTTTTTTCAAAAAATAATATATATGGACATATCTTGTATTAAAACAAGGTGTCTCATTCGCTTAACATTAAGTAATATGCACAGGTAAATATTTTAGTCGATATTATAGTGAAACTAAAATATTTAAATATAAAATGGTGAAAAATTTAATATCAAATATCTCGTTAATTTTTTTCATCAGATTTAATATACAGAAATTAATATTAAAAAGCTATATTCAAAGTTCAAAACATACGTTTTAATATTACATTTATTCATAGTTGAATCTAAAAACGGAAAGATCTACTATTCTAGGATAACCTTGTAAATATATGATGAAAGATTCACGAAAAAATCACAAATGACTTACACGAAAACTATCTATGCATATATATACATTCCTTATATTTATAAAAGTTGTATATTTTCTTTATATTAACAAACAATTCATATACATTATACATATATGTGGTAACATATGTTCATATTTTTAGCAATCTCTTGTTAAATAACATACAGAAGAATCATATCCATATAGTATTTTTGTCTATATATATATCTATAATATATATTAAACACAATGAGTATATTTCAATATAACAATTTTGTCGATATATGTATATAGACACAAATTTTTTTTTTTATTTATATATTATTAAACTTGAAAAAAAAAACTAAATAAATAAATAAAAAATAAGTTCTGTATAGTATAAAATCGATCTGTGTGTTCATAATTTGCTATATAACATATTTTTCTTCTTATTATTCTATATAACGTACCCTCTGTATATATGATTTAATAAATATGTTCTATATCTAAGGTATTTCATTGATAAAAAAAAAATTTTACAAAACTTTTAATACATACTTTTATATAGCTAACAAGTGCATTTATTTATAAAAGTTAAACATTGTGCGGTTAAAAAATTTGCTGGTTGAATATTGAATATATTGCGAAAACAATAAACTATTATTTATTGTTTAATATATTCCAATGAAACAAAATGTTTTATATTTCTTTTTATAGCAAAGTGTCGAGACAATTTTTAACCCCCGATAACGAAAGTTTACTTTTAAGACTTTCTTAATAAATGTATATAATTTCAATTCTATTTTTATATATAGAATAATACGATAATACGTAATAAAACCGAAAGTGTGAAAATATATTTCAAATAAAAAAACAATTTTATATACAAATAGTTTAAATTAAAAACTATTATTTAATCATATATGACAGTAACTTATATTAACGTTTATTACCGCATTCAAATTTATTTATTTCATTTTATTTAATATAATAACAATGTGTTTTATAACTCTTCCTATTACCATAAATTACATTTTTTTAGATACTGTTAAGTATTTTAATAGGAAAAAGGCAAATGAAAATTAAATTACCTTGAATGGTGCGCTTATTTATTTTCAGCAAAGTATGTATCTGAATATTGACCTCTTAATGTTAGCATCCTGTTCTTATTATATTCAGATCAATAAGGCAATTTATTGCATTTATTGAAAAAAAAGATAATCGTAAACGGGAAAAATGCAATTGTTATAAATAAAAAAAAAATGTATTCAAAATACCCTATATTTTTTATATGTATATGACGTCTTCCCATATGAAATAACTTTTTTCTATTGTAAATGTACTTAAACATGTACTATTCATATATACATTTCAAAAATGTTACATATGTAAGTTCGCAGTTAAATGAGATACAATATAAGTAATGTTTAATATATTATATTAGTATGATTTTCACATACAAAACATATATATTAGATAAAGATCATCCAAGCAATTTATTCCTAACGTGTTGTATATATTTGGTTATATGTTGTTGAATGCAATGCATACATAATGTATGTATATGAATTTATGTTACCTTATAATATATATCCACATACGTATGAATGAATAACCTTCTTCTAATACATATATATATATATATATATTTATATAACATAAAAAGGGTTTAAAATGTTAAACATTTCTGTAACATTCAAATATACTCGAATTGGTATCTATATATACATGTCGTATATGCATATTCATTTTCTTCTTCCATATATATTTATATTCATTCAGTTATATACACATTATCTCTGTGTATCCAAGATATAAATGCAATCTTTCAACATATTTAACTTGCGATATTCAGATTATCTAAATATATATATTTATATTATTATATAAGCACAATGTATATATTTAAACAATTAAAATACAATTTATATAATATTCTATATATATTCCATATATATTCTATTTAATATTTTCAAGTACATATATATTTAAATGAAATGATTGTACTAATTATTTACGTATTTTCGCTAAACCTATATCTTAATAAAATATACATATATGCGTTTGAATATTTTAATTTTATTAATAAAATAGTTTAAATAAACACATAGGTATTTTATCTTCATTTTTAGTTAAATAATATATCTATATATAGATAGAGCGATCTCTTTTCTGAACTCTGAATTGATCAATAAATATCTCTAAATACTAACGTCTTTATTATGGAAATAAATTCAGGATTGTATATGAATTTAAATTAAAAAAATTGTATAAAAACATATAAAAAAAAAGAAATTTGTTAAAATAAATGAAAAATCAAATGGAATTAATCATGCGATAAAAACTTAAAAATAAATTTTATTAAGATTATATAATTATTTGAAAATGTAAAGAAGTTTTTGATTAGTGCCTTACTAAATGTCAATGGAATACAAACATAACATATATACTTTAAATTATATATCGGTATGTATATATTATATGTGTAATATTTTGGACATTTGCCATATAGAAAAATATTTATAATAATAATTATTCGGTTCATTATGTGATGTATTCAAAATTTACATATATACTAATCTAAATTAAACTAATATGAATTAACTATAATGCCAAAAACGCTTGTATTTTAAAAATTTCATTAAATACCTATAGCAGTTGTATTTTATTATTTAATTTAATTTCATATATAATATTTACAATATATGACATTTATAATTAATTAGAGTTTTATTCTTATATACCATACATACATATCTATATGTATGTAATATTTATAATATATATAAATTATTATATGATTTATTCAACAATAAAAAATGATAAATTAAATCCAACGATATGCTAATTGAATACATTTAAAGTTTTCCCTTTGATATTATAATATATAATAGAAGAAATATTTGTGATGTAATTTTTGAAATATTTTATTGATCAGGTAATTTCACAACATCTTTTAAGGATAAAATACAATTCAAATAAGTTGAAATACATTGTTAAAGATGAATAAATTGTCTGCGGTAAAAGTATATAAGATTTTATATATACAGTTTTTAGATTTGAGAAAGTAAAACATATATGATTCATTATATAATTAACATCAATATTATATTGACGTCAAAAATGAAATATTTTAAATAAATAAAAAACTGATTGTATACAATATTTGCATAATATACGCATTGTTAATTAGAATAGATTTATAATAAAAATCGATGGTATTTGTAAATTGATTTTTTTTATTCAATTCAATTTTTTTGTTTTTGCCAAAAATTATTGCTTTTGTATTTATTAAATATGCATTATTCGTTAAAATAATTATTATACATAAAAAAAATATACTTTATTTCTGAGTTTTTAAGATAACAATTTTGTCAATTTATATACATATATTATTTATTATTATAAATAACACATTTGTTTGTAATATGTCTAGTCATTGATAATCATAGATAAATAAATACAGTCTGTTAATATAGTATAATACCGAAAAAAAAAATTGATTTAGGTATTTGGTTACTAAAAAGAAGAAGAATATAATTTATCTTTAAGATCGGTATACCCATAATGATTTATTTGCAAAGCTTTTAGCAATACATATATATATTTGAATGTTATATAAAATACTTTGGGGATGTCTTTTATTTTCAAATTCATATATATAGATATATAAATATATATATTACTATTATCCTATTATATATATAAAAAAAGGGTAATAATAATATTGTTGTTTTTTTTTATCTATACATTGTCGTCAAGCTAAAAGCATTTTTAGAATTTTTATTTTTTCTTTATTCACAAATTATCCATAATAGATTTATATGTATAATATAGTTTAATAAATTTCATTGTTTAATATGTAACAGCTGGTAATATATCCACGATTTTATTTATACATTAAGAAAAAAAATATATTATTTGATACATTCACCATCATCGCACAGTATATTATATGATAGTAAAATTCAAAATTTTATCAAATTACTTAATATATTTCATTTTGTTATTAACAATTCAATAAAAATGTTATGTACATTCATATATATGTTATATAAATTGTGATATATGAAAATATTATATTGCAATATAAATCAATTTTGTGTATTATATATATGTATAATATGTATATCGGAAAATCATAAATGTATTATGAAATGTAAAGTATATATATATAAATACATCAACATATATTCAATTGAACATTAATGTACTTCTCTTAATATAAAAAATCTATAAGCAAGTGTATGTTTTATTACTATTTTATAGGGATATGTAAAAATATACAAATCCATGAACACAATGTGAAATGATATAATAAAATAATATATAATGAAACATGTTCTCACATTTCCTATATATCTATCTAAACTATATCTATATACGGTATATACATATTATAATGTCAAAATGTATATACACATTCTGTTTTGTTTGTTTCATATATATATATTATATTGAAAATGACCCGAATTGAATCGGAAACTCATTTAATCAACATTGAAAATATTTATGTGTGTGTATTACAAAAATGATAATTGTTATACAATATTTATGTGATATATCCAATGAAGAAATACACATGCTGTGAGTTTTGCGATTTTTTCGCACTTATTATCGTAACAAAACTAAAAAAATAAAGGACATTCTGAAAATGGAAAATATATATATTGTATAACCGCGTTTAGAAATCTTTCCGATCTAATTTTTTTTATATTGTGGAAGTCATATATAACATTACATATATGCGGCTTATATACATAGATATTGCATGCGTATACAAAAATGTTAAATAAAACAAAAACATATATATAAGTAGATTTCCTATGGAGAATTTAAATACAACACATAACGAAACGACGAAAAATTATATTCAATAAATGAAAATATTCTATAAATTTATGTTGACCTTGTAACTTCTTAATGGATTTCGAAGATGATTTATTAGTCTATTTTGGATTGGATATAACCATGTATGTATATAGTAAACTCCTACTATAATATAATGCTATATATTAATATGTAGATTAGATATACCTATATTGTTTTTAAATATATTTAGAAAAAAAAATAGGTGGAAATAATATTTTCTTTTTATTACACATATATATATGGAAAGTATATATAATAAATTAGTTTTTAATGAATTAATTTTTTTTTGCTCTTCTTTGTATATATACATCCTATATACAAAAACCTTCCGCGTATTTCTTATCACTTTATTATTTTCTTTTGAATTAAAAAGTAATAAATTAATCATTGACACTTTCTTTTACTATATACCATTTTTTGTTAGTATTTTCTTATTTTTCTTCATCTTTTTATTTATGGTTGTTTTAAAATTTTTTCCAATTTCAATAATGAAATATCAATATAAATAAATACTTGTCAGCTAAAATAATCAATTTTTTTAATAATCGATATTTAAGCCGATTAACCGACCTGATGATACATTATTTTTACACATATTTAAATTAATTGATTATATAAATAGAGATATGGAGCATAATTTATTGCGTAAATGCAAAATATACTATTATATTTTATTAATATTTACGTTAAATGTTATTGCTTTGGTATTATCAATTCGATTATGTATTCACCGGGAATTTCCCGGAAACTCTTTTTCAAAAATATTAACAAAAATATTAACAAATCGATTTAATTTTCATATATATGCAATAAACTCGTATATTCTTCTATAAACATCAGGAAATTCTAAAATTCTTTATCAGATGCTGTTCCAAATTTTTAATCGCAACAATATACAATTTCACTTTTCGAATTAACAAATATAAATACTTATCTGCAATACAATTTCGATTTAATTATAATATTTACAGTTATACAAAAATAAAAATGATAATAAAATATTTATTAAAATTATTTTAAAAATATATTTTGTATTTTAAATATTTACAATTATAATTTTTAAGTAAACTATAAAATATGATATAATTATTTTTTTTAAGTTTTTTACATCTCTTATATAATACAAAGTATAATTATACGTACAAATAAAATTAACAATGAAAGCCTATATATAAAATAATAAATATTTTGAATATAGTTGACACATGCAAAAATATACACATATATACAAAATTAAAGCAAAATAGTAAGACATTTTTGGTTTTATTCCAAAAAGTTTACATTTATAGCAAAAGAAATCACAAATTTTATTATATACAAGATTTTTTTCTAACGAGTGCATAAATAAGTATAATAATATATAGTGAATATTTAACGAATAAACAATTAATAATTAATTACCTGGTAAATAGTGCAGCAACAGCCCATGCCGCCAGACATATTAATAATGCTCTAGCTTTTGTACAAACATATCCAGCTTTCAATGGTTCACATATTGCATAATATCTTTCAAATGATATAGCTAATATTGTTAAAACACTGGCATGGGCCACGGTTAGTTCAACAAATGGTACAGCTTTACCTGAAAAAATATCGTATATATATATATGTAATTAATTGAAAATGTAGATTTTTAGTGCATAAAAATATATAAAATAAAATGATAAAAAATAAATAAATAAAATATAAGATAAAATGATCCGGAGAATATCTCAAAACCGTTTTTAAAAAAGTTAATCCGTTCAACCCCAATAAAACAAATAAAACTTTTTTTTTTATCATAATTTAAAATGTTAAAATAAATTTGTTTTGTTATAGTTCTATTTATAATTTGTATGCGTCTAATATTTAATTTAAAAATATTTTACAACGAAAAAAATAATTAATTCATTTTATATAATTGAAAATTGACCTATATTTTTTTAATGTATTTATATATATCATTATCAAACATTATGTAGTGTAAATTATACAAAAAAACATAACAATTTCTGAATAATATAATTTCTATATAAGAAAGAAATAAAAATTTTATTTAAATATATATAAATTGCATTTCCTATCATATAATGTATCCATATGGATATAATTAAATGTGGCAGAAAGGTTATATGTACGTATTTATAAGAAAGTCATTGAAAAATGTAACATAATATTTAATATTAAAAATAATTAATGAATTATGTGTATACGTTTTTAATGAAGAAGATAAATTAAGTATAAATCGGTCTATATAGTTCGAATTTAATATATACGTGTTATATGTACATACGCACCAATATATAAAGTGCGTATTTTTCATTATACACTTATAAAGTATAATGAAAATTTTATAGAAAATGAATTAATTTTTAACACTATCTCTTCATAATGAAATATTATTTTCAGCCATCATAAGGATTAAATATATATAGATTAAACAAAATTTCATAATTAAATGTAAATATACAAGAGCCTTCCTTTCCATAATATTTACATATAGGATAGGTATGCTATGAATATAAAATTAATAAAATCACTGGATGATAAATTATCCAATATCCAAATATAGTATATATTTTCAATTTTCGGTTATGAATTATGTTGTTTATTTATTAATTCAAGATTTTATTTATTTTTTAATCAAAATTAAATCATACAATTAAATATTATATAATTTGTATACAACATAAAATATTACGTATACTGACTTTTATTAAATTAACATTTTTAAATATGAATTTTATTCATAACTAAATAATTTATATTTAAAATAGTTATATAAAAAATTATACCACACGATAAATACAATGTATTGCATATCAAATCATATATACATGTATAATTTATTCATATTACAAAATTAAAAAAAAAACTATAGTATTTCAATTTAAATATAATATTAACATAAGGTTATTTTATTTATTAAAGTTAAAGTACATATTTTTATGTACTTTATATATATGAAGTATAAATTTAAAAAGACAATATTTTTTTATAAGTTAAAAATTAAATATAGAGATAATCGCATTCAATTATGAAGAAATATATGAATAATTTATAATAAAAATGTTAATTCTTTATATACATATTTGAATTTGTTATATATAATAGCTGCTATACTGTTTACGTAATAGCACAATAAATGAACACATTTGATTTTCTTTTATAAAAACGTTTAACCTTAAAATTTAACATTATGCGATAGGTCTTTTTTTATTTTTCATATATAATTCAATTTATTCGATTGTTTCTTTATATTTAAACATATATAGATTATGGTTGACTTATTCATGATATTAGTAAAAATTATTTATAGAATTGCGATGTACCGTCAATATATAATGCTCATAAATATATTGATGAAAATCAATGTTTTAGAAGAAGGTGCTGTGTTGTTATACATATATGTTAATAAAAAATTTGATATAATGAAATATTTCTATGATATGTGATAAAAATTGTATTACATATTGGTTTATATTAAATTGTACTCTTGGGATTATATGTGTCTCTTGTCTTATATACATATATATTATATTTAGAGAAATTGTCAAAGGAATTGATTGGATATCTTCAACACATATTTATATATTATAAAAAAAAATGTATTAAAATTCTTCTACAAATGGATTTTTTTTAAATACTTTGAATATGTAGTTTTTATATGAACTATGGTATATAAAACATATTAAAGTAGCATTTTTTTGCATCATAATACCGGATTAGAAATGTAATATTTTTTGTTTAATATATTTCTTAAAATGTTCCTGGGTTTATATATATATATAGTCTGATAAAAGGTCACAACTCCAAATTATTAATATCGTAAAAGTAAGTTATAAAACTGATTATTATATTGATATATATTCAAAACAAAGTGATATATATTTCACAAAGTATTATATAGTATATGAACAAACAGATTATTGTATTGGTTATTGATCCATTAACAATTAAACAATGTGGATAGAAGTATTATAAATTCAGTCAATAAACTAAATAAACTATTAATAAACTTTAAAAACTATACCTTAAAATAAAATATAAAATGTTATTTGTGAATAAACTAAAATTATAATTAGGAAACTTTCTGGTGTATTGCTATAAATTAAATACATAATAATTATGCTTATTATACTATTTTTAACGATTAAAATACAATATGTTTCAAAATTATATAGATATAAAATATTTTCTATAATTTTAATAAACTATTTATAAATGAAATGGATAAGCACCCGCGTATAAGTATTTTTTTTATTTATCTTTCATATATATAAAGAATATATTTTATATAATCTAATTGAAATTCTATAAGTGTAGTATAATTTATGAAAATTATTTAATTTTAAATATTGGGGATATTCATTTCATTACATATATATACAAACATATTTGACATTTATATATACAAACTTATATAATATGAAAACGAATACGTACATTAATATTTTAAATGTTTACGCATAAATGATGTAAAACTTTTTGGGAAATAAGGGATGCAAAGTAAATAAAGTAATATATATTATATACCGATATAATATATACACATTCTTTACCACAATTCAAATAAATCTTACAGTATGCTGTTGATCATTTAATAGAAATGTATTAATTTTAAACTAAAAATGTAAAAAAAATTTCACCAAAAGTTAAACATTAAATTTATACACATATATTTGTTATTAATTATGAGTTATGTAACATCTAAATAATTTGCATAAAATATATATATATATATATAGTAATTTAATACACTTAAAGTACTAATTCATGTGTAATATACTGTAAAAATTGTAATATCTTAATAGTATATATATATACGCGTATTAGTTTGTGAAACGTGTACATGCATTTTAATTAATTTCCCGATATATATAATATATGCGCAGGATGTTTATTACCTATATTTATATTAAGTATTATTAGAAAATTTCAATGTAGGAAAATTTACAAAACAAAATTTCTTAATTCTATACTTATAAAATATACTATAGTATTTATAATAAGTTCTATATGTTTACACATTTATTTATTATATTATAAAAATTGATTGAACACGATTAAAAGAAAAGAATATACTATATATAAATACATATATCTTTATATATATACGCACGCTTTCATTATATGTAATTTAGATAAACACATTTTTCGAATTGTTTATATATCAGTTTTAGAACAGATAAAAAATATAAAAATTTACTCTTAATTATTGCTTGTATCTATCAATAACTAATAACTATACAGATACATATATATATATATATATATATATATATATTACATCTGCGATATGAATATATACTTATAAATGATATAAATATCAAATAATAAAATGTTCAATGAATGCGTCTATATATATGTGATCTCATAAAAATTAAATTCTTTAACTTTTTATTTATACCATTAAAACATTTTTCGTTATATCTATTATACATATATATATTGAAAATGTTTGGTATATATATGTATTTATGGCGCTTTAAAATTAGAATATAATTTAAAGAAAATTAAAAGAAAAAATAAAATAAAAGATTATATAATATGAATTCTAGCTATATAGTATATAATATCTTGTTTTATTCTATATATGAATCATTTTCCTTAAAATTAACATATTTTTCGAAAAGGTAATGAAATATATTTGAAAAATTATAAAGTGTATAGAAAATTTGAAAAATTTACCAATGTAAAATAAATGCTCCATATTATGTAATGTATATACACTTGTATGCGAAATAAACGCACGTAAATGTTAATACAGAAATTTTAATATATATAAATTATAATGAAATTCTTTAATATATAAGCAAAACCGATACATTATGTTTCAGATGTATTTTTACGTATATGGTAAACCTATATGGGAAAGAAATTGATTGATTTCTTTTAAAACGCATATTATTATTTTTATATATGTTATAGATGTTTATTTTATGTATATTCAATTTCAATGCATGTATTATAAACAATATATATATATATATATATATATATATAATGATATTCATTTCATATCCTATACATAATAAATAATTTTCATTTATATAATATATTAAATGTATGTATATATAATAAAAAGATTTAATGTTATTCGTTCAGTTCGTTGAATGCATTATTTATGAGATTTATATGAGTCTATTGTATATACATGTATGATATGAAAATCTTTATTGTAAATTTTAGAATAAAATTCGTTTATGTATAATCTGCAAAAAGTTAAAATCCTTTTAAAAATTCTTCTAAAAAATTAAAATTCTATTTGAATGTTTACACTTTTATCATTGACGCACATATACGTTTTTCTATATGACGATTCATTTTACCAATCGCAGCGTGTAACCTTAAAGGTGGAGGAAAACTTTCCGATAATTATTTATCTATCAAAATGTTCCATAAAACTTTTCGACAATATATCGAATGTTATAACATTTAGAAAAATATTTATTATACAAAAAATAAAAAGAAAAATAAAAAAGAAAAGAAGTATAAATGATATTAGATAACACAAATTATGAATAGCCTATATTTTTTTTTATTTATGACCGACATATATAATTGATATCATATGTAGATAAGAAGTCATTAAACTTTCATATACACTATAAATAATATTATGTGCGTATATAGGCTAATATATTACATACAGACGAAAATTATATGAAAATGAGTTTATCATTAACATAAAATAAATTTTCATATTTGAAATATCGAAAATAAGCTGTATTTTATTGATATTTATACGCAGTATAAAATATTATTATAAGTGAGTTTACGCAATAAATATTTATTATAAAAAACATAAATTTAAATACAGATAAGAATGCATATATAGAATATACTATATTAATTGTATTTTGTTTAAATGAAAAAAAAAATTTTACTATAAATTCGCTATTCAAGAAAGAACTAACCCACAGTTTACCCACATTTGCGAAACATCTAAATTTAAGGGTTCAAAAATTGTGAATATTATTTCTGAATTATAATAAATCTCTGAATAACGGTGGTATAAATAATTGGTCTATATTTCATATCATCAAATATATATTTTTATACTCAATGATATGTGATTTTATTATAAAAAAGAATATTTATCTGCATATATTCAATTGCGAATGAATAGGATATATAATAAATAAATTTTAACAATAACAACAAACATTTAAACATTCTTTCTATATATACATACCATACCGATACCATATATAAATACACATAAATAAAATAACAAATATTATGGTAATTAATCTTAAATGTTACAAAAAAATAATATTAAAAATTAATATGCATTTTTTTTATGTGAGTTTTGATATATGTCTTGTTGTGAATGTTTATATTTATATCATATATCTTTCGCATATCCATATGCAAAATTTATCACTGTAATTGTATATAACAATCTACAGCATCTCACGCTTGCTTGACTATATAGAGGAGATGATATATTTAAACGTTTATTTGGTAGTATAAAATTAAAAAATACAAAATTTAATACTAAAATATAGATTAAACATCACTTAAAAATGTGAATAATATAAAAAATAAATTTTCAAATTGCATATATAAATAAGAATGGAAAATTCAAAGGAAAAATATAAATGAAAAGTATGCGTTATTATTGCAATTTTATGGTATTCTTAGTATTCGCTTATACATGATGATATTATATATCAATTACGATGTAATTAAAATTCTATATAAATATATATATATATATTTTTTTTTTAATTATTAGCTTTTATTTATCTGTAATTTATTTATTATTAGATAAACATGCAAAAATAAAAAGATATAAAAAATTATTCTCCGTATGTTTATATACTATATACAATTAAAAAGATTGATTGTTTAAATGTCTAAAAATAAACGGTTTGTACAATGTACCACTTTATAATAAATACAAAAATCAGTTGTGTCCAAATGTATATATGGGATACAAATATATATATGATATACACATACTTATGAATGATTGTTATAATAAAGTAGGTGAAACAATTTATATATAGGAAATTATGATTCATTTTGATTTTATATGCATTAAACAACCGTATTTTTTTGGCACATAATTTGTATTGGAATTTTTTCTGATATTTACGTTGTAAACTTATTGAATTCAATTTAATACAAAATTTTCGTTATTCATTCCAATGAAAATGTGAAGATAATTTTTAGTATTTAAAAGAGGTTGGACAGCGCTGGTTTGGAAAAATTTTAAGAGTAAAACCCCATTGAATATATACAGAAAAACAAAGAATAAGAAAATAAATGTGTAAACAGATGTATATAACAGCAGATAAATTCACTAGGGGAAATGCGACTTAATTTAACGTAATATTTTATTCATATATATACACTTCGATATATTATTCAATGCAACGTAGAAAGTAAAATAAAAAATTACATTTTTTTAATTTTTGTCTGCGACTTTTAATGCCATAATATTAAATATATACACTATCTAGTCTTACTTTAACAAAATCCCATAATATAATTAAATTTTTTTGTAATGCCCATTTATATAACTCTAATAGTAGCGTTTATTCATTCAAATTTAAATTAACAAACAAACATGTTTGATACACATAATATACAATAAAATAAAAGTGTCATCATAGTTCATTTTGACATACTTTTAACGAAATTAATTATACAATTAATATGATATGTAAACTTAATATTGTCATAACTTTAATATTTGTTTTTTGTTTATATCAACTTTATTTGTCAAATATTTGATCGCATGATATATGGAAATTTTATTTAAAAAATATGTTATTAATGAAAATGCATTTTTCATTTCCTTTTGATGTCTGACTCAGACGTTATTGATGCGTATATTTATAATATATGTGCATTTGATAGATATTAAATTTAGCATGAATAATAATTGAAAAACATAAAGTACTCACATTTCAATGATATCTTTATTTGATAAACGGAAAAGGGTGATTTTTTTTCCCTTATTATTACTTATTTAGAATTTTACTTTAATCTTTTCTTTTGATTTTTGTGTTTGGTTTTATTTTATTACATACGATTAAATTATATATATATATGGAAATGGAAATGGAAATGGAAATAATATGTGGCAATGTGCTTTAAGATCAATGAATTTTATAAAAATTGCATTTCTGTTTGATATATTTGCGATATTAGAATAAAATTTGCAAATCATATTTTTGTTTCATCCACATTTTTGATGTGCATGTCACATGAAGTGAAAGTTTTGATTGAAGATAAAAGGGGGAAATTTGCGTCAAAAGAAAAACCGAAAAAATCAATATGTAACATATTCATAACAATAATCAAAGCTCATTGTTTAAATTTTTAAATATATTATACATATATACTTGACTTATACTCATATATATGTGTGTCTATTTACTTGATCGAATACAATGAATACAGTTCAACTATGAATATATTCAAGTGAAACCTATTGTATGTTTGAAGTTACAAAATCAAAATGTGTTGCTTATAAATTGTTAATGCTTTTTTTTAGATATCCAAATCGTATTTTGCTTTAATTTTAACAGATATATATACAATTTTACTTAGCTATTAGCAAATTTATAACTTATTAATTAAATTATTTCATAAATATTAACCGGAACGCAATATATATATATATGTAGAAAATTGTATATTAATCTTTTTACTAATTTTATCAAAGAACAAATAAATATCCGGCTACACACTTTAAGACAATACAGACATATCTACATACACCACAAAAAAAAAGTAAAAAATAAACAGTTTTTGATATTAAACATATATATAAACATTTCCTCAGTGTCTGAAGAAAATAGAATAGAAGAATACAATTTTTTTATGTGTTCCTGCATAATATTTCTATACTACATATGTATATAGAATATATGATTTCTGATAAATAAGTTGCTTAAAATAGAAAATTGCATATTTATTTAAATTTTTTCACATAAACATTATTGTCATACATATTTTTTTTTACTTTCAATATGTATGTATCTTTATGCTATCAAATAATCTTTCATATATCTAAATTATTGCATATTGTTATTGTATATTATACGGATAATATACGCATATTATTTTATATCTATACATATGCATTCATTGTTATATTGCTGTTACATATATAGTATATATATATATATATGTTATGTCAGATTTCTCTATTGTTAGATTTATACTATATTAATAAAACATATACATTTATATTTAATATCATATTATCAAATATATACAGTCATACAGATACAGAGTTTATATAAATATATTGTATATGCGTAAATGTAAAACATTATTATCATATTAAATCCAATAAATATGGCTTTAATCATACATATGAAAATGCGTTAACATGATAAATATCTTTTTATTTTTTCGGCACCATATCGCCAGTTTTTTTCTATATATATAAAAATGTTATTTATAGAGTTAATTTTAATTGGATTATTGAAGATTATTTTTATATATATGGATATGTGATGATTAACTGTTATACATTTGTTTTGTATATAATTTAAACGATTTTAATCTCATCAGTTCATTTAAGGTTAACCCAATATTGAAGTTGATTGCGTTACATCTTATTCGAAAAATAAAAAAAAAAAGAAATTGGTCCATAAAAAAATGTAATATACATGGAGGTATATATAAACAATTTTTAATAAACAAATAACGATTGTATACATAGATTAATATTATATTAAATTATCGATCTTTTTATTTATACATATATTTTTTTCAAAATGATTATCTTAAATTTTTATCTATTTTTCGTTTAATAAATTTTTATTTTCGCAATAATATATGATATAATTTTGATTTTATGAGAATTTTTCCGACAAGTTTAATAAAACAGTTATTTAGTCAAAAACTTGTATAGCCCTATATATATATATATATATCACATCACAGCAAATATATAAAACATGATAAACAAATTAAATTATAATTTTTCATAGTTTCCTAAAAATGATCATTAAAAATAGATATTTAATGTATATGTTAAAAAAAAATAATTTCCTTTTTTAATATATATCATTAAATCTCATTTTTATATTCACTTTAATAAACAAAAACGAAATATCAATTTTTAAAATATATACGGTATTTAATATATATGGGATTTCGAATATATATATTGAATATTTTATATACATTATACAATAACTATATGGGTATACCATTTTTAATATATAATAAATATATTTTCACACTTCATTTCACAATATAGTCAGTTTGTTAGGATTTTTTATTAGATTAGCAAGATTTTTGAAGAACTCCAAATATTTTAATATGTTTTTTTTAACTGCGTACAAATATTTAACACGAAATAATACAACATATATAAAGGTAGATAAATATGAAATGATGAGTATTTGTAATTATTTGTATTTTTAATTATAACATGTAAAAATCGCGGAAAAATTATAAAATAAAAAATTCGTATTTGAAAGAGCAAAAAAAACGTAACGCGCCAAATACGTATACAACAATAATAAATGATTCAAAATAAATAAATTATTTTAAGATTATTATTTTTATTTTCATACTATTTGGAACGTAAAGTACGAATATACATTAATATTACGAACATCTATAAAAGTAGGCTCCTTATGGTGAGCCTCGCTGGGAGTCAAATTTAAAAATAAATAAATAAATAAATATAAAAGTAGGATAATAATCAGTATATATATATATATATATATGTATATAAGGCTAACCACGAAAAGTAATATTATATATAGACAGGCGATCGCTTATTTATTAAAATTTAAAAAAAATATGTATGGCAATAAATAGTAAACTTACCGTACAAAAACAGTACAATAAAATAAAAATGTTAATTTATTAAATTTTCAATCATAATAAATTGAAACCTCTCGTTGACGAATTAGTAGATAATCTCAATCTCATTTGGAAAAGAACAAGAAAGAAAGGAGGTCATTAAAAATGGAAATAATTATTTTGATTTAAAAGAAATTAAAAATATCCATTTGAAATTCCTCAATTCAGTTAAAGTACGCAATCATCAACAACTATAATATACAAAACCATTCAATTTAATAATATATACAATATTTAAAAATTAAAGTTTTGTAATAAAGTAATCACACAAAAATAATATATACGTATTCAATTTTTCAAATTCAATATGTATACAATTTCTTTTATAATATTGTTTACATCAATTTATTTTTTAAATTTTATTATTACAAAAAAACTATAATAATTTAACATTGATGATGTTTATATATGATATTTAACACGAAGATGTTGCGACTTCATATATCATGTAATAAATATATACAAAGATGAACGATGAATGATGAGTAATTATTTTTGAAAGAATTATGTAATATATTGTTAATGGTATATATATGCCTATATGGATATATTTGTTTAATACAAATATTTTCATCACATATGATATATATATAGTATATTATAAAGATTAAATTAAGAAATTTAAATAAAAGTTAAAAACATTTAATTAATCATTCCCTTTTCGTTTGCGTATATGACGTTATACTTATATATTTGACATTGTATATATAAACAATAAGCGTATCTATAGAGATGCCTACATATAGTCAAGTATATAAGTTTATTTTTATTTGGATTTTATTTAAATATTTTTGTTTTCTGTTTGGTATTCATCATTTTTGTACCTTTCTATAATATATATACCAAATTAGGTATATGCGAAAACAAAATTGCCTATACATATACAATAATAAATTAATTTAATAAAAATATTTTAAATAATAAAAAAATTACTACATACTTAAATTTAAACATTCGACATTTGACTTGAACAGGTACATTTATTATTCTTTATGGAATGTGATAATTATATATTTTTTTCAACAATAATATATTAATACATTCAACTCATAATAATAAATTTAAAATAAAATATATGATTTTTATGATCAATTTGTTTATTTTTCTGTTTTTTTTTATTATTCCATTTAGTAATTGATTTATTTTTTACAATATGTTTATATTTATAGTTTTATCATTATATTATATATATATGAATGTAAACGGTCGACATTACGTCATTAAATTAAAGATTAAAAACATCTATAAAATCCATGTTTAATGTACAGTATCAGACGGATAATAAATGTAATATTATTTTGAACAGCATTTAATCTTTATAATGACCGTAAGCATGCAAGTGTTATTCAATTTGAGATGTATGGTGCATATATAGTTTTTTTTAAATCATTAAAATTTATTTATGTTTATTTATACACATTATAATAGAAAAACTTTGTCATTCATATATACAGAATGTATATAATATGTATGTAATACTTTTGTTCAACTTATTATATAGATTGATCTGTTTTGAATAAGCACATTTATAATGATATGTACTCATATATGACAATTCATACAATATTATATAATATATATTATATATATTGGATAGAAAAGAAAATTTAAAGTGTGTGTATATGTGGTAAAATGAGATAAACTTGAAAAAGTATTAAACTTATGAGTGTATAACAAAAAAATAAAAATTGAAATTTATATGATATATGTATTATATTATTAGTATTACCGTATTATTTTCAAATTCATATTTATAATATATATAAGTATTTATATTATATATATATATATTTATGATGATGCTGTAGTTTTAATATTGTATTTTTAAATCACTGTATAATATCATATATAATATATTCATCGTTTTACGTGTTATTCCATTGATATATATAGTATTTATACTATATATGCAAAAAAAGTTTGCTTATCATATTTTTCTTATATACAAATAATATTTAAAGCTTTTTCTAGACAATTTATGTGTTTGGTTTTCTAAAACTTTTATAATACGTTTGCTTGTATTATTTTTGTATATGCTGCATAGATATAAAAATGATCTTTGATTTTTAAACTACAATCATCATTGTATTTGGATATGGTCTGTTTTATGTGTCAATAACATTTAAGGAACAATTTCTATACATAATAGATATATAGTTGTTTATAATAAATTCTTAAATTGTTATATCATATATTTTATTTATATTGACATTTATTATGTTATGGAAATGGTTTTATATCTGTAAAAATAATAAAATGTTTGTGTAAATTTGGTATATAAAGAGAAAAATAACATTAAAAAGATGACAGATATTAGAAATTTAAAGTAAGACTGTATCAATATCAAAATGAAATATATGAACGATTTATATAATCGTAATTTGTTGCTTTATTAACCATCAAAGTTTGGTTTAGTGAAATCAAAAATTAAGTTGATTTTAAAAATCCTTGATCACTTTTTCTTCAATGATATTCCTTCCAAAATACTGTCTTAAAATACATTATAAATTATAATTTTTTTAAACTATGAAATTTAGTGTACAAAAAAATATGCGCTTAAAACTGACTGTGGTTTTATAGGCGCTCCGACAACTGTGTTTTGTTATTGGTTTCCGAATTAGTTACAAAAAACACTTTAATTAAATGACAAACTATATTATTAGCTAATTACACTAATTAATTCATTAAATAATATAAAAAGGTCTAATCTAAAATATATATATGTACAATAATAATAATAATATATATAATCACATTTCGTATATGAATCTGCTGTAAAACAAGTATATTTGTTATTGTTGAAAAATCAAATATATACGTTTACATTTATTTTATTAGATCTTAAGCAAATATACATATATAGAAGTGTATAACATAAAATAATTATTTTTATTTCATTTTTTATTATGTTGTTTTTATGTATATATATGCATATGCCGATATAGCGCTCTGTCTTCTAGATATACATCATATACACACAAATAGATGTGAAAACATATGATTTTTAATGTGAAAATTCATCACATTTGTATATTTATATAGTGTCATTTTTTCAATTAAATAAAAAATTTCAAAATGTATGGAATATATCATATATATTGAAATTGACATAAAGCAATTTAAAATGAAGTGAACATTACCGATTTGAAAATGTTGTTGAAATATATTTTATGTATAATTATTATATATTTAAAATGAAGTTTTCTGAAGTTTTCTTCAGCATATATATAAATAGGCAAAACCCCTCAATTTTTATATTGAATTTCTATATAATTATATTAATTACTCGACACGTTAAACATTTCGAATATATATAATATATATTTTATTTTAATGCAATATATAATATAATTTTAATATTTATAGATTTGACATATGCGATGTCATATTTGATGTTCGCAGCTCAATATGTTCAGTTTATTTTTATTTAATGGAAAATATACACAATTATTAAAATGTTTGATAATGTATATAAAAAAGTTAATATATCCGAATTATTAATTCTAACCGGAGATCTCATAATTTAGAAGTCGGAAGTAAGTCCTATAATTTGTTTTAAAACAGTAGGAAAAACTAAGCTTCATTTAATATACATAAGTTATTTGTTTCAAAATCATAATGAAAAGACGCAATGCATAATTTTGAAATAAAAGAATACTTTATTAGTAAATACAATTCAAATAGAGATTTCAAATGTGGAAAGTTATAAAAAAGTATAAATACATATATTTTATATAAATCTGCGATACTATATCCAAAACATTATAGTTTATCGGCTATAGTTTATTATATCTTTATTATATGGCATTATATATTTAAATGTCTTTAACAATACATTTGCAATATAACAAAACATTTGTAATAATACATACTACATACTAACTATGTATATACTAAGTTTTTCTGTGCTTTTATTATTAAGATTTTTTACATTTTATTTATTACTCATCATAAAACATTTCTTATACATATAGGGATAAGAATAGTTATATATAGTAAAATTACATATAAAAAACAATAACTTTTCTTGTTCCTTATGTATCACTCAAATAGTAATATAGTGCGATGATTTTAATATCTAATTTATTTTCTAATGGTGTGTTTTTTTCCTATTTTGTTTGTTTGTGTGTATATACAAAACATATCAAACATATATAATCAAATAAAAGAATGCCTTCTTTTGAAGCTGAATTGATGGTGAGTTATTAAAAAGGAATCCCGTTAATAAAATTATACACATAATAAATAGCCGATACGAATAGTATTGTGTTTCTCACACAGTTATACAAATTTTGTTGTCTTTTATTCGGCATATGCATAATTAAATAAAAATGCGGTAGTATATATGTATTTATAAAACAAAAGGATATAAATAAAAAATAGAAATAAATAAACATAAGATTGCGGTTCAATGATTTAATTGGTATAAAAAAGCATCAAGCGAATAAAGAAAAATAATGTTTTTAAAAGGATGACACGGACACCGTATATACCGTAAATATATAGTACATAAAAATTATTATACTCTTGTAATAATAAGCCAACGTAAGTATATATAAATATATATATCATGGCATGGGCTATTTTTTATGGGTATCTTGGGAAAAAAATCAACAACAACAAAGCTAAAAAAAATAATAAAATATATATATATTATTTACAATACACATTATTCTATATCTATACACTGTTGCGATACTAGAACGCACAGCGAAGTAATATTTGTATATATATAAAAATAAAGTAAAATAATTGAAATCACAAAAAATAAAAATTTATGGTAAAAATAATATTAATTTACCCTCTTTTCAACATTAAAATTAATATATATATATAAAATTTATATATAGGGTTCGTTGGTATATATTTTTTGTATATACATTTAATTTATGGTTTAGTGAAAGGTTTTTAAACAATATATAAATATATCCACGTTCCAAGAGGTAATTTTTATTTTTACACCATAAATATAATTTCAATTATCCCACATTGTAAATATAAAATGCAAATATCATTAAAATGCATTATCATCAAACACATATTTGTAAAATTTGTAATTTATTATCTTGCAATATAATATCTCCGTTAGAGAAATTTTAATAATATTAATCCCAAATTTATTCAGATAGAAAATTTAAAATCGTACAATCTTAATTCAAAAATTATTTTAATTCTATTTATAATCATTTGCTTACGTATAGATTTTATAATACATATATATTTATATTATATATTAAAAACACCTTATATTTTTCTTAAATTATAATCAGAAAAAAAAATATTTTCTACTCATCTGAATATATAAAAAAAATCGTATTACAAATCAATCACAAAACAACCAAAAAATAGATGTATAGCATCGAAAAATATACATCTATATATTATAACAAACATTAAAATAATAAATATATATATAAATTTAAAGAGAAAAAAAACATAACATTTATATAAACAAAACATTTCTTATTTTTTTTATATAAATAAAATGAAAATAAAATCATATTATAAAAATAATTTTTAAATTAAATAAAATCGAAGAAAATTTCTTATTTGATTGTATAGAAACGTATCGTGAATGTATAGTATATAATATATATATATATATATATATATATATATATATATATATATAGGAAAACACAACACCACAACAAGATTACATATTACTTGGTTTTACTATACCCAAAAGTATAGTGAAATTTACAAAATTACAATCATGATTTAAAGAATTTTACATACTAAAATATTTAATTTAATATATATTAACTTTTCAAGACATTTGACGGTCGAATTGATTCAAGTTGTTTTCAAATCCAAATTATAATCAATTGTTTTTGGAATAGATTTTTTTGAATAACGCAATATCAACTGACATTAATTTCTGTGGGTCCCGGAAATGTAGGGCATTACTGTGTTATAATGTTAATCACTTTGTGAATAATCATAAGATTTAACCGCAGATGCTATAAGAAATATTTCTTACACATAATCGTTTAATTTAAAATTGATTGTAGAATTTCATTCGGAAACATTTAATATATAAGTATATTGTATATATGAAGTTCGCGCAATATTCGCTTCGAAAATTATTTAAGATAAAAAGTTGATTTAAATATAACATATATAATAGATCATATAAAAAAAAGGTTAATTATGATTATATGTTTTCAAAATTGCATACATTTTACCCTAATACGCACAGGCGTTATCAAATACTATATGGTATACGGGATAGGAGGACCTCAAACGAATATTTGACAATTGATAAAATTTACTTAAAATCATCACAATGATAGGTATACATTTTTAATTAACATATATACATTCGCAGTTGAATTTATAAAGAAAATATTTTAATTAATTTTTAAACGAACATAAATTATTGTCTTATCTTTTTTTGTATAAATATAAATAGAGTATATGAGTATATATATTATATATATATATAAATTTTAGCAATCATCAACAATTTACATATCAACCAAAAAACAGTCACATTATGAAAATCATCATGCAAATAATTATATTATAAATATTATATTCAATGTTGTGAACGTGTATGTATTTATACCTAAATATGTATATGAAAATGAATATTTAAAGTAAAGATATATATTTGTAAAAATAAACTTTGTATATAAAAGAATTGTTTGTTCTGTATATATTTAAATTTCATGTAAATTTAAATTTAATGTGGTCAGTTTTTATTTTAAAAAAAATAAGAAGATGTTTTTATATATTATATTATAATTTTATTGTATATACAAAAAAAAATGAAGATATACTATATAATACAGTAATAATGTCGACACAATTTAAATATTTTGTTTTATCTTTTTGTTACAATTCAAGCATATAACATAATACGCACAGTATAAAAAGATATATAATTTCAGTTTTGATTTTAAACAATAAGAATAATTTTGATTGTAGCATATTCCTTAAGGTAAACAATTTTTTCCCATAGAATTAATTCATTTAAAACGAATATATACAGATTTAAAATCAATATTTAGGTATAACACTCTTTGTTTTAAGAATGATATTTACCATATACATTAGTATATGATGTCTAATTGTCTATGTATGATAGTTTAGAAGACGTCAAATTCTTAAAAAAAAATTTAATTTATGTAATGTGTAATCTATTTCTAATAGTTATGAAAATCAGAAAAATTTTAATAGTGAACATATACTTGATATTATCCATACCTATAATTTTTTTTTATTTCACCGACATTTAACGAACAACAAAGACCTAAAATTTTTATATATTGCTTTTTAATTTTAACACATCATTAATATAATGATATGATACATATCGATGAATAACATATATTTGTGGACAAAAATCAGATTATGTCAGAGTTTTCTATATATATATAATCCTATGGCATAGTTTAAATTATAGTTAATACATTTCTTTCGAATCAATAATTTTATGCAATGTATTTATATACAAATATTTTGAAACTTTGAAATGATTTACACAAATTTTTCTAATAAATTTTCATTTATAATTTCATTGGAAAACATTAAATTATTATCCACATAATTAAGCGTTATAATTGAAATGAAAAAATATTGATATAACATAGGAGTTATAGGAAATGTAAATATTATAAAAACAAAAAAATGGATATGTTAGTTTAGTATGGGAAAATTAAATATTAACTGCACACTTTAAAATGTATATTTAATATATATTGAAATCTGATTGTGAGATATTAATATTTATAAAATATTTATATTTTTTGTTTATATTTTTTACGGCCTTTATCAACATTGAGATTTCAACAGATTATTTAAAAAAATTTATGTATGTATTTTGTTTGTATGAATACAAAATTAAAATATAAATATTGATATACATACTTATAAATATTGATGATTTAAAAGGATTTATAAGTAATATATATAATTTAAGAAGGTAATAATTTATTAAACAAATTGAGTTTTTATATACCAAAGTAAAACATAAAATAAAAATGCTGATTAATGCATAATGTGTTTTAAAAATAAAAATATGCTTTTAATTTTTTAAATAATATCTTGATAGAAATGCCAGATAATATTTATTTCAAAAATATTTTAGCAAATTAAATATTTTTATTTATTGTTTTCCCCGAATTCGAAAAACTCTTTTGTACTTTCTTGTTCAACTCTGTATAGCTACACAAAATATAATATATTAAAATACAGATAACGATAAAAAAAGAAAGAAGATTTAATAGTATAATTTTAAGAAGTGTTTAGAAACTGTCAAATGAATCATTATTAATCTCATGCAAATTTAATATATTTATGTATAACTAAATGTATCTGGTTTTCATTTTGGTTAGATGAATTTATATATAAATATAAAATATATAATATATAATCGCCTATTTTAAAATGAACTCTCTATGTATAGTATTTATTTACCTATATTACATATTAGAGTATATTTAAATTTAAAGAATTGACCATTAATCTTTACTAAAATATAAACTATAATTTACATAATGTATATTTTATTGTTAAAAATGAATGTATTTTGAGTTAATAATTTGTGCCTTATGATTCACTAACACGATTCATCAATTATAAATTTTCGATAACTATAAATAAATCAATTTAACTAATAATGTATTTTTTATATTATATACGCATTTATCTATATTTCAATATATCAACTATAATAATATGTAGAGATTTCTAAAATTGTTAATAAAAAATAATGCATGTGTTGCAAGATATATTATAAATTAAATTGTTTATCGTCTCTATATGATATAAAAATTATATATATATATATATATATTGTATCAATATATTTTTATTACTATATAGAGTATTGACAAAAAAAATAAATTTAGTTACATATATAGACAACATATAATAAAGATTATCTCCAATTTAAAATTTAATTATTTTTGGTATTTATATGTATATAAAAAAAAACTGATTTTCTGATACATCTAAAGTTATATACATATATATATAAATGGTATTGATGGTATATATATATATATATATATATTTCACCTACGATATATACATTTCTTTTTTCTCATACAAAATGAAAATACGTAAATATATTTTATTTTCTAGACTCAATATAATTTATAGTATATTGTCAAATATATACACATAAAAAAAGTGTTAAATAAAAGAAAGGCGACATAAAATATAAAAAATTCAATAACAATTAAATTATTTTGTATATATCTAAAAAATAAAAACAAATTCTATTTATATTAACATACGAATGAGTAGGTATTTATTTATATATTTGCTATTACTATATATATATTGTATATCATGTCGTATATGCAGAAATAGATATATATTATTATTATTATTATATTTATACCATATTATATATACCATATTATAGATGAAGAAATGACGAAATTGAAAATATATTTATTACTGTCCATAAATTTGTTAGAAATATTTCTCATTTATTGCGCTAACAACACAACCGCACAAAAATATATAATATCATAATATAACACTTCGTTCAATAATGTGTGTGACTAATTAATTAAAACACATTTTTTTGCCAAAATTCGTTTTTATTCATCAAGATAGTCCCCTTTTAGGGAGATACAATCATTCCAACGCTTTTCCAATCTTTCGATACCGCCTTTGTAAAACGATTTTTCTTTGCCTTCAAAATAGGCGTTAGTTTCGGCGATTACTTCATCATTTGAGCCAAATCTCTTACCACGGAGCATCCTTTTGAGGTCTGCGAAGAGCCAGTAGTCGCTGGGGGCTAAATCTGGAGAATACGGTGGATGGGGAAGCAATTCAAAGCCCAATTCGTTCAATTTTGCCATCGTTTTCATTGATTTGTGACACGGTGCATTGTCTTGGTGGAACAACACTTTTTTCTTCGCCATATGAGGCCGTTTCTTTGCGATTTCGACTTTCAAACGCTCCAATAACGCTATATAATAGTCGCTGTTGATGGTCTGCCCCTTCTGGAGATAGTCGATGAATATTATTCCATGCGCATCCCAAAATACAGACGCCATAACCTTGCCAGCCAACTGCTGCGTCTTTGGTCGCTTTGGGCGGCTTTCGCCGGCTGCATGCCACTCAGCAGACTGCCGATTTGATTCTGGAGTGAAATGGTGGATCCATGTTTCATCCATTGTGATGTACCGTCGCAAAAACTCCGACTTATTGCGCGTAAACATGTCCAAACAGCTCTTTGAATCATCGGTTCGTTGTTGTTTTTGCTCCGGTGTGAGCAAACGCGGCACCCATTTGGAACACACCTTTTTCATACCCAAATGTTCGTGTATTATGGTTTGTACACTGCCTGCTGATATCTTCAGAATGTCAGCAATCTCCCTCACTTTCACTTTACGGTTGGACATAATGATTTTCAGTGTTTTTTCAACGTTTTCCGGAATAACAGCGTCATTTGGCCTTCCAGTAGATGGAATGTCATCGGTGTCTGTACGACCACGTTTGAATTCGGCATACCAATAACAAATGCTTCTTTTTGATGGAGCAGAGTCCGAGTAATGTTTTTCAAGCCATTCCTGGCATTGAACAGTATTTTTTTTCATTAAAAAACAATGATAAATCAGCACACGGAATTGCTTTGAATTCATTTTTTTTTAAAACACAAAAATAGCGTCACTTATAGCACTGTAACTTGTAAACAAATGATCTGATTAACATATGATGTTGACAGTAAGCCTAAAAAGGTTGCCAAATGCGAAAAAAAATATTGATTTAGTTCTAGGGACGCCATCTATGTGTCAGTCACACACATTATTGAACGAAGTGTTATATTGAAACCAAAGTGTAAATATTTACATATAGAAAATCATTTATTTGTGTTTATTTTTTTTTTACCAAAGGCTATATAGATATCATATAAAGTTTTGCGTGATTCAAGAAAAATGGATTTAAAGGATATTTGTACATTTGCTTGTGTGTTTGGGAACATTTTTTTATTATTAGTATGAATATCTCATATATATATATGATAAATATAACCCTAACATTTAACAACTATATCTATATATCCTTATTCCCATAATAAAAAAAAATATTTTCAAGTATTATAAACATTTACACTTGTTTGTTTAGTTTTGTATATATATGTATATAGATAATATATATTATTATATATTGAAAAAAAGGGTTTATTTCAAATTCAAATTCTCACACATAATATTTATCTTTTAAATAAATAATAAATATATACGTACAACGTAATATAACTATCTATTTTAACCAATATTTTTTTCAATTTTAATACCATAAATATGCGTGTTTTTTTTTCACCACTCTTGATCACAAATTTATGCGCTTGGTAAAATTATATCTTAATAAAACAAAAACAAAAGTATATATCGATGATAATATTCAAACAATACAAAAAACTCGATAGTATTATATTATCATATCAATATATATAGTAATAAAATAATAAAAATAAATATAAAACAATATAACGTATAAAAAATAAAATAAAAAAAATATGTTTAATATATAATCATTGAATACTTACACATTTCTTTTCCTAATACCCATATTTCGGGTTTCGAATAAACTTCAACCAAAACAGTTGGTGTGCATACTAATAATACCAGCAAATCAGCCACGCTTAGATTTATCAAAAATATATTTGTTGAATTTCTCATATCTTTTGTTTTTAATATAACAATTGGTACCTGTAAAATATATATATATATATATATATATATTTATGAGAGATATGCATAAAAAATAAAATAAAAAAAAATGTCAAGTGTTTAATAAACATAACATAAAAAAAATTTGTTTTTATTCATTTATAGGTAAATTATATATATTTATTCAAGATTAATATTCCGTAATCGATTATTAAAAGATTAAATAGATTAAAGTTTTAATTGATTGCATAATTAAAACGTGTGTTTTTGGTAACATAATAAAATTGTTTATGAGCGTATCTTTTCACACATAATTGTTTATGCTTTATATATAATATATATATATATAAATTACCTACATTTGATATATGTATGCAAAGTAGTAATTGTGTATAGATACTATAAATAATATTCATTTTAATAGTTAATAAACACCTATATAAGTGCATATATAGTAATTAAAATTCATTTTTATTAATATAATAAATAGATTATTTTGTATTATATACTATATATATATATTATATATAGATTAGAAAGTATATTTATAAGAGTAATTAATTTTAATTTATTGGTTTGTAATAAAAAAGAAATAAAAACTATGGAATTACCTTTTTTTTTATTAATAAAGGTAAAATATTAATATTAAGTTTTATAATAAACCGTGTTTCCTATTAGTGATTTACAATAAAAAATATATGCGATTAATTAATAATAATTCATAATTTTTTACCAAATATATTATCTTTTTCCAAATTCAGTTATGTTTTTCTTTTTCAATATACAACATCGCATTATAAAAAGGATATATGAAATGATAATTTATATAAAGGTACTTAATACTTATATAGTTGTATAAAAAACCGGATTGACCTAGTTATTAAGTTTATTACTTATCAATATATATATTTTATATTTATACTATTACTGCGTATACAAATATAAATACAAATAATTGACTAAAAGGTTTGCCAATAAATTGATTCAATATTATTAGTTTGACTATTGATATATATATATATATATATATATATGAAAGATCTGTTGATTTTTATCATATATATTTTTGGAAAGTAATTGATGAGACTTCAAATAAAAACATCTAAATATAATTATATTTATATATATTTATAGTATTAAATTTCATATTTAGAAAATATATTGTTACGTATTGATATATATTATAGTTATTTCTGAATATTATCAAATTTCACGAATTTATATATTTTATAAAATTGATATTCTTTTTAATATAGAATTTCAAACAATTAATTTTTATGTGAATTTTATGTCCAGATTTAAATTATTCTAATTAATTGTGATTAAGAAGTGGATTACATAAAAAAAAACACTTAAATATACCTAAATACATAGCAATATATAATAGTATCGGTAAATATGAGTTTATAAACCTTTTTAGAAAAAAAAACATATTAATGTACATAAAATTAAATTAATTTCCATTTTTGATGTAGTAAACAAAAAGAAAAACGATGTATCTTAATCCAACTTTAAAAAAACACAAATATTTTATTATATATAAAAGTTCAACAAAATCATAAAATTGTATAAAAGATTTATTTAAAAATTCATTTTTTTATTACATTATTCGGTCCTATATTAATAGAATTAAATACTCTTTATATATACTCCTCATCTGATGACTATAAATATATATACAATTAATTAAACGTATTTTATACATAGATACATTTCAATAATATTATTAATTTCTTAATTGTTGACTTTCAATAAAAGTTTAAATATTTGATTTCTATATAAAAATTAATACATGTATATATAATAAGGGCAGAAAATGGATGAAAAAGTTTTCCTTTAAATTATAACAGAAAAAAAACCTTTTTATGAAATATTAAATGTTTACCAACGATGATGAAGCAAAAGTAATAATAAAACATTAGCGTATATATTGCATTTATACAAATTATGTACTAAAATGTATAGATTAAAATTAACCATTACCACACGCATTATAATGAATAATTTTCCTAATTTTTAGAAAATCATTGATATTACAACATAAATTATGTATAATATTCAAGAAATTTTATAGATTGAACAAAACAAATCTATATATATTATATATATATGAAAATGCGTTATTTTTTTTTTGTTAATGCATATAAGCTTACCATAATATTTCCAATAACACCCAATATCATTATTGCAACACAAAAAACCATTGAAGTTGTACGAATATATGCTGGAATTTGAGGATCCTCATAGGTATAATTTGCATTTGTATATATCGTCGAACTGCCATTGTACGATGTTATTATTGCAGTTGAATTAATTGTTGATGGTAAGGTATAATTTAAAATTGTATTAACCAGAGTTGTAGACGCTAAAGTAGATGCATCATCCGCGATCTCGGTAATCCCCCCAACATTATCAATAATATTTTGATAATTTTGGGGGTGATCAATTAAACTCGACACATTATAATATGATTGAATTATGATGATGATAAATAAAACAGTTTTATTATTTAAAAATCGATTTTCATTACCGATGATTTTTGCTATAATTGTAATGTCTTTGTATAGGAAATAAAATCACTTTAACCTTTTATTCTAATTATCTAATTTTTTTCTTTCAATATTTTTATATATCACTTTGATTATATATTGATTAAATTGAATCATTCACAATCACTATACTTTATTTTTATTTATTAATGAATTAAACATAATTTATTTATAATAGTAAATATCACATTATGTATACAATAATAATATATATTAAATAGATAAGTATAATTTTTATTACATATCTTATTCTTTTTATATTTATGTTATATATATATGCAAATTAATGTATATATGTATGACTGATTGTAAACAAATTATGTCTATTTATATATCTTAAAGAGTCATATATATAATGCTACATTAGTCGAAATATATACTTTATTACACATAAAGCATATATAGTTAAATTTTGAAAGAAATGATAAAATTAGTAAGAAAAATGTGTGTATTTAGTTATATCGTTATATATATTTGTTCAAATACATTCACTCACACACAAGAAAAGTAAAAAAAAATAGTCAAATTATTTATTAGTTTATTTTCTTCTTTATTTATATTTACATACCATGCAAAATATTTTTATTTTTGTGTTTCAGTATAATTTTCTTTGAAGTATTTTTATGTATTCAATGTCATCTTTAATAAATAAAATATATATATATATTATATATATATATGAATGCATATAGATTATATTATTTAGTTTGTATTTTATATATTCACATATCAGTAAAATAGTAATTTCTGTTATTTATATATATATATGAGTAAACCCACAATATCTTGAGACTTGTTTGCTAGCACATCTGTTTTTTTTTAATAATAATATGCAATACATATAAGAATTTTGAATATATTTAATTAATTTCGTCTGAATATCCAACTCATCCACTAACAAGCTCATATGCAAGAAATGCCCCTTGAATGTTTACAAACTTTTCCTTACCGTACATTTCAATGAACGGTGAATTACTGTCAACCACTGATGATTTTATTATAAATGGTTATAGTATATTTCGGTTTCAAAATGTTTACAGTAAAAAAATTATTCTATGAAATGGTTGATTTTTTGATTAAGTATAATCGTTTTTATATGTTAAATCATTTATATAAACAGTATCTATGAAAGAAATTCATAGTGTATATTTTTTATATATATCTAAACCGCGCGTAAATTCATCGTTATTCTTATTTATTTTTTTTTTCTCAAACATTTTTTATTAAAAGAATTTGTTTTTTCTTTGAGATTATTGAACTATTTACATATATAACTTATTATTTTTTTTTCATCATCGCATCACGTTTAATGCATACTAACTAACTATATATAAATGTATATTGTATTATATATATAGAGTGTGCCCATTTATATAATAAAATTATTTCTTAATTTTCTTATTTATTATACCAGCAAGATATATGTAAAAAATTAAATTAAAAATATACAATACTCTAAGTCATATAAATAGATATATATAGATATACATAATCAAAAAAAAAATTAGAAAACGGTGTTGATAATATTACCGAAAGTACTTTGTATATATTATATACATACGTTTATGTGCAATATGTGTATACTAAATGAACGAAAGATTATATATTTTAAGAAAAAAAAAATTAATAAATATGTTTTATATCAGATATATAAAATAATTATTCACCAAATTTTTTTCTCTATCGTAATATTATAATAAAATATTCAAAGAAAATATTTTTAACTATATATAATATATGTATATTTAATAATCAAAGAGATTAGCGTGGGAAATTCAAAGTTATAAAATTAATAAAACTACATAATTTTTTAATTTTATTTATATTATATTATTCATGTGCGTTATTTATGTTATTATTACTCTATTATAAAATTATACATTTTTTGTTTTGTTAAAAAATATTGTTATATGGTTGAAAAATTAATTTGTGCGGTTATATGAATTTCTATAAACGAACGGATTCATCTTTTATAAATTTCAAATATAGCGTATTAAATTAAAAGAAAATATTTTATATATAGAAAATGTTCATAATTATTTAAATAAATTAATTTGTATATGCGAATTAGAATTAGATGCACAATATATATATATATATTTGTCATATTAATATAATTTCTCTATGAATATGGGGTATTTATACCACATATCTAAATTGAATTATTTGTACGTGTAAATATAATAATGTATGCTTGTTGCTGTTGCGTTAGATGAACTTTATGACAAAACATTTTTGGTTTTTATTTTATGAATTTATTATCTTAAGTTATAACAAACATCTGGATATATAAATAATTGTTTGTGTTTTAACAATATCGTTTCAGATATCCGTAAAGATTTGAGTTTATCTTATTATTATTATATTGTTAAAAATAAACTATAATCGAAATATGTATAGCAACCCATATAGTTTTTATAATATATTCAATAAGACATATTCGCAATCAGAAAAAAATAATGTCAAATATAAGAATTATTAATTTTTCCAAACTTCTACATTTTAATAAAAAAAATATTTTGAAAAATCAAATATCATTTTCAAATTTATATTATCATTCAAATTCAAATTCTTATGATAATGAATTGATTTTAAACGATGATTACCCGATAAAAATGTATACTACACCATCATCTAAAGACACTGCACAATCATTTTATAATGATATTGATTATCCGGCAAAAGAATTAACCGATGAATGGGATCATTCATTCGAAAAATTTGGTAAAATATCTTCGAAAGTTTTTCGTAATACAAATGATGAACCACAATTGGGCCCTGGTGCCGGTAAAGAAACAGATAAATGTGCATATAAAAATCCAGAATATTATTCATATCATAAATATTCATATTACGATATAAAAATTGATATAAATTGTATAAGATCAAAATGTTCAAACAATATTACACACTCTCAACAAAAAGGTGTTGAATAAATCAAATTAAAAATTCTAATAAACCACATATGATCTATCGTATTTTAAATCTTAATTTATGTTAATTGATTATTATATTTTTTTATTGTAATAATATTTGACTGTAATTATTTTTTTTTATTAAACATCATTACAGATTAACAGCGAATTTCAATTATTATTGCTTTTATACTATATATATCAACGTCTATGTGATTATAAAACAATTTTTCATACAGATTCGTTATATATACATATTCATTTGTATATATAAATTGAATGATATATCTTTTTAATCGAATGCCACACACATAGTGTATGTATAGTACGACGAAAATATATATAATCATTTTTCCCATATGCTTATTTATATCACATGTAATTAAACGAATGTATATAGATTTAATGGAATGATTGAATTAGCTTTTATTGTAATTCAATTATATCAACACTTTCTATAATGTGTCAGTATCAATAAACAGAGTATGCACGCATAGATAAAACAAATAATAATCAAATATATGTTCGTGTTTAT
Organism: Dilophus febrilis; assembly: GCA_958336335.1. Classification (NCBI taxonomy): domain Eukaryota; kingdom Metazoa; phylum Arthropoda; class Insecta; order Diptera; family Bibionidae; genus Dilophus; species Dilophus febrilis. The sequence continues at coordinate 50,418,151 of OY284468.1, forward strand.
GTGAATTACGAATGAACTCTCGTATATTGTTATGTGTTTATAAATATATATATGACAAGTGAATTAATTTTTCTTAAATTCTATAATACACATTATTTTACATACCATCTAATGTCTATCTATCAATATATATAATAGATAATAATAATAATAATAATTTTTTTTTCATTCAAATACACTAATTCAATTTAAGTTTTAAATAAAATAAACAAATATATAATTTCGATTTAATTTTAGTTCACAAAATCATGTTTTTTTTATAAATGAAAAGAAAAATATAGCATATGACGAGACTAATAAAATAAATATTTCAATATATCGTCATTTTTATATATATCATAAATACGATATATATAAAAAAAAATATATTTATTTTTTACATTCAATTCCTTCAATATATCTATCACAAATATATATTTATATATATGATAAATTAAAGAATAAAAATTAATGTTTATTTTTAGTAAATGAAGACAAAAAAAAAAGCAGCACTCAAAAAAAAACATAAAAACAAAAATTTCGCATACACCAACCAACAGGCAAATATATATTATATAAATAAACAAATTTAAAAATTATTATCAATTTTCAATTAAAAAAAAAATAATTTCTTTTCTATTTTTTTTTTAACTAATTTTAATAAATATATAAATGCACGCATATGTAGATATATTCAAATATATAATGCGGTATTATAAATAAACTGAACTGAACTATTTAATTTTAATTTTTTTTATATTATTTTTTTTTTTTTATACAAGTTAAGATAATATTATTATTATTATACATATTATATTAATAAATAAATATATATTTTAAACAAAAATAAAAGTCTAATTCTTTTTTTTTTGTTATTTATTTAATTACATATTTTTGTTATTGCATAATTTAAATTTATAAATATTAAAATAAATGAAAAATATTTAGATTATTTAATTTTTAATAACACAATTTTTGTAGCCGGTTTTCCGTTTGTATTTTCTCCTTTTTTTTTGTTTAAATGGAATTTCAAAAATTTTTATTATTTATTAAGGAATTATACAAATGTTAATCCACGAGGATATCAAATCAACGAATTTTTAACAACTAAAAGTAAAAAAATCATTTGTATTTTGTATATACTTTACTAACTAAAAACTGATATAGTATAACAACTGAACGAACTGACTGAACATTGAACAACTGACTATATCCACAAAAAAATATTCAAGTTAACTGACTCTTCGTGTACAATAAAATCATCACACACCATTCATACATTGCGTGAAGAAATATATAATATGCGACCAAAAAAATATATATAGAGAGCTTTCTTCATGTATAAAAATGTGTTATGTATATTCAAATTGGTAGTATTTTGAATATTACGTTGTGTATATATATCATATATTATTTGTATGTTGACTGTATAGTGTTTATCAGCAAATATAATATATGTATTTGTTGTGTTTATTTTTGAGAAAATTTACGCAGAAGAGATTTTCATCATCATTTATATATAAAGAAAATCTCATATGATTTTCTTACCAATTTTCACCGTATATATATATATAATTATTGTATCTAAATGTATATACAACCATTTACAATAAATGAATGAATGAAATGAAATTTACAACAACGGGAATTTCAGAAAAATACAAATACTATATATTTGTAAAATAAAAACAAAAACAAATCGTCGTATACATATATTGCATGCAATCGTTGTGCATACTAAAATAATGTTTCGCTTTTATATATTATATACTATACATGTATTTATAATTTTATATGGAAGAATGTAATGAAGTATAAATTATAAGAAACATGAAATTCTTTAAGAAAATTTTTAATTACAGTTGTAAATACATAGTTTAGAAGTGTAACTCATATATGACGATAATAAACTTATGACGACATCGTAGCATACAGTATATAATATATTTATATAAAAACAAAAATGTATTTATGCAATTTTTTATAAGAAATTTATTACTAATTGTTTAAACAAGTCAAACTATAATACAAATTATTATATACACATGTCTATAGTTATTTATAATTGCTACTGGTTGATATATATATATAGCGTATAGTTTTTATAAATTTTAAGTTAAAACATTACAATAAAAATTCATCATGGATTAAAAGACATAATTATTTGTTGGGTTCAATCAATAAGGTAATATAATATAGTGACCTTTAGGGTGCAAAAACATTTAGTCATATCATTTTGAAAATAAATGCTTTACTTGATATACGAAACCTTAATCCGATCATAGATCAACATATTTTAAATAGATTTATATTTTAAAATATTTCCATAAGTCAATTAACCAAACATACAATATGAAAAATAACATATATGATAATTATAAATCTTCTTCTTCTTCAAAAAAAATCCAAATTTTATGTATGACGTCATAATTTTTGCTTAAAAACTTATTACCTTATTACTTTATTATATTATATTCATTGGTTTGTCTAAGCATAATTTTATATTGTATAGTTATTATGCTTTAATACCAAACCTAATAATATTAATACATTTCGAATAAAAGATGAAAAACATCATCTTTGAAAAATCCCTGATATAAAATAGCAATATTTTATAAACAATAAATTATATATTTTATATATTGATTGTATATTTATACATACGTATATTGATTTTATATGTATTTTGTATATGGTTATAATTTTTCTATTCAATTTTTTTTTTGTACTTATTATACAAAAAATAAAATAACGATAAAACTAAAATATATGACATAAAAGATAAATTGAAATATTGTGTATATGACTTTAAACTTCATATATATTTTATATATAAATAAAATAGTTATTATTATTATTAGACTCATAATAATAATAATAATAATAAAGTTGGATATATTTCTTTTATATTTAAAATTATTATTATTATATTATTATTGTTATATATATAATAAGTATAATTAATGTTTCTTGATTATTATTTTTATGTATGTACATTGTGCATACACATAAACTATATATACCTTTCAATTATAGATTTCCTTATATGTATGGTTTTCCGTTAAGATTTTAATCTCTTCATTATATATATATATTAGATTTATTAAATATGTTTATTTCTATATAAAAACTATTAATTAATAAATATTTTAAATTCTCTATATATCTTAATTTATAAAGTTTATTATTATATATACATTGGATTGAGAAATTAAATTTGTTTTAATTTTATATATTAAACATACAATAAGATTAAAATTGCACAATTTTAAATATAAAAATCTATTATTTTTCTAAATATATGCATATACGCACCTTAAAACCATATACTAATTTTAAATATATATACACTTTTGTTTATTTTGATTAAAAAAAGTAAAACAATTACAATATATAAACGCACAATCCAGATGTATACTCATTATATGTGCACTCACTAACTATATACATATGTTATATACACTCGATTTTCTTTAATTACCGCAATGTTTATAAATACACTTATAAATATATATAAATTCTATTGTATTTGTATATATATAAATGAAGAAAATCAATAAAATTAATTAAATTCGAAAACAATTAATGAAATAAATGTATATTTTTTGTATTATATTGCAATATTGCCATATCATAAATTCAATAGAATCTCTATATATACATAATATACATTTTTATTATTATTATTATTATTATTGTATACTAAATTATTCTTTTAGAGCTTTTTATGATTGTGTGTTAAAGATTAAATATAAATTGTAATATAATATAGTTTGTTAACAGAAATTAAATACATATTATATTAAACACATATAAAATTGTTATCATCACTTAATCTTGATTAAGTAATAATATATAATAGGTAATTATAAAATGTATATAAATAAATATTTATACAAATACAAAAAAAAACATTATATTAATAGATTTTATATTAAATGCAACGGTTCATTATCTGTATGTGAATATAATAAGCGATCTGGAAATAATTAAATTTAAAATAAAAATCGGTAATCTATTAAATGTTAAATTACATAATTATTTTCTGTATATAATCCCTTTTTTTATGGATATGTAATTATGAATTTAATTGTAAAAAACATATATATTGCTTCAAGTCATCGTGCAGAATAATTTAAATTGTAGAAAATCAATAAATTGCAATAAAATTTTATTTTTATGCAAATTAAACGATTATTATAGTTTACATACATATTTCAAATATAAACATTTAGAACAGATTGTATATTATCTTGCAATATTTTTAAATAGTATATTTCTTTATTATTCAATTATCAAAATTATAATGAATTTTTTGTAAAAAATATATACAAAATTTAATTTCAAATAGAATGTTTTAGAAACTTTTCATATTGAATGCTTAAACATTCTTACCCATGACTACTTTTGAACCATTATTCCATTACAAATTATATTATCAGTGTCCGAGGTATTACTGAATGAACTATAAAATTATGATGCTTTAATATAGTATTAGATGAGTTTGTTGACCTCTATATGTTCAGGTCATTTATGTACATAAATATCGGATGTATATAAATAAATCTAATGCATGAAAAAGCTTTTATAATTATAGTCTGATGTATTTGCAAATATATATATACAAAATATCCACTTATAATCAATCAAATGTGATTACATCTGTTCTGTATATGCATATATGCACTTATTTATATAGAAGTGCTTATTTTTATACATATATAGTTATTATAGAGATTTGATCCAATGCTCCAATATTAGAAATTCGAAATTTTTACAATATGCAAGCTTGTAATATTTAGTGTTAAAGATACATATATGTAATTTATTTTATATTTATTTGGATTTATATATTATATTATTAATACATATATATTATTATTATGAATTGCATATGTGAAAAATACTTCAATGAATATACCATATATTATTTGTGGATAAAATATTCAAATAAGTATTAATATTAATAATAGTATGTATTTCTAATAAAAGTGTAAACTCCTTTACACTTTTATATATATAGAATATATTATCATTATAATATAGTAAGAAAAGCAATAGAAAATTATAAAAAAAATGATTTATTTACTTTATCATTAGATGAACTCGTCAGTCAGTATTTTATAAATGAAATCTTCATATTTAGAAAATTATTCACTAAATATATTATATTAACATAATATTTATTTATGCCGTATTTTGATATAAATAAATATTTTTTTAAGTAAATCTTTAAAGTTATAGAGTATAGTCATTCATCTTCATATAGTCAGTATATTTTTTTACATATAGTAAACTTTTTGATAAGAAATAATTCTTATATATTTCAAAATCGTTAAATAAAAAAACAATATGATGTACAAAAAATTTCATAAACAAAAAATTGTATAAATGGTTTTCAAAAATATATTACATAAATAATTTCAATACACAAAATAATTTTTTCTATAAATAATGTTGTTCAATGATGTGTGCTATGGTTTATAATATATATAAAAATATGTGTATTTAAGTTAAATTTAACAAACCGATAAAATCAAATAGAATAACAACAATAATTTTCTATGTAAATCCGATTGACATTATCTCTCAACTTCAATTTTCCTTTTTTTTAGCTTTTTTTCTATATAACAAAAGTTTTTAGACAAATAATATATTATTATTCGTAATGTCGTATACATATATACAATTTATATAAATATTTTCTTTTATGATCTAAAACTTGACAAAGTAATTTAAGTGGATTTTAAATGAAATTCAAATTGTTTTGAATGACAATTATTAATATTAATATATAATCAATATATACGTAAAAGTTTGTATTTATTAAAATCTTTTTATTCATATATATTTTTATATATAATCGGATTTATATGTAAAAAAACAAATGAAATTCAACAAATTTTACGTCCATTTTCGCAGTTTGTTGATTTTGAATTCCATTGAAATTATAATCATATCGGTTTATTGAAGAAATGAACAGCGAGGTTAAAGGGATAGTCTAAAATAATACATATATATATATATATTAAACTATAAAGTTTTTAATCTTCTTAATAATATTTTGAAGTTGTTTTCTATTAATTTAACGATTTTATATAATTGAATTTATAAATATTTTCATAAAAAATAATATACATATTAAACCCTATCCTATATTCATTAAAATTATTTCATATAAAAACTGATTTAAATTTATTGAATTGATGGTAAATATAAAGATTATTGTTTTAAAAAATGGGATTTTTTCTTTCTTTTCAACGAAAACCATATATATAGACAACCTCTAAGTATAATCCCATTTTACATGATGGAAAAGGAAAAAGGATATATAAAATTCATTTATACTTCATTTTATTATGTAGATAGTTCAGATTTACATATAAAACAATCAACAATTAACATTTTCAATTATTAATTTGCGTTTAAACTATATATATATTATTTTTTAGATATACTCAAATTTGATATATAATTTAATTAAATGCCATAGATTAAAACCTAGACATGTTAACATTTAAAAAATAATTGTAAAAATATATTATAATCACAATTTATGTATGTACTAATAGATATCTGATCTGATGTAATCCGGTATACAATAATATTCCTATATACGATACCGCATTATTTCTATATATTTAGAGATATTTTTTTGGATTAGAAAATATTCGAATTTCTTTTTAGATGTGTATTATTTATTATACATATCATTTAACCTTTTGTTAAATGAATTGGAAAACTAAAAAAAAAAAAGGGATAATCTTTATATGAAATTCTTTTTATTTAATGTACAATACATATATAATTAATATATAGGTATGTATACAAATTAATTATATAGTTATAAGAAATGTCTTGCAATTTTTAATTACAATTAAACGTTAAATTCTTTTTTCTAAATCGGTTATACACCTATACAGATATGTAGATTTAGGTAGGTTTTAACAATAAAAAAAACCATGTCAAATATAACTAGTGCAAATACTATTTTTCAAATCACAAAAAGGTATTAAATGAAACATTATGTATACATACATTCATTTGTATATGATAAAACCTAAATTGAAGTTAGTTTTTGTTTTATTTAATATGTGAATTTTCGTATTAGAAGGGACATCTCCAATATTCCAATGCGATATTCCATAACGACAACAAATGGAATAATTAAAAAATTAAATGCACACTTTATGAATGACAAATTAAAAAAGAAAAATTTCAAATAAGTAACAAAACGATTATCGCTTAATTCACTTTTATTTACGGATGATTAAAAATTCTTTTATTTTTACATAAAATTTTTCGGCATAAATACTTATTTGTTTATTATATATACGGCATGATGAAGGGTGACTTTAATTTTATCTTATAAAATTTCATAAATATATTTACGTACGCTAAATAAATGTTTTAATAATACTCGCATTTTTTTATATTGCGCTTAAGAATTTTCTTTTTACATAATTTATATGCATAAAATGCATGAAAGAAAGCATTCATTTAAAGAAAGGCATACCCTTAAATTTATTATAATTACTATTCTATTTGTATTTTATTGGGAAAAAATGATATCCTTTTAATTTTTAAATTAACAGGATATCACAAATTCAAAATACAATTAGAATGTTCTTGTAAATTCTGTGTATATAAAATTGCATAATTTATAATTTAAAAGAAAATATAAAAATATCGTAATATAAAAGAAAATTAATATATCGATCCTTTTATTTTGTAAGAATGCATTTATGAGGATATTAATCTTGCGATATATATATACCGAAATATATTTGACACTTTTTGTTGGCGATAGCCTGTCATTTGTATGTATGTATTATAACCACCATTAAGGAAATTAATCTTTGTTATCTTGTGTAAATCAACAAATATATACACCCTATCGCTAATTATAACGAATATAAAAATGTACATTTTTGAATACAAAAATTTATACACCGTGCGCCATATAAAGTATCAAATTGCATCGGTTTTACCGATATATATATACTATATATATTTGTATATATAATAAACAAGATTGTTTGGGGTATAGAAATAATTATTTGTTAAAAGAACATTTAACATTAAAAGTGCTTAAAATATACGAGTATATAATAATATAATATATGTACGTGTAACATTCGATTACATTTTCTTCCTTCATCCTTATTTTTATTACTTTTATGTTTTTCTTTATATATTTATATACACTAAATTATTTCTTCGCGATATACATGCATATTTTGTAGTATCTATATAATATGATAATATATATTTATATAACATAATAGATACATATTTTATAAATAAGAAACATTTTTGCATGTCTCTTCTATGTTAAGTCAATCAATAACGAAATATATAATGTATAAAAATGCATGAAAACAACCCCTCTTTTGCATTTTTATGTTTTGTATATATTAAGAAATGTTTATATATAAATATAGATAAATACAATACTTGCGAGTTTATATATGCATAAAGATATTTTTAATAATTGAATTGTTATCATTTTATATCGTTTTGCAAATGCGTTTATATATACATTTAGAAATGTGAAAAATTATTATTTTTATATATATATAGAAAAATATTCCTATATAGTATATATGATGTTAAAGTTAACATATACATAATTTTGTTGTCTATAAATAAAATGTTCATATCATTTTCATACGGTTATTAAATTATAAGTGTTTTTATATATATACGTTATTCATTCATAATATAAATATTTACATTATTATTATATACATATATATAAATATAGTATATTTTATATTGTGATATAGTATAAAATATAAAATATATCCATAATATATGTATTCATAAATGCATTAATTATATAATGAAATTCTCTATTATTTTTACGTAAATAATTTTGTTTTATTATTACTAAAATAAACTGGTGGATATTTAATTTTTTGTTTGTTAAATTAATAATAAAAGTATATTTTATTATCAATATTAATATAAATAATGAATGCATTTTGTTTTAATAAATTTTTCCTATATATAAAATTTCATGTAAAGCCCAAACGCGTCATATATACAATGAAACTGATATATACATATATATGATATATGCATATATTGATGTTGAATATATATAACTACTAAAATATTAATTTAATCAGTCATATATATGAGTGTACATATACGTTTTTAACAATTATTTGTCATATGTAACTTTAAAATGGTAACCAAAAAAATTGGTGTTATCAAATTAGAGCAACAATTATATATAGACAAATATTATATTGTATATGTAAAATGAAAATATAATAATTTGTCACTATATACACCTGTTACTGTATATGAACAAATTTTGTTTTAACAAAAATATCAATAGGTCTTTTTATATTTCTGGTAATAATGTCAGGTATTGTATATAATTACATATTATTGTGATATTATTCATATATAGAATTGAAAACAAAAATGTATTTTTCTTGTTCATATGAACAATAAGTATACTATTTATTTGTTAATTTAATCTGAATATTAAAATATTATAATTATTAATATATATGAACTACTTTACTTTTCACACATCATTCGCATTATGCATATATTATAAAAATTGTGTTTGGATAATTACTATTTTTTTTTATCAGTTACACATAAAAAACAACACATATTCATAGCATATATAACATTTTACCAACAAATTTGCGAGTATTATTATTTATTTAAATTAATTATATAAGTAAACAAATAAATATATATTGATATGAAATAATTTAATATTTAATGTATACTATAGGAGAAAATATATATTGAAAGTGTATATTATCGTTAATTTTTTTTTTATTTCTTAATTTTTTTAACCAATGTATAACATATAATTTTTTGTAAAATAGGTTTTTGCCTAAATAAACATAAATATTTTAACATTTTCCAACAAATTCCTCTATATATATTAAACAACTTTATACACCTTATATTTTCTTTAGATATGTATTCGCACTTAATTGATTATATTTATATTGTGTATCTTTATACTAATATATAGTTTTAGTAAAACGTGGTAAAAAGTGTGTTATCAATTACATTTAAAATTTATGACCTAAAATTTTGCAATTTAATTTTATATATATTATTATATTTTATATATATTATTATATATATATGGTAGCATATGTATATCATAAATAAATTTGAATGACATGAAAAAACAAACAATTAAATGCGTACCCATTTTCTTTCCAATAATTAATCATATTTTAAAATAATGTTTTATTTATATATTAAAAATGCCTTTAGCATACAAATATCTATACTAATTATAAATTATTGATATATTTTAGCAATATATTTATTTACTAATGCATATCTAAAATGTTAAAATTTAGCTATTTATTTTATCACACATTTTCATATTTATACTATATTAATAAACTAAATATTTATTAATCATTCGCATATACGGTTTTTTGATTTTTGATCATTTGAAGTAAATTAAAATAAGTTAATTTAAGGTTGTAATAATATAATATGAAGCATTTTATTTAATATTTATTTTAATATGAGATTATTAAAAGTAATAAAAGTGCAATATAAAAAATGTTTAAAATGTAGTATAAAACATATATTTACTAATTCATGTTACATTTTCTTAAAATATGTATATTAAAAAATTCAAATATTTATATATTTTTTAAAATTAAGTTCAAATTATTTGAATTTTTAAATCTGGAAAACTTTCACTCAAATAAACTTATAAATTTGGAAAACTTTCACTCAAATCATATCTCTGTTTCAAAAAATAAATTGTCAAAACAACTCTAAATACTTTAACAGTGTAATGTTTATTTCTATTTATGATTTTTCATTCGATTTTCCTTTTATTTTCATTTTTTTTTACAATTTTTTTATTTTTTCAAATGGTTTTCATTTTTCCTATTTTTTTTTCTATCATATCATTCATTCATTAATATTTCTTATCTCATCTCGTAAATTGTTTGTATTAGTTTTGTGAAGAAAAATAAAAAATATTTAGAATATATTAATAAATAAATGTGAATAATGTAAAAAATTTTTATGTGATAAATAAAAAAGAAAGAAAAGTTTTTCAACAATGGTTAATTCTAGTTTAGCCTACGAAATTTTACTGTATTTAAATTCATTTTATTTTGGAATGTTTGCCGCTTGCCAAATCGGAATGGGTGTTTTAAAAGCAATCAATTTACCATATGAACCTGAAAATTTACGATACGATGGATCAATTTTAATATCCCTTCTTGTTTTGGAAACAATACGCACATATTTTGGACGTAAAGGCAGTTTAAGCGAACATGGTAAGAATTTTACATATAATTATAGTTGCTTTTTTTATGTATTGACATTGTGGATGTGTAACAACCGCAAATATATAAATATTTTTTTTTAATTTTAATTATATCTATATTTTGTGTTGTGTTGCAATAAAAAAAAATATGAGAAAAAGTGAAATCTATTTACAGATGAAGCAATATATATTTATACAATTATACATATCATATCATATATAATTCGATAATATTACGCTATACGCATATATACTTTTACCGCATTTCAATGAAAATGTTCTTAAATAAAAGAAAATATAAGGCACATAAAGTACTTATAAAAATTTACATTTATGTTAAAAAAATATATGCTTATTCATATTATCTACATACATAAAATATATAATTAAAACTATATATATTCTTACATAATCTACCAAATTTACGAACATATGTTTTAAATACGATATATACATAATAAATAAAAGTGTATTGTGTTAATAACCATATAATATTTACATTTTTTTTAAATATATTGCTTTGGTCTATATATACATATATATACATTATACAATATATATTCACATTTATAAAAATAATATATGCAAAATGTGTATAAATGGGGTTGTTCTTAGTCTGTCGATTTACATTATATATAGTAACTATGACAATATAGATAATATACAAATTATAAATTTAACCGGGAAGTTTTTCTATTCCCAATGGGGGTACAATGAACTAATATTACTGATAAAACTAACAATTGCTATATTCATTTCATATATTTAATTCATATATTTAAAACTAAACCACATAAAAATAAACATTAACCCACACGTATAATAATTAAAATCATTCAACAAATTTTGAATTGTTGTGGGTAAATTATATGATATATTATGTTGAAACTGATAAATAGAGTAAACCAATGGAGTGTGTTTATTGTGTGAATTGTGTTGTACGTGGTTTCATTAATAGATATATTGTTTCTGCATATTTCAGAGATTGTCCAATGTTAGCGGTTATTCCAATAAATTGCATATTACGTATATATACTATAAGATGGAAATGATTTATTTACATATAACTTTTGTAGTCTACAATAAAGGACGTACTTTATTAGATGAATTCCATGTAGAAGTGGTTCGACCGCACTTATATCTCTTAATATCTTATTCTTTGCCGTAATATAAACCTCCGTAATGTGATTAATGTCTAACAATATATTTTTTAACAAAATGCTATTTTGCTGAACGCTGCCTTTTTTTACCAATCGTATGAAAAACTCTAAATAAAATCTATACTAAACGTGCGATTTGCTTTGCACAAAAAAAAATTATGCGTTCTAATTATAATTAACTTTATTATACTTATACTTATTATATATGCTACTTGAAAATATTCAGTGATAATCCACGGGATCTAAATAAAAATTATAAATTTTCACTTTTACATTTTTATTCCATTTCAGGCTGGGAAGTATTTACATCAATTGGTTTAACTGTACCATGTGCAATGGGAGTTTATTATTTATTATTTATGCAAAGCCGTATCTTACAACTCGAAAGAATATTAAATGCAATAATGTTGGTCTTACAAATTATTGAATTATTCTATGGTGTTTTATTTTTATGTTCTATGTGTCGTGATCCGACATACGATTGAATAGAACCAACAGAAAATAAAACAAAAAACACTTTAATTGTTTACAAAATTGCTTCAAATCGTTATAAATCTATATCTAATCTGCTGATTTGCCAAATTCTTTTTTTTTATTTCTCGTATAAATATGATATATTCACAAAAGAATAACACACTGTTTCTGGTCAACAAATAAAATCCTTTTTTAAAATGATTCATCACAACTATTTTTGTACTCTTTATCTTTTACAAATGTGTCCTTTTAGAAATGAAAAGAAACCTTTTTGTTTGTTCGGTTTTTATTCTAGAATTGTCTTTTAAAGAAAAAAAAATACGATACTTAACAATTACAAATATTAATTAAATAATATAGATATCTTTTTGTTTTGTTTTTTTTTTTACTTTATATTTCAGCTTGGCAAGTTATAACATCAGTATTTCTCACCATACCATGTGCAATGGGCGTATATTATCTTCTAGTATTACAATCAAAAATTTTAGAGCTCGAAAAAATCCTATGTGCCTTAATGTTACTCCTTCAAATAACCGAGCTAGTATTTGCAATATTATTTGTATTTTCTATGTGCCGTCCAGTTACATACACTTAGCCTAAGGAATATAAATTCACTTTTAGTAGAAATATTTGATTTTGATTTGTATCGTTAATTTTTCCTGTTTTTAATATCATTAAAATTATGTATAATTTTGTAGTTAATTTTCCCCGTAATCAAAACCAAAATCTCACACCGTAGTTTAGATAAACCCCTTTCTAATAATAAATCCTTTTTCTTTTTTTCTTTTTTTTTTGAGCTCAATCCTCATAAATATAATATATTATTATCGTATTTGTGAAACACCCCCCTAAAAGAAGTAGCCATATTATATTAATTTTTGTTTTGGTTTTTCAACTCCTTATTATTATTTTTTTTATTACTTAACTTATTTGTTTATCTTCTGTTTGTGTAAGCTTTCACAATATTATTTTTGTTTTTTTAAAGAAGCCACAAGACAGATCTTATGCAAAATTGGGAACAGACATATAAATATATAATATAATTATATATATGTATATACATTGACAATGGAACAAATTTTATAAAAGAAAAATTAGGTTTTCATCAATTGATATTAAGGAAAATAATAACATAAACAAAATTATAGTTGTAGCGAATTGGAGTACAAAATTTAAAAAATTTCAAAATTTTACTGGTAATTACAAAGATAAAAACTAGTCAAAAGGAAATAAAATTAAAAAAAACTTACACAATCAAAATGAAAGTGTCTTCTATATACTAACAGTTAATTAATTTATTTATTTTATATTTTATAATAAATAAATCAACTAAAATTTTATAGTTATTAATAATTATATATTTAAAATATAAATATAAAAAAAAAAACTAAATAACATACAAACCCCATAAATATTAAAAAAAAAATAGTTATACCAAATTTTACAATCAATTTCAGAATATATTATGAATAAAAATTATTTAAATATGGATTTTTTTTTGTATAATCATTATTTATATTTGAATTTAATTAAATTAAATATTAAGTAATTTATACTACATTATATAACATATACAAAAGTATTTATTTATTTATATACATCCTTATAATTTGATATTGTATTTTTTAATTATATTATATATTAATCACATACATATATATTTATATATTTATGGCTTAAAATATCGCTCAATTGTTCATTTTTGTTTTCAATTTATTTATGTTTTATTATATTATCAAAATAAAAAAAAATATTAAAACCCCATTATAATTATCAAAAATTATTTGATTATTTTATATTTATTAACGAGTAACATGTCGTCGCTTTATATATTTTAAATTTATGTCCTTTCGTTATCATTTAAATTGAAAAATTACGCAACGATTTAATCCTTATTCCATAGGTCTTTCGAAACAGTATTAAAATACGCAGTGAATGAACAGATTAGAGATCCAAAAAATAATCGGCAATGCAAATGACATATGAGTAAAAGTAGATATGTTATAAAATCTGATTATACTAAATTGACATATGTTCGTATACAAAATAATGAAATCAAGATTATCTTCTATATTATTCATATTTCGATTGAATATAAGAAGAATAAAACTAAGGCATACCAATTGCGGATGTGCATTTATGATCATATAATTGAATTTTATACAATATGCATGCTCATTTTTCTCTATCAGATTCACATGAGGGTTTGAATGAAAACAGTTCATTTTAATTTGTAATAAGGAAACATTTACATTTGATAAGAATCTATATAAATACAATTAAATTAAACAAATAAATATTTATTTCTTTTTCATTTTATACGTACTTATTATCGATAAATATATTATATTTACAAAATAATATTTGGTGAAATTATTTACAAATATATTTGCAGTTTTATATTATTATTAATTTTTACATTATTATCTTTTATCCTATAATATTTTTTTTAAACTAACATTGTGAATTGGTTAGATGAAATGGTTCACGAAAACTTCTTTCTAAATGTCTTAAACGTTCTTCTAAATCACTAACAGACGCTCTTGTTCCACCACCTAAACGTTCCCGTCGTTGATGCTGTACACTGATATTTTGTAAAGGATCATCACGAAAACCTAAATAATTTCATATAAGCAAGTGTGTATTTAATTATTTTATGCTATAAAGTATATATTTTTACCTGAAAAGGAATGTCTCATTCCATCACGACCACCTCCACCACCAGTTGGATTTTTGGTTAAACTTCTTCGAAACCCTTGTGCAGTTTTTGGCAATGATGTACGTCTCGGAACATGTACATTTTTTAATGAATCATCATAACTGTCACTGCTATCCTCTAACGTACAAGCACCATGTCCTTCAATATTATGATTACATTTACAATGTTTATTTATTCGATTTACACTGTGATGTAATGGTTGCGATGTTGGTTGATGCTGTCCATCGCCGTGTACAATTCGTATTGCATGTTTTGCTTGTGATATTGGTATGGTTGGTTCTCTGGACAAATCTAAACCAGAATCACGTCCACTAGATTGTATCGATGCACCCGATGTATCTATATGATGAATTGACCTATAAAGGAAGCATGATAATACAATTAAAAATTATATATTTTTGAATATAGTCGATAAACACTAACTGATGATGCGGATTATTGTGATGTATTTGATTGTATCTTATACAATTTGCATCATGATTCATTAAATTATAATTTGAATGTATAACCGATTGTGGTAATGGTACATCAATATATTCTCGTGGTCTATGTCTGTAAAATCAGATACAGGTAAACCATAAATATTAAAAAGTTAAACGGATATAAAATTGTAAATAGTTAAATAAAACATACTTGGCATTTTCGGAATATTGTTGTTGTTCTAAACGATGTTGTTTTCCTAACGTTGCCATCATTGGTAGTATTTTCCTTAAACTACCTGATGATGATTTACTAATTGCACGTAATGTACTTGGTGTATCTGATATGGAATAGGTTAAGCCATTATCAGCAGTAATTTTTTTTCGTCTATATATTATAAATAGAAAAAAATTAAAAGTTCAAAATCGAATAAATAACAAAATTTTTTTTTATATCTTATATACAAGGAATGTGTTTGTTTAAATACACTTAAGAACCAGTTCTTTCAGTTGTATCTTCTATATATACGTAATTCCTTCGTTTTGTACTTATAAATATATTCTATGCTATATATGTATATATAATATGATTGATAAAAATAATTGTGTAAAGATTATAAATATAAAAAAACTAGTCTTTTTATTACATAAAATACAAATTTTTTATTGCGAATTTTTCACAACATTTACAGTTATTTTAAAGTTTTGTTCATGGCAATAAAATATTATTCTTTTACATTTTAATATTTGAATTTTCAGGTTCTATATTGCATTATGCAATTTTGTTAAAAGAAAAACAAAACGAAAGATTTATTTTCATGATATTCTTTATATAATAATAGTAAAATTTTATTACATTTTTTTTTATTCTTCTTTCTACGAATATACAAAAAAGTAATTAAAAAACTATACATCAATGATTGAGCAGTCTGTATTAAGCTATGCTATGAGATTTCCGATATAAGTACAAAAAACAATTATTTTTTTAATTATCTAATTTTCAGTAATTAATCACATCTGCTTTTTCTTTTGCGTTTGTTCTTTAATTTTATATTTACATATATGCACTTATAAATTCATTCATATTCATGAGAAAAAATTTATAATAAATGATAAACATATTTTTTTTTGTATTTCTCACCGTTTATAACGAACGCATACAACACATAAAGCTGTTGCTAATCCACCAGCAAATACAATTACAGCTAAAATTATAGAAGCTAATTCGGTTGATTTTAATGTTGAATTATCAAGTATATATGTTGGTCTCTGAGTTTTACCATGTCGTTCCAATTGAGACAATTCAAGTATTTGTGCAGATGTTGTAAGATTTTCTATAGCCAATTTGGTCATTGTTCTGAATAATAAAATTAAAAAAAATTTTATTTTATTGTAAAACGAACTGTATATGTTACCGATTTTATTAACTTACTTTTGTAATTCGTCCATATCTATGATAGCATTTGAATTTGGATCCACTCCATAAATGTATACATTTGTGCTGAAAATAAATTTCCAAAATATTTGCTTATTCATTGAATTTATACTCAAAACATCAAAACAACAAAAATTTTTATTAAAATAATATCTTACGATGGTTCCATAGAATCATCACCGGCATGCGGTTCTAATAAACGTACTCTTATATCTAAACCGGTTGCACCACTTAATGTTTGTTTAAAATTTTCAATTTCTTTTTCTACTTCCACTGGACGTCCTAGTAAAACCAATCGCACTTGACGATTTTCATCAAGAACATATACCTATATCGCGGTAATATAAATGAATTGATGAATATGATTAATAACTTTCTTTTATTTTTCATGCGTTTAGATTATTTCATTCTAAATGAATTTTTGTGCGATTTAATGTTAGCTGATCAATGCAATTAAAAAAAATGTACATACAAAAACATTAACGATTGAACTTTTTCCATCGTCTGCACCTCGTTTATCCGTTGCTTTAACATCAAAACCATAAACACGTTGTTCGCCAGTTAATGTCCCTAATATACGTATACGACCTGTTATAGGATCGATTCCAAATAATCGAAATGGTTCATTCAGTATTGTGTAACGAATGTCTGCATTAATCCCGATGTCACTATCGATAGCTTTGACTGTTGTAACAGGAAATCCAAAATTTGCAGAATTCGGTATAACAGCAATAATTGGTCGACCATTACCAATAAATTTCGGTTCATTATCATTAACATCACTAATTTTAATAACAATCTATAAATTGAACAAATTTAATTTATTAATTATTGTTCTATATAAATATATTTAATTATAAACTTACTCTAACTTCATTGTCTAACAAATCAATAATGTC
Organism: Dilophus febrilis; assembly: GCA_958336335.1. Lineage (NCBI taxonomy): Eukaryota > Metazoa > Arthropoda > Insecta > Diptera > Bibionidae > Dilophus > Dilophus febrilis. The sequence goes on from OY284468.1 coordinate 50,436,523, forward strand.
TTCTCCATTTATTGGATATTTGAGTATCGGTGATAGATTACGTCCGTCACGTTCCTTTCGATCAGCACGTAATTTTATTTTATACACATCTCGTTGTTCTCTATCTAAACTTTTCATTAACCATAATGTACCATTATCGGGATCAATTCGAAAGATATCATTATCTGGAATACTATTTTCAATAATGGATTCTTGTAAAATGCTCCATTTGTACAATTTCTCTTTGTGCGGAGCTGATGCATTAATTTTTAACAATACCATAGGAACATCATTGTTTTCTTGAATTTCAATTTCATAGTAATTATTTGGAAATAATTTTTGTTCATAATCATTGGTTGATTGTTTTTCAAGTTCATCATTTCCATCATCAGAATCAGAGATATTTATTAAATCTTCACCTTGTAAATTCACAACTAATTGAGCCGTTGATGATTTTGATGGATTACCTAAATCTGATGCAATGATTGTTAAATTTAAATGTTCATAACCAGAAAATGGTATGAATTTTGATATTGTTGTTATGACGCCGTCTCTCGAATCAATTTCAAATAAATATGGCAATTTATTATGGTTTAATGCATACATAACTAATCCATTTCCATTTCCCATAAAATCCTTATCGACAGCCGATATTTGTTTAACGAATGTTCCCGGTTCAGTATTTTTATTTAAATAAGCTTTATAAATCGGTATTTTCTGTTGTTGAACACCGTTTATGGTTGTATCATTTACATACAACAACTCATCATAGCCAATAAATTCTGGTGCATTATCATTAACATCTAATATATTTATTTCTATTTCGGCTAATGAAGATAATTTCTTTTCTTTTTTACTATTATCCGATGCCATTATCTTAAATATATAAATAGCTTGTGTTTCACGATCCAATTCACCGTTTACACTTAATATACCATCTTTAGCAGATATTTTAAATGGCATTGATGTATGATCTTTTAATTGAAAACTATATGTGATATTAGCATTATCACCATAGTCCTCATCAGAGGCTAAAATTTTTCCCAATATTGAATTTTGATAGATTCCTTCATTTATATCGAATGTATACCAGGATTTATCAAAAACTGGTGCATGATCGTTAACATCTTGTATCTACAAATGTATCAATGATAGTTTTATATAGAACTAAAAAAAATACAAAACAATGTATTTACTTACTTTGAACTTTAGTACAATATTATCCGATAAACCACCAATATCTTTTGCTGATACATTTAAATGAATCTCCGATTCGGCTTGTAATTGTCGATTAATTTTTAATTCACCCGATAATCGATCAATATTAAAATATTTCATTAGATGAATATTATTTGAATGTTTTGCGGGTATAAACACCTCTGAAATTATTTCATAATTTACTTGAGCATTTTCTTCGTAATCTTCATCGATGGCCGTCAATTTGAGAATTGTTAAACCTACTGGTACATCTTCGTATAACGAAAATGTGGGCGAAACATTGCTTTTATTCACACTTTTTCTTGAATGCCTTATGGAAGCCGTTGGTAATGTTCTTTTAGAACGTACATTATATGTTGTATCATTTGATATTCTTGGTGTTCCTATACTTAATTTTTCCGCTAAAATATTTTTTATTTCAGTCTGATACGTTAATTCTTCTACATTGTCAACTCGTTTATTTATAGGATATATTATTGGCGACGTTTGGTCAATACTACCGCCATTAAATCTATCAATAAAATATATATCCAATTTGCTTGGATTATTTACGATTTCTAATCGAATATCCTTGAAAAGTGCAATTTTTGTAAATACCGGCGGATTATCATTTACATCGGCTATAACAATTTTCAATTTGACTTCAGAACTTAGGCCTCCATGATCTTTCGCCAGTACACGCAAATTATAAAAATCATTTTTTTCTCGATCCAGTGTAATCGGTCCAATATATCGTACCACATAATACGAAACATTTGTTCTTACAACATTTTGTGTATCCATAAACATAATTTGTAGATTAGCAAAACTTTTTTCTAAATTTATATGATTTTCATTGTGTTGATTCGTATCAATACTTCTAATTTTATTACCATTTGAATTTGCAATACTATTTTTATACGTGTTATTTACATGTTCAATAATAAACAATTGACTACCTTCACCGCTAAGACTTACATCAAATAGAGCGTTTTCATTAATATCGGCGTCTTTTATTATCATTTGTTGATTTAGAAATACTTCTGTTCCTAATGCACAATTTTCTGTTATCATTCCGGTATAGGCAATACTATTGAAAACCGGTGGATTATCATTTACATCATCAACATGTATTACTACTTGATAAATACCAGCACCGGTGATAAATCCTTTAGAATATTCGGCTATTACTGTTAATCTGTAAGTATCTCGTTCTTCACGATCCAATGCTTTTACAGTTCTTAATGTACCATCATTTGAAATTGCTATTACATCGGTAACGTCCTGTTGATTAGCAATTAAAAATTGTAGTACACGATTTGCACTGGATGTTGTTGCTGATGGTGTTATTGGCGTTTTATCTAATCTTTTTCTTGTGTATTCTAATTTTGTATTATTATTGTCAACAATAAGTAAATTTCGTTGTCTTGCCATTCGTGACGGTCGTGGCGTTATTATCACCTCAACATTTTCTTCCTCCTGTGATATGGGTGATATTTCATCAATTCGATCTTGTGCTGTTGAAGAATTATTACTTCCAGCCATATCCACGGCATCACGAAACTCTTTTTTTGTTTCATAATTTTCAAAAAATATTGAATCTGGTATATCGGTCCGGGAATCGATTACCGTTTTATGTTCATAGGAAATATGTTTATGTGTTTCGACTTCTTCAATCTTTGGATTAAAGTTTTCATTAATCATTTCATAGTTGGACGTGGCCGTTGCTGATTCTTCAAATGGGTCTGTTTCTTTAAGTTCTTCATCATCAATGTAAATGGTGGGTGTAATCGAAGCAACATAAAATGATGTATCTTTATCGGAATCACGATATTTTCTTCTTGATGTGTTGATTTTATCAAAATTTATGCGATTTCTATTGAATTTAGAATTTAGTTGACGATCTTTACGATAATTTTTCGCACTATACATATCCTTTTTGGGATACAGCGATAAATCTCGTTGCTCTTTTGCTCTTGTTGTATTTTTATACAATAATTGTCCTATTAATGCACCAGCAATATTTTCTTTTACATGGAATTCAATTGGATCCGTATTTGTACCCCTAAATATACATATGAAATGAAATGTAATTAGTAAAAGTATTTGAATTTAAAAAAATTATATTTCATTTTTTATAATTATACCTCAGTAATATACCACGATCATCATCAGGACTAACAATGTGAATTGTTACATTAGTAACTAAAACATCTTGACTGTCTGATATAATACCTTCATCAATATCAATGGCTTCACCATTTTTAGTCACTTGACGTTCTGAATTTAAAGTTTTTCGTACCAATTGACCGTATGGTTTATCGTAGAAGTGCTATACAATTTTTTTTTTTATTTTAATAATGATTTAATTTAATTTATGGAATTATATATTGTACTATATATGTACTTACATGAGCTGCAACGGCTTCAAAATCATAATTTTTTCTATCAAATTCCTCTAAATCACGGATCACCGTCACAATACCAGACTTTTCCTCGACGGCAAATGGAACACCATCCACATATGAATGTAATAAGTCATACATAACTTCACCGTCTGAATTACCATCTACATTTGTCCTTATTTGACCAACCGATGCACCAACATTTACATCAGCACCCACCCAAAATTCATATGGTGCTCCAATGAAATCAATAAAACCCTCCTGAATATCTTGTACAATTTCAACGGTAACAACGGCCAATGAAAAACGACGTTCGGATGGATTTAGAGGTTGATCACTTGCCTCAACAAATAACGCAACACGTCCTTTTTTTAACGGACCGGCCACCAGTAATTGACCACTATTAGGATTAATTTTAAATGGTACCATTCCACTACCCCTTGGTTGTTGTAATTCATATACAATCATACCATTACGACCTTCATCGGGATCAGTAGCTCTTACATTACCAATTATATGACCCACCGAAGAGTCTATATTTATTCGAAATTCATAAAGATTACCCATTTCAAATTCGGGTGTATTATCGTTGGTATCCAATAGTGTTATTTCTACTTGTACAGTGCCAGAATCTTTCAGTCGTTTATCATAAGGTTGTTGTTTTTCGATAGCTTGTATTGTCATGGTTATCGATGAACGTGATTCACGATCCAACAATGTTTGATCGTTTACCGTAATCCAACCACTTCGTGCATCAATCAAAAATGCACCAGCCGGATTTTCATGATTAACTTTAAATAAAAATTCTGCATTTTCACCTTGATCCCTATCGTATGCATTCACTTGCAACACACTGAAACCACTTGGTAAATTTTCTACAATTGATATATTGTATAAATCCACTTCAAATTCTGGTGCATTATCATTTAAATCAATTATTTCTATTTCAATTCTGGCCACAGCACGTTTTTGTAAACTATCTTTTTGTTTAGCTTCCATTTGTAATACAAATGTATTACCCGGTAAACTTTCTTCTTCTAAATCAATTTCTTTTTGTAAATATAAGACACCATTTGCTGCGTTCACCCAAAATAATTGGCGTTCATTACCCGATATCACATCATAAATCAATGTTGAATTTAATGAATCTTGATCGAATGCCATTATTGGTGGATTAAAAAATAATGGTTTTTTTATTGTTTTACCCTATAAAATAAACAAATATAAATAGAACATATTTTATTAAATACAAAAAAAAAACTAATATTAGTATTAAATTCAAAAACTATTTTACCGTTAAAGGGTAAAATTCATTTATTTTTGTTCGATATACTCCTTCTGTAAATTTGGGTGGTAAATCATCATGATCATCAACGTATATTTTCAATGTTGTATTTGAACTTTTGTGTTTATAACCTCTATCCTGAAATCATTAAAATAACATTAATGATATAGAAATGTACATATACCCAAAAATACCAAAACAAAATATAGGACACTTACAGTGGCAATAATTATTAATTCAAAATATCGAATTCCTTCATCGAAATCCAATGGTTTACGTAAAATAACCAATGGACGATGTGGACTTTCCAATGAAAAATATTGTGTAGCCGATATTGAACCAGTTTCTAATGCCCCTATTGAATATTGTACATCAGAATTTGGTGTATTTGGTTTATCACGATCAAATGCCGCAATATTCTGAAAGATCACCGTACCAACGGGTGTTGATTCATCAACATGTACACTATATGGTAAATTTAAAAATTTCGGTGCATGATCATTTACATCTTCTATATAAACGGTTATTCCTAATGAAGATGTCTATACGTATAAACAAAAAAAAATATGCATTTAATGTAAACTCACATGAATACCAAAAATATATATTAAATTGACATACCGCTTCATCTCTATCAGATATTCGACTGGCACATTCAATTTTAAATTTAAGTAAATTTTGTGGTACATCACGATCAACTAAATCATCTATAGACTTATTTAAAAGCACTTGAAAAGTTGTCTCATTTATTTCTTTGATTTTAAAATATTTGAAGTCCTGTGAGCGTTCCACTCCTTTCAAAACAACGGAATGTCGTGGAAATGCACGTAATGTTATCACCGTATCATCAATTTGCATATCTTCACGGACACGTATAAAACGTATTCCTTCATGTTCAGTTTCATGACCATATTTTGAATAGAATACACAGCCTGCGAATATAATAAATACAAATTTTTGTTATTCATTCAAATAAAGTTTCCATTATTATTAATATGAGTCATTTTTGAAAAAAAAAAACTAAAATCCCTATAATTTGAGCGAAACTTATAGATTTTTGCAAGTCAAACGATTCAAGTTTGGAAAATTCATCAATCCTTATTTGATTTTTTACAATATTCAAATGTATTGCATGAACATATATACAAAATAAGATAAGTAAATTTCTTATCTAATATACCCGTCTTGACAATCAAGCATTGCATATTTTTAAATTTTTTATATCGGAAAGCAATAATTTATATTTTATTTATAACCATTAGAAATACATTTAAGTTTTGATTTAAAAGCTATATATAAATATATTTATATGATCCGCATATTGATTGCATAATTTAATATCATTAAAATAATTTAACCTTTTTGCTATATTTAATATTTTTTCTGTATAAAATTCAAATGACTGCATTTTTTATACATCATTATTTAATCGCTATCATTATTTAATAGTATAAGAAAGCAAAAAATCGTATAACAACATATAGTTTTTGTCATACGTATGAGATATATCTATCATTTCGTCATAATTTCATACTTAAAATGTCATTTGATTTCGTTATTTGGTTTTCTGATTTAAATTAAGTTTTTATTTTTTTTAATTAGTATATTATATTAACGTATTTATATTAAAATATATCTATATATGTTATTTAATATAAACAAAAAAGAATGTGTTTTTTTTTCTTATAAATCTAAATCGATTATGGTTAAATATATTTAAAAAGAATATCCATATAAAAATAAAAGTTAGTGTAAAAAACCGATGTGGTAAAGTGAGATTTTTTAAGTGTTTTAGAGCTTGTATAATTTAAATGAAAAATATATTTCAATATATTTGTGTAATTTTATTAATAATAAAATAATTATTATGATTTTTATTACAAAAGGTATGTATTAAATGAAATTACATAAAAAAGCATTAATATGCAATTTATATGGAATTATATATTTCTTAAATTATATACATATATATTAAAAATAATTTTATATATAGAAGAAAAACAAATTCGTATAACTTTCTCATAATAATTTAATCATTTTTATAGTTGAGTTAAACTATAAACATTCATTCAAATGCATATATAATAATAATGATAATTTATAGATATAATTAAACGATTATATATATAGAGAATCTGAATTAAATCGATTATAATTTAAATTATTGTTTTACATATGTAAAGTAACAAAGATAATTTAAAACCACACATCACAATTTTTTAGTATATATATACTTTGGTATACAATCCATATTTAAAAAAAACGAATGTACAGATTTCAATTATTTAAAAAAAAAACCATCCGCATTTTTTTTATAAATATATAGTCTAATATATAAAAATTTCACTTTTTGGATAAATATTGAAATAAAATGTTGCGAAAGTACATATAATTAATTGTTATGTAATTTATTTTTTTTGTAATATTATAAATCAAATCACTTCCCAAATAAATCAAAATTAAAATTATGCAGCTTCATCATTTCTAATTAAATGATCTATTAAATTTCATATTTAATTTTATTTTGTCTTTTTTTTATAATAGTTTTTTTTTTTATTATATCATATTTTTTTGTATAATGTCTCTGTCTATAGTCAAAAATTATTTATTTCTCTAATCATCATTTATTATAAATATTCTTTTTCATATATATACGCGCGCGTATAATATTCGTTTAATTTTTTTTTGTGTATAATAATTTCTCACGTAATCGAATTAAAAACACAATGAAAGTGAATTTAAATATAACGTAATTTTATTTTGTTTAATAAGACGAAACAAAAAAATTGTTTACTTATAGAAATAAAAACCAAAGCATTATTAAATATATGAAAAATATAACAGAATATAATTTTGGTGTAGAAGAAGAAGTATTATATAGATACACATATAAGTTCATAATTTACATGTATAATTTAAATAGATGTTAAATAAAAAGCTATATAAACAAATATTAGCCATACTAAAGCATAAAAAATTACTGTACCGTGAATCTTTTTCTCACTTATTTACCTGAATGTACATAATTTTTACCCATATATATATTTATTTATTTATTTCTACTTCTTATACTATACTAATAACAATATAAAATGTATTTTTTCGCAAAATTTTAGTTGTTTGAATTGTTTACAATTTCATGTTTTTATATTTATAGCTTTCTCTTCAAGAATATAGCACATACATAGTAAAAATTCTGTTCCTATAAAAATAAAAATATATATATGATAAAAAAAAATTGTGTATTTCCATTAATATACATACAATTCCATAACTACCATATACATATATATACCTATCATCTTAAATTCTTTTAACTTGTTTCTTACGTGAATAAAAGACTTTATAACCGTTTTGGTGTATATTGTGTAAAAATGTTATTTACAATAACTGCAATTCGTAAACGTATATATATATTGTTCTCATACATAATAAAATATAATATTGCGTATATATACCCGTAATTGTACTTGTAAAATTATTATATGAAAATTTAAATTTATTATTAATATTTATATTAAATGTACAAATTTAGATAAAACGTATTTTTAACACACAAAAAAAATGAAAAAATTGGATATTTGTTCTTTGATTGGTCATTTATAGATAAAAGTATTGCTATATTTGTCTATTTGCGACTTCTGAAATGCGAATTTTACACCGTATATATGTATAAAAAAAATATTATTGATTAATTATTTTATGTTTTTTCTGGCACAATTTTTTTTAATATAGGTGCACTAATCATTATTATATTATTTACGTTTATTTAATAGATATTTTTAAATTTGTTTTTCAAACTATCAAAAAATTTTTCGTACATATGTTTGGTGCAAAACTTCAAGTTACATTTTTTAATTTATTATTAATTTACTGATAACTTTATATATAAATAAATGTAAAATTTCTCTGATTATTTTAAAATAAATTTCTTATTTATTTTTTTTTAACACCACTTCAACAAAAAAAAAAAGAAAAATATAATATATAAAAACCTTATATATTATTATTATTATATATATTTAAATTAATATAAAATATATTTTATAAAATTTATTATAACAATTTTAGCATTTAAATCGTTTTTATATGCTTGGCAAAAATATATATTTATGTACTATACCAAATACTAACTATATTATATCAATTATATATATCTTATTATAATAGGATACTTATATATAGAAAAATTAATTCATTTTAGAAATCGATTGTATTTATATAAATATATTTTATCAACATTTTATGAATATTTTACATATAAAAATAAGATGATGTAAATGCGTTGACATAAACCAGTATTATTGGAAATTCGTACAATAACTTATAACCAACGATTAATATATATATAGAATATTGATTAATAATCGCGAATTATTTTTTAAGACAGATTAAAAAAATAAATTTAAATACATTCAAATGGATTTTATTTGTATATGTTATATAAAGATTTATGTAATATGTAAGGAAAATATTGATATATATTTGATGATTATATTATAAAATGTTTATTTTTTTTTTTGTCTCATATAACTTTTTATCGGTTTGTTTAACAGATGTATAATTATATATATATATACAAAAATTATTTACCATTCACTATTTCTAAATAGCCGCATATATTGCGGTTAGAGAAATATCCACTGTAAATTGGATTCTTTGAATTAATTGTATTGTATATAGCTTCTGAAAAATACATAAATCTTTGGCAATAACATAAGTTATTCATGATGACATTTAATGGTTAATTAATGCAAAAATTCATTTAATTTAAAAATGTGTTTCTTATTTTTATTTATTTTTTCTTTTCGTTTTATTCATGTTTCATCATACGTGACTTTAGATTCACGTCCATTTTTTATACTAAATTTCCAATCATATTAGTATTTAATTACTTATTATCAATATTTTGGTTTATTCACAGTTTAATTTTTCTCCCTTATATACCTTCACCATCTTTAAATAAAAAGTTAATTTAATTGTAAATTACACATCAAATATGCTAGTTTTACATTAAATAAATTAAATTTCGTTCATATATTCATATAAATAAATATTATAAATATATACTATATACAGTGATGTTCGGTAAAATAGGTGTAAAGCAATTTTAATGTATTTTGATTAATTTCAAATACCAATATCTATTTGTGAATCATGCCATCCATACGATAATTTAGTACTTTGTTTACCTTTATTTATCACATGAAAAGAAAGAGATAAAAAATGTTGTCCTTCGTATTTCTGGGAAATTAGCTAGGAATATGCTGTTCGGTAAAATAGGTGCGATGTATTTTGTTCTACCAAAAACACAAGAAAAAGTATTAATGTCCACAATATTAAATAAAATCTAAGTATTTCGCGTACATACCATTTATGATTTAATATTTTGTCGCATGTCCCTTATTTTAAATTACTGCCTCACATCGATTTAGCATGAACTGCACCAATTTTTGGCACCTTTCTATAGAAATCGCTTCCAAACTTTTACAATTTCTTTCCCCCGTTCTACTTTGTTTTTTGAGCCGTTTTGTTGCAACTGATGTTTATACGTGCTTCCCCAAGTTTTTTATCGGATTCAAGTCGGGTGATTGTGTTGGCCATTCTATTTTGTTCACATTATTTTGTGGAAACCAAACCGATGCTTTGTTAGCCGTATGTTTTGGGTCGTTATCTTGCTGATATCACCATATAATAGGCATGTTTTCTTTTGCGTATGGCAACATTTCGATTGAAAGTATCCTTATATATTCCTGTTGATCCATTGGATATTTTTGAACTAAATATATAGGACCAACTCCATACCATGATGATACCAAAACATATAATTAAACTACCACCTCCATGCTTAATGGTTTTTTTTTGTGTTTTGCGGTAAAAATTCTGTATTTGGTCTTCATCTAACATGTAATTTGCCATCTGATCCATTCAAATTTATATTGGTTTCATCAGAATAAAGAATATGTCGTCACTTTTTAATATCATTATCACCTGACCAATCACGATGTACATGTGCGAATTTTAAACGGTGTTTAATGTGTTTCGCTGTATGCATTGGTGCTTGTCTAGCTATTCGCCCCTATAAATTTGATGCTATTAACCTTTTTCATACCGTGCTTGATGAAATGCTTAGATCAAGCTCTCTTACAAGTTCCCTGGATGATAAAAAGGGCTCTTTTTTGTGGCAACAACCACTCTACGATCGTCATTGCTTTTAGTTTTACGTTTGTTACCCCCTCTTTCTGTGGTATATTTGAATTTTAATGCGTTGGTAATTATATTTTGGGAGCATTTCATAATTTCAGAAATATTTTTATATGTTAGCCCGGATGCTCTTAGATCCTTTATACGTTGCCATTCAAATACCGTACAATATGTACTTCTGCCCATTGTGACTTAGAAATATGTATTTATTTAATCCGGAATGTTTCAAAAATTAAATTTAAATCACTACTTTACCTAAAATTTATTTAAAAATTCACAAACTCACCACCAATAAATGTAATTTATTCGCAAAAACTAAATAAACCACAATTAAAATAGTCCGCACCTATTTTACCGAACAGCATGTTCATAGCTAATTTCCCAGAAATACGAAGGACAACATTTTTTATCTCTTTCTTTTCATGTGATAAATAAAGGTAAACAAAGTACTAAATTGTCGTATGGATGGCATGATTCACAAATAGATATTGGTATTTGAAATTAATCAAAATACATTAAAATTGGTTTACACCTATTTTACCGAACATCACTGTAGATTTAGTGAATATATTAATGATATAATACATATATCACATCATTAATATCTTTATTACTCGACCGTTTAATATTTTTATATATGAATTTTAAACTCGGCGTTTCGGTCATGATAGTTTTTTAGTGGTTTTGCAATCACTGTAGATGATATAATGATATAATGATAATAAAATTTGGAAACCATGAAAAAAAACCAGTTTCAAATTAATATAAAATTAATTACTAACTAAAAATAAAAAAAAAACTTAAATACAGCAATGCGAATACATTTTTCAAAAAAGTACGAATATAAAAAACAAATATTTAAGTCCATCTACCTTTTATATTTAAATATAAATAATATACACTACGAACAATTTTAATTTATTATTATTATAAAATAATGTTAATCGTGTTTTATGAATATATTATTATTATGATAAATATATAATCGAAAGAAACCGTTAACTTATTTTGTATATATTATTACAAAAATAACAATCTTTATACATCTTCTGTATTGTAAAATAAAATATATATCTCTGAACATTATCATTAATTGATTCAATTCAAAGGTATCGCATAATATAACAGCATCTGCAACTGATATATTGTATTATATATTGTCAGTATTGTATATATACTGAAGATGCGAAGTGAATTTACTTCTTTTTTCATATAAATAACAATACCATATAAAGAAAAGTACTTTTTATATACAGAGATGTTCGTGTTGTATATATTGAACTTCATTATATTTGCTGTTTACTCATATATTGTTAAGTTCAATGTTAAACTCGTAATGCATGTTAAAATGTTTATCTATCTATATATACTATACTATTCATTACAAAATATGAATCGAAGGAGACAACAAGTAAAATTGCTTTCAATTTAATAAATAAAATTTAAAAATTTGTTTTTCAGATTTTTTTTTATTTTTTATATACATAATATATATAAATATTTTTGGTGATTTTCTATATTTGGATATAAGGCATCGCCGATATTCAATAAATATAGAAAATGCCCATAAATATATATAGCAAGTTATCGCGAACCGGGTTTACCTTCGATTTTTGTAATATATGTGGATTAAATTTAAATTTAAATGCAGTACAAATTTAAAAGCACATATACAATTGTCCAAGATTTAGTGAAACAAAAATTTTTAATGAAACCACCTAAAGTGCAACTTGGACAATTGTATGAAAACATATGAGTTATTTTTTCTTACTGCTTTTCAGTTTAAGTTTTTTTTCTCTCATATGTTTGCTTTTATTTTCAAAATTTCATAAATTAATCCACATATTATAATAGATTTACCACCCAAAATCACTTAAATGCATTCAACGCATCATAGGTTCGTCACCTGTTTAAGTGATTTCGTTACGGGCTCACAGCAATAGAATTCCGAGGTTTTACGGGCGCTAAACCGATTCTGCTGTAGTAACGAACCAAAAAAAAAAAAAAATAATAAGGTGTCTGTCCAAAAATATTACTTATGAATAATCAATATACTGCAAATGCATATATAATATATACAGAAAAAACAACGTTTCATTCTATTTGATAAATAGTGACAATTTCCTAACGGATTATAATTCAATCTTTACCTTTTGTGGTGAATTGCGCAATATTAAAATGATTAAATTCTTATATGTATATAAAATACATGTTTTTTTTTTAATAAAATAGTTATGAAATGAAATTTTTAGTGAAAAATAAAATTGTCCATTAGAAAATTTTTCTAAAATTATACAATTTTATTTATGAGAAAATTTTATGAAAAATAAATCTCTATATATCCATAATCAATATGTAACTAATTCAATTATTATCGCTTTTACCTTTAAAATAAATAATTAAATATATATTTATATATTAATAAATATAAGAGATATTAAAAATTTTAATTATTCTTTATGAATTTTAATTCGATTCATTTAATTCGATTTTTAAATATACAATACTGAGATTATTAAAAAAAAAATTTTGTTTGCTTGTTTATTTATTATTATTTATTACAAATACTTTTGTTTATTTAATAAATTTTTTTTTTTTAATTTTTTAATAAAATAATTTAAGTGTATTTTATATGATATTTATATTTGTATTATTTGATGTCATTTTTTTTTTAATTCAAATTTCATACTAAAAACAATATACAAAATTATTAAGATTTGATTAGTGACAAAATAAAAATAAATAAAAATGAAAGTTATAACAAAATTTTTATTTGTTTTTAATAAAAACAATTTCACTTTTAATTTAAATTTTGTTAGTTTAACAAACCAAAGAAATAATAAAACATTTTGATATTTATTTTCTTATTTGTTTATATCAATATAAATTATAGATTTTGATCTCATAATATCAATAATATATATATATTTATTTATAACAACATTTTCATCGACTATTAAATATATATGCATAATAATTAATATAAACAATTATTTGATATTATAATAAATAGACAATAATCTGAAATAAATTTTTTCTGGTGTAAACTTAACTTGTCGGAAAACTTAACAAAAAATGTACATCATCATTCAATGGTTGAGAAGTTAAATTTGAATGATGCATCAAATGTATTGTTAAACTTTCACAATTTCCTCCATGCTATAATAATAATTTTTGTTAATGAAGATTTAGTTTAATTAAATATGTAGGTGTATGTAACAAAATTAATAAAATATTAAGCGCAGTAAGAAATATATGATTTATATATGTCCTAGGAATTATAGGAATTAAGAATAAAACGAATAGAAAATAAAAATTTTATTGCACACCTTTATTAATAGCTAATTAATAATAGCTAATATACCTATCCGATTTATATTATATTAGATCAATAATCATTTATTGATCGTTAATTTTAGTTATGGGTAATCTATGTTTATATTTTACTTCTATATGTTTAAGAAACTGTAATTCGTATAATATTAGGTTGTCTAAAAAGTATTGATAATTTTTTTTACAAAATTCAAACGATTTTTTTATATATTTCAAAGGAACTTTATTAAACCAAATATGCGCCGTTTTGATCAATGACCCTTTGCCATTTTTCTGGTAAAGACATTATCCCATCACTGTAGAACTTCTGTGTTTTCTGGGCAAAAAACTGATCCATGTGCATTTTGCAGTCCTCTGCGGAATTTAATTTTAAACCATTAAGGGAGTTCTGCAGAGACCGGAACAAATGATAATCTGAAGGTGCAGGGTTCTGGCTATATGGTGGATGCATTAAAACTTCCCAGCCAAACTCTCTCAGTTTCTGTCGAGTCATCAAAGATGTGTGTGGTCTGGCGTTGTCATGATGGAACACAACACCCTTTCGATTGATTAATTCTGGACGTTTTTTTTTTAATCTCGTGCTTCAATCTTGTTAATTGTTGACAATAGAGATCGGAATCAATGGTTTGACCGGGTGCTAGTAATTCATAATGAACGATTCCTTTCCAATCCCACCAAATAGACAGCATTACCTTTCTTGGTGTTAATCCAGGTTTTGCTACTGTTTTAGGAGCTTCACCCTTCTTGGACCACGATCTTTTTCGTACATTATTATCGTATGTGATCCATTTTTCATCACCTGTAATCATTCGCTTTAAAAATGACTCGATTTCGTTCCTTTTAAACAGCGTTTCGCAAATGGAAATTCGGTTCATTAAATTGTTTTGTGTTAATTCATGTGGTACCCAAACATCGAGCTTTTTCTTGTATCCAGCCTTTGTCAAATGGTTTAAAACTGTTTGGTGATGGATGTTTAGTTCTTTAGCGATATCATGACTGCTTACGTGTCGATTTTCTTCAATTTTTGATATGATTTCATCGAATTTTTCAGTGATTGGTCGACCAGAACGAGGTGCATCTTTGACATCAAAATTACCGGAACGAAATCGAGCAAACCATTTATAGGCTGTTAATTTTGATAAAGTTCCTTCACCGTAAACTGCACAAATTTGTTCATGTGCCTGCGTTGCATTTTCACCTTTTTCATAATAAAATTGTAAAATGTATCGAATTTTTTCACTAATTTCGCTCATCTTTAATGCCCTACAACTTTTAAATGACTAAACAATTTAAGTTTTTTTTTTTTTTGTCTACGAAATGTCATCTTTCGAACATATGTTAGTATTACCTGATCAGATTAGTACTACTTGAAATATTCAATTATAATGACATCTATTTATAAAAATTATCAATACTTTTTCGACAACCTAATATAAGGTATTATAAGAATTATTTTGTAAACGTGTCAGACAATTATGATTCCAATTATTTTTAATTTAAAGTTATTATTATATTATAGACCTAAATTATTAAAAGTTTACATTTGTATTCAATGGAAAATATGATGGCAATAATTGAAAATATTATGATTATATTAAACAAATTTCACCTTAAACTATATTTAAAATGTAAACAAGAAACTTGTGCAGATTTCAGATAATAAATATTTTTAAAATTAAGATGTATATATCAATATAAATATAAGATCAATAAATTATTCAATTTATATATATATAATAATAAAAGGTTTAATTATGCATTTTTAAATACTCTATACTATACGCGCGTGATTTTCTCTAAATGCATTTTATATTTTAGATGATGGAAAGTTTATATAACAATATAAAACTACATAATTAAACTAAAATACAATTTAATTGAATTAACAATCCATAAGATTATAGAAAAAACATAATTGTATATAAAGTATTATAATCGCACGAGTGCAGTAATTATCAATAGATAAATCAATATCATAGGCATTTTAATCTGTATTAAAACTTTATTATGTAAAAATATAATATAAAATACATATATTTCAACATATAATTAACATTTTATAAATATGAAAAGTAAATCTTATTAAAAAATAAATAAAAAAAAATGAAAAATGAAATGACAAAATTTAATACAGAAAAAAATAAAACAAATAAATAGATTATGATATGTTAGAGTATTATTAATTAAAAAAAAACATTGTTTTAAATGAAAAAAAAAGTGAAAAACATTGAATTTATATTAAACCAAAAATAAATTTGATATTAAAATTCTCACACACAAAAAAAAATAAATATAATAAATAAATAGTAAATTAAATATCGGTATATAAAAATTATTTTGTTAATTGTATTGTTTTTTATTTTTACATTCATAATTAAAATGAAATATTTTATTTTCTTTTATTTATAATATAATAACTTCAAATCGTATTTTTTTTTCTATTTGCCATATGCCGTGCGTTATGTTATGAACTTTATATTAAAATAAAAATAATATATAAATAACTCTCAATCTTTTTTTATTTTTTTTTTTAATTTTTGTTTTTACTTGTATTTAATTTTAATTTAAATGCAAAAACGAAACACTAAAATGTATATGCTAATATATTATAAAAATATAAATAATTAAAAGTTCGGTTTTATTTTTTAAAAATTACAAAAAATGTATATAATAAATAATATTATATTATATTATAATAAAAAATATATGTGTTAGGAGGATGAGAAATATTGTATTTTTATATTATTGTTTTTTTTTTAAATATGAAAAATATATTTAAAATAAATTAACTATGGGAAAATATATGTAAATAAAACGAAAGATGTATATATAGTTGTGTGTGTTTTTTTTAAATTAATCTACATCACATATAAAATAAATTGCAAATATGTATTATTATGTTTTAAAATCTAAGTGACAGTCCTGAAAACTTATCTATCAAAATAAATTTTCTTAAGAAAAAAAACTTTCATTAAAATTAAACCATATAAAAATTTTGTACTAACAAATTGACGGATATCGTTTCTAAATTTATCATGATGAATAATATTTAGAAGAAAAACTTTGAATTTTAAATTAAGAAATTTTTCTTTTCTTAAAGAAGTTTAAGAATAAATTAATATAACCTTTTTGGAAGGAAATCTCTTATGTCGATTAAAAAATGTCAAAAATATTATAGAATATGTTCAATATGGATTTTTCCAATTTCAATATTTATTTATGTATATAAATTATTAAATCAGTATATAATTAAGTATATTTAATATAGATTATGTAGAACGGTGTGTTGTTTTATTTAGTCCATCATCATATTCAAATGAATTCATTTTCATTTAATATATACACATTGTTATCTCTCTACATACATCATCATCCCATTGTTAAACAAATGTTCATACGTATATACTTACAATATAGATTATATTTTCTGTTCTGATATATATTGTTATTTATATTATAATGGAAAATTTCTTCGCATGATTTATGCGTTGTGTAATAAATAAAATGTATAATAATTTTTTTTTTAAATAATATATAATTGGTTGAATAAATGAAAAAGAAAAAAAAATTTATTGTTAATAAATATATTAATAATATTCGTAATTCAATAAAAAAAACAATTAACTTATTATAAATGGAAATTTTACATATAGAAATAAAAATATGTTTTTGTGAGATATATTTTTAGAATTGGAAATCATTTTCATCATCGCTTAAAATATTCATCATACATAACAAATATCTATATACATTTGTCTGCTTTTGAAATAAAAATTTTATATTTGTTTTTATACAAAATACAAACAAATTATATAAAAGTCATTTTCATTGATTTTAAATAATAAAAGAAAAATTTTAATAAATCAGCTTTATATTTATTCATTTTTTTTCTATTTTATTTTGCATTTGCGGAATACTTTTGTCGAATTAATTAAGTATTTGCATTATATTTTGTTTTGTTTGATTAATAGAAATAAAATTAAATATTATTAGAATGTTAATTATGTGTTAATCAGACAATAGAAAAAATTAATTATAAATGAAACAATTTTTGTCTAAAAACGAAATTACATAATGTAAAAAATAAAATAACGGAAATAATTTTACAATAAATTTATTAATTTATGTTGAGCGCGCGTGTTTTTCTTTTTTATTATTATTATTTCATTTTTTTTAATACCGCATCATGTGTTATGATTTAATTTCAATTTTTTTCTTCTTCTTTATTTTTAATCATTTCTATTTTCATTATTTTTTATTTTGATTTTATTTTTCTTATTTCTTTTTAATTACAACACAAAATTTCTTCTTATATTTTGTTTATTTATTTTTTGTTTGTGTATAAATTTTCGATTAAAAATCTAAATATCTAGTTCTGAATAGAAAATCATATAAAAGGTAGAAACAGTATATTATAAATATTATAATTTTATATAATCCATGAAGATATATGGTATATTCAGCATTTATTTAACGGCAATTTATTATTTTATAATACACACTATTATTAATGGTATTTATGATGAAAATGTTTTTGAGATTATATAGGTAAATATAGAAATTCTCAATTTGATAAATATAATAAAAATACTTCATATATACAACATATATATATTGTTCTGATTTGATTTCTTTTAGTTTAATTTAAAGATTTATTATATTATAGAGATACTAGAAAATGAATATGCGGCAAGGAAAACTGAATTTTGAATTTAAAAAATGTCAGTAACTTATAACTTTAACACTCAGGTAATAAATTAACACTATATTAAGTACCAATAAAGAGATTGTCAACCTTGTTAAATACATTTTCAAAACTTTATTCACTCATCGTTAGAAATTATAATAAATTAAAATCCACCACTTTCATATTAATCAAATTCGCACCCACACACACACATTTTAATTTAAATAAAAATAATCTTTTTTCATATTAATTCGCAAAATGAACGCATAAAACATGTGAATATATAATATTAATATAGTATAATAATTTACATATATATATGTCTAGAGAAAGTATAGAGAAAAATTTTGCTTATAGAATGATTTATATTAAATATATGTTAAACTTGAATGCGGTTTCCCCCAAATTTAATTAATTTTGAAATCTAAAAGATGAAGAAAAAAATCAGATATTATGAAATTTATCATTCCTTTGCCATGTTTATCAATTTTGATTTAACTTATACGATGTATGACCGAAAATATAATAAAATTCAAAGGGCTTTTAATCGAAATTTTGTCTAAATGTATTTTTAAAGTAAAGATGTATATAGAAAAGGCATGTATATATTATTTTAAATGTATTATGTCTTTAGTACTAAAATATCTTAAAGGTGGAATTTCAATGATTAAAATCTTATAAAAATTTCTTTAAAAATAGATAATTTGTAATTTATATAATAAGGAATTTAGTTGAGAGAATACTTTAAAAGATCGGAGGGGTTTTAAATTTGTTAAATATTTTACGTGTATCGGTAATTTATCATACGATAATCTGCATGGAAATAAAATAATACTCTGCTGTGTGAAATTTAGATTCGAAAACCCCAAAAAACGATTATTATACGGATAATATATAATTTTTCCACATAATTTCATAACCGTATAACCATTTAATAATTATCTATATATATATATATATATATATATATATATATATATATATATATATATGTATTTATATTTATATTAACAATTTAATCTTTCTCGATATTATACATAATAAGATGTTAAGAAAATTTATAAATATGGTAAATATAATTAATTTTAATAATAAGCTTTTGAAAAGAATAATTTAATAATATATATTTATTAGAAAAAAAAATGGTTTTAACACAAATTCAAAATATGCGCTAACTTCTTATATTATTATTTATTAAATTAAAATATATATATGATGTTAATTTTAAATTTCTCTATATTCAAAAGAATATAGAAAATAGTGATGTAAATTTAATAATATATATGATTATAAAATAAAAATTGGTTAAAAATTGAAAACACCATTTATATGTGTTAAAGAGCTTGTATTAAATTAAAAAAGTAATTAAAAGGTTATAAATTGGTATAAAACGGAACAAATACAATCCTTTTAAATGAATATATAATAAGGATTTTATTATTTAATTTTAATATTTTTAATTCCACATTGCATTTATATAGAGAAATTTATAATCGATTAAATATAAATTTTAATACAAAAAAAGTTTGTTCATATTTGAAATTAGTGTTAAAATACAATTTTTAAAATTAAAAACAATTTTTATTTACTGTATTTTATAATTAAATACATGTTATGCCAATAATGCTCACAAAATATTACGTAACTTTTAAATAATAAGATGCGATAGTTCATTAATATAAAGAAAATTAATTAAACATTTTATTGACTTTCTCTGTATATATACATTTAATTTATAAATTTATTGCTTTATTAATCACAAAAAAAAATAGACATATACGAAAATTATTTAATTTTTCTAACTTTTTTTTATATTATACTATATTATATTTATGAATACTCCCGGAAATTCAATTTAATTTTCATATATATTTTATTGTACTCTTTTATATATCGCAAAAAAATTTTTGTTTGTTTCCCAATAATAAAACATGTGTAATAGTGCATTAAAAATAAATGAATTGCCCATTGAAATTTTAAATATTCTCATCATATATAATAATGCGATTATAATAATTAAATTTTAAATATATGGTGTTGTGTAGCGATTTTAAAATTAATTAAAATGATATTTATTTATTTCTCTTAAAATGTGTCTATATAATTTCGCTTTTATTTTTTAAATGATAAAATTATACAATCATATACAATATCATTATATAAAAATATAGATTTTATAGTTGTTTTATAACATCTATTTTTCATTATCATTAAAATTAACAGCAGGTAAAAGTGAAAATGTTTTTATTTTAATCGTTATTTTAATCACTCTATATATTAACAAAAACAAATTACAAACAATTATTCTGTGTATATATAAACTAGTGATATATAGTGCATATCGCATCACCATATAATGTAATTTTATGTATTTTATGTATACGACACTGGTTTTAAATTTATAATTATATAGAAATCGTATAAATATATGCAATTCATTAAGTGGAATTAAGTTTAAAAAATTTATATTGCATTGCAATAAGAAAACGAATCCTTTTTTTCGGAAAATTATCTATATACAAAATATTTTTTATTACCTTTTGATGTATGTAATGTAAATATTATTATTAACCATAAAATTAAATTAAAAATTATCCATTTGTTATCCATTTTTTATAATAGAATTTTGTATCCATTTGTGTGTATGAGGTAAATTAAGAATAAAAATATTATAAATAAATTAACTATAAATTTAAAATTATAATTAATTTATATACACAATATCCTGCTGAATATTATAAGAATATTCATATAATTCACAATTTTAAACACTTTTTCTCATATAAAACGTAATATATTATTAAACTTTTAAAAATACATTTCACTATTTACATTTTTTTTTATTTATTTTAAAATAAAATATATAAAAAATTTTTTTTTAATAAATGATTAAATTGGATAAAAAAAATTCACTAAAAATATATATAAAATAAAAAAAAAAAATAACACCGTTTTTATGTAAATTAATTTCTTTAATAAAACTTTATTTTAACATAAACTGAATAACGCGACAACACAAAACATATTATATTTTATCTTACACGTTTATACAATCGAACGTCTAAAAATTAACTGATCTTAAATGAATTTACCTTGTGTTAATTTTATTAAATTTAATCTTTTCAATTGTATATAGAGATCTAAAATATAAATAATATATATACCTCTACATATTTTAATAATGCGAGTGTATAAAAGAAAATGAAAAATGCAACAAAAAATCTTAATATTATATAAATCTCAGTCAGTCAGTTCAGTATATTTATTTTCTTTACTTTTCTTTTATATTTGTTATTTTGTTTTATTTCTCCGCTTGAGTTCAATAATTTAACATTTATTTGTTTGTATATATATATATGATGTTATACCTGCAAATTACCTGCGAGTGTACCTCAACTATTTCGTATGTATATATATAAATTTAATGCCGTTGTTTTTTTTTATTGTTTCATCTCTATATATACAAAGAAATTTTCAAGTTGATTTAACGCACTTGTAAGCTCTGCTGAAGTGCTGATATATATAAATTTGGATTTTATACAAATCATACAGTTATCTTTTTATTATAATAATCCATCGTTTTTCTGTGTGTATGTTTATAGAATCGGAAAATATATACTGCGGAACCGGCAACAACTTCTTTTTTTATTTTTTTTTTTTACTTTATAGTATTGTACTTTTTTACTTATATTTTTTAAAAACAAAAAAAAATAAACAATAAATAAAAAATATACTTGAAGAAAATGCGAGAGTTTTGTTGAATTATAATAATAATAATAACATATATTATTGAAGAAGACGACGTTCAATGAAAAATTATTTTTATTATTATATTATTATATTTTTGGTATAAGGTGAAATAAAAGAAAGAACGGGTGGGTTTTTATTTTATTTATATATATATACGAGTATGTGATGATATATTTATTATATTTAATAATTATCATTATGTGATCTTGCAATTGTTATTAATATTAATTATAATAATAATAACAATTAATTATTGTTAGTTTTTTTTTTCTTCTATTACTTTTAGCTCTTGTTATTTATTTTTTATTTAAAAAAAAAACTTTTATTGTTATTCAGTTATGTTTAAAAAAAATAATTTTTTTTTTATGTTTCACAAATATATATATATACGTATATTTTTGAAAAAAATAAAATAAAATATATTTATAAAGGAGAAATTAAAGAAGTACATACATTTATTTTATACAATACATAATTTTATTTATATATACATATATATGTATTATATATCTATAATTTCTCTTTATATATCTTCTATATCATTCATATAATTTCTTATATGCATAATTTATAATGAAAGGTTTTGTGAACATTATTCTATGTATAAATTTATGCAAAAATAAAACCCATATTAATAACCGATAATGAAATTAGGTAATTCTTTAATTCTGTATTAATATTTTTAATTTATAAAATTTTAGAGAAACCATTTATTATTATTATTTGAAATAATTTTTAAGAATTATATATATATATATTTCAATTTAAATTTTAATACCTATCGCAGTTTTAATTGTTTTTATGTTAATTTTGTATATTTGATTTCACAATAACCAGAAAAATATATGAAATAAAAAGTTATATAATAATTAATAATAATAATAATCAATATAAAATATTAAATAAATATTAATGTACTCCAAATGCGGTTTTATTATGTTGCGTGTATAATTAATAAAAATAAATAAAATTTCGATTACAATTGAATTTTTGAATAAGAAAAAAATTCCAATCTATAATAATATTAAAATGCATATTAAAAATTAATTCCCATACCACATTTTAAATGTAAAAATATGAAAATTATGTACTTTCAAAAAAAAAAAAAAGTAATTTTTTTTTGTCATTTATCATAAATAAATGTTTTACTTAAATTTAAATAAAATTTTGTATAATTGCTATAGCGTATTTTTTTTTATAAATTATTATATGTGTTTAATCAAATATATCAAATTTTCAAATCTTAAATATTGTTTGGTTTTTTTCTTTTGTATAAAAATAAATATAGAAAATTTTATACATTTTAAATATATATTTATAATTGGAATATTATTATTACAATTATTATTATTTACATAAGCATAACAATTATATTTATATTATGATTATTAATATATTATTTATAAATATTTGTAAATTACTCAAATTTTATTTATTTTTTTTTTATTTAGTTATAATTATTATTATTATATATATATTGTCTATTTTAATAATATTCGATTATAAATATATATATCTGTGATAAATTGCCCGTAAAAATATTTATTAGAAATATAAAAGTGCGATCGTAATGAAATAAAATCATGAAAATTTGACAATTATTCTGGTTTTATTTTTTATTTTTAATTTTTCCTTTCGATTAGATAGTATTTTTATTTCATAACATTTATTTTGTAGTAATTTTACATAAATTTCCGCATATATTATAAAGCAGATTTAATGGTTGATATATATCGATTTTTATATATATTTATTATTATTATTATTATTTTTGTATATAGTTTCCAATTTAATTTTATATAAATATAATATAATAAAATGTATTTATGGTAAGTATAAAAAGTCAAAGTGAATAAAAAATATAATTATAGAAAAATATTTAATTTTCAATTATATAATTATTTATTAATTTGGTTTGGATTATATAAAACTATATATATATGTATACAAAATTAAATATTTGCCTTTATATTCAGAATATTTAATAGTTGATTTTCATCAAAGTAAATTTGTGTTGCTAAAATTTGTTTTATGAATTTTTAACAATTATAAGAAAATATTCAATTGATTTTAAATATATATTAGTTATTTATTCGTTATATATGTAATATATATATGGTTGGGGGTTTTTCTGAAATGTTAAAACGAAATAGAGTATATCTTTCTTGAAATATGTAATATATATATTTTGCGAAATTAAGATTGTTTAAACAATCTTAGTTAAATGCGAATAGCATAAATTTTTTATAATATTTATAAGAAAATTTCTTTTAATTATTTATCATTGCAAATTTCATTATGTATATAGTATAATTATATAAGATATTTTTCATTAAACCCCATTAGATGATGAAATCCAATTCAACTGTACACTCGAACATTAAAACTCTTCGTCATTATATATCTCTTGATATGCGATATTAAAAGGTTATTATTATAAAGAATTTAACTATTACAATATATTTTTGCAAATGTTATCGCTCAATGGAGCAATTTACAGTTATAGGATTTTTTATATTTACTACAATTTATTATTTTTTTTTGTATGTCAAATTTCTATATGAAATTTTTATTTTCATATAACAAATTATTATTATACATTTTTATAATTAAAAAAAAATATATTTATATTGTTAATTAAATATAATTTATATTATAACCATTTTAACACCAAATTTAATGAAATATAATATACATATATATATGACTCATAATGAACCATAAAATGACATATTTTTAACTTAATCTTACCAACAAGCATCGCAACAATATATGTACAGACATTTCTTAATAACGTCGGCATGGATTGAGTAACATTAATCCATCATTCTAAAAAAAAAAACTAATAAATACATACCTGGTTCTATAAATATATATATTAAAAAAATGTCAAATATATGAAATTACTTTATTTTTGGACCATATATATATGACAAAATAACAAAAGCTCCGTTACAAATGTGATAAATTTTAAAACTTTTATTTGTTTTTTTTTTTATTTTGATGAAATGATATCGTGTGTAATTTTTTTGTTTTTGAGTTGTTTATTATCTATTTCAAATCTAAATAAGATGAAATTTTAAATTTAAATCATTTAAAATAAGCGCAGAAAATTTATTTGTATATTGCAATAATACGACGGAAAATATACATATATATATATTATTGTATTTAAATATAAGATACATGACAAAATAAATGCCAAAATGTTACTAATAATCGCTATTCATCCATTCGATATATATTATATATATATATATATATATATATACGAAAATATAATCTTGAATAATTGAAATATTTTATATAATATAATACTAAATGCAAAAACAACTAAAAAGTGTGTTATATTAGCAGAAATGAAATGAAATTCAAAAATATTTTGAAAATTTATTTACTTATTTGTAAATATTTATGTATATATTTTTTTTTCATCAAAACAATGGTGTAATAATTTATTGCTTTGTATTTGTATATCTATATATATTTGGTATATGTTGTTTGTTTGTTATCATTATCTATCAATATAAAAATATTATGTATATACAGACGGTCGTCTGTAGTATAAAAACGATGAACGATGAAAAACGATGTATAAGTATTTTCAGCAAACCATAATCCAATTTAATAATTTCCATTCAATCTTATATAATAGTTTATTTATGAGATAATATATTTGGAATCATAATGCATATACCATATAGAATATTGGCAATTCCCGAGATCCTATCCATAACTGTAAACGTATTTAAATTGATCAGATATTTCTCTAAAAAATAATTATCTTAATCATTTTTATCCGGTATATACTCTGAATCCTTTTTTTTGTAGTCCGCATTTTCAAATGCAGGGACTCCACAAAAAAAACGGATTTACCTACATATATTTTGTGAATAATTAATGAGTTTTACTCCAACAATATATTTCCTACAAGATATTTATATAGAATAAAATTGTTTTTACAAACAACCGTGTAGAATTTCTATACGAATCTCAATTAAATATATTTGTTAATGCGAAATGGTATTGAACGTGACAACCTGTGTATGCTATAATATATTTATTGCTTTTTATGATATATAATACTATATATTTGAAAACAGTTATTTCAAATTTATTTTTAATTTATATTTAAGATATGTGTTGATATACAGCCATAGTTTATGCACTCTCACACTTAATAGTATTGAATAGTTACACCAAACATAAACGATAAGCAATTTATCAATCATCAGTTTGACGGTTTATTTTTTTTTTGTAAAAGCAAAAACACACATGTAATATTTTAAAGATTCATTTGAAGATATATATTGGTATGATAACCGCCACTTAAGAACGATTTCATTCTTGATGTTACAATAAAATTTCTTATTTGAATTGTAAAATATAGACACTACTCCTAGACAATCCAATAATTATTCTAATCGATTATCCGAAACAAAAACAACAAAAATATTTTCAGTTTTGTAATTGATGTGTGTATTTTTTTTTCTATTTTTTTTTTTTTTTTTGATTTCTTTTTTAATTTTTTTGTTGTATTATACAAAAATTTTACATAATTTATTTAATAAATCTTTTTTTCATGGTCCAATGTGTCGTTTTTTATGTAATTATTTAGCAGAGGGTGATTTTTTTTATTTTAATTAATTATGTGTAAATATTATCTATTTATACAATTAAAAATAAATGCAATCTAATTAAACGAAAATGGTGTGTTGAAAATGTATCTTACATATAATTATTATTATTGAAAAAAAAAAAAAAAAAAACAAATGAAAAACAGAATAATTTACAAATTCAAGAAAAAAAAATTTAAACTCTCACTGGAAAAAAAAAACATCCCCATATTGTTTTTGTTTTATTAATTATTTTAATTACCTTTTGGTAAATCAATTCAATTCATTTTAAAAATTTTTCTGTTATTTATTAAATCTATTCTAAGAAAATATACACATATTTTTCTATTGAAAAACTTTAGGCGGTTGACTAAATTTTCATTATTATTGACATGATTTACACAGCAATTCATTTGTAAATTAAATTCATTAGATTTTTTTTTTCGTTTTTCTTTTTTTTTTTCTTGTCTCTTTAAATTACTAAATAATAAGTATTATTAATTGTATTAATTATTCTATATTTTTTTTTTGTATTATAATAAAGCATAAAAAATAGTGACTACGACAATTTTATCCTCTTAGTCTTATTATTATTATTATTATAATTATTATAATTATTATAATTATTATAATTTATTGACAACGATAAAAATGATAGTAAATATTTCGAAGCCCTATTTTAGATTACAATATTTTTTATTTATTTTTTTTTTCTAAACGTATGCTATAAGTAAATTTATTATTAAAAAAAACCGAATCGATTTCAAAATCATACCGAATTTTTTTTAATTTGTATCTATTAACCTAAAAATGTTCATACATTTATATTTTCAAATTCAGTTCATTTATTTATTTTTGTTTTTTCTTATGTTTTATTATTTCAACAATTAATATATACAAACATAAGGTATCTTAAATAAAAAAAAAAGAAGAAAAAAAAAAAACAAATACATTATTTAGCTATTAATTTAATATGTGGCCTAAATTTTAGTAAATCCTATATAACTACGGAATTTTGAGATTGGGAAATTTTACGTGCATCAGCATTTTGAATAATAATTTGTTTAATTTGTGGTTGCGGTGGTGGTTGTTGTTGTTGTTGTTGTACTTGGGTCTGTGGTTTCTGATCAAAACGACGATAATTTTGAAATGTTTTCCATTCACCTGTATTATAATCTAATTTTATAAGAGATTCAACTAACATAAGAACATCACTATCTTCGGCTTTTTGCTATAAAATTTTTGATAAATTAAAATAAAACAAATAGAAATAAATAGCAAATCGATTGGAAATCGTCCAAGTGATTATGAATAAAAATACAACATACCTCTGTTTCGCTTAATTTGATAACAATGCAATTTTCTGGATTTGGTCTAGGATTTTCACGACATCCACTCATAAAACTTAATATCAGAGCTTTATCCAAACGTGTAACGCGATTGGCACGATGAAATAATTCTTGTGCTTTAAAAGCCTGTTCATTCTGTGTTGAATTACCAAAAACGAAAAACAAAATAATCCACTAATTAGCATTTGAATGTTAAAAATAATTATTAAGTGTATTTTGCGTATAGATCGTTAATGCGTAAACCGAAATTATAGTTAATATTTGAACATTATCTCCAATAAAATTTGTAACATTTTCAAAGTGATATGCTAAAGTTATGGTTTTAGAGAATCTGAACCTAGTGAGACAGGAAATAAAATTAAGGATGAAACCTAAGTAATAACTTACAGATAATGTAAGCCCTTTTTTCGGTTCCATTTGCTGCTGTTGTGTTGTAATCGTTCTTTGTTGTGGTTGTTGAACCTGTTGAAGTGTTATTCGTTGGGTTTGCTGTTGTTGATTTTGCTGTTGTTGCCGTAATTGTGGTTGTTGTAGCCGTAATTGTGATTGTTGTTGCTGTTGCTGTGGAGCTTGTTGTATTTGAATAATATGATGTGGTTGTTGATGTTGTCGGATTTGTACCTGGCCAATTTGTTGCTGTGGTTGTTGTGTTGTAATAATTCTTTGTATTTGAGTGGGTGTGCTTTGATTTTGTTGTGTTGTTGTTGTTGTTGCTTGTTGTATGGTTTGTACTAATTGTGGTTGTTGACCAGGCCTTTGAATTAATGTTAATCCCTGTGGCAATTGCATATTTACACCTTGATTGTTTGTCACCAGCAATGGTCGTATAATTGTTTGTCCTTGCTGCTGTGGTATTTGTTGTTGTTGTTGTTGCTGCTGTAGCTGTTGTTGAGTCGAAGGCGTTTGAATATGTATTGTTGTTGGTTGCTGTTGCTGTTGTTGATAATTTGATAAAATTGTTGATAGATTTGATAGACCTTGTGATTGATTATTAGAATGTGAGGTAATTACAACGGGCATTGATTGTAAATTTTGTGTATAATTATTGGTAGAAACTAATGCAGGTATTGTGGTAGTAGTATTTAGTTGTTGTTGTTGTTGCAATTGTTGATGTGGTTGTTGTTGAGTTGTTTGAATAATAGTATGATTTGATTGTTGATTAGATGATTTGATTAAACTAGGTGGTCCAGTTAATATTGTCATATTATTACCAGTTTGCGACGATATATTTGATAAACCAGTTACATGACTAATAGGAACTTGTTGAAAGATAACATTACCATCAGCTCCGACCGTTCTTAGTAATACCGTTTTTTGCCCAACCACATTCTGATTGGCCGATGAAAGTAATATCGTTTTTCCTTTAACCGATTGTGGCATTACAACTTGTGAATATTTTGGTGTACCGGCTGATGTTGTTAATTGGATCGTTTGTTGCACAGGTTTTTGTATTTGCTGCTGCTGCTGCTGCTGTTGCAGCTGCAGCTGTTGTTGTTGTTGTTGCTGCTGCTGTTGTTGTTGCTGTTGCTGTAGTTGTTGTTGTTGCTGTTGCTGCTGCTGTTGTTGTTGGGATGCATTATTCTGCATAATTCTCTGTTGCAATTGCTGCGGAGTTGTGGTTATATAAGATATAGTTGATGCTGTTGATGTTGTTGGTGCATGAATACTAATTGGTTGACGTGTTGTGCCGGCAGGAGTGATAGATACATTTTGCAAATTTAAAAATGTTGGTTGTTGTGTTGATATTAATGGTGGAATACCTTGGATGGTTGATCGTATTGGTGTGGTTGTTGTTGTACCTGTAATACTATTTGATAGCATTTGAATGGTGGGTGCGGTTTTAATTTGAACGATTTTAGTTGCACCAATTTGTTGTGGAACTTGCATCTGTTGATTTTGGGCTTGTTGATGACTTAACGTATTTGAAATAGCCGTCAATGATGGAATAGTTGAAGTAGACGTTGGAAGTATTGATGAAATAACCGATTGCACATTTATTGACTGCTGTTGTTGCGATTGTTGTTGTTGCTGCTGCTGCTGTTGCTGTATAATACGATTTATATTTTGATTATAGGATATGGATGGTGTTATATATGTAGGTGTTACACCAGATGTCGTTTTTAATGTGATTGTAGATAATCCAGGTGTACGTATTGTTTTCGGTGTTTGTAATAAAGTTGGTTGCTGGGTTATGATTTGATTGTGAATTGGTGGTTGTGTCTGAATTGTTTGTATGATACGTGGAGATTCCTCTTTCATTGTAACCATTGGCATTGCTGTTGTTGTGGTGATTGGTGCTTTTAACGTTATTATTTGATTTGGTCGTGATATTGCTTGAGTAATTGGCGCCGGTTCCGGTTTTATCGATACTACTATATGGTTATTAATATTAGAGGTACTGATGCTATTTTGCAATGAACTGGGAATATTATTCGTTGGCAAATCATTTAAAATGATAAAATCATTTGAATTTATACTATTTGTTAGTGCATCGGTAGTTTTAAGGCTATTTGTTATATTATTAATAAACGACGTAGTAGCAATTGAATTGTTGCTGGTCGTAATGATGTTACTGGCCACTACAGTTATTGGGGTTGGTAGCGATGGTGTGACCTTAATTGATGACTTAATAGATGCCGACTTAGGTAGCACATCAGTTGCCTTAAATTCGCTTTTAATATATTCACTTTTAATAAATGGTATGACCATAGGAGTGGCGGCTGTTGCAGCTGTTGCAGCCGTGGAAGTAGTAGTTGCCGCAGCAGCAGAAGCAGCAGCAGCAGCAGCAGCAGCAGTAGTAGTAGTAGTAGTAGTAGTAGTAGTAGTAGTAACGGTAGTGGTGACAGTTGTGGTAGTAGTAGGTGTAGTACTGGTAATATTAGTAATTGCACTACTATTGGCGACTGTAGTTACTGGGACAATCGTCGGCGTGGGTAGTGCAACGTTAATCGATTCTTTCAGAACAACTGCAGCGGGCGTTGATGGTTGTGTATACATGGATGTCGCACTTAAACCGGCTGCATAATCGGGTGTTGTAGTGGTTGGTGTTGTTGGCGGCGATGGTGGGGCTTCTGGTTTTATAATGGGCGGTGTTTGTGGAGCCTGCTGTTGTGCTTCTAAAGCTCGTTTCTGTTGTTCTTCCAAGTCCTGTTGCCGTTTACGTTTTTTCGCTGCAGCATACCCCAGTGGTTGTTCGGTGATATCTAATAGTTTTATACCGCCATCCTTACGACCAGCCGGTGTCCGACTCATATTTGGACGATTTTGACTCTGACCTCCGGTTGGCGATCGAAATCCACTTGATGGTACCCTTGATGGTATACCTTTTAGTGGAGTTGTGTCTGTCATTTTACGTGGCATTCCACGAGAACGTAATGGTATCGTGGGAGCTGATGATTTTTTTAAATGTGATTGTGCATCGGAAGATTTTTGTAAAAGTTCTGCTCTTAATTGAGCACTTTTTGGTTTACGTTTAATTTGAAAATGCTTTAATGGTGCTGGTTGTGTACCGACCTAAAAATTAAAATCAATTATGAATGCAATATGACATTGGTCAATTAAAAAATTTTAAATATTTCATTTTACTTACAACTGACACAAGAGCTGCTTTATTTAAGTATTGACATTCTAATGGTAGCATAAATGAATCACTATGTTTATTTACTAATTTCCTTAAATCATTTATCATTTCTGTGAATATTGGTCGTGTTTCATCATAATCTGATATTTCTGTATTTAATGAACCTGTATTCGGAAATGTTTTTATTGTTTCTGCGATCATTGATACCCATAATTCGGAATCCAAACCGGCGACTTCAATAACTTCATCAAGTTCCGTTTTCCACTGTAACAAAAAGAACAACAACAACAACAAAATACATTAAACGCATGTATTTCTCAAATATTACATATATATAATTTTCTTTAATCATTATTATAAAATTAATAACCAATTTGATATGAATTATTATACTTCCATGCACAAACACAAGAATTTTTATAAATAAAAAAAAATTTAATCATATCACACAAAAAAAAAAAAAAAAAAATAATGCATTTAGTAAAAAATAAAAAAAAAAGTTATTATAAATTTTTCCAACATGGACGATTTTCAATATGGTATACCTCTTCTACATGACGGCGCGGGATGTGAAAAAAACTCAATAATAACTTGAGTTTCACTTGTGTTTGAAGATCGGGAAAGCATTCTTTAATATTTCTTAACACTTCTTTATTTAATTGGGAACAAATTGAACCACTTGTCCAGGAATCATTCGATGTACCAAGTTTATTATGAAGCCACAAAGATGTGTCACTATCCCTTACATTCGCCATTTTTACACTGAACTAAAAAATCCAATGGATTGCGTGGAGTGGATTTCTCAATTTTATTATTTCTTCTTTTTTCAATTTTCTCCTTCATTTTAAAATCGAGTATTTTTTTAATGTTGCTCAAAATAAAATACATGGATTGTGTTTTTCTCAATTTTTATTGTAGATTTCTATGTTTTGAATCAATTCAAACTTATTTTCGGATTATTAATTAATTAAATAATTTTTTGATTTATTAGTCTTTTGAAATCATTTTAATAAAAACGTAAACAATTTATTTTAATATAAAAAGATATAAAAAAAATATATTATAAAATAGTTAGCATATTTTTAACTTTATTTTTATTGATTATTTGCCACCTGCGTTAATGCGTTGTGTTTCTTCAACCACGCCACGACGTTGCATATTAAACATCGCCTCTAAAAAGTCCATGCTCTCAATTTAATATGAGGGAGATAAAAGTAAATTTTAAAAAGAGATGAACATATCATTGGAATTTTGAAAATAGAAGTGCATTATTTTATTTTTTGACAGTAGTTTTAAATTTTTTTGGTTAAAAAAAATTAACTCGACCTTTAAATATTTTTTTTTGTACATCTGGCTCAATTTTAATTATATTTAATTTTTATACATCAATTAAACAAAAAATTAATTTAGTTTTTAAATAATTTATTTTAAATAAATAAAATACGTGTATTTGGTTATTGTGTGGTAAAGTGGAAATGGCCGATATAAGTGAAAATAATATGAAAGAATGTTATGAAAATTTAATTGTAGTTGATGTTGGTGCAAATTTAACAAATAAAAAATATAGCCGTGATTTAGATTTAGTTGTACAAAGAGCTAAAGATTCAGGTGATTGTTTTTTTTTTATTGAAATTTAATATCTTTTTTATTGGTTTTATTTGTATTTTCTATATTAACTTTTATTCTTTTTCAATATATATTGTGGTTTTTCAATTTTCATGAAAAATCAACGTCGAAACAACGTAATGTGTAAAATAAAATGCAATGCAATAATAATTTAGTCATTATTTTATTTATAGATTATATGGTATTTTTTTTTAATTATTTTGTTTTTGTTTTTGTCATAATTCGATGGTGCTATAGATTAGAGTGTGTATTGCCAACATATTCTATATGATATTATTATAATATTTATAGAATTGCGTGTGTGGGTGTCTGGATGTCTTGTTGAATGTTTTATATGCGTGATTATATTTATTTTGTTTACAATTCGTTTTTACACTTTCTTGGAGTAAGAACATTCAGTTTTTAATGTTTCGAGAATAGGATTTACTTAAATAATCATAATTTTTTTCATATAGCCATTCATGGAATATATGCATCGCATAAATATCTTATTTACAATGTCCAAAGTCCGTTTATGTTGAATAATTATCTTTCAATATATAATTGTTTGTTAATAATTGGAAAATTATATTTCCGAAATATTAGTTATTGAATGTTGACTTACAAAACAACTGTATCATTTATAATTGACACTATATACATATCAGTTTAATTTGTACACTCTCTACTAATAAATAATATACAAACTCATGATTTTATTTATAGGAGTTCAAAAAATTATGGTACCTGGGACATCGGTAAAATCGAGTAAAGAAGCATTACGATTATCACGAATTTATCCGGGTATTATCTATTCAACGGCTGGCATACATCCGCATGATTCAAAGTCAATTGCTGAAGAACCATCAAGTTGGTTAGAATTTGAAATAATTGCACAAGCACCGGAATGCGTTGCTATCGGTCCATGTGGATTAGATTATCAGCGAGATTTTTCTGAGCCGGATGTACAAAAAGAAATATTTGAAAAGCAAATTAGACTCGCTGGTAATTTAGATAAACCACTACTAATACATGAACGATCTGCACAGACTGATGTTTTGGATATACTAAAAAAGTAATTATAATATAACAAAAAAAATAACCATTGAATTTGAAAAAAAGATTATTAATCATCATATCTGAATTACGTTAGATTTCCAAACGTATCGCAGATCGTTATTAGGGGTTTTATGGGAACCACTGAAGAGGCTATAAAATATTTAAGTCATGGTTATTATTTAGGTTTTACTGGATACTTGTGTAAGGTAATATTGATAAATTATATTGATAATTTTAATTTTAATAATTTTATTTGTGATTGTTTACAAACAAAAAAATCATTGAGATATCGTGGATGGATGGATCCAATTGAATAAATCATAGAGGCCTTCTATCAGTCAATTATTAAATAATTAATTTTTGTTTCAAGGATAAATCTGATACGGGTGTCCGAAAATTGTTAGAAGATGGTTCATTACCATTAGATAGATTATTAGTCGAAACTGATTCACCATTTATGTATCCAAATACACGAGCATCTAAATTACCTCAACATGTTAAGACTGGAATAACAGAACGTTCACTTTTATTTTTGCATAGGTAATTATAATTTTTTAAATATGTGCTTGTTTTCTATTTGTTTTTTTTTTTTAATTTATCATTTCAATCTTTAATTTTATAGATATTGTACATTTCAAAGAAATGAACCTTGTAGTTTACCTGCAATTGTTGAAATGATTGCTGCATTTATGAAAAAAACACCGGAAGAAGTTGCATTAGCAACAGCCTTTAATGCCTTAAAATTATTTGGTCTGTCTCAATGATATAGAATAGAAAATGAATTTTTTTTTTTTCATTTTCAATCCATTTATTGATTTGAGATTTGTTTTTGATTAATAATTTATATATACAACATGATGAGCTTCATTTATTATATTTACAACACACAATACATTATATAATTACTATAATAATAACTATAAATGCATGTAATTGTACATTTAGTATCTTGCCATCGTTTCTGTTTATTTTTTAATATTATTTATTATATTTTTTATTTTTATTTTTTTGTATAATTTATTCCATTTAAGTATACTATCGCAGATCATTTCTTTTTAATTAGATCTTTTCTTTTGTTTATATATATTTTATAATCTCATTTCTATTATTATTTATTTAAGTTATTATTTTTACGTTTTTACAAATCAATATATAAAAAAAAACAAAAACAAAAAATCGGGGTTTAATTAGCGAGGTAGATTAAAAATCAACAAAACTTATATGGCAATTATATTTTTTTAGACTGTTATTTAAAATAAAAACAAATTATATTTATAAGATATTGGATGTGTAAGGAATTCCAAACATATCTGCATAATTTAAATATATTATAGAAAGGTGCAAAACGAACATATATATTTTTAAACGAAATTTTTTTATTATATTATCGAAAATTGTTAATTGAATATAAATTTTACATATTTTTTTGTGTATACTAAAACAAACAAAAAGAAAAGAAAAATATATTTATTGTAAAAAGAAAGATTGTTAAATAAAAAAATTGTATATACTGTGTATTTATATATAAATAAAATAAAATATAGTATTTATTTATTTATTTATTTTAAGAATCAATTCCATAAAAAACGTGGCTGTATTAAAAATATAGGATACAATTCATAATTCGTTTGTTTTCATGAGCTACAAAGTAAATGAATAATTTAGTTATATAGTTTTTATATTTATATTAAAAATTCGAAACATTATATGGCGTGATCTGAAAATTTCCAATTGACGAATTCTCTTGCCAAAGCAACGTTATCGAGCAGATTGATTGTTATTCAATTCCTGATACTCCCAAAATTTAGATCAGGTATAAATCCAATTATCGTTAGATATTTCGGAAAAAAAATAATTTTTAAATTCTATAAAATTTTAAAGAAAACCTTAAAAATGTTTTATATTTCAAGGACTGGTTTTACACTTTGAAAAAAAAAAACAAATGCATTTCATATCGAATAAAATTAAAAAAAAAACCAGTTAAATGATGTCATCATCAAAATAACATCGATTTATTTATGTTCATTCTCATCGTCATAACATTTTTTTTCGTCGTCCGTTCGTCTCGTCGACTCGTCGTCTGCAATAAAAAACAAGAATCAACATGAATTTGTGTTTCTGTTTATTTATTGTTTAACTATTTATTATTATTATTTTTTTTTGTATAAATATCTGTGATTTGTTAAAAAATATTTCAATTCTGTTTTCTGTAAATAATATTTAAGTTTAAAGTTGAATTTAAAGTTGTTTTTAATATCATATTTATTCGTTTAAATTTAATTCTATTAATAATTTGTCTAACTAATACATAATTTCTATAATACACAATTTAAAATAAATTATAAGTTGAACAACGCTTGTGAATAATTTATCTACATTTGGACATTTATTACTATTTTGTTGGAACTTTCTTCATCCTTCATCAACTATTCGGTGACTTTGTTGTGGCGGCTATCGTTTTTAATTGTTTATTATCATTATTATTATTATTTTTTGGTAAGAAACTATTTTGTTGACAATATCTTAACATATACTCATAGCCAAGAAATTGTACAGCACAAACGGGAGCTGAACGTAACAATAAAACGGATCCACCGCGAAATAATGACGTCCAACCAGATTCCTAATAATAAAATGTATTGAAAATTAATTATTTAACCGGATACGTTCGTTTATTTATTGTCATACTTGAATAATTAATTGTGCACAATGCCATAGATTTCGATAACGTGATTGTCCGCCCATTTCAGTCATCATTTTTGTTTTAACAACATCAAATGGGATTGCCGGTAACCATGACGCAATACCAGCAACACCTCCAGCTATAGCCGTATGCAATGAATTAATATCCGTAGCTTTATAGTGATAATCTGTTTGCTCATTACGTAATTTTTCTAATGTTAATTCATACACCCACATAAATATACCATAAGGTATTGCGTCTCTGTATTAGTTTTTCAATTATACAAAAATATTTCTTTTTTTTATATATACGGATTAAATAAAATATGATTGTTCTTAAGTTATAACACGGAAGTATTCTTTGGAAATTGTATATGTCGATTCTTTTAATATAATATAAGCCATAATGTCATTATATCAAGACAGGTATTAAACATCTTACATTCCATTTAATATCTCTACCTCATTATATTTTTAATTAAAAATACTACTGGGTTTTTCAAAATGCTTTGTTTGCATCTGTCTACCTACCTCCATAACATCGGAGTTAAACCTCGAAATGCACCTTTAATTCCTTCGGTTACAATTATATTTTTAATCACTAGGGAAGGCCTTGTAGAGTCATCTAAACACGATCGATAAATAAGAAATATGTTGCATAAAACAAAAGAAATTAATAGGTTATTATATTAAAACTTACTTACTCTTACTTGTAAACGAACTTTTGTTAATTCAATGGGACATGCAACGATAGCCTTAAATACACCACCAAAACATCCGGCTAAAAATATATGATTATACCATAATTTTTGTTTTGTATCCGAATGTTTTGTGTACTGCTGCATTAAACGAAATGAATTTCCATAAACACCAAATACAATAGAATTTAATAAACCCGTTGAACACAATGGAAATAATAATCCTCTATAATAACTTTTCATCTAAATTATGAATGGACAAAAAAAATAATTGTCTCTACATATTTATACATTTAGAAAATTTAACATATTCGAAATAATTCAATACATACTCCATCAGCTTTAACTAATGCAACAGCTGCAGTTGTAAATCTTAAATTACCTGATTGCATATTTGTTTTAATGGTATCCAATGGATGTGATATAAATAAATTGCATGCACCTCCAAACATACCAGCTAAAAAATCGCAATATGCCATATTGATAAATCTTCTGTGAAATGTCCTTAAACGTGGTTTAATTCCTATAAAAATTAACATTTCAATTTTTTGATTATACTTCAACAGATTTTACATATATTTTATTAATTTTGGGGAAAAAAATATGGATAAGGACGATGAAACAACAACCGCAGCAATTGATGAAAAACACTTTGCTGTCGAATATTCAAAAACAGGTCGTGCTGCTTGTAAAAAATGTAAAGAAAAATGTAATGCAAATGAAGTGCGTATGGCAAAATTAGTAGCTAATCCATGGGGGTAAATAAACTTAAATATTTCAAATAACCGATTTAAGAACCATTTTTTGTTTATAAAACTAATTGTATTAATCTTTTATAGAACGGGAAAATTAAATCATTGGTTTCACATCACGTGTTTAATTGATCAACTTTCAAATCAACGTGCAAAAACGAGAAGTATTGAATCAATCGATGATATCGATGGATGGTATACGCTAAAAGATGAGGATAAAAACATTGTATTTGAGAAATTGAAATCATTAAATGGATTTAAAAGTGATGAAGATCCATTAAAGGATCCCATTGATGTGAATTCGAGTAATAATAGTAGTGTAAATACTTCAACAAAATCTGGTACGACAGATGAAGATAATTTATCGTTTAATTCAAATAGTGAAGATAATAAATTTCGTCAATTTCGTAAAATATGCATTCAAATATCTGAGCATAGTAGTTATTTAGAAAAAACAGCAGTTTTACAAACATATTTTACAAAAGGTATAAATGGTAAAAAATTTGAAGGAAATCTATTGCAATGGATTAAATTATTATTACCCGGTGAATGTAAACGAGTATATAATTTACAAAATAAACAATTGATAAAAATATTTTCGAAAATTTTTCAACAAGATGATGATGAAATGTTTAGATACTTAGAAAGTGGTAATTATTTTGTATTTATATTTATTTACAAGTAATTTATATAATTTTAAAACAAAATATAAATAAATGTATTCTAGCTGGTGATGTGGCCGAAACAATTAGTAATTTCTTTTCAAATTCCGATGCATGTAAACCAAATAAAAAAAGTACATTATCATTGAATGATGTTGATGAATGGTTAGAAAAATTATCAACACTTACAAAAATGGATGAACAATCAAACCATTTTCGTAAAATATGTAAATTATGTACAGCAAATGATTTACAAATGTTAATTAGATTTATAAAATCTGATTTACGAATAAATTCGGGCCCCAAACATATCCTAGCGGCTGTCCATGTAAATGCATATACTGCCTATCAATCAAGTCGAAGTTTAGATGATGTCATTCGAAATTATTCCAAGGATAGTACAGTGAATGTTACAAAAAATGATAAAATCATTAGTTTAAAGGTAATATTTTTGATGCACAAGAAATGTACTGAGAGATTTCAATAAAATTTTAATTAAATAATTTACAGAATAAAGGAACAATTCAATTGATGGCACCCGTTAGCCCAATGTTAGCTGAAGCTTGTAAATCACTTGAAAAAGCGATTGCAAAATGTCCT
Source organism: Dilophus febrilis (assembly GCA_958336335.1). NCBI lineage: Eukaryota > Metazoa > Arthropoda > Insecta > Diptera > Bibionidae > Dilophus > Dilophus febrilis. The sequence continues at coordinate 50,476,966 of OY284468.1, forward strand.
AATGGTTTATACAGTGAAGTGAAATACGATGGTGAACGTGTACAATTGCATAAACAAGGCAATGATTTTAAATAATAAAATAATTTTTAATTGTGATATTTTTATAAACCATAATTAATATTAAACCACAATTAATGTTTGATTACAGATTTTTTTCACGTAATTTAAAACCGGTGATGGAACATAAAGTAAAGAAATTTAAAGATATCATTGGCGAGGTAATTTATTTAAATTTGTATAAAACAAAGAAAAAAGGATTTTTTATTGTATGAAAATAGAAATTAATATGTATTTATTGTATATAGGCTTTTCCAAATGCAAATGATTTAATATTAGATGCAGAAATATTATGTGTTGATACGACAACAGGAAAATTACTACCATTTGGAACGTTGGGTAAACATAAAAAAGGTGAATTACAATCCTGTGAAGTTTGTTTATTTATATTCGATTGCATTTATTATAATGGAATGGATTTAACAAAAAAGTAAATTTAAGTTATAAATAGAATAGAAAATTGTATTCATTAACTAACCGCAATATTTGTTTGTAATTTTGTAGAACGATAAAAGAACGCCGTGAAATTTTGGAACAAAATATCAAACCAATACGTTATAATGTTGAATTATCCGAATATTCATTTATAACAAATGTTAAAGAATTGCATCGTATGATTGCAAATGTATTACAGGAGGGTTTAGAGGGACTTGTATTAAAATGTGTAAATAGTGTTTATGAGCCCGGTAAACGACATTGGTTAAAGGTGAAAAAAGATTATCTATTTGATGGTCAAATGGCGGATACCGTTGATTTGGTTGTATTGGGGTCATGGTATGGTAGTGGTAAAAAAGGCGGTATGCATAGTATTTTTCTAATGGGTTGTTATGATTCAAAACAAAAAATATGGAAAACTGTAACTAAAGTGCATACCGGTTTAGATGATCATGAATTGGAAAAGTTACAAAAACCATTAAATCGATTGATGGAACGATCCGACGTGGATAATCCACCTGGGTGGTTAATGTGTAAAAAGGCATTAATACCGGATATGCTGGCCAAAGATCCATTTAAAATGCCTGTATGGGAAATACGAGGTGCTGAATTTTCGAAATCCGATAGTCATACAGCTAATGGGATCTCAATACGTTTTCCACGTATAATAAAACAACGTACCGATAAAACAACAAAAGAATCAACAAATATATTAGAATTAGAAACTCTATTTCAAAATTCAAAAGATGGTGTTAATTTAAAACGTCTATTTGATGATGTATTACAAAAAGATGATGATATGGATGAGATTGAAGATGATAACGCCACATCGAATAAATCGCCCAATAAAATACAAACCAAGTTAGAGAAATTTTTACCTAAAAATGATGTTAATAAACGTAAAATTAAAGACGATAATGATGATGATGATGATGATGGTGAAGATGGTGATCTATCACCAAAGGATAAAAAAATTCAAAAATTAGATAATGAAACGGAAATAACGACTACTGATCATGAGATAAAAAATCCACATATTTTTGATGATATCGTTTTATATGTACCAAATGCTCTAACAACGGATTTAATTGAAGAATTACGATATTTTGAAGCATGGGGTGGTATTTTAACAAAATCAACATTAAAATGTACACATGCATTACATCCCGTTAAACATTCAACAGAATCAATCAGTGAAATACGAACAAAATATTCTCCCAATTGTATTCATATCCAATTTGAATGGTTAATTAATTCAATAATAAAAAAACGTTTATTGTCTACTCGTACATTTTCGGTAACATTAAAGTAAATTATTTTTTTTTACTAATTGTATATATATTACCTCTGTTAATTAGATGAAAATAGCATATATAATTTTGTTAAATTTATGATTACTTAACAACACACATTCAAAAACACCGTAACTGATAAAGTCTCCCAATTGTATATTTTAATTATTACGTTAATTTAACTTTTTAACTATTCTATTATATAAATTTTTTTTAAAAAAAGAAAGAATTATTGTATATATATTAATTAATATATTTTTAATCACTTTTTATGATTATTATTATTATTATTATTATGCAAATTTGTACAAAAGAAAAATAAAATAATTTATTAACAAAATATTGCTTATACAACAAAATGATTGCACGTTATTTTATTTAATTAAACAAAAAAAAAATAAATGAAGAAAAATCAATAATATAATTCGTATATAGTTTGATTTTTAAAAAAAATTAGCATACCAAAAATCCACTCGATAAAATCTTAATATCAAATACTATTTTTTAATAAAAACACATGTTTAATTAAAGTAAATATATAGTTTGTGAATTTGAAATAGAAAAAATAAAAATTAATTTTTTTGCACATTGAAACGCAATCGTACGTACATACACAATTTTACTCATGACACATTTTTTCCAAGAGTGTTTCACTAATTTAAATATATTTACACACACAGCATTATACAGATACATTATATCTAAAAATATGTACATACATTAAAAAAAAATATTCATCTTATGATTTATTTCATTACATCATTACCGATATATTATAACTATATATTGTGGTTATTATTAGTATTATCGGAAGAGTAAAGGTAGAGTGAATACAAGTGATGTAATATGATGTAATTAGACTACATATACTATACATATATTACATTACAGGTAAACTATATATATATTTCGTCACTATATAACTATACGACACTAAAATTTCAATAAACAATTTATAAATAACATATATCACTGTATGTATTATTTTTAATCTGTTTTAAATATATCGCAATACTATATATATTACGGTGGCTATATACATTACCTTGACATTGAATATAAATTATTATATTATTGAGATTGTAAAAATCGGTTCTTATTATATTTGTTTGTCATATAAAATGAATCTAAAATTTAAGAATAATACAAATCCGTTCTTGAAAAGTTATTATTGATTTTTCCAACCAAACAAAATTTTCTGTGACCCAATTATATGTTTATGCGTTGCATTTTTGTATATTTATACAATAGTACATAAGTTTGTGATATTATAGCGTCTGTGTTTCATTTGTGTGTTTTCATATGACGGTACTTCTGATATAAATAGATTAGGTTTTATGACTTAACGTCAAAGAAGTGGGTGAATGAACATTTTTGTGGTATACTTCGCACTCTAACTATTTTTCTTACCTATTTTGAAACAAAAATCAAAGATCATGACCGGAATAATTGAATAAAAATAAAATTTTGGAAGATCATGGCACTATAAGTCTCTCGTGTTATGGGTACGATCGAAATTGTACACTGAAGTACCGTATCGCTATTATATACCGTACATTGATTTAATTGTTTTTTGTTAACATTTAAATTAATATCTATTTATTGAATGTAATTATGTGTATATGTATATATAATAATACAATTTAAACCGATCGGGAAAAAATTATAATAATATATTATTTTTTAATTATTTTAATAACCCCCGCGATATAATATAATGATAATATTTTATTATATTCTTATATACTGAGATATTTAAAAATATAAACATTAATATTTAGTTGTTGTACGAACATAATTAATTCCTGATGGCATACCAACTCTATCAACAGCATTTGGAAATAATTTATCAGCATCGGTATCGCTAATCGTTGGTAATATCATTACCTTCTCACCAGGCTATATATATTTAATTGGTTTTTTTGTTTTTTAATAACAATCTTTTATTATAAGTATATTGCATATTATAACTATAATATACATACCACCCAATTTGCTGGTGTAGCTATTGATGGTACACGATCAACAAGTTGTAAAGAATCAATAACACGCAATATTTCACTATATAAAGATATTTATATATATATATATATATATCAAAAATATAATAAAAATATAGGAAAATAGAAAATATCTGTACTAACTCAACATTTCGTCCAGTTGACATTGGATAAATCATTGATAATCGTAATTTTTTTTGTGGATCAATAATATAAAGTGAACGTACAGTTTTGGCAGCCTCTGAATCATTTCGTTGATCTTCATCGATCATATCCAATGCAATGGCTAATTCTCGTTTTGGATCAGCTATTATCGGATATGGAAATTCACCGGGTATATCTAAACAATATGACTTGATGTCCTATTTTTATTTATTTTTTTTAAATTATATACATTTATTGTGTCCTATATATTTTAAATGTGGTATAATTATATTATATATATGAACTTACATTAACCCAATCAACATGACTTTTTAAATCATCCACAGAATGTGCAAGTAATTTAACATTACGTTTACAAAAATGTGGTTGATGAACGGCTAAACGTCCCAATTCTGTTGTACATACTGGTGTAAAATCACTTGGATGTGAAAATAAAACACACCATCTATTTACATGATATATATGTGTAAAATGATTGATATATTTATTATAATAATACTTATTATAACATTTATGTATACATTTATTACAATTAAAATTTTAAGAATACACACAATAAGCGATAACAATAATAATATTATATTATTTATTAACCTTTATCTTATGCATGCATTCATTATTATAGGCTAAAAAATCTCTGCGTTATTATAATATAAGAATTCGTATATAAGATATATATATTTATTGGATCAGTTGACGATTTAAAAACTTTCAATATACTGGTTTAATTTAATAAATGTATAGATAGATTTACTTTCACATTTATATTATAATTCTGTATATATAATATAAATAATAATTTATATACTTATTATATATCAATGCATTTACTTTAGCTTACATATTTTTTATTATTGATATTCATAAGTATTTATATTATTATATATATGGTGGAATTAATGATTTATAACGTTTTTAAGTCAACAGAAATACACAATTCTATATATATACGCAGACAGCAGGGTATTATATATTTATCTAAAACAAAGTACTGACAATGAATTAAAAATATAATCTAAATGAAATGTATATATATACTGTCTGCGTCTACTATAAAGTACATTTCATCTGTTTGTTATATTTATATTAATAAAAATTTTATATGAAATCAAATCCTCGTTATATATTTTTTATTTTATTATATTGTATTATATTAAATGTGTATATGATCGAATCATACGTTGTTATATATTGATGTTGAAGACCAAAAAAAACATTTACAATTTCATTTAGATAAAATTAATGAATCTCTTTTTAATTATAAAAATGCACATAATATAAAAATATATCTTAAACAAATTTTGATCATAAAAATAAAAAATTGTATATACGATTCACAGCTTAATTTCTAATTTCTAATTTTCAATTACCTATCATATTCATTTTTTTTATTTTATAAACATTTAAATTATCCTATATATACGGCGGCCGTGAAGGAGTCAATAAAAAAAAGGAAGGATATCCAAAAAATTTATTTAACATGAATTTTCTCTCATTTATCCTTTTTGGAAACTATAGAATATGTTTATATCAATTTCAATATTAACCTATGAGATATTTTATACTTATATATTATTGTGAATATCAGATTTTTAATTATAATTATATAAATATTCGATCTAAAGATTTTTCTTCAGACGTACTAAATAGTAGTTGCCTATATATTATCAAAATTTATATTTAGTTTTAATTAATAACAATCATCAAAATAATTAATATACAATTAAAATGATTAAAATATTTGAACTCGCAAATATATAAAAAAATAAAAGAGTTTTATATTTAATTGTCACACAAATGTATATACTATTCATAATTATTATTAAAACATTAAATAAAACTGTAAAAACTGGTAATAAAAGCCACTTACGAATTGCCTAACCAATCATAAAATTGAATAGATCCTTTTGTTGTTTCAGCTTTAAAATTTGGTATAACTGTTCCCAATCTCATTTTTAATTGTTTATTTATATTAAATTCAGAGAGATAATAAACTACAGTTTATAATAAAAAAAATTACAAAAATACTAAATTAAATTATAGATTATATTATATTAATATATTTAATTATAAATTTTTTCACAAACACTTTATATAATATAATTATTTTATTTTGTATATTGCTTAACGCGAACGTTGAGTATATAACTACAATTAAACCAGAGTGTTAAATATCAATTTAATATAACTGCGACTACGATTTATAAAATATCTATATATTTTTTTTCAATTTCAATTTTACAAGTACATATATATATGGTATATTAAAATTATCTTAAAAAGACTTTCATAAATAAATATAAGAAAAAAAAATATGTTTTTATTGTAAGTAAATATTTTATACATATATATATATTATAATTTGTTTTTATTATAATAAAGAAAGATAAAATCAACTTAATATATATATAAATAAAAATAAATAAATATAAAACTATATATATTTATTTTATATACAATTATAATTTTATTTATACATATTAAATATGCAGTTAATGCGTAAATGTGTATTTAATATTCCGAGCGCAGTGTTTTCACAGTATATTTATATAATGATTGATTTTAATTTTATATTGAATTAATCAGTAATTTTATTGAAGGTTCAAATAAAATGCGCTTAGATAAATTTCATATAAATCATATAAATATTTTTTACATCAATGTATTAATATGCATTACAATATGCGTTTTTTAAGAATATTCTTCATGTTTTCCAATTTTTTTGTATTTCTTTGTATGTTACAAATTTATATACATATATATCGCATTTACGGATTTAATTCAAATTCAATTGTTTTTAGTTTTAATACAATGGTTGATTTTTATATATATTTGTAATTTTATAGAAATATCCAGAAAAATCAGAATAAAAATATTAACGACTATATGTGTGTTAATGGTATATATTGTCAAAAGTTTTATATGTAACATATCGTAATTATATACCTTTTTGATTGCATATTAAAAATAAATCATCATATAACGTTATGTGTGCATTTATTTTGTATATTGTATAATATACAAAATACAACCCTTGCTATTTGTAAATACTTCTATATACAATATATTTGTATATTCATGGACCAATTGTTTTTATTTTGCCAAGGAATTGCATTGAAACATTGAAACCATCTGTATATATATATTATTCCTCGTCTTTTCAAGAGGTTTGTTTATATACTTTCTATACTGATTTTTACTATATATAGATGTAAATTCTGATGCGATAATGACATACTCAATTGGAATTTCTTTTTGATTTCTTATAAATACATTAACATTTATATATATAAAATATATATACTTATGATGTATAGTGATTATATTTTCGCATTTTTGATATTTGTTAAATATAAAATAAATAATATAAGTTTATTTAATAAATGGGACCACGAAATGTTAGAACTCATCTAAGTATTTTTTAATTTTTCGTTACTATACGCGGGCAGAATCAGTTTAGCGCACGAAAAGCTTCGGAATTGTAGCCCATAAAGAAATCACACATAATTACGTGATGAACCTATATATATATGATGATGCATTGAATTCATTTAAGTATAGCTGACCAATTTTAGTAATTGCGATATTATACAAATTACGTTGATAAATAAAATATTTGATCACGTAATAATACTTAGAAAATCGTTTATTTTTTTAGTCCTACTATAAATTTTACGGAATTTTAAAGGAAAAGTTTATATATTTCAATTTATTATATATGCATATAATAAAACATTAATCAAATATTTGTCCTACTTTTAAAACATATAATATTAAAAATTCCAAAACCCTCATATGTATAAATTGCATTCCAATTCTTTATTCATATATAAATATACAGATATATTTGAAACCCAACATATATCTATATCGCGCTTTTATAATATTTAAAAATGAAAACTTTTGCATGAAATTGTAATTAAAAATAAATTAATAAATAAATAAAAAATCTAAAAAAAAAAAATGAAATTTATAAATGAATTAAAATTTTGTTTTTTTTTTATTTTTATTAATTTATATTGACATTGCAATATATTGGTTTTATAAAACCTTTTTATATAATAACAATTAATATATATATATATATTTCTATATATTTCTATGCAGGTATTTTTCTGCATCATATGTATATTGGCGATAGATTCATTCATTCATTCATTCATTCATATAATCTTTAAAGAAATAGGATAATTTTTTGTTTATTATATATATATATATATATATATATATATATTCTAATAACTTATATGAGTCTAATAACTATATATGAATACTTTTTATCAATGTTAGAAATTGTTTAATATAAAAGAAACTAAAATAAAAAAAAAACTTTACGTTGTTTTTTTTTTCTCCTAATTTCCATTATAATTATTGTAATTATATGCATTAAACAAACAAATACCTTCAATATAAATAAACTTAAATGTAATTAAATATATTTTTATTATTATAATAGTTACTTATATAGGAAAAATTTTCTTCTAAAGATCAGATAAAATTATAATTTCTTTATATTATTTGAAAATCTCAGTTGTGCCGGTGAACACTGTGCACACAAACAACGTTATCTTTATTTAATTCTATCTAATCTCTAGTTCAAAATAATTTTTGTTCTTTTTTATATTATAAAGGGACAAAAATGTGATTTGATAAAATTTTTGTTGTGTAATTTTTTTTATTTTAAGGATACATATCCGCATTCATTTTTGATGATCGTGTCTTATAATATATACAGAATATAAGTGTATGTGTTTTTTTTTTAATATATAGTGGTTTATAAAATATATGTTTCATAAATATTTGATTACAAAATCAGTACTAAAATATAAAAAAAAAAATTTCCATTAACAAAAAAAATGAAATAATTATTTGTAAAAATAAAAAGGTTCTTATGTAACATTTTTTAAATTCCAGATAAACCCAATTGATTATTTATAGACACACGGCCACACAAAGGCGTAAAATATTTATATATATACATATTGTTGATAAAAATTAATACTTATATATATATATTAAAAACGGTAAAGTGTTCTTAGAAATTTAACAAAAAAAAAATAGTGGTAAAAATTTTATTTACAATTAACAAAAAATAAAAATGTTATGATAATTTTTTGTTTTTTTTTATATTTTTATATTTCTAACAGGAAATAGTTTTAGAATTTATAAGTAAAAAAAAATAATAAATATATCATTTTGCATATATATAAAAGAAAAAAAATATAGTAAAATCATTTATTTTGTGATATTCATTTCAAATAATTTTACCTATTGGTAAAATAATATTTTATAACAATTGTAAAAAAAAATTCGTGTATTTTATATACGTGTGATTTATGTTAAAAGTTAGATATATACAGGTTTTTTTTTTTATTTTGTGAATTGTTTTAATTTTTTTTTAATTTTATTTAAAATGCATTCTCTAAATTATATTATTTCAATTTGTATCTTAAATACAATACTATTTATCAATTATGGTAATGCTTTACCAAATCCACAATTACCAGAACGATCTGTACAACAATCAATACAAAATGAATTATTTTCACCGAGTCAAAGTGCACCGGCCCAAACAGTAGATACACAATACAATCAACAACAGCAATTATATGCATCATATGAAAACAACGGGGATTCAAGAGATAAGGTATGATAATTTGTAAAATTTTAATAATTTGTTTTTTTTAACTATATTATTTTTAAATTGTAAATTATAATTATTTAAAGAAATAAAATATAAGAAACTTTAAAATTCTATATCTATTTGCAATTTTAAAGAATATATACCTTTATATAAGTAAATGATGAATTTTAATGCTATATATATATATTAGAATTTTAAAAGAAACGGTAATCAGTTTATATATTTAAAATATATATTCATGCATTGGAAGATCTTTAAAATTAGTTTAAACCATGTTTGAAAATTCTAATATATATATATATAATAATAATAAAATAAAATATAATTCTTTTAAAAATCGCTATATTGATTGTATATGAATTTTTTAATATCTATATATAGAATTATCAAAGTGTATTAACTAATCCATCATCATCTTCATCTTCATCATCATTATCATCATCTGGTGATATTTCCATTGACGATCAATATCAAAATTATGATACATCTCAACAACAATTACAATTACAAAATATTTTACAACAACAGCAGCAACAACAACAACCACAATATTATTATGATAATGTACAAAATAAAGTATTTACCTATGGGGCTGATGGTCAACCGATAATTGTTGAACCGATAACGGCACAAAATTATCAACCAACACCATATGTTATTAGTCAACCCGGTGATGATGGCAGTTATGTTATTCAAACGGGTTACGGAGGTTATGCGGCTCCCGTTTCTGCATCTGGACAATCACCATTATTACAACCACCACAACAATCAATAGCAATTGGAACACAACAACAACAACAACCATTTACAACACAGCAAATATCTCAATCAACATCACAAATTACCTCGGCACTGACCGAAATACCAGTGATTGGTAATTTTATAAATACCTTATCCAGCATATTACCAGCTGGAACATTTCGATTTTTAATGAGTACCGGTAATATGATAATTAGTATTTTAACAATGGTATTATTTGGTGGTGCATTAACAACAGCCATTTGTACGTTTACACCATTGTGTACAATATCATTTGCTGCATCAGCTCTACCATTATTGGGTCTATTAGGTTTACGTGATACATCTTCGTTATCGGAAAAATTAGGTATTGATTTGGCATCGGATCGTGTTCAACGAGCCGCTGATTTAGTACGAATGGCCATTGAAAAATATCAAAATGTTCAAGTAAACGATGGCGATGGCCATCAAAATGATGATAATAAAACTCCATTGGAACAATGAGAAGAGATATAATTAAATATATAGATTTTAGAAAGAAAAAACTATTAAAAATGTTAATACTAAATATAATTTTTATACGTAATGTATATTATTTAAATATTTTCTATTTGATTTGTGTATTTTTTTAATTTGTTTTTTGATTTGTTTTGTTAATGTTTTAAGTATATATAAAAGAAGATTTACATAATAATTTTTATATTAATAATATATATTATAATTTATGTATATTTTTTTTTTTTGAAATTTTTTTGAAAAGACATATGTAATTAGAGAAGTTCTTTTGTGATTCTTTTTATTTTAATTATATATAGATTACGATGTGCGCGATTTTTTTTTAAATAATACATTTAAATATTTTATAGTGATAAGATAGAATATTAATAATTATAGAAAAGTATATATATATTATATATAATATATTGTTAAATGTTAAAATGCGGTTATACAATTATATATGCAATTTGAAAAACTATATATATATAAATATAAAAATAGATAAATTTTAATAAATAGAACTAAAATATAATAATTTATAAAAAATATGATTCATTATTGAAATGTTTTACTATTACAATTTTTTATTGTAAGAAAAATTTTCGTAATATTATATATGATTATGTTTGCGGTTTCATTGTTGTATATACAATGTTTGATTGAAACACTGCTTTTTGGATCAATACAATACATAATATATTACATTTGGGTTATTCTATTATATACATATAATCAATGCATATATGTAATCAAATGTATAAATATGTACTATAAATAAGTATAAATAGGTAACGTGACATACAACAATGTAATATTATTGATTGATTGATATATATCTAATAATATATATTTTAAGTATATGCGTTTACCTTTTTGTTTGCCTTTTGTCTTTAACCTTTTACAAAACGCATATAGATTTTCCTTAACATTATATATGCCTGTTATACATATAAAGATTATCCTATAATTACATTATGGATCACATTGAACAACAAACACAATGTGTATGTAAATGTATAGATTTGCTATAAAGATTAAACTTAAAATAGAAGAAAATTTACATAAAAGAAGTGTTTGAATCAAAAAAAATTTTTATATGTATTATAATTATAAATAATCAAACAAAATCTATATAATATATAATAATGCGATCTTATGATAACGTATACAAATCGTGAGCATTTTTGTTTAATTTCATATGAAGCTAAAAATTATGTAATTTTTATAAAAAGCAGTATATAGATTTTGAACGTTTTTAAACTGCGCGTGATGAAACATTTCCATGTCATCGATAAATATAAATATATATATATATATATATATATAATTAATAATATATACAAAATTACATTTACTTATATATTTATAATTAAATTTTCACTTTATGTCGTCCAATCCAATATATATAAAAACGGATATATATTTTGTAATTATACAATTTGATATGCATATATATACATAAAGTGAAACGAGCTAAATACTATATAAATTAATAATCCCTATATATAACATAATATTACCATTTTTACATTGTAATAAAAAAATTGAATTATTTTAAGATTATATCAACAAATCATATATATGCATATATAAAATATGTACACATATTGTTTTACATGAATTGTATATTTGAACTTTGAAGGTATATATATTTATTAATGACACGGCGGTGGATTTCTATAACAATGGTAAAATCCTATTGCATGTTATTTTTTTGGTTTAATAATTCTATTTGCTAAGCAACAAAAAAGTATACATATATATAAAAGTAATTTTTTTTTTAGTTTTACAATACATAAAAATATACTTTACGACAACATAAATTCGGAATTAAAAGAAGGATAAGGACATATAGGGTAGGTGTTTTTACAGGTATATAATAAATTTAAATTTAACTTCGCATTGATTATACAGCAATAAATTATCAATTATCGATAAAAGATTTATAAATGTGGGGTATTTGTATATGGAAAATTCATTAAAAATTTAATATGAAAATTTAATTGAAAATATTCCGTTATATAACATAACAATATTTTGAATTAGAAAATTTCATTGATTGATTATATACATACGATTAACCCTGTCTTCTATATATGCATGCATTTGTAATAAAGGAAAATTTCTGAAATACTTCAACAAAACAGTCAATTTTTCTAAGTATACATAAGAAGATATATTTTATATAGATCGTGGGTAGAGTATAGATGCGGCAACGCAGCCACGTATAGAATAGGCGATTCGGTATGATTTGTAATGGATTCTATATATAGTTATAACTGAAAATCGATATAAGGTCAAACGGAGATAATATTCCGAAACGCACATCTATAATTAGTTAATTTATGGAAAAAAATCACTGGATGCAAACATACTAAATTTTCCGACAAAATCGATTTTTTTTCGAATTACAGTCATAGTTTTTCTCCAATTTTCATTTTCTTTGCATTATTTAGAAATTCAAACAATCAATTGAAATTGAAATTGAAAATATACAGCCGATTTTCCTAAAAGTTTTATTTAAAATGTTGTCCCATTTTAACAGAGTGTAAAAAAAAATATGAAAAAACTTTTGAAATCGCCCCATTGCGGATTTTCAAATTTTCTTTTATATGAAATATGTGAAATTGATTGAATTTTCAAATAATTCAAAGAAAATGAAAATTTGAATTAAAACTATGGTTGTAATTCGGAAAATTCAAAATTCAAAAAAATCGATTTTCCAGAAAATTTAGTAGGTTACATCCCTCAATTATAGATGTGACTTTCGGAATATCACCTCGGTTTGACAATATCGCGTGAAATCGTTTCACGAATCGCCCTTATATGGTTTATACGTACGTATATATATAGTTGTTATACAAATGGATTTTCTAATGAATTTTTTTCTGATATAAAATTTATTTCAATGTATAATATTGAAAGTTGTTAAGTGTATACCATATATAATCTATATAATCTAAATAAATGTATACCTTATACCATATATATAGTATTTTCATACCGCAGTCACTTTAATATAAAAAATATAAATAATTGAGTATATTTTTGTTTGGATATAGTTGATATACTGAATATATATTATTAAAGTTTATAAAATAGAATATCACATTTATGGATTATTCCTATATAATATTGATATTATTGATATAATACTGATATAATATATTATAAATTCATTTGTGGATATATCTTCATTTTTTTTGGTGTTTATTTTTATAATGTAAAATACAATATATTATTTAAACAAAAAAAAAACCAATAAAACTAAAAAATATTTAGAATATCTTTATATATTTTATTTTTTTTATTTTTTCAATACTAATTACATTCCTTAAGAAAATATATACATTTATAATAAAATATATACCCTCACTATATTATTCGTATATTTGTTATTTTAAAATGCACGCATATAATAAATATTTTTACTTTAGCTGTTCTTTTATTGTGTTTTAATTATAGAGGAGGTAAAAAATTATGTATTATAAAATATTGCCAATTCAGTAATATTTAATAAAAATATCATAATGTCTTTACTCTTTAGCATTATTATTATATTATTATAATAAACATAGAATAAAAACATCAATACAATATAGATAACAATATAATAATAAAATCAATAAAAATATAATTTTATATACACTTTATTATAAAATATATACAATATATAAAGAAAGAATAAAAGTGAGTTATTTTTATAAAATATTATATATAAAAGGATATATATATATATGTGCATATAAATAATATTCATATAATTTAATAATTAAGTAATTTAAATATATAAAAAAGGATTTTGAAAAAAAAACAATTATTAATATATAAAAAAAAATCAGTGAGTGGTGAAAAGTGGATATTCTGTTGTCGATAAAGGACGTATTTTTTCATATTTACCCGTTTTATATCAAAGTTAAAATATTGTATATAAGATATTTTAAAGTTATATCGAAAGATTATTATCAATAAAATTTTTTAAAAACTGGGTAATTGTGTGGATTCTGTTGCTGTAGTACAGCATAAAATTATTGAAAAAGTCAAGTAAGTAATAAAATTACTGTATTTAGAATATAAATTAATATTAAATTACAATTTTATTGTAGAAATATGCAAATTACAATAATATTCTTGTATTTATAAAATTAATCAAATTCAAAAATGTATTATAAAGTATATGTATATATACGATTATTGATTGATGAATTGATTATATTAGCCTTATTAGTTATTTTTTGAGATATACTATTTTTATTTATATGAAAATATTCAGTGAACTGAAGACAAACTCAAACAAAATATTCTATTTATTCAAGATTTATGTATGATATTATTATAGGAAACAAAAAGGGTTTTTATGATCCATATAAAATCTAAAAATAGATTAAAATGCATGCAATAACTCTGAAATATCCCAATAAAGTTCTTTTATAAATTCAATAAATTTTTTATATTGACTATATATATAATTCAAGGAAAAAACTGTATAATATAAATGATATTTATTATAGGTAATATTTTCAATTATTTGTGTGATTGTTAATACCTATATTTATTAGATATATATACAATAAAACAAACTATAAACCATATCGTTAAAAGTAACCGCATAAAATTTAATTTGAATTAAAAAAAAAAATTGTTTAGTTTCAATTGTACATTCAGATATAATTATATCCTTAACAAAAAATACTATAATATATGGCATCTATCAATCATATTTTGTATGATACAATTTAACCATAAACTATATATATATATATATATATATATATATATATATATATATTTATTATATATATAGAGAATACTATATATATAATTGTATTTTTATTGCCATAAACGGAAATATGCAATTAATTAACCTATTATCTATATATTATAGAAATATATATATTATAATAATCGGCCATAGCAACGTAACATGGACAAAACAACATTCCAAAGGATAATTTTGTTTTTCCTTTTTTTCTTTATATAGTACGCGTCACGTGTATATTTTATTTTGTGTACTTATAAACGATATACTCCGCAAAATAATTTCAGAATCAAATGATAATTTTTTTTGGTTTGTTTGTTCATCGCGGATTGTTATTTAAGAACTTGATGAAAATTTACCAATTCAAAAGACATTAAATCCTATAAATAAAGCTTAATTTAGATAAAATACTCGTTTTGGCATTATTTTGTTTCTTTTAAAAGTCTTCTACCTGTGGATCGTTATGAAATGCCCATAATATGCATTTTAAGTTAATTTATTATTTAAAGTTAATTTATTAATAATTTAAATGTATTCTTTATATCGCATATACATTATGACCATTATAATTGGATGGTGATCTGTATTAAAATATATATGGTGGATATGTGAATTTCTAATGATTAACTACAATAAATTTCATTTAAAAATTGTTCAGGGAATATCGCTCTTATATTTAATATTTAAATTTAATGATTTATTATTATAATTTATCTATTAGCATTTCATTTATGCGCGTAGTGTTGGTTTAATTTTATATATTATATTAGAATAAATGTTTTATATTACATACAATAATAGAATAATAATCCACCAAGTGTAAAATTTACCTTGATATAATTAACAATAATAAATAAATCACCCGGATAAGTTAATGGAATTACACATTTATAACATACACGTATATAGAAATGTATATATATACATTTATTTAGTTGGATTAAAAAATTAAACTTATTTGTTTTTGGTTTTATTATATGGTGGACTGTGTAAAAATGTATATATGCTATTGAAAGAATACGTGGGGGCTATTTTGAAAAATTAAACTAAAAAATATACCTATATCTATATTCAAATTATATCTGAATATGAATGTATGTATATACAATAAAAAAAATGGACACATATCGATAAAAATCGAATAATGTATTAAAATATTTATATTATATGTTAAAATAATCTATATCTATTTTTTTCTTTTCTTTTCTTTTTTTATTTCTGTTATGGGGGGGTTAATCGAAATAAATTTATTTTGAATTAATTCAGTTCAGTATATTATATTTAATCGTTAATGACACTAATTTTTATTCTGTTTTTGTTAAATTTTGTGTTAATCAATTTTTAATGGTTGATAAAACTAGAAAAATAGTTGAACAATTTGTTTTTTGTTTATTCAGAGGTGAAAATATAATGCCTGTACTCTATTATTTACCACCGAGTCCACCGTGCCGTTCTGTACTATTGGTTGGCCGTATGATTGGCATTGAATTTGATTTAAGAGCAATCAATGTATTAGAGGGTGATAATCGAAAACCAGAATTTGTACAAGTAAATCGATATTTTGAAATAAAATGAAAATAAAAAAATATTAAAATATTTATGAATAATTTTTGAAATTATTATATTTATTAATATACTATACAAATAATATAGTTAAATCCACAACATTGTATACCGACATTAGACGATCATGGACTCGTTCTATGGGAAAGTCGTGCAATTTTAACCTATTTGGTATCGGCTTATGCAAAAGATGATACATTATATCCAAAAGATTTAAAAATTCGTGCATTAATCGATCAACGTTTACAATTTGATTTAGGAACGTTATATCAAAGATTTGGCGATTATTATGTAATAATAATTTTTTTCAATTCATTTTCCATAGATTCAAATAATATTGAAAAAAAAATAAACAATTTTATTTATTATAGTTTGGAGCAATGTTTTTGGGTGCTCCACTTGATGAAACAAAAAAAGCTCGTTTAGACGAAGCATTGGGTTGGTTTGAGGCCGTTATGAAAGGTCGTACATTTGTTGCTGCCAATCATTTAACAGTTGCCGATGTATCGTTAACTGTTACTGTTTCACAATTGGAGGCGTTTGAATTTGATTTAGGACCATATGCAAAGGTACGTGCATGGCTTCAACGTTGTAAAGATGCTCTTGAAGAATTTGGTTATCAGGTATAAACATATACATATATATACACATACTGAAATATAAGTTTTGACATAAAATAGAAATAAATAAATGCATGTACAATTACAGGAAATAAATCATAATGGAGCTGAAACATTAGCCGGATTGTTAAAGTCAAAACTTCATTAATAAATGATTATTATAATTTTAATATCTTAATACAATACAATTTATTATTAAGTTTTCAAATATTAAAATTACAAAATAACCAAAAAAAAACTTTTAAATTTTAAAACGTTAAAAAGTGTAATTTTATTTTGTATTTTTTACATTTTGTTTTTCATTTAAAACCAAACCTTATTATATTAAATCTAGATTATTAAATATTAATGATTAAACACTATAATAATGGATTACTTTTGAACGTATTTTACATATATATATATATTTATTTTTCAAATTTAGAATCGTAGTTACAGTAAAGTTTATTGCCTATATATAAAAACAACGAATTAACCGCAAAATGAGGATTGATTCTAAATTTCACATATACTTCATTTTAATAATTGTCAATTAATTAATTAACAAATTACCATTCATAAAAAAAAACTCAATCAATAAACATTTTTCCGTGTGAAAATTTACGAATCAATCAAAATAAGAATTACAAATTATAAATTAAAAATTAAATTCAGGATTACGGAAAATTTGAAAATTTCAAAAATATTCGCAAAATTTATTTACATTAATTTTGAACAAAAATAAAAAAGAAAAGAAAAAAATAAGATAAAATCAATAACGAAATTCAATAAATATATTCACATACGCATTTTAATTCATAAAATAATATGCCATAAAAATTATAAATTAATTTCATAATTATCTTTATTATTAGATAATATTCAAAAAATAATTAATAATTCATTAATGTAATGATCATATATATATACTCAATAATAATAATATATATATATAAAGCGAAGAAGCGATAAATATTTATTAAATCTAATCTTAATAATAATACATTATTAAAGAATTTAAAACCAAAAAATTTACATTTACAAAACGAAAAAGAAATTGATAAAATTATTATCTAAAATATTTGCAATACGTCCAATATCTACTAATATGTAAATGTTATTCGCATACTTGTAATTTCATTAGATTTTTTTTACTTTCACGTTCGCGTCGTCGTAATTTCCGTTGTCGCCGTTCAATTGTAGCCAATTCAACTTTCATCATATTATAGGTTTTACGTAAATCTTGTATTTGTTTTGTAATGATTGCTATACGTTGATTGCTATTTAATTCGGGATCTATATTTAAAAAAAAAACAAACAAATATAATTATTATACTGTGACTATTGACTATTCTAAATGCACTTACAGAAAAATGTTTAATAAATCAATTATTTAGTATTATATTTTTTTGATAAACAATAAAATTTTCATACTTTAATATGGAATGAATGAAGACTAAAGATTTATTTTTAAAAGAACTATTCACTATAAGTGGCATAATGTGAAAAATGTGATAAACAAAACGCTTACCAATTTGTATGAGAAAATTGAATTGACAAGGTTTATTTGATGATCGATGTGATGATGAACTTATACGTTGTTGGGTTACAGGTGCATCTGAATTATTATCATCACTATCTGAACCTGTGTATGGAACAGAATTTTTATAATTTTTTGCTGAAACCAAAATTGAAAATAAAATATAATCACCTGTCATTGTATTATCACGAATATTTCCTTTACGCCTTTTATTCAATCCTTCTGTTTCCGAAGATTTTCTAGAACGCTTTCGTTTTTTTGTTGATGATTTTTGTACTTGTTCTATTTTTTTATAACGATAAAACAAAATTAATGATAAATAAAGAAAAACAAATTAGTTGCAATTGGACAAATAATATAATTACCATTTTTGCGTAACTCTTCACTGCTGTCCTCTGGACTTAATGAATCACGTGGTGAACTATTTGATGATGAATTTTCAGTTTTCCTTTTATCCCCAGTTGTATTTTCATTATCCATCAAATTATTACATTTGTTATCGACATTACCACTTATTGGCGGTTGTAAACTATTCAAGGTATTATCATATTCCTTGTTTGTATCCATTGAGGAATTCGGGGATTTATCAGGATTATTTTTGTTTTCGGCATTACCATTGCCATTATTGTTCCCATTAGCATCACCATTATCATTCCCATTGCCGTTGCTATTCCTACTTCCATTACCGTTACCATTTCCATTACCATTACCACCTGGATTACCACTTCCACTACCATTGCCACTACCATTACAACCTCCATTTCCACTTCCACTTCCATTACCATTACCACTCCCACTCCCATTGCCATTACCATTAGTGTTGCCATTACCATTACTGTTGCCATTATCATTACTATTGCTATTACCGTTGTCATTACTGGTGCCATTACCATTGCCATCACCACCATTACCATTGCCGTTACCGTTGCCATGACAAGTACCGTTTCCATTATGTTTGCCATTACCGTTATTATCATTACTGCTAGCTACATTACTAGCGGCAAATAACTCTCTAACGATTGAGGATGTAGTTGGAGGTCCTGGACTTCCAGGAATTGTTTCTTCGCACAATAATAATGAAATTGATTCACTATTATTAACTGGAGGATCAATTTTCTTCACCGATGATACAGTTGGAGTTGCAATAATATCTTGAGACACTTTAATTGGATCGATATTCTCATTTTCTTTAACATCATGTGTTACGTTTGAATGATTGGATTGAACAATTATGGATTGTGGTGTTTTTGTTGACGTTGTCGTAATTGCAGGTGTAACGTTCACATTTGCTGACTGAATTTCTGTTAAATCATTTGCAATGGAAAATGGAATTTGTATTTGATCATGTAAATTACCAAACTGGTATTTTAAAGGCGTTTGTAATTGTGCATTAAAAGAGACAGCATCTGTTGATGTCGTTTTTGATGATATGTAATTGAATATAACAAGCGGTGCTTTATTAACGGTGGTTGGATTAGAGTTGATTGTTTCTATTTCGGTAGATCGAATTGATTGTGTATTATCGCCGTGTTCGGGCGATTTCAATATAGTTGGCACTTTCGTAATTGGATTTAATTCACGGTCACCAATCAGAATTGGTTTTATGGTGGTAGATCGCTGTAAATTCAAAACAGAATCCTCTTCGTCATTTTCATTAAATTTTGTTGGCGAGCAACTTTCGATAGCATCAGAACTATGACATTCATCTTCGATTATTAAACGTTCTTCGGAATCCGAACTATCAGCCACACTTTCATTATCTGATGTATCATTAAGGGGGTGACCTTTTCCAATGTTATCAGTAATTTTTCCAGAAGGTGTAACAGTTTCATCACAAACTTTTATTATCACAATCGATTTATTTAATTGTACGGTACTTGCGTCTTCATTGAGTATAATTTGTTTATGTGGTAATTCATCATTTGACGAATTTAGGTCCATCGTAGATTTAGAAAATGAACTGATTGTTGGTGATGCAGTTGTTGTAGGTGTTGTAGGTGTTGTAGGCGTTGTAGGTGTTGTAGGTGTTGTAGGCGTTGTAGTTGTTGTAGTTGGTGGAGTGGATGTGAATAATTCTTGTTTGGATTTGCCTTCTGATTCTATAAATGGCGATTTATCGATGACATTTATTGGAAATTGATGTGCATCGATAATTATTTGTTTTTTATTTAATTCATTTTGAATATTTTTCTCGTTTAATGATTTATCTTGGTTGATATTTATGATTTCAATTGGTTTTGGATATTCAGTAATTATTATTTGATTGGATTTATTTTTTACCGAATCACTAGACGTTCTAATGGTTGAGTTTATTAATAATAGGTCATTTGTTGCCACCGTTTTTGATTCTGGTTCTATACTTGGTTGTGATTGTGGTATTACTGCTGCTTTATGTGATGAAGGTGACGAGCGATTTATATTCGATTCCTCTTTAAATGATCCTGATTCTTTTTGTTTCACTAAATCTTCTTTTAATATTGGAATTGTCAATGGTGTTGGTGGTGATACCTGCTTTATATTTAAAAATTGTGATTGTTGATTAGCTTTTTGTGTAGGTTGCTGTACACTTGTAACACTGAATTGCTTTAATATAGTCACTGTTCCAAGTTGAGATAATGTCGGCTGCGGTTTTTCTCGTGCGAGTGATTGTTGTGGTTGTAATGTTGGCAATTGTGATTGCGGACTACGATTTACTAGCACAGGTTGTACATGTTGAGACTCCGCAACACTTTTATCGGCTTGTGAAACGGTAGATATTTGTTTATTTGTTTGTAGATTTATATCGACTACATGTGTTTGTTGTATCATTTTATTTTGAGGTATCTCTTGTGCTTTATCCGATATTTCTTGTAATTTATTTGCAGACGGCAATATATGTTGTGATTGTGATGTTTGTTCTAGTTGTAATGATTGCTGCCCGTGTGATGATTGTAGGGGTTGTAACACATTCTGTAATTGTATAATCTGATGTAATGGTGGCTTCGCCTGAGATGAATTTGATTCAATTCGTTGCAACTTTGGTTCATTGGTTTCAATGGATTTTTTCAATGGAGAAGTTTCAAATGTTAAAGGAGGTTGAATCTTTAAAAGCGATTGCGTATTTAATGGTGGAAAAATTGGTTGTTGCAATTTTGGTTTGGGTGATAGTTGCGGTGGTGTGGACGACCGTGGTATTAACGATTTTTCTGTTGAAGATTGGGACGTCACTGGTGATGGTGTTTGGGTTAAACCTAGCAGATTTTTTTGCATCGAGGAAATATGTAGATTTACGTTAAGTTGTGATGGTTGTACGGATGTATTTGTAATTTGCTTTTCCGGTTTTTCTACGGTTTTCTCTTGTTCTACAATTTTTTTTATTACTTTTGTGTTAGATGGCTGTTGTAGTGGTTGCACATGTGGTATTGATTGCGGTTGTGTATTATTTTTTTGGGTTTCTTGCACTATTTGTGACGGCTGTTGCGGTGGTGATTGAATTATTGAGGCTTGTGGAGAATGTTGCTGTGGTTGTGGTCCAGAAACATTCAAATTAAAACTTGGTGATTTTCTTAACGAATCAAATATTGACTCCATCCCTTTTGTTGGCGGTGATGTTAATTGCAACGTTGTTGAAGTTAACACCGATGTAGCAGGTTGCATTGTTGGTAATGGCTTTATCGGAGCGATTTCTTCATTCTTAATTGATTTCATTTTTTCCGCATCGGGTTTTTTTTCACATAATTTTTTGAACTGTTTATATGCAATATTTAAAGAAGTTGACGATGATGCTGCGAGGGCTGACAAAGTTAAATTTGGTGTGGTCGTTGGTGTAGTGGCAACATTAAGGATACTTAATTGCGATTGTTTGATAAGACCGATAGATTCCACATGATCATTTGCATTCTTCTTTTTTAATTTTTGATCTGTTTCTGGAGCTAATTTTTGGGGTGTTAGATAATCAAGAGGTTCAGGTTCTTTGAATTCATATATATCATTTGAATCAATTTCTATTTCATTAGATTTAAATAGTTTGGCAACGGGTGTAAAGCTTTTTTGTTTTGTTTGTTCCTTTCCCGTATATTCGAGTCTTATCAATTTTTTACTTTCGAGTTTGTTAGTGGCAATCGTTGACGAAATAACATTTGGTTCTTTTGTGTTACTTGACTCCGGTGAACTACTATTCGTGAATGATGATATTGGGGTTGACGACGACGAGGATGTTGATGGTAAAGAGGAGGATGTTAATGGTAAAGAGGATGACGTTGATGATGATAATGATAAAGCAGTTATTGGTGTAATGCTCAATAATTTATTTTCTTCTTCACGATCATTTCCTTTATCTGTTGCGGGTCTTTTTATTGGCGACCTTTGACACAAATCTTTCATAGATACTTTTTCGGTTAACGGTTTTGAACTATCTTGTAAACTAGATTTTATAATTTTTTCAATTCCTGAATCTTTTAACTTCGCAACTTTATCGACTAATTCATTGCTACTTTTTTCGGCTGGTTTAATTAACGTTAATGAAACTTCTGCAGATTTATTGAACACATTCATATTCAGTTTACCAGCACGTAATTTATCCCGAAACTTTGCCGATAAATTTTCTAAACGTGTATTTGTATCTGAGAACTGCGAGTCATCGTCGCCATCTGAATCGTATGCATCACTTGATAAATCTGAACTATTCTTTCTTTCTGGAGTTTTGATGGTGCTAATATTATCCATTATTGGTTCCCGTGGTATGCTAGTTATAGTTATAGCTGGTGTCGATTGAGAATCATTTGAATCCGTATTTAACTGTGAGGTCATTTTAGTAACAGTTGAAGATATTGATGTTGAAGTTAATGGTATTGTTGTGGATGTTATTAATGTTGTTGAATTTGTAGTGGTTGTTTGAATTGTTGATGTAGAAGGTACTAATCTAGCTGTCGTTGTTGTTGATGTTGTGATGGTTTTTGGTTCCGTTGTCTTTGTGGTGATTGCGGTTGAGAAAATTGTGCTTGCGGATGTTGTTGTAGTTGTTTTTGTTACGGTCGTTGTTGACGTTGATAAAGTTGATTTCAATGATGATAATGACATTGATGGATATACTGATATTTTAGAAATAGTTACCGATGCCGTTAATGCCTTTTCAATATCCGCCGAGGATTCTGATGTAATAATTATTTTATTGTCAATCAATATATTTCGACTAATTGGTTCCGATTCCGGAGTTGGGGATTTCAGTTTGTTAAATCCTTTTAACTCGGAACGAATTTCATTTAAATCGTAGTCACGTCCTTTTGAACTGAGTGACGCCAATGATGATTCATTATCAGAGCTGCTATCGGAATATGTTACTGGTTTCCTTATTGGAGATAGTGGTCGACACGCTTTCAATATATCATGATTATGACGTCGAATATTTCTTTCCTGTTCAGTTTCCGAGTCACTGTAATCCGTTTGAACGGATGATATATCTGTATAACTCGATTGACGCCTGCTGGATATACTCAGTTTACCCCGTGTGATACGACGTTGTGGTGTTATCGCGGGGGATTTATTACGACTTGAAATCGAAGTAATCGATGATGGTGTTGTCGATCTTGGTGGTTGCGAATCGACTCCAGTTGCTAAGCGATTTCTTCTTAGTGCAGGTTTGGATAAGATTGCATTTGTTTGTGAAATTGAAGATGTTGTTGTGGTTGTAGATGATCCAGTGGATGAAGATGGTGGAGATTTTAGTTGTTCGCTGGGATTGGAATCTTCAGTGGTGTCGGTAGACGGTCCTTCGGCACTGTTTAGTCGGCGTGCTCGTGTATAACTTAAATTTTCTGCTATCCGTTCCCTTGGTATCCATTCATCATATCTTGTATTCCATCCAGTATAATGAACTAAATACAATTTTGAACCGGCTTGTACCGAAATTTCAACTACCTTAGCTTCGTAAGTTACCGTTTTTTCATGATAATACACGCGTAATTTATCATTGATAGCCGTCAGATATGTGGATTCTAATCTCTCAATTGCTTTATCTTCCTCAGTCTTTTTCGATCGGTTGCTTGCTTTTTCTTTTGACAATTCCGGTGTTGCTGGTGGTAATGTTCTTTTTCCTTTTGGTCCACCACTATTGATGGTTAATGATAAATTTGATGAAGCATGTGGCTCATCTGTTGCACTCCCATTACTATTGCTAGTACTCCCTGTACTGAGTCGAAAATTCCGTTTAGCTGGTTTTACGTTTATTGTCGGTTTTTTAGTTTGATCAACATCATCAGTAACTTCAAGCTTTACTTTTGTATCTGCATTTTGTTCTTTTCCATCAATCTTTTTCGATTTCTCTTTTGTATCTATTAATTCCTTAAATTCCTGTTGTAGGGCTTTAATTGGCTTATTCAAATCTTTCGAATCTTTTCGCACACGTATTTCTTTCAGGTCTTTCGCTTCTTTTATCGATTTAATATCGAATTTCTCTGGCATTACTGGTGCTATCGTCTTAAATACGGATAATTTTCGTTTTTCAATTCCACCAGGTGTATACACGTTGCTGCTTTTTGGCATATCGTCACTAACTGTTGGCATTAGCAATGCTAATCTAGATGCACAACTAGTACTGTTATTAGTTGTAGCATTATTAATGTTAGTAACAGTGCTAGTAGTGGCACTGTTAGATAAAATTGTCTCCTTATCATATTTTGGAGATGGAACTGCAATTGCACGTGTTAAACTTCGTCCTTTGATTTGTTCGGCACGAGGATGGGCAACCATTGTACATCCCAATTTTCGATCAAAATCTTCAAATGATAGCAGAAATTTTTTATATGCTTGCTTTACCAGATTTTGTAGACTTTGAGTAACGGTCGTATAACCAATTCGATTAGCAATCTTTTTCCATTTATTATTACTAGTAACACGATTATAGCCACCTAATTTTTGTACAGCACGAAATAATCGATACAAATCAACATCACGATTTGATATTGATGGGCTTGTATTTAATGGTGTACGTCTATCGTCCATATATTTATATAATTGGGCAACAAAACGATCTTTCTCTTCAATTGGTTCATCGTCTGAATAATCGGATTCTGATTCATCCGTTTCACTGGTAACGCTGGTCAAACCAAATAATGTGTCACGATCCCAATGCGGTGGTAACACATCGTCATTTAAATATTTTAATGCCGCAACACAGGCTTCACCACTTTGTTTTTCTGCCTTCTCGCGTTTAAATTCCATTGCTTCTTTTTTTGGTACCGTATAATATCGACCATCCTTAAATGATCTCACCAAATATTCATCTTTAACGCGTATACGTACCGTTGCCTGTGCGGTTGGTGCAACAACCAGTGCTGGGAACCAATTTTCTTTTGACGATTTCTTTTTTGGTTCAGTATTTTCAACGCAAATTACCCGACCAATATGTTCTTCTTTTTCAACAATTTGTTTCGTCGGTGTCCGTTCTTCTTCATCGTCTGAACTATTGTCTTGTAAATTTCTTGTCCTATTAATGAAGGCAATTAAACAATCCGGAAATTAAAAGAAATGAAATATAATTACCTTACCACAAATTAAAATAATAATAGTGTTGCGAATCAAATAATTAAATTTTGAAACGAAAGAACCTTCATACATGTAACATTAATCTATAGTTTACCTTCGGCCACGACGACCCACAATAACTGGATTCCCAAAGTGTTCTGGATTATTTAATGGCAACTGATCAAGTGTTTCACTTTCGTTGAAATGTCGTCCGCTTTTTAAACACAATGCACTCCGTCGAAGTGTGGTAATATCGCCATCATCAAATACCACTGTGTACTGCGAACAATCTTGTATTTTCGTTACAATGGCTTCAACATAATCACGTCTGTCGGGGAGTTTAACCTCAATGGTTGACCCAACACGTTGCACAATGCCTCCTCTGATTTGATCTTCCGTAATTGTACCAGGACCTAAACCATTTTTATATGCCACTTTACATTTAATATTTCGTACAACTTTACTAACTTTTGCTTCACAAAATGCTCCTTTATACTTTGCACTAACTTCTGTATTTGGTAACAAAGACGGTGGATCATCTATTTGCTGTATTATTATTATAAATAGAAACAAAAAAATAAAAATATTATTACAAAAAAAAAGTTTATAGAACTGCGTTGTTTTTGTTGTTGTATTGGGTAAAACAAAAAAAAAATTACAACAATTATTTATACAACACAATATACACATTTATGCATGGCATAAATACCTGCATCTTCCCCCTTTTTAATTCAATTATCGATCATAAATAATACTTTAAAACGATTATTATAGCATTATAATTTTAATATTTTCAATAGAAATTAATAATATTTGATTATTAATTAGTTTTTATTAATTTTAAACTATAAACACAAATTGTTAACACTACACTTCACGTACGATTCCCGACCAAAAGAACAAAAAAAAACAATTAATAAAAAGAAATGAACAACGAATTTTCTCATCATCGATGATTTCATGATGACAAAAGAAAATGAATATTTTCCGTTCCAACTTTCCAATCCACCAAATTTAAATATGTTAATGGCATTTCAATCCACTTTAATTATATTCGAATTGGTGTAATTTCAAACGAACAAACGCAATCTCAAATGATATAATTTGAAAAAATATAAATACTATAAAATATTTGTCTTTTTATAATTTTAAGTCCTTATTTAGTTCGTCAAAAAATAAGGGAAAAATGATTGAAATAATTGATTGTTGACAATAATAATTATTAATTTGAAACACCGAGAAGGTGTAATAAATATTTGTGCAAGAATTACAAATGAATCGTGAATTGGAAAGCGCTAAAAACTGTTCGTTCATTTGTTTTAAGACGTCACCGTTCACCGTTTTCGTTTTGATTTTTTTTATCAGTAGCGCGTCGATGAACAATTTATTTATAAAAAAAAGAAAAGAAAAACAATTTCGTCTCACATCATTTTATTTGCAATAAAAAAAAATTAAATAAGGATTATTTTTAGTGAATAAAAATAATAGAAAAAAATAGCAATAACACGATTTAGTGATAAGTTAATATATATTAGTGAAAACATTTTCTTATAATTATAGTCAATTAAATTAAATATAGTAAATAATAATAATAATAATAATCAAATAAAAATGTTATCGAGCATACGATTAATTACACGACGTGCATTTTCCACATCAAAAACTCTATCAGCCCAACAATTAACAGTACGAGATGCCCTAAATCAGGCTATGGATGAAGAAATGGATAGAGATGAAAGAGTTTTTATATTAGGCGAAGAAGTGGCTCAATATGATGGAGCATATAAGGTAAATGCGAAACAAATTTATAGAATACATCAAAAATTATTGCATTCAAATGTACTGAAAAAAAAATAGTATAACCTTCATTTGATTGATTACGTAAAGTTTTGCAAATTTTTCTTTCTATACCGATTTATGAAAAGAAAAAAATTCCTTAACCTTACAATTGACATCAATTAAGTACAGTTTTATTGATTTCGTCTATATTTTTCCAATCCATTTTTAAAAGAATAATTTTGGATTTATTTATAACAGTATACATTATATAATCAATTAATTTATTGATTGAGTTTTGTTTTTTTTTTAGAAAATATTCCGCGTTCGTTTTATGTGTACATAAACAATTGAAAATAATGATTTGATTTTTTTTTTTGAATACAGATCGTTTCCAAAATGTAATAATTCATTTCCTAAAATATCTATAGATTCATATTTATAACATATTCCACATCCAGGAAAATATTTTCAAGAAAATGATTCCAAATTTAGTATTTCTACAGCATGATTTTAAATGTTTATTGTCAATGACAACCGTATTACTGTTACATTTCTCTAAGTTCATTGTAATCATTCGTGATATGATTTATTAAATATTTGTTATCCACTTTAAGATTGATATGACCAATTATTAATTGATTAATTATGGGTGAATGATATATAGGTATCACGGGGACTCTGGAAAAAATATGGTGATAAACGTGTTATTGATACGCCAATAACAGAAATGGGATTTGCTGGCATTGCTGTTGGTGCAGCAATGGCAGGTTTACGACCGATATGCGAATTTATGACTTTTAATTTCTCTATGCAAGCTATTGATCAGGTTATAAATTCAGCGGCAAAAACATTTTATATGTCAGCGGGTACTGTAAATGTTCCAATTGTATTCCGTGGACCGAATGGAGCTGCAGCTGGTGTTGGTGCTCAACACTCACAATGTTTTGCTGCATGGTATTCCCATTGTCCTGGCTTAAAAGTTATTTCACCATATGACAGTGAAGATGCAAAAGGTATATATTTCTTTATACCCATACGCAATAGATGTGCTCATTATTTATTTATTTATTTTTTCTTTAATCGATTTTAGGTTTACTTAAAGCAGCTATTCGTGATCCTGATCCAGTTGTATTCCTTGAAAATGAAATGTTATATGGTGTTCAATATCCAGTTTCTGATCAAGTATTAGACAAAGACTTTGTATTGCCAATTGGTAAAGCAAAAATTCAAAGAACTGGTAAACATGTAACAATTGTAGCCCATTCAAGACCGGTGGATGCAGCATTAAATGCAGCAAATGAATTAGCCGGTTCAGGTATTGAATGTGAAGTTATTAATTTAAGATCGATACGTCCATTAGATATGGAAACAATATATAAATCTGTACAGAAAACTAATCATTTAGTAACACTTGAAGGTGGATGGCCACAATGTGGTAAGTTTTAATACGTCTTTTTTTTTAATATAAATTTAGTAAAAAATATAAAATATTTTTAAATGAATTTTTAATAAGGTATCGGTGCTGAAATTTGTGCGAGAATAATGGAACACGAAACATTCTTTCACTTAGATGCACCCGCAGTTAGAGTAACTGGTAATTTATTAAACGTTATTTTGTTTTTTGCTCTTAAAATTAATTTGATTTTATCTTTGTTTTTATTAGGTGTGGATGTACCAATGCCATATGCTGTTACGTTAGAACAAGCCGCATTACCACAAACACATGATATTGTAGCAGCCGTAAAATCAGTTTTAGGTGTAAAATAAATAAAGCAATAAATAAGGGGATAATAATTAGTTGTTTGCCTTGAAATATTAAAAAAGAATTCGGTTTTTTTTTTAACTACAAATAGATGTAATCGATACGAAGTGTGAATTCTTAAAGTTTCATTGAATGCTGAAGAATAAAAAAAAATACAACGATAATTGATTTAGTCCACAATGAAATTAAATTATTTGAAAAATCTCAATTTAGATTCTGCTAAAATATATTTTATTATTTTTTGTATATTGATGTATTTCGCAATGAAATTCTCTATTTATTTTGTATATTATTTAAAAAAATATATTATTAAATTTGAAATTCTTTGCTATTTTTTTTTTACAGTTAAAGGAAAAAGAAATAGTAGAAATCGGTATTTTGTTTATAAAATCTGTTATTGTTATTGTTTTTTTTATTTATAAAAAATGTAAATATTGAATTCCTGTATAAAAATAAAAGAAAATCTTATTTTGGAAATAAAATATCAAATTGAAAATTTGAAATATTGTTTATCAATTAACATTACTTATAAATCTCGCCGATACTTTTTACATAGAAATAAATTGAAATGAAGACATTCTTTCAATTCAGTATTTGGTGATGGTGATGAAACAAATAACAGGTATTAAAGGTAAATAAAAACAAACAAACGGAACAATGGAGTCATGATATGACGGAATCAGTAAATAAGCTATATTACACTTTTTTTGGTCTCTTAATTTGATTCATACTTTCTTTACTTTTTTTTTTGGTTGTGATTTGTCATCGCTGCTATTGTTATCATTATTCTTATCGTCATTAAAATGTATTACTTCTTTAATTGATTCCGGTTTATCAAGCCATAGCGAATAATTCGAATTAATTGTTAACACTTTTACTTTAAAACATTTCTTACATATTATTTTAACAGTTTCGTTTGTTCTTTCATCCAATGTAATATCCGATGAAATTCCAGGAACTAAGATCTGTCCACATAATTTACAAATTGAACGTTTTATATCTGGTTCCCTATAAACGTTTATTATTATTATTATTTTTTTATGATTATATTTCGTTTTTATTTTTCATAATTAATATTAACACAATTTACATTTTTGTTAAGGATTTTTTAGCAATCGATTTACAAAGATTTCCATAATAACAAGAAAGTGTGGAATTTTTCCCACTCATTAAAATACCGGCTTGGTATAGAAAATTCATACGTTCAAATGCATCTTTTCCTTGGCACATTTTTGCTTTTCGTGACATTATTTTTAATTATATTAAATATTTTATTTTGATTTTATAATATTGTAATTAAAATTAAACACAAACTATATTTCAATAAAAATTAAAAATAAATTGTAAATAAAAACACCACTTTAAAAATAAAATACTTTTGTTTTGATATTTTTATTATTGATTTAATTATTTTCGCATATTGTAGATGACGTGGTGTACTGTATTTCGAATAAATTTCAAAAATTCTCAAATGAGTCAACACCAATAAAAGCTTTGTAAATGTCATTTTTATTTAAAAAAAAAAATAAAAATAAAAATAAAATATAAACGAATTTTTTCAACGAACAAATTAGATCATTTAACGGACGCGTATAGTTAAAAGTGAATTTTGTTTATTTGTTTATTAATGGAAATTAATTAATTAATTTGTCTTTGTAAATAAATTAAAATAAAATAATGGAATCTCGTTTACCGATATTAAAAAAAGGTACGATAACTGCACCACCACCACCAACCACAACAACAATGTTGAAACAAAATTGTCCAATTTTGACGGCATCGACAGCAATACGCCTTAAAAATGTTATTGGTATTTCTAATCTTGAATCTGGTGAAAATTTGGATCATTTAATTAAGGGTAAAGAGAAACGTGCAAGATCACCGGATATAAAAAAAAGACCATTGATGGATGTAAATCATCGAAAATTACGTAGAAGTGTTTCAGTTCCAGATATTCGATTAAATCATCATTTAAAATCGCAATCTAATCAGCAACTTCAACAACAACGTTATCCAATGAAACGATTTATGCCAACATTAACCGACATTCCTGCCAAAATTACAAAAACAAATTCATCTATAAGATCAGTGGTTGGACAATTAAAAGCTACGCCAACGGTAACCAATGTTAACAATAAAAATACAAATTCTGTAAAAACAACTTCAACTTTGTCTGGTGGTGGTGCACCATCGGCCAAATTAACTGGTAAAAGAATACCGGCTTATGATTATAAGGCACGGTTCTTAGATCTTCAAGAGAAATTTAAAGTCATGAAAGAAAAAAATGAAACTTTACAACAACATCTAGAACATCTTGATAGTTTACCAGAAAAATATGAAGCATTACAATTGGAATTTGCTGAAATTAATGAATTGTATAAAAGTGCAACAAATGAAATTGCCAAACATATACGTGAACGTAAAATTGAAAGTGATCGTAATGAACAAGAGTATAAAAAACAATGTTTAAAAATTCAAGCTCTAACCACATCATTCAACGAAACATCCCAACAATTAAAATCATTAAAAATCGCCCACAAAGAAGTGACTGAAGAATGTTCAAGTATGCAAAGTGAATTGATTACATTGAGAGAATTCAAAAATACGTTGACCACATCTAATGAACGTTTGGAAAACGATATGGAAAAATATAAAACTCAATTGTATCGTGCAAATATTGAACGTAAAGAATTGCATAACACTATTATGGATTTGAAAGGTAATATTTTATATTTATTGTTTAACCCTATTAATTACGTTTCCCAAAAGTTCCATACAGCAAAAATGAATCAATAATTTCATATATTTTCTATTTTATATAGGTAATATACGAGTATTTTGTCGTGTTCGTCCAATGATAGAATCGGAAGAGGATCGCTATTTATGTGGCTGGAATTATTTGGATGAACAATCATTAGAAATATCTTCTAATGAAAATCATAATTCAACAAAACAAAAAATTAAACATGATTTCTCATTTGATCATGTATTTCATCCGAATTCAACACAAGATGAGGTATTCGAATCCGTTTCACCATTAATTCAATCGGCAATGGACGGTTATAATGTCTGTATATTTGCGTATGGACAAACTGGAAGTGGTAAAACATATACAATGGACGGTTATTCGGGAAATGTTGGTATCATCCCACGTACAGTCAATTTAATCTTTCAATCAATTGACAATTATGAACGTTTAGGATGGACTTATTCATTACGTGTAACATTTTTAGAAATCTACAATGAAGTGCTTTACGATTTGTTGAGTGATGATATAAAAGATATGGAAATTCGTATGGTCAGTGCCAAAAATCCAACTGAGATATATGTATCAAATATAACGGAAGTGACTGTACAAAGTGCCGAAAAACTACGTGAATTGATGGACATTGCGAAAATTAATCGTGCAACAGCGGCTACAGTTAGCAATGAACGTTCATCCCGTTCACATGCGGTAACGCGTATACAACTAATTGGTACCCATAAGGAACGTAATGAAACGTGTATCGGTACAATCAATTTGGTTGATTTGGCTGGATCGGAAAGCCCAAAAACAAGTATACGCATGGAGGAGACAAAAAAAATCAATAAATCATTGAGTGAATTGACGAATGTCATATTGGCATTGTTACAGAAAAACGATCATATACCATATCGTAATTCAAAATTAACGCATTTGCTTATGCCCAGCTTAGGTGGCAATTCAAAAACGTTAATGTTCATAAATGTTTCACCATTTCAGGATTGTTTTGGTGAATCGGTAAAATCGTTACGTTTTGCTGCAAGTGTAAATGCATGTAAATTAACAAAAGCAAAGAAAAATAAATTTTTAAATACATCCACAACCTCATTATCCTCATCATCGATCAATTCGTAATTATCAACAAATTCTTTAATGAATAGTTTAAATTAATTTTAACAATTTCGAACATTTAATGTCTTTTATATGTATTATTTTTATTTCTATATTCATTTACATTTATAATGAACTCTTTTTCTTATTTTATATTTATCCAAATTGTTTCAAAGAGAAAAATGCAATTTTTAATTTAATTCCTTTTTTTTATTATTAATAAATAGATTTTATATATATATATAGAGAAAGAAAATTGATTTCTTTTATTACACCTTTGCAAATATAAAAATTAAAATCTATTTGAATAATTTAAATTTTTTTACAAATTTCTGTATATCATCTTTTTTATACGGTTTAATTGCAATACAAGTTGGTATATTTTCTGGTTGTTCTATCCACATAATAAATTTTATGTTATTTTCCTTTAATGTATCGTTCAATTTATTTAATGCCGCTTCATCTGTTGCCTATACATATTAACAACAAGAAAGGAAGTTAGAATTCCATAAAAGAATTTGTTATATTCATAAAATAGATGTAATCTTTAATTATGATATTGATAATTAATTTCTCTTTGGAGTTTTATGGGCATCTTCGATATTATTATAAATAAAAATAGTCATTGCAATGGATACAATCGAGGATTCAATATACAGAGTGCTTAAACGTTATAAATAAAATTACTAATGCTTGAATCATACCTCTAAAACAACTTTATGCATATTATTTAAATCCTTAAAATATTCTTGGGTATCAAAATCGTCTTTATATGTATGGGCTACAGCAGTGGTTGCATGACAACATTGGGCAATAACAGCACCGATTGGCCAATTCAAAACTTTTAATAAATCGCCCCGCATTATCACGTATTGTATTAATTGTGACATATTTATTATATTAGTGGACGTTTATAATAATTATTTTTTTATGATATAAATTATAATTAATTAATACAAAATACAAAAATTAAACATAAACAAACAAAAAATAAATCAAAATACAAATAAAAAAAAACGATAAAAACATTTCCGAATTTATACAAACAGAATTCAATCAGAATCCCCAAAACTTTCGTAGTATGCGTTCAATTTGTGTTCAATACCCCGGTACTCAAAATGTTCATAACCATACATTTCGATCACATAAATTGGAAGTAATAACATCACATTAAATAAATTAGAAATAGTAGGTATTTTAAATGATTTTATATGTACTTTTTTAACAAATATAAAAATAGATCATAATAAAAAATATAATTTATTATAAAATTAATGAAATGGAATTTTTTGTAATTGAACACATCCGCAACGAAAGTTCTGACAAATATTCAAAATTCTCTCTATTATGAATTTCCCCTACAACGCTGTCAATTTGATTTTTGGTTTTTTTTATACAATTTTTTTTTGTTTTTGGATTGGGACAGCAAAAGAAATAAAAAATTAATTTTGATATTTTTGTTTTAAATATATTAAAAGAGTTTAAAAAAAATGTGTATTATTTTGTTTTCATAATATTAAGTAGTCCTACTATAAATGAAGAATTTGATTTTACGTTAAATTAATATAAAGATCACTGCAATTAATAGAAAAATCACCGTAAAGTTTTTCGCTTTGTCAAGAAATTGTTTTTGTTAGTGGAATTTTTTTTTTTTGATATTGAATAATGGCAGACGAACCATCAGCAGCAGCAGTAGCAGCAGTAGCAGTAGTAGCAGTAGCAGCAGTACCCGCGGTAACAACAACAATAACAACAACAACAACTACGACGGCAACATCAAATACAAATTTAGCAGTAAAAGTTATTAAACCGAAATCGAAATTTATTTGCGGAGTTGTTGAAGGTATGTGCTTGCCCTTGCTATTTGTCTCTGTTATTCCGATCCGATAAAATATCCTACAAATAATAACAGTAATAAATAACAAAGCTCTGATAAACATATATGAATTTTTCTTCCTTATTTATTTGAAGGATTTTATGGAAGACCATGGACTACGGAACAAAGAAAAGATCTTTTTCGAAAGTAAGTTTCTATTTCTATAAATTATATTTAATATTAAACTTATATGATTTTATAATGAGTGTGTATCGCATCGATTATCTAATTTATAGATTGAAGCGGTATGGAATGGATTCCTATGTATATGCACCGAAAGACGATTGTAAGCACAGAGCGTTCTGGCGTGATTTATATACTGTAGAAGAAGCTGATCATTTATCAGGTATAACATAATAATATATTTACAATTAAACGTGTATAATAATTCTATATATGTTTGATGTAATTAGGTTTAATAACAGCCGCAAAAGAGCATAATATAACATTTTATTATGCTTTGTCGCCGGGCTTGGATATGACTTACAGTAATCCAAAGGAAGTGGCTACATTAAAACGTAAATTGGAACAGGTTTCTCAATTTGGTTGTGAAGCATTTGCATTATTATTTGATGATATCGAACCGGAAATGTCAAAAACAGATAAAGAAGTATTTCAAACGTTTGCTCAAGCTCAAGTGTCGGTCACAAACGAAATCTATAATCATTTAAAACGTCCACGATTTTTATTTTGTCCAACACAATATTGTAGTACACGGGCTGTACCATCAGTGGCGAATTCGGAATATCTTAGTACGCTTGGAACGAAATTAGAAAGTGTAAGTTGATTATTCAAAGAATACAGAACTATTACATGTAAATTATTTTCTTTTTCATTTGTATATAGGAAATTGATATTTTATGGACCGGATCAAGAGTTATATCAAAGCAATTAACTGTTGAGGGAATTGAAGAGATAACGGAAGTTTTACGACGTGCACCAGTCATTTGGGATAATTTACATGCAAATGATTATGATCAAAAACGTGTTTTCTTAGGACCATATAATGGAAGATCACCTGAATTAATACCATCATTACATGGAATTTTAACAAATCCAAATTGTGAATATCACGCAAATACGATTGCAATACTTACTCTAGCACATTGGTCAAAATGCAGTTCGGATTCAAAGATTAATAGTATGTATCCTAGTATATCTAATATAGTATTTATGCAATATAACTTAAACAAACAGTCAGGTTTTCATAACTGACAAACATATTAGATTATACGATGAAAATCGAAGTATAATTTTTACACAAAAAGTTAGTATTGTACAAATTTGATATTGATGGAGGACAGTTAAATTTGTTTTAATAAATCCTTGTGTCAAAACCTCGGAATATACATAGTTTAATCGTTTCAAAATACGAATTATTTCAGAACAATAATTTCTTGTTGCATTTCAGTGTTGAGTTAAACGCTCGACCTTGACAATCTTTGATAATGAAATTAATTATGGCACATATTCTTTGGCAATAATGTTATACAGAAGCTAGTTTTTTATTTCCAGATTTTCATATTTTAAAATGCAGTATTAATAAATATCAATGAATGCATTTAAAATGTGTGCTGTAGAAGCAATGTGTGATGCTTATATAATATATTTCTAGGTTGCTACCTTGCATTTAAATGACCTTTTTTTATATATATATTAAAATACAATAATACTCTTTTGTAGCTTCCATGTCAGCTGATATAAAATTAGAAAGAGAAAACGAAGAAGGAATTTGTGATGAAGAGGTTCCTGTAAGTTTATCAAGAAATGTGTATCATCCAAGGCTTGCATTGAAGTAAATATTATTATTATATATATATATTTTTTTTAATTACTGTATCAACACTTTTTATGTATTGTTTTTTTTTTTATAGAAATGCTATTAATGAATGGTTACCCGAATTTTTTATACCTAAAGAAGCTTGGGGACCATTATCAAAACCTCATCCACCTGCCACAAGTATGTAATGTTTTAATTATAACAAAAAAAAATGTAATTGCATTTGATTTTCATCTTTCTCTAAAATATCATTATAGTGGTAATGCCTATCATGCCAATTATCCCATCCGTAAACACATGTATGAGTTTAACCACCACAACAACAACCATTTCGAATAGTAATAATATTTTAAAAGTTCCAGAAGTAAATACCACACAATTACAAGCGTTAGCAGATGTATGTAGTACGGTAACCGGTAATGATACACCAATGACATTACCCGTAATGAATTCATTGGTATCGGCAACAAAAGTTGTAACAAACGATGCAATAACAAATCCAATTGTATCGTCCGTTCAAAGTTCATCAATGCCACAAATGTTGGTGCCTGTAACCAGTATTGGTGTACCATTTGTGAATATGAATGGTGAAAATGAAAATAAACATGAACCGATTGACCCTAACGATAGTAGAAATAATATTGATAATGATATTAATAAAATTGAAATGGATGATAATACAGATGACCAAATGCAACCCCTTGATATGAAATTGAAAATAGATGAACCTATGCCGTTAGCGGACGAAAGTAATGAAAAAGAAATGAATTGTGAAGACGCAGATATTACAGAAGAAATTAAAATAGTTAATGATTGTGAACAAAAATCATCGGCAGACGAAAACAATATAGATTTAGACATAAAAGAAGAATTAAATATTAATGATGCGTCTTTATTAGCGGCAGGAGCTGCAATAGAAGCAGCAATAGTAGGAATAAACAGTGATATAATAAATAATTCGAATATACATTTTGAAGATGAAAAAATAAATATAGATTGCGTTAATGCTGAGGATAGTGGTGGCGGTGACATTATCGATGTTGGTGGCGGTAATAATAGTATGACAATTGATGATAATAACATACCGAGCAATGCCACAGAACCAATGGAATGCACTAGTAGTAATATAATTTCATCACCAAAGAACACCGTAAAATTATTGGATGATGTGATAATGTCCGAAAGTATTTCAGTTAGTATAATTTGTTTTTTTAATTTTAATTTATCGTTTTAACTTTCGTTTTTAACATTTGCGTACGATAAAACTAAAAAAAAAACACATATCATTTACAGCTAAAATAATTATATATCTCAATTACAGACATCTTCTACGGGGAGCATGCAAGTTGAAAATAATGAAACATCATCACTGTCAAATGCCGATATGATTGATGATACCATTGATAAGTAATTCTATGAATATTTATTCGAATCGATCTGTTAACTAAATAAAACTTATTTTTAACCCATTTTTATAGAAACGATAAAAGTATAACGGCCGAAGATTTATTTTTATTATGTGATTTATTCTATTTACCATTTGAACATGGAAGTCGAGGTTTACTATTACTAAACGAATTTTATTGGTTGAAATTAAATGCCACCGTTTTGGTGAGTGCATTTAAAAAAAGTATTATTTTAGGATCCGATGCAAAACCAGAGGTTTGTTGTGTTTCTATTTTGATTGTTTCGACTGATACATTCATTTATTGAAGAACGATTCTCATTGTTAAAGGTTCAAGAATGGTATCAACGATCAGAAAAATTTTTTAATATATGTCAATCAATTACATTATTGGCAAAAAAATTGGCGGTTTGTGTTAATAAAGAATTGTC
Organism: Dilophus febrilis; assembly: GCA_958336335.1. Lineage (NCBI taxonomy): Eukaryota > Metazoa > Arthropoda > Insecta > Diptera > Bibionidae > Dilophus > Dilophus febrilis. The sequence goes on from OY284468.1 coordinate 50,516,642, forward strand.
ATATGATTTATTTGCATATGTTTGGGATATTGCTGGTGTAGTTATTCTTATGTGTGGATATATTAAATGGTTAGGTAAGTTTTGTTATCGTCAACTATTTTAAACAAATATATTTTGGTTTTAATTAAATTATAACATTTGCTAAAAAATTCTTTAGGTTTAGGTTATTTTCATTCGAATATAAATACATTTACACAGGGTAGCTATACATGTAAGTGTAATGATTTTTATTTGAATTCCCAGTTTCTGTTTTTGGTTTAAAATTAAATTTCTTTCTTTTACAATCAAAATGTAGGGTTTAGTAAAGGATGGAAAGAAACGTTTGCATCTGGTGATCAAGAACCTTGGGTGTTTCGTGGTGGTTTAATAGCTGATTTACAAGTATATAAATGTTATTTATTTTATTTATTCAATTTATTGATTGTTATTCTAATTTTAATATTTATAGCGTCTGATACCGGTAGATGCGGCTAATGATTTATTTTTATATAAATTACCAGATGTACCGTCGCCAAATTTCTATACAATACGTCCATATAATCATTTAGATGAAGAAGATCTTTATTCAATATGTTTTAAAACGTTAAATGGGGGATGTGATACATGTCAAATATTTCCCGATGCATTCAAACAATTACCTGGTGATCGTTTTGTTGGTGCATTTACAACATTATATCCTGAATTATGTTTAGTTATACAAAATTCCGAAAATCAAATAGCCGGTTTTGCTTGTGCCGCGTTAGATACGAAATTATTCTATCGTAATCAAGAAATGAGTTGGATCACGGAAATGAAACTCAAATATTCATTGAATCTATTAGATGTTACCGAGCAACTAAGCGATGTCGCAAAAGAAACAATAAAATCTTTTCATAATTTTATACATGAATCACCGTCAGATCTAATGCTAACCCATCCCTCCAAAATCTACTGTTGTATACTAAAGGATCAATTAATTGAACAACAGTGTATGGCAAAACGTATCATAACCGTACTTTTAGCTGCCTTACGTGCAAACGGATCATTTGGTGCACATGTTTGTATCCATTTGAGTGACACATATTTACATCAATTTTATACAAAACTTGGCTTTATCGATATCTATCATGAAAATGATAATATATATCTCGGTCGTACATTTTAATATATATTATCTAGAATACCCGAAATTGTGTTCTTATTTATATATATATATAAAAAATGAAGGACATTTAATATATAACATTTATATTATTTATATATACTTATATATTTTTATATATCTATAAAATCATCACATTAAATTTTTTCTAATTTACAAAAATTACAAAATTACGAAAAACAATTTTTAATCATTCATCTTTTAACATACATTTATAGTAAAGATGATATTTTATATTAATATATAATTTTTTTCTGATCATTTTTTTTTATTTTTTATTTTGCCAATTGTTATTAATATTTTATAAATATATTTTGATTACAATACATCACTAATTAATGTAAAATATTACTATTATCACTAAGTTTATCGAATGATTTTTGATATAAATGTTTTATATACAAAAAATGAAAAAAAAAAAAAAAATTGAAAATATAAAACATTGTTTAAAAGAATTATTTTGTATATGTAAAATGTATGTATGTAAGTATGTACCAAAAGAAAAATAAAATAAAAAATAGATGATAATAATTGATAAGAAAAATAAGCTTAAAAATGAAAAAAATAAAAGCCATAAAAAATAAAAACAATAAATTCTATTAAATCTTTTTTTACAATAAGTTTTTATTTTTTTTATTTTCTTTTAGTTTTATATTCAAATATCTTTTCCATGATTTAATAAGTGAGTTAGAGGATAAATTCTGGGATACAGGGAAAATAATATCATTATTTGTTAATGCGCTTATACTATGGCGATACCGCATTACCAACGCCAAATATATATAGTATACGTATAATCTTTCTGTATAATCCTATGTAGGATCAAAAAAAAAATGAACATATAATTAATAGACACTAAAAAGATTTAATTCAATTTCAATGTCCAATCTATTACTTGTTGATGATTTCGATTTAGTAATAAATGTCGTTCTGTTTTTATACACATAAATGAAATCATCAAACGTATATTAAAACATTTAATTGGGTGTTTCATACACAAATTATAATGTAAACATTCATTATTTAAGATAATGTATTAAAAAATTTCTTAAGAAAAATATATATTATTAATTATAATTGACATGGTTATATATATTGTATTAAATTAAATGTACTGCATATCATATTATTTATCTTTCATTGACTTAATCATACACAAAATATTTAAACATTATAAATTACTTTAAATTCTATTATATGGTCAGTCAAAAAATGCATATATAGTTTTATATATTTATAGATGTTATATGTGAAGAAATATATTCTGTTTTCAAATTATAATTAATATATATGAATTAATGAGGCTTGACATTCTTCTGTCACTTATTATCTTATAAATCAACATTTGTATGTTACTCTCGCTCAACAAATTATTATATATATTATTTATTATAATATATGAATCGAAACAGCGGTCAACATAATTTTATTAACTATTACAGCAGCGATATATTCCGAAAATACAGCCTTATATCTATAAAAAAAAATTACAAGTGCGACTATGTCTAGATAGGATATATAGTGAAGAAACGCTAAAAATATAAAAGAAATAATTAAATTGTGTTTAGCAATTTATATATGATGATCAAATAATGACTAAATTCCATTTGATGTATTACAATAAAGGGAGTCATATTTATAGTATTTATATATATATATATATTTTGAGTTATAATATAATAATGCATTTATGAGAATTAATTAATTAGTTATTCAGGTATTAAATTTTAATTTTTGTTTTAACTTTATATATATCAGCATAATCATATATTTTTAGATCAAATTATTATATATATGTATATCCAGTATATCTTAATGCTTATTCTTCATATACATATATAGTTGAAATGCATTTGCATCACATAGTACAGAAAAAAGAATGAAATTACTTATTTAGTTTATATTTAAACGTTTATTTCTTTATTATATATTAACGCTTTCTATATATATTTATATATGCACATTTGCAATAGGATCAAATTCAATTGTTACATATTATACCATAAAATTATATATATATACATACTCATTTCTGGTCCATTACTTTTATGACTGAATGAATATGTGCTTAAACCTCTTTAGCAATATGCATGTATATATATAAATATATGAATGTTTAAATACCAAACTCTGCTATATAGTATATATAAATATAGAATGTATAGATAATCAGATAGGATATGATGATATAATATATACAAATAAGATCTATGAATATATACAGATATATAGATTTTATAGATATAGAGTGTTATATACCAACCAATTCATTCAACCAATTCTATAATAACGTTACACTATATACAATAAATAAAAACATTTAGAAAATCTATCTATCCAAATATATATGTGTATCTATCATCAATATATAACTTTGCTATTCATCTCATTGTCAATATATATAATATATAAATTTACCATCTATTAATGTATATATATAAAAGTATGCATTCAATAATGTGTTGTAAGTTGTATATATATTACATTATGTTGAGGGTGAAATGTTCATTTAAAATAAAATATAATAATAATAATATACATACATACAGAACATTACATTTTTTCATTCATTAATTTTATACTTAAATAATCCTAATTTTATTAGACGTGCTAAATGATGATTAAACATAATTATATATATGTGTAAGATAATACAGCATCAGAGAATATATATGATTATAATATGTATAAAATGTATATGGTGTTTATTATAAATATATATATTGATTAATGAAACGCTTTTCATGTGATAAATTTTCTAATAAGAAAAAGAAGAAGAACATTTATTTATTAAAATATGCTTTTCTTTTACTTTTGTGACATTTTTTTTATTATATGTATAATATTATATCGCACTTATCATTAGAATAAAATTGAATATATATCCTTATATGATGAGCAATGTTCAGATGCGTGATAAATATGAAAATATTATGTATAATTAATAAAATTATATATATGAACAACATGAAATTTACATTTTTCATATAGATTACATTTATTATGTAATAATATTAGTTGAATGAGAAGTTGTAAAACGCGATGAGTCAGTCCATTTTTTTAATTAGATTAAGGATACACGATTTGGGATTATTTTAAAAATAATATATTCAAGTTATTTTCTGTGTTTGTTTATCCTATAAAAAATCTTTTCAGGTTTAAATTACATTCACCTTTGCACAAATCTTTTGACACCATATCATCATATGTTTATTATTGTATATATATACAAATACAATTGATGTTTATAAATAAATTATAACAAAAAAATATATACTATACAAATTAAATGTATACTATATATGTACGAATACGAATTGACAAAGTGCATACGGCTATGTAGAATACAAAAACCCAATATATGTATTTTTCAAAATAAGCTAAAAATAATGATGAGTATCCCATATAGTGTTTAATATATATATAAGCATATATTATCAGTATATATGTAGGAAGATTTTCAGATGTTCAATGAAGCTAAAGTGTAAAAGGAATAAATGTGCGTATAAAAGCACTGATAAAACGTATAGTAAAAAAAATCAAAATATTCAAATATATTTATATAGACAAATTACAGTCATTAATTTTCCGTTGTGACAAAAGTATTTTTATATATATAGTTATAGAGATAGACAAACATCATATACATATATATTAGAGGAGATTTTCATATAAATACTATATTTGTAATATCCCCGCAAGTGTATTCTATATCAATTCCAAACAAATAAATTCAAATTTACTTCACAGTTGTATCATTTCTCTAATAATAATGGTATTATCTATATTGTATATATTTATAATATATATAGATTTTTGGCTGCCATATATATATTTGTATGTTATGCGACCAAATTTTGGGCTATATTCAAACATATTTATATTATTAAAACTCTCATCACATCATCTCTATATCTATAATATATATGTGTATATATGTTTTGAAAATCCATATAGATGATATAGAAATATATATTTGTTTCAAAATGACCAAATCCTGTATGTTTACATGTATTTATAGCTGGAATAAATTCAAAAATGGTAAATCTATATATATATTTTATGAAATACAATACACGGAATTAATGTGTTTTATCGTATTTTGTATTATATCTATAGAATTCAACATATACATATATTATATATAGATAATAAATTTATATAATAGTTCCATATCGCAATACGAACAAAGAAATAAAACCATTTTTTGAGAAACATTCATATTCTATATTCGCAATATTACTATATTATATACACATTATATATTATATCCCTCAAACCAATTTCAATTTCTGATATACGGAAGACAGACTATTTATTGAAAGAAACTTACAAAGTATAATATATAAATAATATAATACAATATAATACATATTTCAAATTTGATAAATTATAGTTTATTGTTTATATATATATAGATTATATATACTTGCTCATACATATTTAAAACTGAATAAATGTGTCCCAGATTAAGATATGTGTTTATTCTTAACAAAATATGATGAAGCTTTATATAAATAAATGTATCATTTTCTTTACAATGTCCATATAAATATATATAGTATATTGAAATATTCTCTATTATTAATATATTTAGTAAATACAAATGTATATGATAATTTTTTATTATAATAAAGGTTTGTATTAATCGCAAAAAAAAAACTCTTATCTATCTGTACCATATCAAAAAACCTCAGATTTCATTTACACCATTTGAATGATGTCAAAAGGGATGCATTTTTGGTGCCAAAGGGTAAATTTTATATTTTCAATGCATTGAATATAAAATATCTGAACGATATTGGGTTAAGTTATTCATCTAAGGATTATAATTAAGAATTCAGATATTTTAGGCGAAGTCATCATTTAAAGAAATTGCAAAAAAAAAACAATGTCATCTCCAAATCAAAATAGTTGTAATAATAACTATGGAATGCGAAATCAATAATACATTGTGTGCATTAAAAAATTGTCATACACTATATATAGTTTTGGAGTGTGTATATTTTATTGGATGGTTTTGTATAGTTAATTATTAATTATAAAGGTAATATCTATTGAAATCTTATTTGTATAGAATTGATGTATTCTTAATAAAGATATGTTAAAGAAAACTAAATCTATATATATTATATAAAACTATATATTCATAATTATATAACTATTTTGTACCTATGAAACGAAGAAGTTTTAGCGTGTATATATACATAAATAAAATGTGTACAATATATGTATATAAAGATATATTTATTTTCGTATATACATATATAAAATAAATTAAATTAATGATCAATATCATTTTCTATTTTATATCTACCATTTGGTAAATTATTATGAAAATCATTACCAGCACTATATCCATAATAACCATAACCACGATAACCCCAAAAATTTGGTTGAGATAAATATTTTCCATATTGTGAAAGCAACAATTGTAAAATTGGGTCAGGTGGTAAATGTGTATTCCAAATAATATCACGACCACGACCACCACCACCACCAACACCAACACCAACACCACCTCCACCATTACCATAACCTATATTTGAATAGTTATCATCAGCAGTGTCATCAACAACATCATAATTGTTACTGTTTGTTATTTTAGCACCGTTTCCGTTACGATGAAATCTACGTTTAATATTATATTTGGTATAATTAGTATTATTATTATTATTATTATTATAATTATTATTATAAACAAAATTATTGTTATTGTGGTAATTATCTTTTTCATTTGAATGGCTGTTTAATTGAACAAAATTTTTTACTAATATTGGTAATGGTTTACGTTTTTCTCGTACATTGCGATATTCATTTAACAAATTTTTATTATTATTGGTATTATCGTGGTATATATTTTCAATATTAGCTACAGGTGCTGATGATAACGATGCAATTCTTTGATTTGATGATTCTGTAATTGAGATATACAAATTATGAAAACTTATATATACAAATAAAAAATAAACTGTATTTTCCAATATAATTACTTTTCTGTTCATATTCATTATTATTTTCATATTCATTATTATTTAAATTTGTATTATTTTTATTTAGAGTAAGCAATAGCTTTTGAAGAATATTATTTTTATTATTAATGTTAATCATATCACTATCACTGTTATTTTTATTATTATTATTGGTTGTTAAATTATTTTTACTATTATTATTATTATTATTATTTATATTATGTTCTTTTATGTCCCCTTGTTTATATTCAATTATTGAACTTCTGGTGTGACCGGATATTTTAATTCTATCTTTATCATCATCATCATCAGTATCATCAACGGTTTCTGCACGGGTCATCGTCGACAGTACTGGTGTTACATGAATATGTTTAGTGTGATTATTTTTATCGTCTATATAAACATGTATTTTATAAATTAAATTATTATGTTTAATAAAATATTGCTTTTGTCCGATTGCTACAGTTGATGGGTGATTAATTGTGCGAACTGGTAAATTATTTAATGTAATATTTTTTCTAGCCAAACTATTGAACACTATTCGTTGATTTAATTGTGGAAATTTTTTTCTATTTGTGATTGTATTAAAAGTTGGTAAAAATATCTAAACATATATGAGTAAAATATAAATTAGTTTAATTTATCATATTTTATGTATAAAATTAATAAAAAAAAATTATTTACAATTGAGAATAATATTATTACGAAAAATTTCATAATTTATTTATAATTTGTATTTTCACATTATTTAAAATCAAATATATTGTTTTTATATAATTTTAATGAAAAAAATAACACCAATTACTTTTAAAACCGAACTTAAGCTATATCTATAATTTGTTAAACAGAATTGAATCAATTGAATTAAATCTTATTTATACTTTTCTTACATTAATGATTTTCTTTTAAATGAATAAATGTTATGATAATTTATGGAAGGAGGTACCTTTCCATAGTATTTATTGTAATTTATATGCGGTTTTAAAAATTACAATAAGATGAACGCGCAATAAGGTATAGTTAATTAAATAATATATTAAAACATAAGTATTCCATTATCTCTATTATATAAAAAAAATAACTATTGTTATAATGTCACCATATATAAATACCATTAAATTGTACATTTAAATAGGATGGATGGATTAAATATGATGAAATCGTATATAAACTATAAATAATATATGCGTCAATTAGCATATTAAATTACGCAATTACTAAATTTTGGTTTGTATTTTTGGAATAATAGATTCAAAAATGACTTGGATATATAAGAAAAATTATGGTCGCAATTGACAAATCACAATCGCCTCATTTAAAATATAAACAATTTACCTCAATAAATTAATAAATTCAATCGTATACTGTTGGTATATTTATGTAAAATTTATTAACAAATCGTCATAATATTTTTCAACCACATCCTTAATAAATATAAATAATACGTGGTTAATGTAAAATACATTTTTATTTTAATTATTTAACTTTATGAATTGTTGTATATTATTAAGAAAAAGCATAAACATGCAAAAAAATTTTTCTTTCTTTAGAAAAAATAATTATACAAATATATATCAATAACATATTCTATATTGTAATTTATGCCTATATATAAATGTAACTTTCATTTTATCTAAAAAGCATTTTAATGTTGGATGTAATAAAATTCGACAATGTTACATGTATTTATATTATCTCTTATTTGTTTTGTATATACAATGTTAATAACATTTTATTAACAACTTATATACACTTATGTATCTATATATATATCAATTAAAAATACATAAACTATTCGTTAAATTTATTTAAATATTTTCACTTTTTTTTTAAATAAAAAAAAACACTATATAGAAATTGTTCAAAGATTTTGGCGAAATTTATAATGTAAAGTGATAGAAAATGTGTTGGATTATATTAATGATAGATATATATATATCATGAGGTGCGTATATACATTTTTTTTTTTTTTTAAGTAAATAATTAGTCAAAAATTATCTTTGAGTAGGTCATAATTTATAATGATTTGGGTATTTTTAGTTTATTTTTTACTTATATCACATCACATAAATATATACCAAATACAATATTAACTTAAATGAAACATGTGATGAATCCGATATATATATGTTTTTTATGTTCAAAATTTTAACCAATTCTAATTTATTAAAGTATACATTATCCTCATACGTAAACTATATATATATGTATATATAGAGAATTATTTACAAACCCAAAGATTTATATTATTTATTGAATGTATAATCGTATAAATATTATTATTATTATTATTAAGACTACTAACATGGTATATAAAATACGGATGCAGTATGTATATCAAGCACTGGCTACCAGGGCCTTCGGCTCGGTTTGTTAGATTGGGAAGTTGCTTAATGAGATGGAAAATGATAGAATTTACTTTTGTTAAGCAGGTACATTGGGTTGTTATAATTGTTTATGCAGTATGGTTTGTTTTAAGAAGTCTAGAATTAGTGTATGAGAGTTCATTATGGAGTCGTTGCTGAGTAGGGTTGTGATGCTACCAGTGGGTATGATGGTTTTGCGTAGATTGGCGTATAATGAGCATTCATCCAGAATATGTTTTACGGAGTTGCTGGTATTGCAAATATTACATATTGGCGGCTCCATATTGGTGTGCAGGAGATGGTGGTGGGTGAAATATGTATGCCCCAATCTCAAACGGGTGAGGGTCGTTGAGTCACGTCTTGTTAGGGTGGAAATATGCGGGGCGATTTTAGCGTGGCTGTTGATGATTCCGCTATATAGTTGAGGCCTAGTCCTCCATTTTGCAATAAATATCTCGTGTATATGATCCCGCATTAAGCGGTTTATATCACCAGGTGTGATTATTGGGTAGGTCGTTAATGGAGCGATGGTGGTGAATTTTGCCAATTCATCCGCCCGGTCATTTCCCCCTATACCCACGTGGCCAGGAAGCCAAAGGAGCCTAATTTTGTTTCGGCATGTGGTCAACGTATTACGGATTTTGTCGAACAAGTGGTCGGGTCTGTTGATGTTTGTAATTTTTTTAATGGCGGACAAACTATCCGAACAAATACAAAATTTTCCCCCGGTCCGATCTATATGTTCGATAGCCCAGATGATTGCCGCAACCTCGGCCGTTAGTGATGAAGCGCCAAATGGCAAATTTTGCGTCACCAACACTCGCCCCGTGAAATCGACCACCGAGAACCCGGTCACTTCATGTCTCCTTGATCCATCACAAAAGATAGGTTGAAAACCATCCAACCGATGGAAAGAAATGGTGTTTGAGAATAGAGCCTGGTATTGCCGTGGGTTGGTATTTGCCCTGGTGTATTCAGACAATGAGAGGTCGATGTTGTGTATAGGAAGATTCCAAGGGGGATGTGGTGGAAAGAAACGTTTTTGTATATTGGCGCTGATGTTCATGTCATTCAATATGCGTTGCGCGACCTCCAAGACTGATGGTGTACGAGCCACACGGCCTTTTCGACGAATCCATCGTAGATCGTTTTTGAGGGGGGTGATATTACCGTATGATATTCTAGTAATTGTTTTTGCTGTGGCGAATTTTATACGCTCGCCCAAAGGCGGAAATCCCGCCTCCACCAGGAGATGCATCGTTGGAGTTGTGCGGAAAGCACCGACGCATAAACGGGCGGCAGCATGGTAAATTGGTGATAGGATGTTCAGGGTGGAATTAGCGCACCTGCCGTACAACGGCAGCCCGTAATCGATTTTTGCCAGTATTATAGCCCTCGATACCTGCAGTAGCGTTTTAGTATTGGAACCACTGTTGCGGGGTGTCAAGCATTTTAAGATATTTAACCTCTTAGAAAGTGAACGCCGTAATACTTCGATATGTAGATTCCAATAATATCTACTAGTTATTGTTATACCCAACAGGCTCAAATTGTCACATAGTAGAATTTGAGTGTTGTTAATGTTGATACTGTCCACAACACAATTTCTTTTACGGCAGATATGAAGATGTTTGCACTTTGGAAACGAAATCATGGCCCCAGACCTATTGGCCCATTGAGACACGTCCCGAAATAGGCCATCTATTTCGTTGCCTTGTGAAGTTTTATTGTGTTTGAATGTAATAATAAGATCATCCGCGTACAATACATGGTGAAATGTTTTATGACCCTCAAGAGTTCTACTCAGTCCATTAAAGGCAATGATAAATAGTATGACCGAAATTGGGGATCCCTGAGGTATACCATTATGCAATGGGCGAATTGTGGAGAGGTGATTATTTACTCGTACCCGGAAAAAGCGACCGGTTAGAAAACTGTTTATATACCGGAGTATGTTCGGGCCCACCTTCCATTTTTGTAATTCCCCGATGATAGAGTGGATGCCAATTCTGTCGAATGCCTTCTTGAAATCGATAGCCAATACGCTGGCATGGTTTCGATGGGAAATAAAGTTTGATATAAGGTAATCGAGATGGAGAAGTGCATCCTGTGTGCCCCGTCCTCTTCGAAAAGCGTATTGATGATCGGTGATAAGATGTTTATATTCACCCAACCATGACACGCGCCGGGCAATAATTTTTTCCAAGACCTTACCAACACAGGATAACAAGGATATAGGGCGGTAAGAGTTAATGGAGTCGGGAGAGGAGCCAGGTTTAAGGATTGGAATTATGATGGCCGTTTTCCAGGCCTGTGGTATGATACCAGATGAAAAAATATTATTAAACAAATTGCACAACCTTATTTTAATACCACCCGATAGGTGTTTGATAAAGGCGTAGTTTATCCTGTCCATTCCAGGAGTATTTCCCGATAACGTTTGGAGTGCGGTATCGAATTCGAAGATACCCACGGGACCATCGATCTTCTCCGCATCACGAGATGGTACGATATTGGAATATTCGATAGTATTCACCGACGTTTTTGCATTGCGGAAGTCGTTTGAGAAGTTGCTATCGTCCGATTCGTCCCTCCAGAAATTACCAAAAGCCTCACCGATGTTTACAGGGTGCACCAATGATACGTCGGCCACCCTTATGTGACCTATATCTTGGGATGCTTTAGCACCCGAGAGGGCCCTGATATTTTTCCACATGGTTGTACAGGGAGTGTTTGTATTGATGGAGGAGGTGAATTTATGGAATGAAGCCCTTTTACTAGCGCGAACTTCCCTGCGAAAAATCGCGTTAGCCCTTTTGAATGCCATCATGTTCTGTATTGTGGGGTGCTTTTTAAATTCTTTCCAATTTTTCTTCTTTTCCGAGTATAGCTTGGTAAGGCAGGGATTCCACCATGGGACGGATCGCGACCCAGCAGGCGGGCCTGCCGTTTGCGGAATATTTTTGTGTGCCCCGTACAACATAGCCCTATGGATAACAGCAGCCTCCCGGTTGATGTTTGGGCTGGCAGGTGTTTCAGAAAGGAATGCATCCACATCTCCCGTGTATGATGGCCAATTGGCGCGGTCAAGATTGAATTTAGGGATGAATTTGCGATTATTCTTTCCACCCAGTATCGAGGAGATCGAGGTTATTATTGGGAAATGATCGCTGCCATGGAGGTCATCAAGGATCTTCCAAGAAGAAATAGGTGCGAGGGAAGCGGTACAAGCAGTTAAATCAATATGTGTGAATGTACCGTGAGTGGAAAAATGTGTGGGAGAACCGTCATTCAAGATGATCATATCGTTTGCTAGGAAGAAGGATTCCAGTGTAGAACCCCTGCGGTTTGTGCGCCGGGAACCCCAAATGGTATTCCAGGCGTTAAAATCACCCAAAAGTATTGTTCTTGAAGATAATGACGCATATAGATCCATAAGGGTGTCCAGATTGATCCTGTCGTCAGGGTGAATGTACGTGCAAATGATGTCAATCCTGGAAACGGCATTAATGGATATACCAAGACTTAGTGGGAAGGAATTTAGTTGTATAGAAGTGAAAGGAATGTTTTTCCGGATAAGGATGGCTATGCCACCCCTTGATGATGTATTTGAGGGTAGGTTTAGGAATACACCCGCATATTGCGAGGGCAGGTAGGGAGTGTCTCCATTTTTGCAATGGGTTTCCTGTAAAGCGATGACGTCAGGTTTAAATGTATTTATCAATATTCCCAGCTCCGGGTAGTTATTGCGGTAACCCTTGATGTTCCACTGCAGAATTTGTAGAGCCATTTGATATAGATAATTGTTAATATTAGGGGTTGCAAGCTTATATTGTAGGAGTGGGTTCAAATTGAAGCACAGTAGGACCCATTTTAGAAAATGGTCTCGAATCGTTGTTGGAGTTATTTATGTTTGAAGAGTGTTCGTGGTGTTGGTTTTTGGTTATTGTTTTTAAGTTACTAGTTTGAGTGTTTTCTTGTAGTAATTTTAGTGGTTTTGAAGTAGTATGTGAAGCTTGACCACTGGGGCCATCCATTTGCGTAATGGTTTGGTTGTTGTTTGCATTTAATATAGGTGCTGGCTTGTTAGGTATTTGTGTTTTATTACTGTTTTCGTTTGTTGAATTGTTAGTTGTTAATATTGTGTTGGGTTTTGGCCCTTTAATATTGTGTTTTTTGTTTTTGTTTTCGATGGCCTGATCTACCGTTTCAATTGGGCCTGTGATCATAGGGTTTTGGATCTGGTTGGCCTGTTCCGTTGCCGCCTTATAGCTAATTTTATTGATAGTGGTTAATTCAATTATATGCTTACGTTTTGCGTAGGCAGGGCAGCGTTTGTTTGTAGAAGTATGTTGCGACTTGCAATTAATGCAGCAGACCTTTTCGCATCTTGTATTCTCATGGGCAGCCGATGCACAAATTTCACACATTTGTGGAGATTTACAGAATTTTTGTGTATGGCCCAGTCTAAAACAGTTATTGCATTGCATTGGATTTGGAACGTATGGCCTAACCTCAGTATTGATGAAGCCTACCTTAATATTCGTTGGCAGGGAAAATGAGTTGAAAGTTAAGATGTGAAGACCCGTGTTAACACGCACACCATTTAATAATTTTGTAATCTTTCGACATTCTATAACGTTTTGGTCTGCCAAACCAGAAACTATCTCGTTTTCGTTGAGGTTCCTTAGTTCAGCCGAGTATACAACCCCCTTACAGTGGTTGAGAGTAGGGTGAAGGGAACATTGTATATCGCAGAGCGACGGAAGTTGTGTAGTCCTTAAGAACAGGGAAGCCTGATATTCGGATTTTGTAAGTATTAGAACGTTACCGTCCCTAGTGAAAGAAATATCCTGGACGCCTGAAGATATTGCGTCGATAGATTTAGTCAAAAGGAATATATTAAGCGACCTCAAGTTGGAGTCCGGGTTTTTGTGTTTTATGACAATGAATTTAGGTGAAAGGTTGGATCCCCGTTGGGTGTTGGTAGCTCTTTTATTTGGTGGGATTGGGAAGTCCCCCAGACTATTTAGGTGGAATGCAGTACCATTTTTATCTGTTTTTCGTTTGGTGGAAGATTTTATTGGGCGTTTATCGGTATCCAGTAAGTCATAGTAATTATTTGTTATCATCCCATCCGAAGAACAAGCCATGTTTCTCCTCTAGGTCTTTTTCATGGGTTAATGAACTTTGGTTTGATGAACTTTTACTAAAACCCCCGTAAGATGGTACAGCTAGGCCAAGAAAACAGTTTCAGTTTTGTATAATTAATTTTATATTGTATATTGTATTTTAAATGATTGTATATTGTGTTGATAATATATATTGTATTTATATATATATTGTGTTTGATATAATAAATGGTAAATTGATTTGGTATTATGAGATTTGTATGGAAAAGACAATAGCAATAAACAATGGGTAACAAAGACTATTGTTGTTTGGAGTAGAAATAAAGGTAACAATAAGTGAAAAGGTAATAATAGAGAGTTAGATAAATGAAATTATGATGTATAGGATTAAATAAAATATGATATTTTTAGATGCGTCCGTTCACGATGAAAGTTGATAATGTTCTGTATAAATATTATATAAAAATGTTGAAAAAAAAATCCACTACTGATCTTATAATGTTATATTTTTATGCATTTCAAAAATTCACTACCTCTACCATCATAGATATTTATTTATACATAACATGCATATTTAAAAAGACCATCGACGAACGTGCCTGAAATATGTAAAATCAAATATTTTATTTATGGTATATACAACGATTCTACATACGAACATGCGGATTTCATGTTTTGTTTCATCATGTATGTATCCATCCATCCATTCATCTATAAAGCCCATATATACACGCTTCTTTTGTTTAGGTATTTTAATTTTACTCAAAACACAAAAAATACAAAGATATTCTTTAAAACGAATATATTCACTGTATTTATATAATATTTGATTTAACATTCATCAATACTAGTTTATATTAAATAATATAAACTATGGTTCATAGATATACAAATTATATATATATACATATAATAATATTTAGAATATAGATAGTTAATGCATTTTGAAATGTTTAAAAATATACAGGAAAATAATATACAAATTTATCTATAGAAGATCTATTCATGTAAATTAGTTTGTTAACTTCAAATAATAAATGAAAAGTTAAAAAAAAAATCAATTTGGGAAGATTTAAGAAGCAGGCGCCCGCTCTTTAAACCTATATGGATGGGTAATGATTGATTGTAGCACATGGACCCATAAAATAATTTTTATTGACATTTGTTTATGTGCATATTCACTATACAAAAAATGAATAGTATATAGATATAAATATACACTATATAGATTTAGATAGACTATATATCTATATATATATATATATATATAGTATATTAGTTATCTTTTTGTTATTTAAGTTTAATGGGACTTTTTCGTTGCTTGTTTTTCTTTTTTATTACACACTTGGGTATTTATAATTTTTTACTATATATACAGAACATGATTCTTATATATATACATAAAATAATTTACAACTATATAAGTTACATTACACATTTGTGAATTATGTGATCCATATATATATATAAAGAAATTTCAAGTTGAAATATCGTCAGACCTATCAGGTGTTAAGTGTATAATATACATTTTATGCATTTTATTTATACACGATAAATAATAAGTACATATATATGTATCACCGTATAACATAATATATATATATATAGTACATATATACGTACTTGTATATGTATATTTGTGTATATATGCAGTGTGTTAAATGGTTAAATGGAAAATTTTACATTCAGTGACTATCACACTATATATATAAAGATGAAGATCATATATGTCAAGAGAATCTCTTATATATATATATATATATTTATAAGATATAAGTAGATAATATAAAATCTACTATAATTAAAACATAAAACATTCATATATATATAGGATAGGATATAAAAAGTTTTTAGATAAACGTATATAGATATATATAGAATATATATAGAAAATAAAATATATTCTTTAAGATTTATTCATATTATATTTTATTATTTGGATATTTTCTTTTACGGAATTTTTATGATCACTTTTTTTTGTTTTACAACAATGTGTTGAGAATTTTAATTAAATTATTAATGATTTTAAGAACATTTATGAATTGATATATATATTTTCGTTTATCATTGTTTTATCTTTTATTTACACGTGAAATTTGATATAAAAAAACTATTAAATATGCTTCGAAAGGTTTCAGAATTGATATTAGCAATAAAAATTTGAAACATTTGCACGTATATATTTCATATAATTTATTAAATATTTAAAACAAATAAGATTTTAAGCAATTTGATAAAATTAAAATAAATTTTTTTTTTACAAGTGGTTAAAATAAGAAACTATAGATTTTTTAGCACGCTAAATTATTATTATACTTAGAACTTTTTCAGTGGATTCGATTCAATTGTATATACGGAAGTTTTTTTTAGTTAAGCCAAAATAATCTAAATTCATTATTGCCATGGTATATTATCGCCACTGCTGTTACTCATTAAAAGAATTTTTCCAGAGTATTTAAACTAATTTTGTTAAGGAGCGATAGAATTCCAACATTTATCTGTTTGTTTATCCAATTCGCATTGTATACATTTTGTGTCTGTAATTTTAATCATTTCATAGTCGTTTTTATGATTAAATCATTTTTTTTTAATTTAAAAGTGTGCTTTATAAAATTAAGATTACATCATTCATTGCATATATATTATAGTACAAAAATAATTGAAATACAAAAAAAAACACTTTCCATAATTGAAATTAAATAAAAATATACAGAATTTTAACTATAAATAAGTAAATGTAAATGTTGATTTAATTTAATGTTATTAATTGACTTATTTATATGTTTATAAACTATATATATATTTATATATATGCGAACCTATAATAATACATATCATCATCATAAACACAATATATATATATATATTTGTTTTTGAAAACGAATAATTTTAAATTAAATAATATAAATTACATGCATTATTGTCACTTGGTGTTTATTTGTATTATTATTATATATATTATTGTTTATTGTTGTAAGTATATACATATTTATATATATATAGATAATAAGTTGATGGGGTACCATATTTACTAGATATTTATATGTATATAGTATAATGTATTATAACACTTTATTTAGAACAAAAACACTTCCTTTTCAACAAAACATTAATATTATATTATTACCGTTATTGTTATTATTAGTAGTATTATTATTATTATTATTTGTATCGTTCATTATATTGTCGCTATATTATAAATATTACGAATATTCAAATTGTTCTCATATATAAATATATAATACATACGATACAATAAGTACCACTGTATCGCATATAACCGTGGTGTTATATTTTCTTATTGTATCTATCATATATTCTATATTATATAGTTAGTATATATGTTGTATATAAAAGATTCTAAATAATAATTTACCATTTTGTTAGATATATTATATAAATGTAACTAAATATGTATCATAGTATATATATGTATAGCTTATGTTATATTGTATATATAATTGTATGTAGAATATAATTTATAAGTACATATAAACTTCATCTGAAAAACAATTTCCTATGCTAACTACAGTGTCATATATTTTATTATCTGTCTAGGACATTTGTTACTATATATGTATATGCTGTTAGATTTAAAGTTTAAAATTATAATATATATATTTTTGTATACAGCAATTTACACTTTCATTTTATGAATACGCGAAAGTATTTGGTATATATGAATTTGTATGTACTTCATATGTTTTTATATTAACCCTAAAAATGTATATTTAATACCTCTATATATGTACAATAATTTTTTCAAGCGAATTTAAATGATGATAGAGGTAAAAAGTACTTATAAAATGGTTATTATATATTATAATTATATAGTACATATGATATATCCTGTACAAGCGTACATACATAAAGAAATATAATACGCTATATAATTGAATTGATAAATATTTATAATTGTATATATATGTATATATTAGATAAAATTTTAACACACTTAACAATTATTATCAAGTATATATATGGTAAAAATAGAAATTCTGTTTTTTATAATGAAAAAAATTGTTATAATTCTATATTATACATATGGTATATGTAAAATACTATATACATAATGAATGATAGCAATAATAAATAAATAATATAATTGGTTTTTTAATAAACAAATTTTTCATTTTATTATATTTAAATAAAAATTAAATTAAATCTATTTTTTTTTTAAATTTCATATATATATATAGTGTTTATAAGTACTTTTATACATATATACAATTGATACAATGTAAATGTAAATAAATAATTGAACAAGAAAATAATATAATAATATACGGATATAATTTTTATTTTGTCTCTTAAATAGTGTGAGATTATTTTATTTATCTTAATCTGTATATATATTTTATACATACATATGTATATTTATTAAAGTGGTTACTTCCCTCTTAATTCGTATATATATGTATACATTTTTTTGTTATCACCGTTCATATATATTAATTCATTGCATAGATTTGTATATTCATTATTTATATATATAGTTAATTAAATATTATATATACTTTGTATATATAAATGATAATAATAATGTTGACTTTTTTTTTTTGTTCATTGTTATACATATATACAAAAATGTAGATTTTGAATAAAGAATTTAATGTATAAAATAAACAACAAAATTAGAGATTCTTTTAGCGTTCGGTATATGGTAATGGATATGCGTCTTATATAGTTATTTATTATGAATGATATGTTACCCATAATCCATATATATTACGAACTTTTCAATCAAAAACACAGTACTCAAATGTATACATAAAATGTTTTCCTTTCCATAATAATGATACGGAAAAATCTGCATCTCTGCTTTATTATTATTATTATTAGTGATTAAAAAAAAAGTTTTTAGTATGTGTTACAGCTGAAAGAATACGCCCAAAATGTGTTGGTATAAATTATTTGCTGATCCAGGAGCAATTTGGTAGACATTGAAAATCACGTTTATGAAATTTTTTAATTTCCTTAACTTTCCTAAAGATAATTTAACTACACTATAGACAATTTGTGACCATTTCTTATACCTTATGTTTTGGTAATTCTATCCCTAACCATTTTAAAAATATTCTCGAATTTCAAAATTTAATTCAAAACTAAACTAAATTTGAACACAATAAAACGCTATATTAATATAAAATATCCAAATTATTATATTAAATATATGCGTATATGCTTAATATAGAAACACATTCAAATTATGTATATATATATTAAATCATTTAATATTTCGTTAAATAATTTTTATTTTTGTATATTTACTTTTTTATACATTCACATTTATTATATCTGTTCATTTATATAGAATATGTATAACAATATAAATTAGACTGATTAGACTTCACCGCTCGCAACTTTATCGTATTTGATTATAGTTGAATTAAATATGTATACGTACATGATATATGCGGTCGCATAATATGTGAAGAACTGAACATATACGTTTTTAACTCTATATGCATGATAATATATCTCGTAGAACTTGTACATATACAATAGAGCAGAAAATAATTTATAAATTGATATCTAAATAGAAATATTATAAATAATGTTTTGGTTTCATATATAATTTTAACATTTATCTACCAAGACGATTTTACTATGTGAAAAAAATTTCATATATACACGAAAAATTAATTCAATCAACTTTAAATTGATTTTGTTCTTTATATTGTATAAGAATTTTGAATTATAAGAAAATTAACTTAAGTATATCAGAATATTATTACTAATGAACATTGTGGAAATTTGTTAGTCTCTGTGTATAACACAATGAATATGTTAACAGAATGCCAAATAGAATAATATTTGTCAACGTGCAATGCATCTAATTGTAAATATATGTAACATTATTATTATACTATTATTATAATATTAATATTATATTAATTATATAATAATTTCTCTAAATTGATGACTAAAAAAATGACATTTTTATGTTTGTGCGGTTATATCGTCTCTAGGGAAAATTAAGTAAAATATTGAATGAACGCGGCGGCGTTTTATATATATATAATATATATCTGTATATTTTACTTATATAGAAAAATATTTCTCTTGTATTTAATCGGGTAACTTAAGTTACATATATCATATGACCAGCAAGATATTTATCTATTTGACAAGAGTATATTTATATATAAATTGGATATATATTGGATATATAATGGGTCAGCAGTGCAGAAAAGGTTTTGTTTACTAACAAAATTGTACATATATAAGTATATAAAAAATATATTTTCATTGATATAATTTAGAAATAAGAAACCGCATGTATATTTATATTTTATATGGTATATATATGCTATATATCCTATATATAAATAATACGCTGTCATTTATTATTTATGATTTAAAAGTGATTTGTGATAAGTTTTTAGAGTACGTATATTATTATTATTATTATTATATACAATAAGATATATTATATATATAAAGGGGTTGAAATATTATTATTATGATCATTATTAAACTTTGATATATCCATATGTATAAAAATATACTCTTATATATATAAAAATATATACAAATAAATTCATATGAAGGCTGTACAAAATATAATATTATTTATTTTTATCTATAGATAGAGATGATGATGAATGATTTTTGGTAAAAAAAAGAGGTCATTGTATTATAAATAACAAGAATAATATCGGTTATTGTTAACAACCATATAACTGAAAATGTGTTACATATATTTTTTGTGCTACAAAACATCTGTTTATGCGAAATCAATAATAAAAGATGTACCACAGTTTTTTTTTTTTTTTTGGTGACATCAATGAATTTAAATAATTTTAATTGATTAATGAAATTGTCGGTACTACATTTGTATAACATTATTTATTACAATACTAATTATGCGAGTATACACTTTTATGTATATACAATTTTCGTATGTGTAAATAAATTTATTTTAAAAATTTTCCTTTTCATTATAAGATTAAATATTATAGTGATAAAGTTTTAAAATAGAGAACGTAAATAAAAATATATATATATATATTTAGTTATAGTTAAATATATTCCTGTGCAGTTATTTAATTATAAAATCCATTCGTATATAGAATAGTGTATCTCGCATCACATAGCATATGTTATTGTATATCTTCTTAAACACAATTAACCATATAGCAAATAAATGTAAAGTAAAAATGAAAAATTAAAAATGTTTGTATTTTGAATTGTTTAACTATACAAAAATGCAAATATATAGTATACATGAACCTATACAGATTTATAAAACTATAGTAAAAAGTCGTTTTTTGTTATTAAACAAATAATAAATATATTTATATATATATATAGTAATATAATATACAGCATTTATTTGTATAAATATATAATTTTAAATAGAAAGTTTTTTATTCATCACTCTTATGTATATGAAATTAATTGTTTATATAATTGAAATGAATTGTTTAATCAACTCATTAATATTTAATTTATTTAAATTTCTTTCGTTCGCAACCTCCTTTTTTTTTTAATCTTAATAACGTAAATTTAATTTAAATTCCCACGCAACTTTTACATATACACAGTATACACATATTTATTATTATTATTATTTCTGTATATATAGATATAATAGATATAAAATTAAACAAATAAAATTTTATTTTATTCTTCATATATAACAAGAATTATAAAACAAAATGTTTTTGTTGATAAACAAAAAATTTTCGGATGACAAAAATTTCTATATATATAATTTCCATTGAATCCTTTTTTTATATACAGAGAGAAAAAAGTCTATATTTATATAAACGAGGATTATAATTTAGCTATACACATAATATATATAATATTTACATTTTGGATTTATTTTTAATTAATCCTCTATATATATATTTATATGTAATGTTTATTATATAGATAGATATATGAATTTAATTCATACATATATATAAAAAAATAAAGCAAATAGATACATATATATAGATGCCTTTTGCTGCGTATTTCAAATTGTATATACAAATAAATTATATATATACGATGTATATAATGTCGATATCATACATATAAACATATATATATATATATAGGGTCTGTTTTAATGATAAAATTATATATATTATATTATAGTATATCATGAATATAACAAAAATAAATAAGCTTCAAATATAATTTATATATACATAATGTTTCAAATATATATACAAATTTTGTATTATACAAACATTCGCTATTTAATTCAAAATACGAGTTGATATTGTGACATTCAACATTTGCTAATAAAATTTCAGTATTTAGAGATTAAATTAAAAGTTCCTGACTTTTGAGTTTTGTTTGGGTGGGATATGTGTTATTTATCATATATATACAAAAACTCATAACATTTATATATTTAGGTATATATAAATCATAATTATACGTCTGTCTTTACAAATAGTTGTTTTTTTTAGTTTATATACATATAGTGTATAATTTGTGTAATTTACACAGAATGTCTACATTTCTAAATGTAGTTTTTTTTTGCATGTGCAATATCAATGCACTTTATACTATATATATAACATAATCATATTGTAGTGTTACTATTTAAGAATGTTAAAATGATTTCTTTTAATTAGATTTTGAATATTTTGTAATGGTATATTTCTTATGAATATGATTTTGCAAATTTTTGTATATCGACGAAATTACTAATGCAAAAAAAACTAAATACCGAATTGTTATAATGAATGTATTGCATAATTTTAACATAAAACTTTGTCTGACTGCTGTCTTGCCACGTCAACGATTCATCAACTACATCAAAATTTAATGTTTGTTTAATCCTTTACACATTTCAATAAACAAAATAATTAAGGGCATATCTATCTCTATATGGTTATATATCATCATTTGATGATGTATGTGTATACTATATAATATAATAAAATGAAATGAGTATGTATTATATAGTTATATATAGGCATCTGTTTGCAAAACAAGCAACAAATTTGTAGTCTAAAATATTCGAATATTGATTTAAATGATACTATATTTATATAGAATAAATCGAATTAAATATTCTATATATAATGTAAAATATATATATATGTATATGTATTTAAAAATATAAAACATAAATAATTTAAGTAAATAAAATTTCACATATATGTATATAAAATTAATGTAATAATAAGAGCTATATATTTGGATATTCAAACTCTATAAAATATAAATTATATAATGTTATACAATTCGATTAAAGGTATGTAAAAAACTGCATTTCCATTTTAACTATATATTTCGTTATGTATATAATAAAATTAATATGTATATTATCCGGTGTTTGTGATATATATATATATATATGGATTGTTTTAGGTATTTAAAACATATATACATATGAGCATATGAGATATCCGTATACAAATATCAGAAGAAGATATATATACCAGTAAAACAGAATCTTTATATATATATATATGGTATATATAAAGGATACAATTTAGGGAGAAAGAAAATTAAATAAGGGTATATGCCTTGACTGTATATATATTTATATTCGAGGTCAAAAATAAAGTAAGTATACGTATAGATACAATCCACACAATATTTTATAGATGTCCCTTAATCATTGCATTTTTTTTTCTTATATAATATACATTTATACATATATGATATATAATATATAAAATTATATATAAAAATATATTTCTTTTTCCCTCTTTATATTATTTTTAAAGATTTTTTCATATTATATAGAAATACAATATACAATAAAAATGTATATAGCAACATTTTCATATATATATGCGTACAAAATATATAATGTTAAGACTAACCAATTGGTAAGGAAATTGTTCAACTACGAAATTATATTATACTAGAAATTATATTGATGCAATATATATATATATTGTGTTTTGGATGTTTATATGTACAGAGATATATAGGATGGTAATAAAGATAAAATACTTTACACAGTATATATAAGATACGAATCACCATAACCATATATATCCTTTATAATATTACATTCATCTGCTTCTATATATAAACTACTATATAAATAAATGAAACATATAAAAGTATTATAGGATATAGACCTGCTACCAGAAATGTTATATCGAATTTTAAGGTATTTCATATACGTATCTTTCTTTTCTTTTCGGTTTTTGTATATTGTATATTATATTAAAAGAATTCCTGTTGTGATTTACGTATATTATTTAGAAAACGCATATTAGAACAAAATGTATAAATTATACATGTAAATGATGTACTTATATATAATATAATATTTATTGCTTAATCAAATATTTCTGTACACAATTATATTAACTTTTATTTTTAATATCAAAGCAATTATATCAATTAAAATGATCACCCAACAATTAATGTAGGGGTCCGTATAATGTAAATATAAAATAATGACTTCTTCTGTGACATAAGTGACATTGCTTATTAAAAAATATCTACATAAATGTTCCCCATATTTTTCTTTAAATTAGTATATAGTCTCACAGTTTGTTGATCTACAAAATGTTGAAGATTTATATATACATATTATTTCTTTACATTGAGTGTCGCATATAACCATACTGATGCATATACGCGGAGTATAAATGGTGCAATATCAAATATCATATTTGTCAAACCATAGCCAAATCGCATGTTAAACAATAAACGAAACGACATAAAAGTAAAAAGCAGTAGTAATAGTTTTCTTTAAAAAATAGCCAAAAATATTTTACCCTTTTGAAAAACCATTTTCAATTTTACTATTAAAAGATAAAAATTTAAAAACTTCCAGTTTTTTCAAACACATTTTCTATATATTGCTATAAAAAATGTATATGTGATATATGTGAAAAAAGTTGTATTTCATTGACCGCACCGCGCGCGTTTAAAACGACAAATTATGCGATAAAAAAAACTAAAAAAAAAAAACTTTTGTGAAAATAAAATGACAGAAAACTATAAGTTTTTATTTTTGTTAAATAAAATTATATTACGATATTTTTCTTTCATTCATTTATTTATTTATTTTATTTTGGCTATAAATGTGGAAAATTATTTAAAAAAAAAATATATATAAATCGAAAAGAGAAAGTTTTCCTTATTTGTATATTATCTATACTCGTATATTTTATCTCTACATTTATGATGTGCGGTATAAATATATAAATGGAAATTCTGTTTTATTGGTACCTATCTTACATTTATATTTATAAATGTTATATTTTATATAACATAATTTCTTTTGAATACACACAATTTATGAAAAATAATATAAAATTGCGTTTTCCCGTGATTGTGCGGTAAAACTTTTTCCTTCAATATGTATTTGTATATATATGGTTAGTTGTTTTTACAATTATATCTATATTTATGTAATTTATTCAATACAAGTTATTTTCTATATATAGTACCCGACCGCCAGTACGTAAAATTTTAGTTCATATTATTCGAAACAATATGTTAAAATTTAACTTTATCAAATAAAAAAAAAAACTTTAAATATAATCTTTATATCCTTAAATAAAACATATGAATATTGCAAATTGTATACAAATGTATTTGAAAAATTATTTATATAGAAAATGATATTCTGTTATTATTAAAACAAAACAATGATAAAATTTATTTAAAGATCATTATTTTTGGTTTGTTAAATATATAAAATTCGGTGCTTTATAAATGCAAACTATATAAATTTCTGAATATTAAACTACTGTTATACGCATCTATATTATAGTGTATTAGTTTTCCGACATAGGAAAACGTATATCTATATGCCGTTAAAATATATGATATACGAGTATATAAAATTATCTAGTTTATTATATCCATATGTACAAATAAAAAAAATATGTGTATATATAACCGCATCATTTCATACTGTGCGATCATAAATTAAATCTAATTGAGTTGATATTATGTTTTGTTCACATATCGCTATAAAATTCATATATGTTACAATATAGAAAAAAATATTTTACAATTGTATAATATATATTAATAAAAAACAAAAAGCAAGTAACCCTATGAGAATTCTATTATACAATCGGTATGAATAATGGTTTTTAATTTTATCATTTGAAGTGTGTTTTTTTTTGTTCAACTATCAAGTACCTTAGTTTTTGTATATATAATGAAAGTCAGTTTTTATATATAATAAACTATTGCATTTTAATTTACACATATATATACTATAGTCTATCTATATATAAAAAAAAATATTTATAAAACACAAGTTAGTCTATATAAATATGCTTTGAGTTGGTATATGAATTAATTTTTTATTAACTATATATACATATATTTTTTTCCATTCCTGCTAAATGTATATATGTTGAACGGCGTTATCAAAGATGCTACAGTAAAAACACAATCATTTATTATTTATAAATTTTAAGAAAAATTATATTAGTATTAAAATGGTAAAATTGTGTATTATATTCAGTTTTTAAACTCAAATAAAATATCATTCAAACTTCACTTCACACTGCGTCGTCAACGGTGCAATACACATTTTATTTAATCTATCTCTTGTGGATTAAAAAGTACACAAAAAAAAAGAAAATACAAAAATGAAAAACACATTCTGTAATGTAATAATAAATATCAAAAATATACTGATATATAATAACAAACATTTATTAATGAGAATATAAAAAAAGCTGAAATGAAAAAAAAGGGATAATATCATAATATTTAATACAACATTTATATATATTAAATATAAGTAGGTATATACAATCATATAGATGAAGGGTATAAAGTAGAAAAGCAGTACGTATAAATGAAAAATATTATATATAGTATAGTATAGTATATATAATTAACGATTTTTTAATGACTCTTGAAATGTTTGTTCAAAAATTCTATAACTTCACAAACATATAATAAACATTATATTATATAGAATAAGTAATAATAATCATAATAAAAATTATGTATATAATAATAATAATAATAGTAATAACAACAATAATAATATAAATATAAATGAAGAAGGGCATTTAAAAAAAAATAAATTGCCTTTAGGATTGAAATTTTACTGTTTATATATTATACATTTTTAGATAATTTTATTATTATATTTAACATTCAAATAATAAATGAAAATGCTCATCATCATATGACATAAAGCGATAATTCGTACATATATAATATGAAAAAGACATAATAAAATTTCTTTCTTTTTTTAATACAATTTTAAATATTATATACATATATACATTTAAGTATGTATGTATATACATAATAAATATGTATATCAATTTAATTTTAATTATGTATATCCATTATTTGGTTGTTGTAAATGAAATGCGCGATTTTTCTAGTTCATATCCATATTATTCATTTAATATTAGATAGACGGCGAAAAATATTAATCTTGTAATGCACAATAACTGAATTGTTGAAATATTTCTGGTCTACGATGTGAATATAATTTGCAATAAAATCCTATTGATTTACTCAGAATTCATGCCATATAAAGTTTATAGTTAGTTTGATATCATTCTTTTTAAAAATAACACCATTCAAATTCAATGACCATAAATATGATATAACAATTTTATTTAAATATACCAATAAATATTTATAAGTCGACTTCATTTCTATATTTGTGTATGTATGTATATATAAAAATAATATACCCAAACATTGTAAAAGGAGTAAAGGATTAACATGAATTTTAAAGGATATATTATATTATTATGTATATTCTGTTTTATAGTATGATTGAAATTTGAAATATATACGTATAAATATTTTTAAACATTTGAAATTTGATGTTATAGAAAATTTAATATATATATATCATTTCAAGATTAATGGTTATATTATGTTATTATTGTTTAAAATTTTAAATTCTGAATACGAATTATATATTTACAGGACTGTGTATACATATAGCACGTACATACGTAAGTCATACGATAGAAGTGACATATATATATATATATACAAATTATTGTATATTTAGTATATATATTTTAAATATACATAATTTAACATAAATACATATATATAAATATAAATAATCAAATGATCTATATATAATGGCATTATATTTTTCATTATATTTATGCGTTTTTAAGTATAGTCTTTCTGTGTGTGTTGTTAAATCATACATCCAAAAGATGTCATAATTATAATATATTGATAATAAAATAATGTATAACCATTTTTGCGTATTCTATATTAAATTAATTTTCCAAAAAAATAAAACTATAATAAAACGTATTTTTGAATGGAAAATTCATTAAATTTTAAAAATTCCATCGAATTACATTGTTATATATACATGAATTTTCCTTTTATTTGTCTATACCAGGGGATCTAAAAGGTACCAGCGGAATCCATCCATTTTTGCAACTAAAAAGTTGTCTAAATTACAATAAATAATAATAATCAAATTATTATAAGTATTTTGAAATTACTGCCGAAGCCATATCTTAGAAATATAGTCCAAATAAAAACCAAAACTTCAAATAATAATTTTATGACATATATAAAATCCATTAAAGATGATCATCGCAGCGGGTGATGGTTTGGGTATATATCGTACCCTGTATATAAAATGCAATGAAATAATTTATGGAATTTAAAAAATTCGATATTTATACGTGACCTGAATTGAATGAATATTTATATATATAGAGGATGTTTTCGGAAGAGTTTAATATAATAATACAAAAATGTTATTCATATTATTCAAATATTATTAAATATTAAATGTTTGTTATTATTTATTTTTATATATATAAATATTTCAATTCAAAGGATGATTTTTCAACATAAATGAATTAATATTAATACCAGTATATAGTTATATAGACATCAATTTGTGGAATATCAAAAGAAAAAGAAAATTATTTATTCATAACATATTTTTCCGTAAATGTCGAATGACGATTATCTGTTATATATGTTTGTAGTGAATTTCGATAAAAAAAGGAAAACTATATAATTTTCAATAAACTAACTTTTATATATATACATTTAAATTTATATAGAATGTATTATACATATATGTGAAACCAATTTTCTAATACATAGTTTTTTCATATATTCATATATAGGTGATATCTTAAATACACAAACGCAATCATTTATTGAATATATATACAAAAAAAATAATAATATTTTAATATAAAAACTTTCCAATCAGAAAATTTTTAAAATGAAAATAAAAATTGGAATTGAAAAACTTTCTCGGTTTTTTTTTAAGTTCATTTTTTTTCTACTTTATATATTTTTTCAATATAAAATTATATATACCATTTTTTCCATATGTTTATACAAATTTTAAACATATATGTATATATATTTAGAGCTGATAAAACGTTGAATTGATATACAATTCTATATACGTGTATATCATATAGTAGGTATATATAAGAATATATATTTAAGTAAACACATTTGTATTAGAATCGTATTAGTTATTTTAAATTTAATAAAATTCGTTTATTTATTTTTGTTATACAAAAGAAAAATATATACAAAGCCGCATATATATTTATATATATTATATAATAATAACACTCTTTTTGTAAATAAATACATTGAATTTTACCATACACCATATATACCTTACATTACACAAATGAAAATGCAATTGTAGCATAAAAATTTATGAATGGAAATTTTCTATATACGAATATATGTAAGAAGAAAATAAGAAAAATAAGTAAAATAAATATCCAAATATGTATAAATATAATAGAGGTATATATACCTCACCTATATATATATATATATATATATGTATATATATATTATAAACAAATAAAGAAAATGTGTATTATATACATTGAAAATTGCAATAATAATAAACAGTAATAAAATATATTGAATTATATAAAGTATTTTCCACTTCGTTTTTGGTTTTATTATATATATTTGGTTATATACACTATAAATATGTATATATATATATTGTTATTATTATACCTATATATACGGTACATTTCAAATCATTAAACCTAATGATGATCATTCTCTTATAAACAATATGTTATACAAATATATTCATTATATAATCCTATTGTTTTATATAGTTAAGTGTAACAGTATATATATGCATATTTATCTACTTAATTACATTTATATATATAGAACGAAAATTTGAGATGAATATTTCCCTTGAATATAAGAGATTTCGTTGTCTATAAATATGTATAAATAAATAGGTATATTGGTTCTCATTTAATTTTCATATCCTTCTTTATATGTATATATATATATATATATATATATATCTCCTTTTTAAAGATGTTATATAAATAAACATATTCATGAATTTATATATTTTCATTTCAATTCGCATTGTATATATAACGAAAACGAATATTTACTGATTGTTATAGAAAATACTTATGTATTTATATATAATTAAAATTTTTTAAATTCTTCTAAATATTTTTCAATATATTGTATATGTTGTTATGCATAATATAAATAAAAAATTTAATTTTTTTTTTGATTTACATTAAAATTTTTCTCCCCGTATTTTAAAAATCATTTTCATCTTTTACATTTCGTTTCATTGCATATATATATACTATCGTTTAATGTTTATATATATGATGTTTACTTTAATCAAAATTTATATGTACACATTATTGTTGTAAATTGTATAGATATAAATGATAACATAATAATATAAATAAAAAACATTTTTTTTTGGAAATATATACATATAAAATATCCGTATATATAGACCTAAAAACATCTGTAGAATCAGTATTACCAGTATTACCGCCATCAACAGCAGCATCAGCACCAGAATTATACGTCGAATTGAGTCAATCAGCATGAATGTAAATAGAGTTGGCAAGAGATGCAGACCATCATCATCATTAATATCATTATTGCTATATATATATATAAATAAATACAGCACAGCATCCACAACAGTATCCCTATGTTCATTATATATTTGAAAATGATGTTCGCGTTATGTTTATGTTGCATTTGCATTGCATATATATACATTTTTTTTTAAATATATAAAATCTCTCTGAATAAACATTTTTCTCAGCCTCAGCACCGTGTGAAATATGTATATATAACCAATATATATCAAGTTATGCGATGATGCTCCATCCATTCATTCATTCATTCATTCCCAATATTCTATAGGGGGGTTACATATGTATTATCATTGCAATTGAATAAACGTACAGAATGGTATAGTATATAGTATATATGATATGCATATGATATGATGTGTATATACATAAAACAAGCAAACCAAACAGAATAATATTAGTATAGAATATAACAAACAGCAACAGAAATTTTATTTATAATATTTTTGTTTAGTTGAGTTTTGTTCTTCGCGTCGTATGGATATCGAGTTTTATATGTATAAATTGAAATTTATTTAACATAATATTTGTTTGAATCTTTTAGTAAAATTAAAAAAAAATTATCGACTAAAAAGATTAGAATTGGTAAAAAGAATAATGCAGTGATATTTCAATTATCTTCACGTTTATCAAAATTATTATAAAAATCCGAAATAATTACAACCATTTTTGTTTGTGTGTTTTATTTTATATACGATAAATTTAATAATTTTGTTTTTAAATTTAATGTGGAAAATTTTTTAAAGGAAAACAAATATTCAAAATAAAATGTGTAACAAATTTATTCCAAAATTATCATTAGGATGATATATATAGGTGTTAATATTTTATCGGCAAGAAAAAAATGATATATGCCATCGATATATAATGATGTGGTGTGTGGTTATTAATTTTATTTAAGTTTATCAAGAATTAAGAATTCTTACAAATAATCGGGTATAAAACATAAATAAGTGAAATTTTTTTTATTATTCATTTCTTCTTCAAAAGGAATAATTCAAATTAAGTTTTTTTTTTGGTTTTTCGTTTTTTTTCTTTTTGTATTTTCATTTTCATATATCTTGTTACATTCTATTCTATTAAAAAATTGTATACATATATAGTTTATACTTAAAACAAAAAAAAAGAAGATATTCAAATATATTATGGGTAAAATAACTGCATCCAATTGCCATAAAACGATTTATGACAGCAATAATAAGGATATTGATGATGAAAATCAAAACCATCATCATCACATTCTTAGTCAATCAATTGGAAATTTATTAGTGTATACGATAGTTATATTTTCATTGGGATTTTCAATTTATACAAGTTATCGTCAAACACATTTAGAAGATAGAATACGTCACATGCGACATTTAGATGATCGAATAAGTATTTTAGAGGCACGATATCAAAATATTCAATTGCTATATCCACAATCGACAACGACTGGCGTAAATAGTGAATTTTCTAATGTAGCCAATGTTGTTAGAAAATTATCATTAGAGGTAGCCGGTATACAACGTTTACGCAGAGATGTATCACATTTACAAATAAACAGAAGTCAACGGCAAACTTCCGTACAACAAAGTCCAGAATGTGTTTGTCCTCCAGGTATGTAACATTATTGTAATCATTTCTATATCTATATCTATATATATATATAAATAATCCATATGCCATATCACATATATAAAATGTGTATGTGCACCTATTTATAGTACATAATACTATTTTATTCATAATAAATCGGTAAAACTTTATATAAATACGAATATATACACACACGAGTGTGCATACAATGCATTTATTTAAATAAATAAATGACAAAAATTTACATTTTACATGATTTTTAAAAAGTATTTAATGCATATATAAAGAAAAAATGAAAAAACAGAAAACCTGAATAGGATTATACCATACTATATATATAAAAAAAAAATAATAACATATTTATTTGTTGTAATTTATATATAAATGCACATATAGGTTATATTATAATATAATGTGTTTCTTCCCACCAAATATCAGATAAGCGCATTACAAGTTCTTTGAAAGAAGAAAAAAAAATTATAACAAGCATATACTTACATACTTTTATATACGATTTTCTAATAATTTATTTTTACTTTTTTCATATATAATACGATAATGTATATTCATACAATATATTCAACTATTCCTCTATATATATATATATATATTCATACAGAAGTAAAATTTGTACAACAATAATTGTATATGTTTTTATATGGAAGAGATGCACCAAACAAGATTTGTATTATATATTCAATATTTTAGTCACAATTGAAAATAAACGAATTTAAAAATGTATTTTATATATGTTTATAAAATAAATACAAGATTTTTCGTTGTAAAATATAATTAAATTCGTATAAAATAAATATAAGAAAAGGAAAAGCTCTTGAATTCGTTTTAATGAAAATGATTATATATATATAGTTGAATTGAATAATGTACATATATAAAAGCTGTTTTATAATTTAGAATGTGTAAATGGAAATTTTTTTTAACTTCATTTATGTTATTTATTATCTCGGTTATAATTATTCGATACAACAGGTTTTTTTTATAAAATTGAATGATAATGTATTGTGTATCTTCTTAAATTTCATGATTTATACACTAAAAATAATCTGTAAAATCTCTCTCTATATATATATATAGATAATAAATAATTATGTATGTATATATAGATATGATAAAAAAATAAGAAATGCGTTGTTTTAAAAAATTGCAAATTTAATTTTGAACATTGCTTTAGTAATAATAAGTAACAAGCGACTAGCGATTTTTATTATATTCATAAACTCATATAATAAAAATTGTGAATTCCTTAAGTAAATTTTCTTTAAAAATAAAATAAAATGTATCTTTGTCCATAATTTTAGTATTCTCCTATTGTCTAAAAGCTATATATACACATTTGATACACATTTGATTTTAAAAATGAAATGTATAAAATTTCTCACATTCTTTGATTTAATATATTATATATATATATGTATAATATATGAAATAAACAGCGGTATAGGAATAACAAATATATACTATATATATATATATATGTATATGTATGTGTTTATTCCAAGACAAAATGATAATGGAATTTCTGTTCAATAAGCAATTTAGCGATATGTATATATCTATATACAGTATCAAAAAAAAAAACTTTATTATTGAATTATCTATATATATATATATATTGTATGTATAAATATAGAAAAAATGTATATATCCTAGATATATGTATGTACGTCTAAAAATGGCAAACAATATCGTTTGTATATATTTTAATACGAACAAAAAAATAAACATTTAATTAACCTTTTGTTATATAAGTAAATTTTTTTCTTTTATCTGGGAAATTCTATTTTGGAAAATTAATGCACGACCTCTCATCGCCTATATATACTATATATCAATAGAATAATTATGAGTTTTATTATATATGTTTGTGCACATGCATACCCATATATATATATATATAGAAAGATACACTAATGATCATAGTAAAATTATATTCTAAATTTTATATATTGCAAAACATGCAGTTATTATATATGATAAAGTGTTTGATTCTCCAGTTAGTTTTATTCTAAAATATATACGGTCCATTTAAATGATCCTTTCGGTATCATTTAATTGTGGTTAATAATATCTAATTTTTTGCTTTATATAAGCATATTTTTAATATAAACCAATTTAAATTTATTAAAGAAACTATTTTGATCATGTGCTTGTTTGTGTATATAACCATATATATGAATGATCATTATTAATTTAAATCGATGGATACAATATGCATATATAAAGATAGTATACGTGTACTTTAGATATATAAACAAATTCGAATGTAAGATAATACGATTTTTGTATATGCATATGATATATGTATACGATATATAGGTAAATATACATTAAACATATACCATATAACATATATTAAAAAAAGAAAAACCTCTAGAACTGATTTTTCTCATTTATATATATAATATAAATATTTAAATTGAGAATTTCCTTTCATTTAGCTATATCTATTTAAAATTTTCAATGTTGATTTTATATATACGTTCTTTTATATGAATTTATAATACATTATATATTGGCTATGTATATAGATGAGGGATTCATATTACATATTCCTATATATATATATATATTATCTATATGCTATTATTAATATTGTATATGAAGATATATTGTACTATTCAAATAAATATATATAATATAAAATTTTTTTTATTATATATACCATATATAATATACTTAAAATTACAATAAATATACGAAATACACATTTTTTATTGAGTTTTCCATTAAAAGTGTATGCACATATTTGTATAAGTATATGAGATGTTCATTTAGATTCATTTTGCATATACATTTTATAATAGAATAATTTATTTGAAAAAATAACAAATATAAGATATATTATATTTATATTATATTGCATATTTAATTTATTTTGGTATTTTTTACAATTTGATATCATATATATATACATATATATATATATATAATAAAAAATATCAATAAAAAATTTTAATGATTTGCGTATACATTTTTATATGTGTATATATGAATCAGTGAATATAAAATTGATTGCAAATTTTAATATTTTATTTATATAAAAATGTTAATTTTAATGCGACCAATTGTATAATTAAAGTGATAAAAATAAAACGTTAACATTTTTATGTTTTTTAGGTCGACATTTTAAGAAATAAATAAATTTTATTATTTGTGGTCACTCCATTCTCCATATAATAATTACTAAATGCATAATTTTCTATTAATTTGATTACATAAAGTTCAAAGAAAAACGTTTGCATTTTTTCAACAAAAAAATAAACAGGAATCTAATATCCACTTTTAAAGACGCAATAAAAATGCGGTATAACTTTACCATTCAGTCATTTTTTTTTCCTTTTTGAATAAGAAAATTTAAAAAATTGTGAAAAACATCATACGGTGGTGCGGTTTTATTTTATTTTATTTTTCATAACTTTTCATATTTTACTATAAAATAAAAAATGAAAAATGTAGTTACCGACAATTGCAACATGCGGTACGTATATTTGAATATGCCTTATTTATTTTTTGTATGTGCCTTTCATTCATATATATATTATAAAAGCTATATAAATATATATTTTAAATTTTAATGCATGCAAATATCCTAAATATATATATACGATTACATTCAATTTTTTTTTATTTTAAAAAGAAAATATATTCAAGCATTTTTTTTCTTATTACTTTAAAGTTGTTTTTTATTATTATTTTTGTTATTTTCTTTAGATTTAATATAATTTTTCAATTTATATTTTTACCGCATTATAATATATATGTTTCAATTGAAATCTTGAGACGTATAACTATATACAAATAATAGTATATATGTTTATTATATTGAATGAATACATAACTCAGCATGAATGCAAAAAAGAAAAATGTTTATGTAGCATATATGATATATAAAGTGTAAGAATAAACCAAATTCAAGATTAAAAATCAGACCATTATGGATGGTTTTTCATTCAATGATGTACTCACATCTCACAATTCTGCAGGAAAGTTAATATAATTTTAACATGTATATAGTTTTTTTTTAAATATAGGAATTATACTTGGATATTTAAATGTTTAAATGTAAAACGCAAATGATTACTGTAAAAATTAATCAAAAAAACATTAATCCATATTGTATATAAGCTTTATATGGATTTTTTATTATCAGATTTAAAATATCAGTATTTTATATTTTACTTTTTCTATATTAAAAGCAACCTAAAATACAATACCATAGATATATGTATAATACTTAAAATACATGTAATTTTCTGTTCTAAAATATCGAATAATATAAATAAAAGGAAAAAAAATTATATATATTTTATTGATTGTACAAAA
The DNA here is from genome assembly GCA_958336335.1 of Dilophus febrilis. NCBI lineage: Eukaryota > Metazoa > Arthropoda > Insecta > Diptera > Bibionidae > Dilophus > Dilophus febrilis. The sequence continues at coordinate 50,554,007 of OY284468.1, forward strand.
CAAAGAAAATATGCAAATTTTTAGGTCTAATACCAAAATAAATCCTGATAAAATTATTATACACATTTTATTTTGTCCAAAAAATCTGCTTTATATATAAGCAAATTGACAGAGATAATGTATACATATATACAAATATATAGATATATATCTGTTTTAAAATCGTATATACTATAGTATGAAATAAACAAACAAAAAAGTTGTCATTCTAATTTAAAGAGTATATATACAAAAAATTTTATTTAAATATTTGGCAGTTGATTATTATAAATTATTCAATATTATTAACCTCTTTTCTTAATGAAAATATGCATTAAATATTTTAACAAGTATATATGTTTTAAAACTATAATTATAAATACATGTATGTGACTGTAGTGTACACTGTACACTGTATCGTACACTGTATATATATATATTTAAATATCGTTAAAACTATACAAATATATAAAAAAATAATGCTATAAAATAAATTTGTTTAATACCCAATGAGTCAGATATATATACTTATGCATATATATCTAGAAGTAGAGTGTATATAAATATTAATATACCAACTCGTATATATGTCATGTTGCATTTAATTTTAAATATGAAAAAAATTTTTTAAACCTCCAGATATCTTAATAAATGTATTTAAAATGTACATCTCTTTAACGCAGAATAATAATAAAATAACAAAAAAAGAAATGATATTGCTATAAATTTATTTCATTCATTATAAAAAAATAAAAATAAACAATAAAATGTAATAAAATATTGTTTATCTTTTATTTGTGGTGTGTCTTATTATATAGTATATAGCTTATTTATTCAAATGAACCTTGTTTAATATGCATTATATATGAATGTTTTTAAAATGTGTGTAAGTATTAGGGTAGCTTTTTTTTCCACATAATACTATATTATCATTTTAATATAAAATGAATAGATTTTACTATACATCCATCTATATGCGTAATATTAAATCCTAATATAATCTCGTTGTTGCGTGATTGATTGATAATGTATTGTATAAATTACTATAGATAAGTGTTTACTATAATCATTGATATAGAAATTAAACGGTACTTATTATTATCTACAAAAGACCAAGACAATTTTTTATAGTTCTTAAAATGTTAATTATACTAATTTCAAATCGAATGTAATCAATTTAACACAATATATAATAAAAAACAACATCGCGGCACCCCTAAGATTTTTTTTATATAATATCAGCATACAAAATGAATTGTTTTTACACTTCTATATATTATTTATTTAAATATAATAATAAATAATGAAATATATACCCACGTACGTAATACCACATCAAAAAAAAAAAAGTAAAATATAAATAAATATAAATGAAAGGGAATTCGCAATCCTCTGGTACAATTATTAATGGTACAATTATTTTAATTTAATAAAAATAAAACTGATGCTTAAAGTTTATATACCCGTCAAATAATAACAATTTTAAATATATTATAAATAGATTTATGTTTAAAATGTAAAAAGAACTTTATATATATTTGAATTGTATTTTTTTTTTGTAAAATTTTATTATATATGAAAAGAGCAAAATGCGAATTCATAAAATTTCATTTTATAATAAGCGTTATTTACATGCATATTTATATAGATATGGTATATATAAAAATGAAATTTCAATAATAAATTCCATTATATTTATATGTACAAATATTGAATCAAGAAATGTTTTTATTGGATTTTATTATATAAAGCGAATAAAAATATTAAGTAATTTTTCAATATCTTGAAATGTGTATATAAGAAATGTATTACTTCTGTGTAAAATATTTACACATATCTTATACAGACGCATAATTTGAACAATATATTTTGTAAGGATAATTTTTCTTTACAATATAACGATTATTTTGTTTGTGTATTATAATATATGGAAAGCAATCAATTGATCAGTTGTGAGCTCTACATATAGATATATATATGATTATAGTAATATTATATAAAGATTTATGATTCATTTATTATTGAATAAAATAAAATTATCTGATTTAACAAATTTTATATATGCATATATAGATATATTCAATTACTAAATGTAATTTAATACGATAATGTATGAGTTTAAGTTTATATTATAAAAAAAAATTCTTTGTTTTCTTTTTATTTCTGATAAATGGTACATTTAGCATCATATTAAGAGGATTAAATTTGATCTTAATATGCATCATTCATTCTTTGTTTTTTTTATGTATATGATAACTATATCATTTAAGCATTTCAGAGACAAAAACTTCGCATATGTTACATAAAATAAACGAAAATACAAAACGTATATTAACAACAATAAAATCAACACGCACATGTACAATTATTTTTTACTTTATTATATATATACTGTATTACATTTTATTAACTTGCATTTATTTTATATATGAACATGATGAAAAAATTTAACAAATAATAAAATTTTATATTCTTGTATCCTTTACAACATGATATTCATATACATAATGTATAAATAGATGTATATGGTTCATTTTATATAATGTTTATATGTACATTTTTAGTTTTTATATACCGACGGATCCATATATATATAACATATATGAAATTAACTGGACTTTGCTTTGGAAAAATAATTTTATATCTTATAGTACATATATGCATACCATAAAAAATCAAATCAATGCTACTTGTATCAAAAATGGTATTTATACTTATATATTTATATATCGTCAGATTTTAATCTTTTTTTCTACATCTTTCATCGCTCATTGTATATAGTTCTTATATAGCTCTTATTGGCGAATATCAAATAGTTAAAATATACCGCACATTTTTATTTATATACATACGAATTTTCTTTGTTATACGTATATTTTTAAGAAAGGAATAACATTTACAGTCACTGTATTCAGATACATAATTTTCTGCCAAATTTGAGGTTAAAACATAATGGTTTTACTTGCATCTACGGTTATTCATCATTAGAATACTCATAAAAACAGTTAAAAAATCCTCAGTAGATATATCATATACCAATATCAAGCAGCTATCAGTAAATATTATTATACATATATGATCATATAAAATTTAAAACCAAATAAATTGAAACATTCGAAAAACAATATAAATCAAAAAAAAAATATAGTTATGGTAAGGATCCATTAACAACCTTAACAAAATCATGATTGAATAATAAATATTCCTGTATAAAACTTATACAAAAACGATATAAATAAGTACATTTGAAATACATTGTGTGTATGTGTGTGTCCAACAGTAAAACTGACCAACCAAAACCATATATATATAATTATTGTAATGTTTATCTAATAATAAAAAAAAAGAGTGGTAATTTAGTATATAACATGTTTTGCAATAAAACTAAACACACATGCTGAATGCATACCTATATAAGTATATACATATATATTTATACATATCTCGTATATAATGTTCCTTTTTATGTACATAAAACATGACAGATATATTATTATACCATATACAAAATTATAGAAACAATAACGAACAAAAAACAAATATTTATATAAATAAAATGAAATAAATTACAAAAAAAAGATAATAAAATCAAATATAGTCATTGATATCATAGCCCGTGTGCTATCAGCACTTTTAAGAACATTATATATATATGTATACAGCAATAAGAAAAGTGCATATTCATTAATATATTTATGTGTTTATTTAAAAATAATATAATAAATGACTGTATATAGTATAATATCATAATAGGTAAAAAATATTAGTGATATATATAATTTTTCAAAAATTGACACCTTAATTTTTTATAGACTTTAAAATATGATCAACATGTCTCTATGTATGTTTCGTTCCAAATTGTCCATAAAAAAATAGAATCTTTATAATAGGACCATTTATATAGTTTAACCTGTTTTATATATACATATTTGTATTTAGAATTTTTTTCTTTATTATCTTCTTTATTATGTGCCTCTCACTTTTTACAAATAAATATTTCTAATTCAAAATCGGTTTATGTTAAATTAGGGTTTCACGTATATAGAAAATTAAAATAAGAAAATGTATAAGATTCTGAATGGCATCTAGAATATGTTTTTGAAATAGGAAAATGTCTATATATAAAATATATAATATGAAAAATTGGTATTTTCTTCCGATTTATATACTTTCCGTGTAGCACGAAAATGTATCCAAAATGGGTTTTTTTTATGATTCAACAGAACAAGTATATAAATATATAATAATAAAAACATTATAATGTTATACAAATATGCATACCCAGACCCATTATACATACATTCGTAAATAAAAATAAACATAAATAAAGACATATATATACATATATATTAATATGGTGTAATAAAATATATTGTTAAAACATATAATAAATATATAATGTCAATTATTGTTGTTTAATTTTTTTTATGATGTGTTTATTTAGAAAAAATAATATATACATATTTCATACATCATATATATTTTCCTCTGCATATAATATCATCTAAATATAAATGTCTATATATACATATGTATTTCTTTATTTAAGGTTTTCGTGTGCTATTATTAATATAATTAACTGGAACCATTATTTTTAAATATAATTATTGTCGTTTATTTATTGTTTGTGTATGTACATATATATATTCGTTATTATATATACAAAATTTATTCAAAAATTTATATTATTTTAATATACAGACAAATTTTCGATTCTTTGAAGTGGTTTCAATTTCATTATACCATTATACATATAATATTCCAATATACGCATATTTATTATTAATAAAGTGGTTGTAATAAATATGTTTATTTATTTATACTTTACTTTTGATCACATTATAATGGTAATTTATTATTATATGGCTCTTAATTGCTAATAATGGCATACATAATATTTATACGTATTACACTGATATATATAAATATTCATATACGCACGTATTTAACATACAATATACATAAAATAACAATATATGTATATTGAAATACAATATTTGTATAAAAATATAATGTTTCTGTTTATGAAGGTTGATAATAAATATATATATATATACATATGCGAAAAACTATGTGCATATATAAATATTTCTCATAATGATTTAGTTCAATGTTGAAAATTGATGCAAATTTCTTAGTATGTGTTTAATTCACCGTATATATAGATTTTGTTTATATGAAATAAGAAATCATATTCAAATTGTTGCATTTATAATAAGAAATATATAATACATATTTATTATTTTAAATAAATTGATTTTGTTTGATGTAAACAAAAAAATATTTTCTCTCCATAAAATAATATATTTATATGGGTGATTTTATTTATGAAAACTTATATAATTATTATTGTATGGATTTTTTTACTGTATATACACATATAGAGATCAGAAATCAGCTAGCCTCTTTCTATTAGAAGAAAGACTATTTTATTTATTTTACAAACGGATTAACGGGTATGACTATTGTGCATTCTTTGTTATCCATTACCTTGGCATTGTTTAGGTATTTTAGTATATCATCACATAATACGATAATAAGAAAACACCATTTTGAGAAACAAAACTAATTTGACATTTTTTGGATTATTCCAAACAACCCGCTATGACATTTCTTACTACCAACAAACCTGCCGCACATGACCCCTAACGATGCATGATTACTATTCTTGTTGGAAAATTCATTATTATATCATCAAAATCTAATTTTCTAACGCGTTTTCTTTTTTTATATATAACTCATATGCAAGAATAATTTAAAATTGAATATTTAAAGTGCAGATTGGTGTCGCGTATTTATTAATAATTAATTATGTTTAATTTATTATATACAAAATGTGATTTTGTTTAAGGGCATGTCATGTATGTAATATACCGGTCATATATATTATTTGTATATATTCCCTTCAATAGTATAGTATCTATCTATATACATAAATACATAAATCATATGCTGATAGATAAAGCATTCATTTATACAATTGTTTGTATAAATGTATTTACCGATCTATATGTAGAAATAGAAATACGTTTAAGAATCACATATCATATTTAAAATCATCTATTCATTTCATACATTGTATATATAGTTTATACATAATGTATGAAATGGATGAAAACGTATATTAACAATATATATTATAATGAATTTAATATTCAAATATTTGATCCACTTTGATGGAGGGTGCTAAAAGCATCGTAAACAATATAAATTCTATATATATATATATATATGACTAATAAATATAAATGTACATACAAACAAACCTAATGTATATATACAATAAATGTATTTAATTATATATATTCATACATGTTTCAATATAATCTCAGCATATATATGATAATTTTTCGTATATATACTATATCGTATACGTATATATAATATGTGAATGGATAGAATACGTGCATATTGAAATATATCTATTTCTATATATATAATTGTGGTCATCATAAGTGAAAAGCAAATAATAATGAATGTTATCACATAATATTACAAACCATTTGTATAAAATTATTATAGTAAACATACAAACGTTTATATAATACATATATATTATATTGTATATTTATATGCATATACTGGTTATACGGTTATATTATCATACTTATTCTACATGTAGTCAGTCATCAGGTGTATACATCTATATAATAATAAAAGGAAGTCATTAAATGAAATGAAAATTTAATATTCATATAAATGGTAGACAAATAACATTTAAATATTTTTTATATTTTCCATTTTCATTTCTAATTTATATACCATATTATAATTTGCAATTTTGCTGTGAAAAAACATTATCAGATGTTTAATAACAACATATATACAATATATATACAATATTCAAAAAAAATGTATAATAATATATAGATATAGTCATATACCTGTGTTGTTCTGAAAAATTCACATATGAATATGATGATTTATATATATTTCAAATATACCTGCGGATGCAAAAGTATAAAAATAAAATTTATGTTTAGTGTATCCATCCACACTAATTGAAATAACTTTATTATTTTAAGATTGAAATTGTAAATACAAACAAATTTAAAATGTAAAATTACTTTTTAATTTAATTTTTTCTTGCTATTTTATTCCATTATTTTTTTTTTGTCGTGAATGTTAAATAATAAAAAAAAATGTGTTTGCACTGCAATTATTTATACAGGATAATACAGGACGTTTTTTGTTACATCAGGACATTAGGTACAAAATTGGAATTTAATAAAAATTTGGTTTTTTACTAGTAAACTCATATTAACCTTTGATTGGACATTTACCGAATGAGAAATATAAACAAATAATGCATTTAATATTCTATTTGTTGTAAGATTTTTGAATTGAATTAATTTTATGACTTTTAAATTATGATTATTGCATGCTAGTTAATTCTTTGAATGGTTCATTTTTGAAAACGTTTTGCGAACGAAAGTTGCAAATTTTCTAGTGAAATGATTTGATTATTTAATATTTAAATAATTATTATTTAATTGCACGGCTATACATTTCTTTATACTTCAAATGATATAAATTGGTGTTAGAAAAAAAAAATAAAATGACATCCTGTTCAATAAATGTATGTATATGTTATCATGTATACAATACAACTTACATGCCAGTGTGAAAAATAGTACTTTTTTCTATCGTTTATTTACCTATACATTCATATATGAGATATATGAAAATGTACATTTATTCACATATATGTAGATAACATACATAAATGTTTACAATTATTTTTAAATAATTGATTACAATTTGCATATGCATTTTTAATTATAATTGTATAACATTGCAATTATTTTTCAAATCCGTGATTAAATTGAAAGTGTGTTTAGTTTGTTCGGTGTGTTTATATATTTATGTATATATATTAAATATAAATTGTACAAAAGCGTTAATTTAAAATTATTGTCTATATATTGAAAATGGGTTTCATTTTTATAAGAAAGAAGACTGATTCTCACTGCAGTAATAAGCAAACAAAACATACATATACGATGACTATACACTCTTTCATATGCACACTTGGGGGTTTATTTTCCACATTTACATCTTACTCCACGCAATATTTATAGATTGTATTATATTGCGGTTTATGAACTTCAATGAAATTAACATATTTTTCGCATCATATATATATATATATATATATATAGTATATTCAATATATGTTATGAAAATATTTTTACAATATTAAAAATAACAAGATTTCAGTATTAACAAAAAGAAAAAAAAGGTTTCCGTTAACAGTGAACATAAATATACGAATTGAATATTTTTGCATGAACTATATACATATTATGTCACATCATATAGCAAGTTTGTAAAATAGAACAAAATTGGTATTTCTTATTATAGGGACTGAATATAGGAGTTACATAATACATAATATATTTTATAAAAATATATAAGTATTTTTTGTATTGATATATTATATATGTATACAGCTGACATTCGTATAACATTATTGAAACAATAAATAATCAAACAATAATTTAATTTTCTTAGTAACGAGTTCAAAGCTGATGTTCCCATATATAATAAATATATATCTATATATATATATTTATATAACATATCTTGGAAACTTTTTTTGTGTGTTTTATTTATATTTATACCATTTTTCTAACAATATTGTTCTTTACCACATTTTCATGATTTATAAAATACCCTTTCCCTTTTATTGTACATACATATATTTATTATTATAAGTGTGTACACATAATTCAACAATCCCTATATATATTTTGCCGTTTTAACACTGTTTTATTATATTGATGTGGGTTCGAATTTTTTTTTTTTTAACTATGGTAAACAGAGAATAACTGTCGAATGAATCACAATATTTTTTCTATACATATATATGGAATTCTAGACTAGAATATATATATATATATATATATATGTATATATATGTAGTGTGTCAAATAGGGTACTTGGTAATGGTTGTTTATGTGGAAAAACAAATATGTCTATAGCGATGTATATATACAACAAGCGTATATATTATATGAGCGTTATTATATATTATACGGATATATGTATTATATTTATTTTTTATATAATAATAAAGTAATTCTTTAGAGGGTTATATATGAAAAAAAAAATGACGGATGTATCGTATTAAATTTTATTGGGTATACTATTTTTTTCACTTTATTTTTTTAATATTGTGTTTTATACGCATATAAAAAATTAATAAAAGTACATAAACATAAGTACATGGTTGACTGCTTTTAAGAGAGAAAAGAAGTAAAATTGTATATAGAAAATGTAAACATGCAATAATATTTATATCATGTCCTGTAAAATTCATTTTTTTTGCTTATTGTATGTATATATACAATATACTAATTGCAAGGAATGGCTTTATTTTTTAAGAATAATGTTAAATTTTTAATAACATAATTATTCATAAATTGTTTATTATAAAATTCTAAATAAAAATAAAATAATATACATTTTATTTGATTTTCATAGAAATAACCCTAATGAGTCAGATTTATATGAGTTTATAATATATATATAGTATATAAATTTATATTAAAATTAATATATTTTGATCGCTTATGGTATATAGAATAATGATAATAATAATATAATGTGTTTATATAAACATTTAAACTCGAATAAAATATAGTAAAATAGATAGGGGATAAACTCACAGGGGATATCCATTTTTTTTGCTATTCTATACTATATGTCTGATGTTCATTATATTTTTTGATGACAAAATAAAATACAAAAAAAAAATTTTGTATTATATTATATAGAAAAATATGATTTGTTGGTTTGTCTTCAAGCGTATAATAATATTTAAAATTTATTTTATTACATGACCATACCAAGTATATATATGTAATTATGTAATATACCATCAAGCCAGATGAATGAATATAAATGTGTATATATATAAAAAGATATATAAATAAAACAAAATTTGTACCTATATATAATATATATATATTTTATTTACGACACCAAGGTACATTATAATATATAGTATGAATTAATATTATCACATACATTAAATAAAATTTGTACAATATACAACATTTGTTATTATTTCTTCTTTTATTATGTTGACACAGCGGAACATTTTAATGTTATCCATATTCATATTTATATATGTATATAAAGAATTATAAAAGTGTATTTTAAATATTTTAATTACATACCATAAATTTTTATACCAGACTTAAGTTTATATATATAGTATAAAAATTCAATTTTTATTATAATATATTTTATGTTTATGTAAATTATATGTATACTTTTCTATACATATTGTTTTTTTAACATACATTCATATTATTCATTATTCTATATATAGATGAAATAAAAATAATACAACAATTTCTACAGTTAAAGCATTTGAAACCGAACATTTTTCAAAAAATTTTTATATACACTAAAGACTATATATATATTGATTATTATATTAGAAGAAAGTAGGAATTTCAAATTTAATTATCCGTGTATAAAATTCGAATGTTTTCAATATACTTCATCATTACCAAATTTTAACTAATTTGCAATGGACGCAAATATCTATAAAATGTTTCTATTTTATAAAAAAAAAATCATCCTTACAATTCACGTGAAAGGCAATTATACTTTTATTACTTTACCATTCAATATACAAATACACATTAAATTAAACTTCATCTTCGAACTTATATACAGTATATACATTTATTGATTTAATGATCTAAAATATATAATATTTTTTAATGCACTAAACACGTTTTTTTCTATATACATTTAAATGTTATTAAAATTTTTTCGAAATCATTAAGTTATTATTATATATTATTTAATGATTATTTTTTATGATATTTATACTTCTAAATATCTGAGAAATCTATATCCGTATATAAAATTTTACACGGGTATAAATTGTTTATTTTTTTAAAATCTTGTATGTTTCATCTGTTTCAATTAAATACTTATATATTTGCTTTTAATATTTATAATCCTAATTTTTAATAATTAGCATTGATATTAATATTAATGTTATATAAAATGAAATTTAAAAGTCATAAAAAAAAGATAATTTACAAATCAAATGAGATAACCAACCAACCAACAAAAAAAAACAACAACCATCGTAAAATTAGCATTTAAACTAATTTTACAAATGTAATACGATTTTTTTCTTTTACACCTTACATTTATTTTTTTAAATATCATATATTAAACAAAACAAAAATCCTTTTTTTTTTTTTGGATAAACCTAACTTTAAATTCATAAACCTTTAAAAGCAAAAAGAAAAAAAATTAAAATAAATGGTTTTATGAAAAAACTGTTCTTCTGCTTCCTAATTTTCAATGAATTAATTGATTCCATCTCCCCTAAAATACAAGAACATTTTTCATTTTATTAAATAGATATATATTGCGTTCGCTATGGCGATTTTCAATATACATAAACATTATATATTTATACCCTACAACAATAAATAACAAAATATGTGTAAAAAGAAATCTTATTACTTATAAGGATAATAATATCCAATATATATATAAGTTTATCTAAATACATATATACGTACAGTATAGTATTTATAAAGTCTTTTCTATTTGATGTACATACAGTCACTTTGTCTTTATACATGAACAAAAAAAATAACCATTGATCCCTTTTTATCAACAAAGTAATATAACAATAACAATATCAGCAATATATCAATATCCTTTGTATTTGTATATACATACAATAAATTTTCCGCAAAGTTTAGAATTGACGTGTGTCACAATATCGCAATATATACATTATATAATATGCTACTATATATTATAATATATACTATATGGTTCAAAAGTATTATTTTATATGAATAAAGATATATATATATATACAAAATTCAAACATAAACATACTTATAATAATTTTATTTAATATGGTGTACATAGTCGCCGTCTATAAAAAACAACCATTCATTACCCTTTTTTTTTTTATTATCAGGTTTATACATATATACATAGGATTTATCCATATACAGGTTGAACCAAAACAAAATATAAATTATTTACTTAATTGTTATATACTCATTATTCGCCGTGAAATGATATAAATGAAATTGATTAGTGGTGTAGTATATTCAATTTCATGTATATAAGTCATATTTTAGAAAGATTGCATCAAAATGAATCATAACTTTAATGAAAAGAAAGTATATTTACAGTTTTAAACCACAAAAAGAAACGTGTACATATTAATACGGATCGATGGTAAACATTTAAAGGACACCCCGCGGCATTCAGAATAAAAACCTTTCAAATCAGTCGCGTTTCTTATCTCATATTGTATACCTTTAATACACTTATATATAGAGAGAATTTTTTTTATATAAATTAAAAGCAGATATATGAGGGTGAATTGTAAATCAATCAGTTTTTTTTAAAATACCTCTATAATATTAACAGTGATATATAAAAATACCTATATAAAAAATTTTGTATATATATATATGTTCAGTAACAGTCTATTCAAAAATGTTACCAAAACTTAACTTATATTATCTACAAAATAACATTTTTATGGAATCCTTTTTTGTTATATATTATATATATAAATTTTGTATATTATATGTGTGTGTTTATAGAAATCGGTTAAGTTGTTATATATATATACAATTGTTGAGAAACGTTCATTTTAAGATGAATGTTAAGCTTTTATATGGCTATATGTTTAATGCTATATATATACAAATACAGAATTAAATATTTTTATACGTATAGATACATATATTGAATTCTATAAATCCATTTAGTAATTCAGATATAATAAGGTATATACATCGACAGATATAACAAAATTAATGATTTACATAATAGGGGTAGAAATGTGATACTATTAATAGTTGATTTGTATTATTATATTACATATAACTTGTATATTCACATACGTTTGGTTTATATACATTACCTATACGCATTTACTTATATATTAAGTAAAATTTAACAGATCGGTTTGATTTTATAATCATATATGATATAGAAAATTTATTATTGAATAAATAAAACCACAATTTATTATTCTATTCAGCTCGCAGATGTGTATAAAAATATATAAATACATACAATATCAATGTATAATGTAATAAGGTAAAAATTCTATATATACAACATAATTTACTATTATATTCAATATATCAATATATATAAACATCTTCATTGTTCTCGATTTTATTTTTATCTGACTTTTCCACATAAGTGAGTTAAGTGACAATTTTTTATTTTCTTAACTTTTCCTATATTTTTTTTATTGCATCGGTATTCCGATTTTTTCTCTTTCTATATTTTCGTTATATTACATATATGCTATATTATTCAATATTTCAATATTCACACTATGTGTATTTTCTATATAGATGTTCATGTGTAAATATAGTACATATATCGGTAAATGTTATGCGGTAAAAGAAGTCATATATTATATAATAAATAATATATATATATATTCTATATATGACATAATAGAGCCATTATGTAAATAAATATACATATTTATGTTTATAAACAAGTCAATATTCAAATACATAAAATAAAATATATTTTTATTTTTTTTTTTAAATGTAACATTTTTTTTTGTACTATTGATCAATATAAGTTTAAAATTTAGATCATATTTATCTATTTATTATAGATATTTTTACACATTCAATATAATACAATGTTATATACAATCTTAATGTATTATCAATTTGTGGATTTCTCTTTTGTTAAATACAAATAATGTTATCTTAAAAGTTAGAAATCTATATCTATATATACACTCATATATATTTATTCATTTTCTTACTTTATTTACACGAAACGTTATAGGTTTTGGTATCAAATATTATATACTATTTATTATAAAACTCATCTTGGGTGTGAAACATTTAAAAATTTTCCTTTATCATTTGCAGCAAATGATTTGGACAAAATTGAATTGATCCTATGATTGGATGTTTTTGAATTTTTTTATGATTTCAATATTTTTCACTCTTTATGGTTTCCAAAACCGATATATATTTCTTTTAAAACTAATATAATGTTGATTTATCATTTAGAAATTAAAATGTTTACGCAAGAACAATATAATAAATGATTGTATGAAAGTATGTACTTATCTACTTATATATGATAATACTTAATTTGTTCTAAAAATAAATTATCATATACCTGTTGAATGGCCACAACAAACACAAACTAAAAACATATATTGAAAATTAAATTATTATTTTTTTTAAATGCACAAAATATAATTGGATGATTATCATATATATATACAGTATATCAAAATCGTTTTCATTCAATCAATAAATATTTTTGAAATATATTACGTTATATTTATTATGATAATATATAAGTTATATATTAAAATTAATCCAATCACCTATTGTTATTTTATATTATTGTGTATTTATTTTCCAACATAAAAAATGAAGTGCTTTAAACTTAATATATTTATGTATTTCCGATATTTTATATATTATAATAATAATGATGATGATAATAATAATAATAATAAGAATATAGATTTATATTTACTATTAATATTATTTTTAATTTTATATATAAAAACCGCATCAATTGAAAGAAGAAGAAGTTGATACACCAAGTTTCACAACAACATATAGTATAATAAAATAATAATAGAAAATAATATACGTCGATCTTCATAAACTTCATTGAAAAGTTATTAGGTGTATATTTTTCTATTTTTTTTATAGTCATTTTCGCGTATAATCTTATATAGAATTTCATCGATATATACAAAACATATACAATATATACATACATATATTGCATTTGGATACAAAATTTGTTTTCAATCACTATAAAACTTTCCATATATACATAAGATTGAGAAATTTATGAGAAATTGATGAGATTTTATTGAAATGTTTTTTTATTCGTTCGTTCTTTATCGATATACTTTTGTATATATAATATTTTTTTGTTTTCTTTAATATATTGAACTTTGTATCGCCGTATATACGGTATATGAATTTTCTGTTTATTTATATAAAAAATAAATCATATATATAAAATATATAATTGAAATAGGGTAGTATAAATAATAATTTTCAATATAATGGACCATAATTAATCATATAAAAATATACAATCTATTCAGAATTATGTCATTTATAAAATTTCGAATATTTTCATTCATATATGATGAAAAACGTAAAAAACTTTTAGAATTTATTTGGATATATTGGACATGTGCTGAATGTGAAATAAAATTTGAAAATCTTAATTCTTATCATCTTATGTTACTTTATCATTGCGTAGTTTTTTGTTAAATTATTCATCATATTTTATAAAATAAAAATAAGATAAGAGAAAATTCTATACGTTTAGTACATCATTATTATAATAATGTTATTTACTTTTTAATGATATTATATTATAAAATACTACAATTAAAGTGAATTAATTAAAAAATTTAATTTAATCTTAAAATTTAATAGATTCGTAAAACTACTAAATTCTCATACAGATACATATATTTTAAACATCTCTATATTTGCTTGAATTATGACAATTTAAAAGTGTGTAAATAATTCTGATTTCCATTATAGCGGGATGCCTATCGATTTGAATATATAAAGAACATAAATAAGTTGAATGCAAGGTTTAAATTATAAATGTGTACGATAGTGAAAACCTCTTCATATCAGATTTATATATATATATATATATATATATATATATATATATATATACTATTTTGACATAAAGTGTATAGATGTATAGTAAAAAAAATTGCAGGTCATTGAAAATATTAAAAGATTTAATAAAATTCATTTCCTGATTGAGATTTTATGTTTTTTTTTGCATACCTATATCCTAATGCGACATAATATTATAAAAATAAATAAAAAAAAATATCTTCAACATGTTTTTATGATAAAAGGATAAAAGTCATTGGAAATATAAAATGCATGATTATATTTACAAAATGTTAGTTGCATACTTGTTCTTTTTTTTTCATCACTGCATGTGATATATATAGAATGAGAATGTCATATATATTCTTTTGAAAATCTTGTTCATAAAATACATAAAATACTTACACATGCCATATTATATATATATTATATATCTTCATATACATAATTATTCTGTGTTCATCTTTATATAAAATAATTATTCTTCTATAAAAAAATATTTTTTTTAATAAAAAATAAATTACAATTCCTATATAGAAAAAATTGTTGAGAAATTTTTCTTGGTTTAACAATCAACTTTGTTTGTTTCAGAAATATAATCAAATAAATGCTGAGTATTTTGTAAGTAATTCTACTAAAACATCTTTACGAAAGCATTTTGGAATCTTTGTTTGAATCAATTTTCAAAAAAAAAATGTCTTCGTGTGTATATTTTAATATTTACCAGTAATTTGTAAATGTAACGATAATGATCAAATTTAACAGTTTAACAACCTTATGTATAACAAATAATATTAATTGGACATTCCAAGAATCTGGCTGTCCAATCCCAATCAATATTAACTGTATATTTGTGGAAAAATAGATTAGAACATTTATATTTATTTAGTTATATAAATATGTATCAAATTAAATTATACAAAAAAATCATATAAAATACTCTATTTTCTATTAAATCCCACATAAAAAAAATTCTAACTTTTTGACATTTCATTTTAAAAATCGTATATTTAAGAAACTTTTAAGTTTTCTTATTATTTTCATTATACGACCTTTTTTTTAAACGTATACTTAACCGTTTTTCACTATGGTAAATATTAAATTATAGAAGTATTATATTTAAAAATATATTTATATATAAAATAATAGTTTGTAAGTTTTCATTTTTAAAAATACTTTATTTATAGTTTTTCTTTTGTAGTATATGCAGAGAAGTGTAAACTTATGATGACATTTAATGTATACATTTACTAATATATATCTATGGTTTTGAACATATGTTAATATCTTTAATAATGTAATATATTTAGAATTATATGTTTAAGAAATCAGTTTATTTTTGCAATTGTGAAACTACTATACTACAACTAAAAAATATTATATTTGACAATATATGAATTGTGAAAAATATATGAAAAAATTGCACATATTCTTTAATACTAGTAACAACGTATACCAATTTGGAAATATGCTAACGCTTGCAATAAAGTTCTCTAAATCTTGATGTGGTCAATATATATTTAACTCCTTGACCATATCATTAATAAATAAATTTAAACACGATCACCATATAATTCAATTTATTCACAATTGCTTTTCTTATATATATAACATATCTGTATATATAAAATGCGGCCGTTCAGGCAGAGGTTAATAATCTAACTAACTTAATTTTTATAATTAAATTTAATAATTTAAAATATAATAATGAAATGCACGTATCAATAATGCTCTCGCAGTTTTCCGCGAAATGTATTTATTTGTATTGGTTCATTCAATAGATAATTATTTTATGTTATATTTTATATAAAATAATTATATATTAAAATATCGATTAATAAATATAAAAATGATAATAATGTTATTGCAGCGGTTCCGGGAATAATCATAGCACTACATCACCCTTCCGCAAATGAGGCACGCAAACATAAATAAATATACATAACAGATGTGTTATGATTTAATAACAGATGATGTTTGTAGAACCGAAATTGACCTTTTTTATTGTAGTGTTATCGTTTCCAGGTTTAACGTAGTGGTTTACGGGTTCAATGCCAAAGGCGGGCTTCAATCGATCAATTGAAACAGAAGTGTTCTTACCCTTTACGTTTATAACAAAAAATTTTCTAAAACGTTTGATGATTTGATACGGTCCTTCGTAAGGTGGTGTTAATGCCGTCCTGATTTTATCTACCCGAACAAATACATGATCGCTTTTCTCCAACGTTTTTGGAATGAAGAGATTTGGTTGAGGAGATTTACGTGTATCCCGCGGTATTAGGTGTTGTATGTTGGTACGGATTCTGTCAACCACCGACTTCATATCCGATAGTGGTGTAGATTGGGTTGGAATGAAAAGTTCGCCTGGTAGTCGCAGAGTTTCGCCATAAAGTAGTTCGGCAGGAGAACACTTAAGATCCTCCTTAACACATGCGCGTATACCCAGCAGAACAAACGGTAACTCATCACTCCAGTTTATGGTTCTGCACCTTGCCATGAGTGATGCCTTCAGTGTTCGGTGAAACCTTTCAACCATGCCATTGGACTGCGGATGGTACGCAGTCGTACTAATATGGTGGGAACCGAGTAGATTGGTCAGTTCGTTAAATAATTTGCTTTCAAATTGACTGCCCCTATCCGTGGTTATATCCATTGGGACACCGAATCTGGATATATAGTTGTTAACAAAACATTTCGCGACCGTTGATGCTGTCATGTCGATAATTGGATAGGCCTCCGGCCATCGAGTAAAGCGATCGACGATAGTTAAAATGTATGAAAATCCATTCGACGGAGGAAGTGGACCAACAAGATCCATATGTATGTGATGAAAACGTCCGGGAGGTAAAGAAAATTGACCGTGCGCGGTCTTTGTATGACGCGTAATTTTGGATATCTGGCATCCATTACATGCCCGACACCAAGTTGCAACGTCCCGATTCATATTTGGCCAAAAATATCTTGCGCCCATCAGTTTTCGAGATGCCCTTATGCCCGGATGGGATAGGGAATGCAATGTATCGAAAACCGTATGTCTCAAAGATTTTGGAACATAGGGTCTATTTGCGCAGTTTGAAGTTTCGCAATAGAATTCATTGCCCGGGAATTTGAAAAGTTGTAAATTGAATTTGGAATTTTTCTTCCTGGTTGTGTTCGAAAGCAATATTTTCAATTCCTCGTCTGCCATTTGTTCCTTACCGATTAACGTTAAATCCAATGCGTCGATTGTGTCATTGTGTTCACCGTACTCAACTCTTGATAATAGATCGGCCACTACGTTTTCTTTCCCCGTAATATGTCTTATATCCGTGCAGAACTGCGAAATATAGTCCAACTGGCGTGCTTGCCTTGGACCCCTTTCGGTCTTTGAGGAAATTGAATGAGTTAAAGGCTTATGGTCCGTGAATATGATAAACGATCGTCCCTCAACGAAATAACGAAAGTGTTTGATTGCGAGAAAAACGGCAAGAAGTTCCCGATCAAAAGCGGAGTATTTCGTTTCAGCAGTGGAGAGTCGTTTGGAAAAGAAGGACAATGGTTCCCAATGTCCATTGTGCTTTTGTTGTAAGACGGCCCCGACAGCCATGTTGGACGCATCGGTTGTTATATTGAATACAGTATTGTCCAAGGGAAATGTCAATAGTGTTGCATTCGCCAGCGCCTGCTTAGCAGTTTGGAATGACCCATCGCATTCGTCTGACCATGTGATTTTTCTGTGTGATTGTTTAGATCTACATAGGGTAGACAGATATGTATGTATGGGTTGTAAAATACGTGCTAATCCAGGTATGCTGCGATGATAATAATTTATCATGCCAATAAATTTTTGGATATCTTTTACGCAGTTTGGTTTCGGCAGGTTAATTATTGCCTTAACCCGTTCCTCAGGTGGTTTTATGCCATTTTTGGTTATCCCATAACCAAGAAAAGTTATAGAAGGAACACCAAATACGCATTTTGATGTGTTTAATTTTACACCATATTCATGTAACCGTGTAAATAGTGTTTCTAGGTGCATAATGTGTTCCCGTTCATCCTTACTCGCGACCAAAATGTCATCTATATAGGAAAATGTGAAATCCAATCCGTGGGTCACTTCGTTTATGAAACGTTGAAACGTTTGACCTGCGTTACGCAATCCAAAAGGCATTCGGACAAATTCGAATAACCCAAATGGTGTGGTAATAGCGGTCTTTGGTATATCGTCGGCGTTCACAGGTATTAAGTGGTATGCACGGACTAAATCGATTTTAGTGAATATGGTACATCCCCTTAAATTCATGCTGAAATTTTGTATATGGGGTATCGGGTATCGATCCGGAATCGATACCGAATTCAGTCTTCTGTAATCTCCACAGGGGCGCCAATCCGGTTTGTCCCCTTTCTGCACCATGTGCAAGGGTGAAGATACAGAGGATGACGATGGCCTGCAAATGCCCAATTGTACCATGTGGTCAAATTCCATTTTAGCTGTTCGATGTTTGATCGGATCTAATCGTCTAGGTGTACTAAATGGAAGATTGCCATTTGTGTGAATGTAGTGAACAGTTTTATGTTTAATTGGGGCGTTGTAATCTGGTAAACCCGTTAGAGATGGGAATTTTCGTAGAATCGATCCATATTGGTTATCAATTGTGAAATGCATAGGCGTTGGAGTGTTTATGTTCGCGGGTAATGCATTTATGGATAATTTGGTAGTTCCGTCTATCAACCGTTTTGCGTGAAGATCAACTAACAAATTAAATTTCGATAAGAAATCCGCACCTATGATTGGTCTATTTACCGAGGCTAATACGAAAGGATGTTTAAAGGAACGTCTTAGTCCGATGTTAACGTCGAGTAGTTTTGTACCATAAGTCTTTATACAACTGCCATTTGCAGCAGAAAGAGTTAATTCGGATTGTTGTGTGGCATGTGGTTTAAAGTAATGGAAAGGTAAGACCGAAATATCGGCACCGGTATCAATTAAATACAAATAGTTATGGGCCAAATCCCTTACAAATAAACGGCGATTTGCACTTGAACCACTGCCTGCCGTAATAGCAGTGGGTGGTATTAGTTTGGGTGATTCGTAAATTGAGATGATGACGCATTCACTGAATTCGTCGGATCCTTGTACGTGCACGGAGTTATACATTTTTGCGCCTTATTACCAAAGCGCTTATGATACCAACACGATTTTCCATTATTATGAGGATGGTTGGTGTTATTGTTTCGACTATTATGCCTATTGGTTCGCGGGTAAGTATTGTTACGAGAATGAGAACGACTTCCCTGATTTCGATGAACATTACTATATGAATGTGAACGTTGTGCTGTACGACCCCTTGAAAATTCAAAATTTTTCAACATTGATTCTATTCTACCTATACGGTCGATTATGTCAACGTTGGTACTGGTTGGGGGTGTGGTATCGGATGAAGGCCCTGTTATCGCAGAGCAGGAATAAGTATATTCCCGAGATGCTTCATATATTTTGTCAGCCAATTCGAGGGATTCCCGAATTGGTTTTTCGGTAGTAGAAATGAGTGAAATGTTTATAATTTTAGGAAGGCGGCGTAACCATAACGTTCTAATAATATTGTCGCCAAAGGTTTCACCTGCCAATACTTTCATTGATCTATATAACTCGGATGGCTTGCGATCGCCTAATTCAGCTTTATCAAATAGTTGCTCCAAACGTTTTTGTTCGGATAGGGAATGACGCGAAACTAACGCAGTTTTTAATGTTTCAAACTTGGCTTCGGCCGGGGGATCTTTTAGGATATCTAAAACTGTATCACACACGTCCGCTGGAAGTGATGAAACAAGCTGACAATATTTTGTGTTATCGGAACTGATATTAAATATTCGAAATTGAGCCTCAGCTTGAATAAACCAAACGGTTGGGTTGTTTGGCCAAAACTGAGGTAATCGCACGCGTAATGAATCCACCCCGCGGTCACGTGGTGATGTAGGGTCATGCCCGGTTTCACTTTCACTTGTGTTTGCAATGGCATCCTTATATTTATCCGAAGAACCGGGTTCCGTGGACATATTTCGATTATATGCACACCTATATGGTTAATGACTTAAATACGTTTTTGCAAATTATTGACTTAAAAAAAAAAATAAAAGTAGAACTGGGAGCGTTATTTCGATACGTGTTACAATGATACCCTTATACCTTATACTATTACACTTAATATACTTAATTCTAAGTAAATGCAAAACAATATTCGCATAATGTATATATGTAATATATATATATAGATATATATAATTATATATAAATATATCTATGTATATATATATATATATATGTATATATATCAAAAAAAAAATAAATATATATATCCAAAAAAAAATCTAAATATAATGAATAGAAATATAAAATAGATTAATAATTATTATCTATTTTTCTATGCAACTCGAATTCAAAATTATATAAATAAAAAAAATTTAATACTGGTTAATCAATTGTATAAAATCAATTTGATTTTATATATGTGCAAAAAAATGTTAACAAAAAAAATTTTTAATAATGTATATTTGAATACAATTAAATATTTTTTCAATTCTATATATATTTGTAGAATGTTCGGTTGATTTTTTAAAAACCGAAGGAAAAAAAATTAAATGTTATAATTTATGTAGTAATTTATATACATTACTTATGTTATATATAACAATGAAAATGTTACAGCTATGCCTGTTGTTAGTTTCAAAAGCAGCTATTGATAACAGGTCCGGAGTAATATATGTAATGATGATTTTTTCTCTTACCAAATTTCATAGATGTGGTATTAAAAATTCACTTAATGCCTTGTGGTACTTATTTTCTTAAATCTGCTGAACGGATGCGTATGGTTTCTTGTATACCATTTGAGAAACATTAGTGGTCACCAGCTGATGTGGTAATTGATGTCTGGTATTTTGATGATGTGGAAAACCAATGAATATGCAGAAAATTAAAATTGATGAATGTCCTCTAAATGTCTCAGAGGTCAATGTAATTGGTGTATAAAATAAACTTTTTATGATGATCACGTCGGGGTCACCAGTTGATGTGGTCAATATATATTTAACTCCTTGACCATATCATTAATAAATAAATTTAAACACGATCACCATATAATTCAATTTATTCACAATTGCTTTTCTTATATATATAACATATCTGTATATATAAAATGCGGCCGTTCAGGCAGAGGTTAATAATCTAACTAACTTAATTTTTATAATTAAATTTAATAATTTAAAATATAATAATGAAATGCACGTATCAATAATGCTCTCGCAGTTTTCCGCGAAATGTATTTATTTGTATTGGTTCATTCAATAGATAATTATTTTATGTTATATTTTATATAAAATAATTATATATTAAAATATCGATTAATAAATATAAAAATGATAATAATGTTATTGCAGCGGTTCCGGGAATAATCATAGCACTACAATCTTACTATATATAAAAGTTATATAAAAGAACGTAATTTTTTTATATTAAAATGCTTGTATAAAATAGATTTCTATATAGTTATTTTTATTTGACAAAAATATCGAATTATAATTTGAATATATATATAGACATTTTTATTTTACAGATTAAAGGTGTTATTAAGTATAATATATAATAAATAATAATATGTGGAAATATGAATAGGTATACGAACAATTATTTGAAACGTTTATTTACTATATACAATAAATATTACAATGTAATATGTACGGTAAAGTACATATTATAAGAAACATCTCTCTATTGTTAATTGGAATTTTATGATCATAAATTTTGTGTTTTTTTCATAAAACATAAATAACAAATGTTAGACGAGGAGATAAAAAATTAATTATGAAAGAACTAATTGGAAAGAATAGGCTATTGAAAATAATATTTAATATTAAAAATTAATAGGTACTTTATGATGATAAATTGTATACATAAAAAATATACAGGGTGTCCCAGTACAGGGTGCCAACCCGAAACAGGCAGGTTCTACACCTCATTTCCAATCAAAAAATGTATGGCGACCCCCTGTCTATCTGCCTTGGTTTTCGAGCTAGCGCGAAAAAACCATTTCGTTGAAGTTCAAGGTAGTACGTAGATGTTATTTACCATATCTCAGCAACCACTTATCGGAATCCAATAATTATAACCTTGTTGGAAAGGTATTTTAACTATCTATAACTGTTTCTAATAACACAAACATCGGCGACAACCCGTTTTCATGCTATAGCTGGTCAAACACAAGAAATTTCAACGGCCTGAAATATTTTTGTTATTTTGCAAGGCGAGAACTATAGAACTTTTATGTTTATCAGCTGTCGGTTTTTAGAAAAACTTCTTTGATGTTTTAGCTTTAATTTGATGTACAAACTTTTAAAATATGTCAACTCGTCTTAGAGATATGACGAAAATAATATTGAAATATGACGAAAATAATGCAAATTTTTCAAAAATTTAAAACATATTTATTAAATTAAATTTAAATCTTTATTACAAAAATTGCTCAAAATGGTGTCCATTATGTGATCGACATATTCGACACCGTTTTAATACTGCCTTAGTAGCCGATCGAATTTGATTCGGATTATTTTTTAAAACTTCAAACGCATTATTAATGCCATTCATTAAATCTTCCCTGGTATGAACTGGTGTTTTATAAACCATGTCTTTACAAACCCCCCATAGATAAAAATCTAATGGTGTGAGGTCTGGCGACCGTGGTAGCCATTTAATGGGCCATTTCTTCCAATCCATCTTTGACTGAATGTGTCATTTAAGTGTTCTCTTACACTTCGTGCAAAATGTTGGGGTGCACCGTCATGTTGAAAATCAATGAATCGCAAATCAGTTAAATTAACATCATCGAGTTAATCGAATAACCTATTTCGCAAAAAAACTAAATATGAATCTGAATCCAGTCGCCCGGGTAGAAACTATGGACCAATTAATTGATTTCCAATCTTTCCTGCCCATTCATTGACTGCTATTCGTTCCTGAAATGCGTGTTGCCGAACTGAATGTCGGTTTTCCTTTAATCAATGAAGAAGCGGTTTTTTATGGTACATTATAAATTCTTTGTCAGTTTATATAAATACGTATAGAGATAGATATGATTATAAAAAAATATGACAAGAGTTCTCTGTTATAAGATTTATTCCCTGTAATATGTTTGTTTTTTCCTTTTATATAATGAGCATAAATAGTTTTTTTTATATATAGAAATTAATGTCTTAATCTAACAACAACAACAGTGTTGTATATAATGATGTGAATTTATATATAAGTAAACATAATGTATATATAAAAAAAATTGTATTCTTATATACATTTAGCGGTATTATAATAAAACAAAAAACCGAGAAGAAAAAAAACACAAAATTAGATCGATAACATCTCGTTGGCCCGCATTTCATCACCATATATAAAATTTAAAAATATAAATCCATTAATTTTTTTTTATGTTGTTCTTTTTGTTTATTCATTCAGAGCAATTTTTTTTGTATGTTATTTGTTCTGCTCTTAAATACACAAGTCATTATTAAATTATTGTTAACAAATACATTAACTTATATATATTATTATATATGTATAGAAATAATAATATTTGACTTTTGTTTTCTATATATTATATATACAAATATACATACAGTGTGTGGTAATCTATTTTTTTGTAACAAAATATTACATTTTTTAACCATATTTTTTGTAATATAATCTCACTATACTCATCGGTCAGAGTTTTTGGTTTAATGAAGAAAATAAATATATACATTGATTATTGAAAATTATAAACTAGTTATGTATGGAAAAAATAATAAAATAAAATTTGAATTATTGAATTAAATTTATGGATTGCATACTGTTTTATGGTATATATTATATCGATTAAAAAAAAATGATATTAACATTTTACAATATAGGGTGAATTAGGTTTATTGAAACTTATAAATAAATGGTGCAATTCAGATATCTATAAAAAATGATACCCAGCTATACATAGAATACTGTTCTAATATTTTGAGTAATTACATATAAAAGCAAATTGTCAATTGAAATAGTTCTATTTTTATACAACATTATAATTCATTTTAATAATTTTAGTACTGAAATTATATATTAGATTATACTTTATATAGTATAGTAATCTGTTACCTGTTGCGCTATATAGACAATAACCAGCTCATACATAAAATTTATATTATGTTTTTCGAAATTTTATAAGAAGAGAAATTTATAATATTTTACATAGTTTTTTGTACATTCAATATTTATCGTTTTATTAATGCATCTCTATAAATATGTATATACAATCAATATTGTATATAATATAATATAAACAAGAACAATATATATGATTTAATATTCCTTAACACAATATTATTAATATTTCAGTGTAATAATAATGCCTGGTTGTTTGTTATATCTTTATACACAAAATATTCATATATATATAGATAGGTTTTTGTTTACTAAATAACATTTGTATAATGGTATAATTTAATATATTAGTTATCCATTCATTCATCAACAGAGCATCATATAAATCTAAAAACTAAATGGACATTGTATATATATTAACTCTATCCATATAAACATATAATATAACATGCAATCCATTTCTCATTAATAGACGGTCGCTGTTCCCTGTATTAATATATATTATATATTATATGCATATAATATAAGAGAAAAAAGAATTTAATTATATTTCGTTTGGTTATTTATATACAATGTAGAATGTACACAAAATAATTTAAATATATATTCTATCAATAATATCATATATACTAAAATATATTATACGGGCTATTTTACCTTGACCCAAAATTTAAAGTCTTAAAAACATTTCATATAATTATTAAAAACATTATTATATTTGAGTACTATATGGAATTATCAATAACTTTTCTGGTTTCTAATCGATTATATGCTGAAATATTCTATAAATTAAAGTGTTGTATGAAAGAAAAAAATTCTAAAATTATTTGTAAACATAATTGCAGATTTGGTTATAATATAAATTGTTAACAAAATTTCCCCGTGAAATTATAATTATATCCATAAATACTTTAAAACAGTTCATAAATATTGAAGGGATTCATAAATACTTTAAAACAGTTCAATAATCTTAGTTAGTATTGTTGCATTATGAAAATATATAATTTATTTATTAGGTACTCTTATATTATATACACATTTGGAATAGTTTAATAAACTAAAGTGTACGTTAGTGATTATTCGCATTTATTAGTATATATAATTTAGTCTATATTATATGTTATAGCATATAAATTTTATGAAGTGATCACATGCGATGATTAATAACATTGTAAAGTTATTAATTTAATTATTTATAAAATATGTATGTATATTATATTTAATATAATATGCATCATGCATATGCATACATAATATGTATATATAGAAAATTAATTAGTGTTGAGTATTTCAATACATATATTGTTTAAATAATTATATACAATAAATATGTATTTAAATTAATAGAGAAATTGTGTTAGGCGATTATTATATAGGATTTATGAGGCAATATAATAACAAAAGAATTTCTAATTATATATAATATATGTATATATATAGTATCTATCAAATTGAAATTTTGTAATATACAGTAGAAAAGTAGAAATTGTATATAGAAAATTCAGCATGTATTATTGAGATAACGTTTAAACCAAGAATTGATTCTTCAAAATAGCAATAATTTGTTTGTAGTTAAACCCGTTTTAAATGCAATTGAATCAAAAATATAAAGCAATGAAGGTTTTTGCAATCATTTATGTATGATCAAATTTTCAAATTATATAAACTGTTTGCTGTCGATTTAAACTTCTATCATAATATATGGTGCATTATATATACATGTTTATGCTATTATAATTTTATTTTAAATCTTTCCATTATTTATATATTATTTTATATTTAATATAAAAATGCATATAAAATCAATTTCGAATGTAATAGTTTATATGTAAGTATGTATGAAATGAATGCGAATTTATGGCAACTTTAAAACAATAAATATCTCATGAATATATGTTTGTATAATTATATTTTGTATCCTATTTTAAAAATATATCCTCTTAAAATATATGGCATATATATATATATATATATATATATATATATATATATATATATAATATTAAAACCAAAAATAAAAAACTTTTATAT
Source organism: Dilophus febrilis (assembly GCA_958336335.1). Lineage (NCBI taxonomy): Eukaryota > Metazoa > Arthropoda > Insecta > Diptera > Bibionidae > Dilophus > Dilophus febrilis. Next base: position 50,581,844 of record OY284468.1, read on the forward strand.
TATTTTTTCGATTTCTTATAAAAATGTTATTTTATTGTTTACATTTATTTTTCTTAACCATTTCTGGGTTTTTTCATTATTTTTATATTCAACATATTTGTTAAAATTCTATATTATATAAATAATACATATATACATACATGATGTATGAATGAACAAGTTCAATAAATATAAAACTCAACGATATAAAAAGCTATAGATGTGTTTTTATTCGTATATATATATATATTATATATATATATATAAAAAAATCTGCTAAAAGATATAGTATAGTACCGCATAACATATGTATGGATTTTATTCCAAAATAATTTTGATACAGAAATGATGGTAGTTGAGTTGCATCTATTTCTCTATATATATATTATATGTCCATATGTTTTTTATATTGTCTGCCTGTGGTTTATGTATAAAAGAAAAAATTACGATATATATTCGTATATATAAAAAGAACACTTTCTTATTTTTAGAAAAACTGTATAAGAAATATAACTGTAAGAAAAAAAGTTAAGTGAACTTAAACAACAAAATATATATTTTGCAACAACATCAAAGATTTTTTTTTATTTGACTGTGTGCTTTAGTTTTCCACAAATAAATACATGTGTATTGTAAATATGTACTGAATAAATAGAAAATATAACATTTATATATTATATGATGTAGATAAATAAATAAATATAAATATATGTATATCTAGAATAAAATAACATTTGCAAAAAAGAAAAATCCAACACGTTTTCTATAGTAAAAATTTCTTTTTATTTTATTATTTTTTTTTCTTAAGTAAACGTTCGTTGTGAATTTACATTACATCATTCATTGGCCTTTTTTCGATATGCATATAAAGATGTATATATATATATATATTTAGACTCCAATCTACAATATATACACATCTTATACACTGTATGCCCTATATATAATATATATATACTAGATATAGATAACAATCTTCATTTCATTATATACAATAAGTATCTATATACAATATACATATTATATGGATATGTAATCAGGTCAATGCCGCACAGTTACGGTTTTTCGTGATCAGAAATTTAACAATGTATATATGTGTATATGATAAGCGGAGGACGCAACGCAACATTATTATCTTTCATAGTAACACTATATATGTATATATATTTGTATATATTTATTTTTATTCAGTTCGTAAGATATGGAAAAGGGCAAAAACTGAAATAAAAAAAAAAAAATTAAAAAAACAACAAAGTGAAAAATAACCATCCTTACAACAATAATAGAAACAATTTTTCCAATGTTAACATTCGGTTTCCATATTTATATATAAAAAAAAAATAGAAAAATGATTTATTGACAGAACATTTTGATGTTAATAAAATATATTTTATATAAAAGTGAAAAAATAAAAAATAAAATACATATTGTATATATAATTTCATTGCATATTTATGCGAGCATCGGATAAACTTTTTATTGTATTTTATCTTAATATTCCCTTTTTAATATAAACATACAAAGAATTGGATGTATTATATATATAACTCCCGCAGAAACGTATTTATTTGTGCCTATAACATCTCTCTGTATTATAATAACGTTCGTCATGAATCCAGCGGTATATTTTGTATACATATTATATTATAACGTATGATGGGGCGTTGCGATTTAAAAGATACCTTATATATAAAAGGTTAAAATGTCGGTAATAAACGAAGTAAAAACAATATCCAATTGTAGTTTTTGTTTCGGAAAAATTATATTTTTTAATTTTATTGCAACCGAACATTAATCGAATTTAAATTAGTATTAAAAAATATAAATTTGTTTCAAATGTGTTTATAAGTAACTGAATGGAAGCTTAATTTACCTTATTATACTTTACACTCAATAATGTGTTTGTTATATTTTGTTTTGCATAAAAAGATAAAACAAAGTTTTTATACTTTTTTAGACATAAATATTTTTTTTTTATTTCACAAGTATCTTATTTTTAAATGTTTGCCTATACCTGCACAGTACCACTATGCATATATTATTGCGTATAATATGTAGATATATGATAAATAATAATCTTTATTATAGATATACTTTTCCTTTTATTTATTCTTTTTTTTTCAGATATAATGAACTATATAAAGAATAAAAATGGGAAATTAGATCCGGTATATTTATCTGTTTATATATCTATCATTGTTCTACATTTTTATTATGCAAATAAATGCTATATCTGCTTGTGTATAATTATTTATATTTTTTATTATAAGATAGACAGAGAAATTTCCATTTTTTTTTTGTTTGGTTAAATATCCTTTAAATATTGATTACCTTTTATTTTCCAAAAATTAAGGTAGAGTAATTTTATTGTGTTATCTTTAAATATGTTATATATATATTATTATGTTAACATTTATTATTTTAAATAAAATGAAATACAAATAATTTTTTTTTATGTTAAAGCGATGTTATTGATTTGAGGTTCTTTTATAACATGTAACTTTCATTTTAAGTCATTTGGTTGAAAAGAACCTTTTACGAAATTTGTTTAGATAACTAATAATTATTTTGTACAACAAAAAATTGAATTAAATTAAATCCGATTCTTTGAAGATCCATAGTACAGGAATGCAGAATAGTTGTTTCTAATTTTTTCTCATTTTCTACTAACGAAAATATTCGACTATATTAAAAAACCAAATCTATTTGAAAAATCGTTATAATGAAACAATTGTGTATATTAATATTTAAAAAAAAGTTTACAAAACTTTTCTATCCGCAGATTTGGTTAATCATTATTTAGTTGATACTTTTAAATTGTGTATAATAAAATTTTATTAAATTGCAATATCATAACCAAAAAAAACAAAATTAAACAAAATATTGTTACTGCTCTATGGTACAAAAAAAATGGTTATATAATGTACCAAAAGTTTTTTTTATTTTTTGCAAAATATACAATACAAACTAAAACTTTTTCTATTATGTATTCTCTCATAAATTTCTTGTTGTTCAAATCCACATTATGTTTTTACATATATGTTTAAACATATACCGCACTTACATGTATCGTTTATTTATATAAACACGCAATTATATACCTATATATAAATGGAGATGGTTTATTTGGTATATATCTATAGATTACCAATGTAGTTTTCTTGAACGTTTTTGTTTCATTTCATACACATACATATTTGTATGAATGGGTTTAATATGTTATGTTTATATATAAACACGTATATAAAGGATATTATTCCCATAAGCGTTAATTGTTTAAGATCTAATTAAATTGACCAACAATATACACACATACACACACTCATATATATATATTGATACTGAAATTGAGCTAATTTATTGTAACAAGGATACAAGAAGCAAATGTTGAACATATGTACTTATGCCAGCAATATAGATTACATGAAACATTAATATACATACATATATATAGTTTATACACTTATATAATAAATAGTATCATAGGATCATAGTATATATACGTATATCTTATAGGTATATAAAATAGCCAATCAATAAAGTGAAATTGCTTGATATATATATATATATGTTGTGCATATTATAATTGCGTATAAATGTATAACTGTATAAGTATATCTATATATTATATATAGCTGTGTGTATAAGCATATTAATCTTTAGTCTTTTCTAGGTAGACTATATATTTATATATAATGTTTATTGATTGATAATTTTGTGTGTTTGTTGTATATAATTCGGTGTATAAGAGATTATTAAAAAGAATTTCATAAAAATTCCAATAATCCCTAAATTCTATTTATTAAATTATATTCAAATCCATATAGATTTACCTATATAGACATCAGACATGTAAGTATAAATATATATATCATCATAAACATACCCCATTTATATGAATATAATATTAATGTAGATACATTTTTTATTTATATATAGTTTTTTTTATATACAAAAAAAAATTATGTTAACGAAATTTTTTATTTATCCATCAAACCATCCAATCACCATTATCATCATCACTCTATATAACATCATAAACATCATTATCGAAATTGAATATTATTTTCTTTTTCTTCCATCTATACATAATGTTATAAATCTATACAGAACACAACGCGAACGACCTTCGATGGTATTCTTTAACATATACACAAGCTGTGGGAGAAATTATTGTATATAGTTAATCAAAATGGTAAAATGTATGAATTTATCGAAAAACTTCTAAATTCTGATACAATATTTAAGGAAGCTATATGCATATAGGATATCCTGTATTTACATTATAAATAATTTCCTATATATAAAGGAAAGATTTTACAATATACAATACAGGTTTCATTTATATACATAAAATTTTTCATAAAAAAGAAAAACATTCGCATAAATTATGTTCCTCTTCGGATATAATTTTATATATTATATATGAGTATAAAAAAAATATCTAAATAAGGAGGTCAATTGAATAAAATATTTTATATAAAATAACGACATATAGACATCATTTTACGTTATTATATCCCTTCCTTAATATTGACAGATTTTAAAATAAATTTTTTTTTTTGTAAAATTGTTTTGATTCTATCTTCTAATAAAAATAATGTTTTACATAAAATTTATGAGATGTATATGTCATTTCAAAATGAATGATGTTATATAAATATGCATAATATTCGTTAGCATAATATTCGTTAACAAAAATGTATATGTATTATTGGTAATATAATAATGTCTATTTAAATCATTATATTTTCTAATAATTTTTTATATCATTTATTTGATTCAATTTTTGATTATTTATTTATTATTCATAAAATTAAATGTTTAGTAGATTGAAAATTTCAAATTTTTTCTGGATGGTATATAATGAAATATAGGTTTAATGATGAAAATATTGATGCCAATGTTTGTTATTTACATCAAACTAAATTATAGTGATTAAAAAAATCACACATATTTAACCTTAACAATAGTCAACAATAGAATTGCTTATTTAAATACATATGTGTTTTGAAAATCTTTTATCATAAAATTATATATATAAAATATATATAATTCATTGATTTGACAGTAAAATTGAAAGAACGGATATAAATCCAATTACATAATTAATTAATTACCATTTCAAAAATACTTGTTGCAAAAACCCTATAAACTTATACAATTTATTCAACAGACGGACTATAAAATATTTAGTAATATTATGAAAATTAAAATACTTTGATTTATATTTTGATAGAATTTCTGTATAATATAATTTAATTCAATTTAATTAAAAAGTATGTATATCGTCATATGTATACCAAACCTATATACAGTTCGTTAACCCACTATTTATTATTTCATATTATTTTAAATAATATATAGTTCACTTGATGTTAAATTATAGATATAGATATATATATATATACCTTTACCATTTATGAATGTTCATAATAATATTATATATACCATCACCGTAAAGTAACATATAAAGCAGATAGAGGAACTTTTATTGCTTATATTTAAATATAAATATAATATATATAGAGAAAAACGTTGCAAAATTGTGAATATTGAAATGTATATTGTTATGAATTTTAACATAATGGATGCATAAATGTGTAGAGAGATGATCTTATACCTAAATGTATATGTATATTTGCAAGTGAATTTATAAATTTAATAAACATTTTCATAGTGAACTAACTGCATATGTAATATATATAAATATATATTTAGTAAATTTGTAAATTGTATTGCATATACAGTATTTTTTTTATATGTTCCATGGAAAAATTTTATATGTAAAATTCTACATTTTCTTTTTTCACAATATTCATATATATATATATATATTGTTAGTTACAAATACAAAAAAAATTTAAACTGATACAATCAACTTCATACAGAAATAAAACTTTGAACGAATATAATATACTATATATATGTGGGACAGCTAAATAAATATATACACTATATACATATGCTAAATAAAAAAACTTTTTTTCTTGAACATTACTTTATATCTTTGATATTACATAAATATCCTTTTTTTCTATTTGGGATGCACACACATGCAACCACAGAATGTTTTTTTTATAAAAATATACATATATTTTTTAAATACAAATACATTAAAACCAAATTACAAAAGGGGTGGCTGTATGGCTTTTTCATAAATGAATTTAAGTTATTAAATAAGAATTGATTGAACACAAAAGTTAAAGTCAAGAAAAAATGTAAAGAAACATAAATAAAAGACGCACTTAACATTCTGACTCTGAAAAAATTTCTGAAAAAAGTTTTCTCCCTAAATATTTACCTAATACGTTGACGATTGATCATATATTTATGGAATGATTATGTTTATGTTATTTTGTAAAAAAATTATAATACGAAAATATTTCTTATAATGCTGCAAACTTATTGTATATTCATTTTTTCATCATTTTTAAAATTAAATGTGGTCAATATAGACTTTATAAGATATGCACATATCAGATCCATGGATAAGGATGTTATAAGCTAAATCCTTTCACATATATTTATATATTGATATATTATATAAAGATTTCGTTTAAACTGGATTAATCCTTTTGCTTTTGGATGTTTTAAGCCAGTATAACGTCATTCAAACGATTTTTTTGTTCATATTCTAATACTTTTTAGTTTATTTGATAATAATATGAATAAAATAAGTATAATGACCTATTATACATATATATATTTGTGAGAATAAATACTTATACTGTATATTATGTTCACATACAAACAAAAAAAACATATAAAAAGTAGAAATTGTATCATTACGTAAATTTAATGTATAATGCATTAAGTCAAATGTACTGCATATGAATTTTTAAATTATTTTCTCTAGAGATTTACTATATATTATATTTATATACCATATATAATATGATAAGTAATATAAAATTCTTGGTATATTTGTTTTTTCATTTTGCAAACATAACAATAAATGTCAAAGAACATATTTTGTATTTAAATTAAAATGCTATTTTTTATATATATAATATATATACATAACATATATATAATATATAATATATAATATATATATACATAAATAAATACATATATAGGATGTACCCCTATTAATATTCATATACAGAATCCAGAAAAAATGAATGTATATAAAAATGTTACATATATTTATATACAATATAACTAACTATGGAAATGAAATATACTTTAAAATAGATTTTAAAGCTTTAGTAAATGTATAACTATATATATTAATAATCAATAATACGTGTATTAAAATAACGATTGTTTCATATCATGTCTGCATTGCGTATACATTTTTAAATTAACTGTATATATAATCGGACAATTTATAGGGATAAAAACAGGGAACCTTATAATTAACTTTTCGAAAAAGCATTTATAGATTAAAGGACATTGGGTTAAAAATAAAAACATTTTATAGTAAGTGTTTTTGTTAGAAATACTCAATCAATACCAATTTTATGTTTCATAAAATTGTTTGTCTTTTTTTTCAATTTCTTTATATAATTTTCTAAAATTGATTTTTCTTGTTAATACAATACCGACAAATTGGTAAAAAAAACATGCATTTAAAAAGTATAACAATCACAAAATTATTTCAATTGTTAAAAAATTTAGTGAAATTTTATTGAAAATTTTCTATTGATGGTTTATATATAGTAAACCGATATTTTATTTTAAATTCTCATTGCAGCATCACACTAACGAAAATATTTTTATTTTTATTTTGTTGAAATTTTAAGAAACATATAAATTAAAAACCGACAAATTTTCGTAAACGAATTATTTGTTGTTTTTTTTATGAAAAGAAATTTTCGCTTTTCTTTTTTATATAATGAAGTTCCGCGAAAAAATAATTGTAATAAAAATGTGTATTCAAATTCGTATAGGGATATATGTACATAAATAATAAAGGAAACACGCGAATAACTTTATTTTAAATGGAAAAATACAATTTTTTTTTATGAAGAGATATAATTTAGAGAATTAATTTTTTTTTATTTATTTTTCTATATATACTTTTCATTTATTGTATAAAATTAATCTCATTCATTTTCTGTTTTCTTTCTTTCTAGGTATGTACAGTTATCACAATATAAATATATAGATATAAATATGGAAATATACTTTTTGGACTGTTGCACATTCATATATACATACATACGTATATATAGGAGTTGTTAAAGGCAGTTCATTATATATATAAATATACTTATCTATATATATATGAATAGGAATAATTTTGAATTTATTACTCCATAATATTTCGTAATGAAGTGTTCTTAATTTATCTTCTGCGATGATTATTATTCTTTATTATATCCATATACATATATAGGTAAGTATATAAATATTTTATAATATCATTTATTGAGTTATAATATACTTTTCTTTAAATTGCTGTTTATAACTATAAAAGTGTATATTTAAATTAAGGATTAATATATATATATAAAAAAAAATCGTTTGTACTGCAAATTTATAGTAGTAAAAATTATTAATGCATATAAAATAGAGGTTCATTATTTATTTGAAATATTTAATGGGTTTATTTATTTTTTTTATAGAAATTATAGAAATTAAATGACTTATATAATTTTCATAAAATGTAATTTCTTCAATCAATCATTTATTCATATACGCGGAGATAAAATGAACTTTTGTTTTAATATATTGAAACAGAATATTATTATGTATAATATAATCTAATAAAAAAGTATTACCTATAATCATTATCGTGCATTCTATATAATATAATCATCGAGTAATGATTATTTATTTTGTAAATATATTATTATATGTACACGAATGCATGTTAATTTAATCTTTTTAGGCCAATTGAAAGTGTTAATTTTTAAGGTACATTTAAAACTTATAAACAATTATTTCTATATATACACAATTCAGTTTTTATTTAATGTAAGCAAAAAAACATTAAAAAAATAATTTAAAATAGAATGGTCATATATATATATATATGTATAATTGTATAAATAATATTAATTTTACATAAATGTTTATTTAAAAAACAAATCAAAACATAATAAAAATTCAAATATTTATATATGATGCGTGTACACTTTATATATTATGCACCTATATAAAAGTTATTGTTTTTTATGTACATATTTACTTAAAACCGTGCACATACATACTTAATGAATTGAAAATGTCAACAAACAGTTTTTATATTTTTTTCATCCTCAACAACATATTAAATATTGTATTATTTATGTTTATATATAACTTGCATATACTATATATGAAGAATATGTACAAAAGATTTTTCATTCCATTCATTTTTTGTACAAATATGCAGCAAAAGATTGAATGCATTTAGATGAAAATATATATGTATATAGGAATTTTTATTTTATGATATGTACAAGAATTTAATACCGCAAATTGGGGTAAATGTAAAAGATGAAATACAACCCGAATAAATTTAATTTATAAACGATATGATCATTTCAAAAACATAGTTATATTTCTTTTCCTTAATCTTTTTCATGTATTTTTAGTTAAATGCCACTGGATCCATTAATTTTATATAAAGATGAATTATATCATAAATCGGAATGCTTGTATTTACAATACTCTATCATACTTACAATACGTACTACATACAATAAAATCGAAAATCACCTCGCTATTCTGTATAAAAATAAATATAATATTTATAAATAATTTAATTTAAACAAACGAAAACAATCGTTGTAAATTATATTAAAAATAATAATAATAATAACAATACAGTTCTAAAACATTCAATGAAAATTCAACAATTATTTATATATATATGAAATGAATGATAAAAATAATCGTCAACATTAACAATATAAGATTTATATAAAAAAAAAAAGATATATGCATAAGTAATCAAATTATAACATTAAAAAAATGTGAATGAAAAATATGTATATGTTTAAATGTTAGCGGTTACCGTACATATGCTATCCTATACCACATCTTATTTGTTTTATTTTCTGAAATACTACTACTGCATTCAAGAAATATATCAATCCATATACAAAAATAAACATGGTAAACAAAATTATTATAAATATAATATATATATATATATATATAGAAAACAAAACTATAAATATATTTGTACTATACTCTCAAGCAAAATGTGCACCATCCATACATATTTTTATTTTAAGTAATACTTTTTATGAAATGCCGACGGCAGACGACGGCAAATGTCAAATTGAAAATACATGCATTTCAATGTAGGTCCTTTTTATGAATATTTTACGGCGGACATGTCGACGGCTGACGGCGGACATTGATATTTTTTCTTCTATTGCCGTCGGCTGACCGTCGTCCAAACTTCATTTTTCATTTTATTTACATTTTATTTAATTTTTATGATTTAATTTCATAATAATAAAATATCCAGTTAATTTACAAACTAATAAAAAATGGAATTATTTAACAGCAATTGGTATATATTATTAAATTTCGATTTTTTTATCCAGGCAAAATAAATTTCAGAAAAAGCACATTTTTTTTATATATCACAAATATCATATTTGTGATAAATAAAATATTTTCATAGAAATCGAGGCTTTACCATTTCAATATGTATATATATATATTTATTTATATATAGCTGTATGATAATGACAGGTCTTGTTTTGACAGAGTCTCTTATGTGTGCATCATCATATAGTCATAATAAAGTTAACATGAGTTTCAATATGTAGGAATACAAATAATAAATAAAAAATAAGGTGTATAAAGTAAAGTACAACAGAATGGTTTATGTATATATAAATATCTCGAAAGAAAAAGGTAAACAAGTCAAATGTAACAAAAGAAATTCATATATATTATTAAAATACAAATTTTTTTATGTGACGACCATAAATCATCTGCATCTTCACCTTTTTTGTATAGACTCTTCTTTTTTTTTGTACAGATTTTTTTTTTGTTCGTTGTTGTATATATTATGTGGTTAAACGTCATGTTTTTTAATATTGTGTGCATTTTGAACGAAAAAAAACTCATATAATAGTTTTGTCATAATCGAATGTAATATAAAGTATGTATTTATATATGGAAAATTGAGTGCACGTATAACAAATAGAAAATATATATATGAAAAATGAATATATATTTCTTACTTCCTTAAACTACTTTATATATGTACCATATTATATTTTTACAACGATATAAAAAGTAGGGAGTAATATGTAATTATTTGTCAATAATTTGTATATCATTTCCTTTACAATTCACCACTCAATTATACAATTGTTTTTATTTAATTATGAAGTGAATTGATTTTTGCTTTTCTAAATTACTTTTAAACAATTTATTGTGTTATAAACGTCCCATTATTATTAATAAAAATAAATAAATTTTTCGCTATACAACCAACAATCTGGTTTTAGCGTCCAACAACAGCCTTCTGTTATTAGTTACTTAATTTGTGGCTTTTACGGTGTCGGTAATTAGCCGTACGACCAACCGCAAGCGGAATATACAACTCTGTGTTAAATTTCAGATTCGAAAAATAACCGAAAACACAAAACATATTTTATGCATTCAGTAGGATTCGAACCCACGACCCCAAAATTTCGTTAGAATTTTTAGGTTGGCATTTTTTTTAACATTTACACCACAGAGTTGTATATTATTATTAGTTGTATATTATTATTATTATTAGTGTCTTATAAAGTAACAAATTTTACAGAAACCACTTAAAGAGAATAAGGAAAAAAATATTTCATCAAAAATCGGAAAAAATATTTACATTTTTTCATATATCAAAATGTACCAAACTACATTATTACATACAACGATTAAATTATCATTAACCATTATCTGAATCATTAGACAGAATTTACCGGATTAGAAATACAACGAAGCCACAATATATTAGATTTTGCTCATTAAATCGAAAAGTTTTATAAACAAAATTTTATTATCCAATTAAAAATTATTTTATTGTTCTCACATTCCATTGACAAAATACGAAATAAAATCAACAGAATTTTTTTACAAACGAATAACACCCTGTAGCGTTTAATGTTTTGTTTAAATAATTTATACCATAATATACCATAATAATTTTAACAAAACGAAGGTAAAGGATTCATATCCATATAATACAACTTATATTTTATATATTACATATAAAATTAATGGTTAATTTTATTATCATATTTCAGGTGCATTATTACATATTATTAAAGCTATAACTTGTATTTTTCATTTATCAATTACTCCTTTACAAAACAGAAATCGGTAAATTTTTCTATATGTCATTAGTATATATACAGACAGCAGACAGACATTACATTATAGAATATATATATATACTTGGTTTGGTAAAGTTAAAAAATGAGCGTGTATACAAAATTTGCGGTTGTTTGGTTAGCATATGTACAAAAAAAACAGGAAAACCGGGGACAAAAATCTTTTTATTTATTCATTCAGACTTTTTGGTTTGATCGTATCATAATTTAATATACATATAATTGTATAGATATAGAATATATATATACCGATTGTTTATGCAAGAGCTCTATACAGAATTAATGTCTATATAATATCTCACCATATACAAAAGTGCCAAGGAATATAAAATTGAATATAAATATATACTTATTTATACCTCTGTGTATATGTATACATATATAAATAAACACAATGTACAAAGACAATGTTTAATACTTATTTATTGTTAGCTTCAAGCAAATTAAATACATTAATTATACATGAATGCAGTAAAAAAACACGAATACGCGGTATATAAAATACAATATAAGAGTATACAAAAAAAACGTTTAAGTGAAATTAACTACAATTATTTACATTTTTAAATATATATATAAAATTGTATGTTTTTTGTCTGATAATTATTTTTACAATTACGAAAAATAAGCAAAATGCAGATAATAATAGATATTTTTTTAATGAAAATTTGAGACAATTCTTTTTTTACAGAATGGGAATTTTTTTTTTGAATCCATGATTATAAATATATTGTTTCGATCCCATACATGTATTATCATTTGATATATACATATCGTTTATGCAAACAAAATATCAGTGTATTATCGCATATACACACTATCTCGTGATTAATTTCTACATGTTTATAGTAAAAAAAAAAGGAATGTTAAATATAATGTATATATCAGAGTATATATAATTTTTCCATTATGTTATTAAATGAAATTTATTTCCCCTTCAATATATATATGTATAATATTGTTTGCAATGTGCATACGGGTATATATGCGAGCTTTAACAAAATTATATTTTTCAAAAACAACTCTTGTATATTTATCCTGTAATAAACAACTTAATTAATTTATAATATACACGATACACGAATATGTATATAGATATATATATATATATACGTATTTCCTGCATATATATATATAGATGGAGTATCTGTTATGCACTATACGTGCATATAATTTCTTAACAAATACATAATAAAATTTATCTCCATTGAACTTCATAACCATTTTTTTTGTGTGTGTTTCGATCTACATATAAATCAAGTAATGTCTCTGTTTTTTTTAATTAAAATATAATTGGATTATATTACATTCACGATATGTATACTTACTCATAGTAAAAATAACACAAGAATTATATACGTTTAAAAATATTTAATTGGTTTCTATTGTTCCGTTTTCCGTTTCATTTTATATTTTCAAATTTATATGATATTCGAATGCATAAAGCACTTATAAAATGGTATAGTTATAACGTGATAAATGGAATGTCCTATATTTATGATGAATGAAAAATCTACAAATGCACAGACACAATTAAAGGATGTATAAGAAATATATAGATTATAATATCATACATGATCCACATAATCCATAATACACATACAAAATACATTTAAACATTTCTTACCTGCGTATATAACATATAGTTAGTGACATATAAAGTGTAATTATAAATATTTCTGTGATAAAAAATTATAATTATGAATAAAAAAATAATTTAATTCGTAATAATTTAAATGTGAATGAATAAAATTTCAAAAATATTCTATGAATAAAAATGAATATATTAATATAATTGAAATAAATTATAATATCCTTGTAATAAATGTTGATTTTAATTAAAATAAAATTTTATATTTATATATACAATATTGAATATACATATAATGTATTTTAAATATATACAATAAGTAAAACAAAAATATATTCTTTGAATGTCGACGAAGTTAATAAAATTATTGCATCATAAATTTAAGAAAATAACCTTCATTTCTATTTCAATTTCAATATAATATATTTTTATACATAACATATAAAGTTAATTTTCTTCAATGATCGTTTTGAAATAATACACAATTGTCCCTTTTAAATATTTTATAGTATGGATATACGGGAGTTTAGGGTAAATATGGAAATTTTTAATTTTCACTAACAATATATGATTCTGCAAATGTGAAATTAATATTTTTTGATAATTTATTTTTAAAAGGGTATATGAAGTGATTGAAAACATTGTTTGATTGTAATTTTATATTTATTTATAGCAACATTAATTTTAATTATCATATTCCTTTATTAGTTCTTAAAGTTCCATATAGAAATTAATATATTTAATATATATATATACATGAAAATATTTTACGTTTTTACCAAATCAAATATTTTTTCAATTCTCGTACATATCTAGAAATGTATAGCATAAGCTTAATAATATGGTAATGCAAAGGATTAATATATTTATTTATATATAAGATATTCAATATCACTCCAAATGACAGTATAAATATAAAAATTTACATATTAACTACATATTTATATATATTTATATAGATACTATGATACTATATAGATATATATATTTATATACTTTTGTATTACAGAAAGAAAACCTTATGGTTATGGTAAATTTACATATAAAATAGATTTCAAGTAGATTTATATTATATTATTATTTTAAAGTGTATATTATACTGTGTATATAATAACAAAGAACAGACAAACTTTATTCAATTTAACATAAGATTCAATATTAAATCCAATTTTGAATATGTTATATATATACGCGAATGACATATACGTATACATCTTTAATATATACATTTAAAAAAACACAATTGGCAAAATTTATACTTACTTATATTCCATCCAAATTGATAATGTTTTATGATTTTTGAATAAAATGTTGATTTTAATAGCTTTAAATTTTTCTCTACATATATACATTTACTTCAACGAAACTTTTATATATGGTACGCGTGATATACGAAATTAAAGGAAGTTGTATTTCTGTCAAATGCCTCTTAATCTTAATTAATATTTCCTTTTTAATTTATCATCATAGTATTAGCAATTTCTTAAATTTCGTGTATTCATGATTGTTTTGCAGTTGGAAACGGTTATCTTTTTTTATCTCTAAATATTTGTATACGCAATCTGTATGTGTAAATTTTTTTTATTGGTCCTAACCGGTATTCTGTAAATATAGATTTAAATTCATTTTCGTATAATTTTCAAAAGAAATGTGAATAAAATTGCACTCAAAATTGTGGAATGAATAAAATAGTGTATTTTAAAATATTTTAAATATGGTTACATATATATACCGATTATTATAATGTATCCTAATATATCGAAAATCGTATATGTTTGTTTATAGATATTCGTAATAAACGTTTTATCATTTTTAAACATTTGCCAAATATTGTGTTTATAACATATATTAGATACATATAATTTATATAGTATACCTACATTTCTTTAAGTTATAAACATTATTATAGATAATACTTTCATATGTATAGATTAAACCATTTAAAATAAATTGCCACCGCACACCATATGTATAATATATTTAATGTATTTGATACCGATGATATGGGGATATATGCTTATTTATATATTTGCGAATATACGGGTGATGCTCCATATAAATATATATATGAAATGTTGTGTATGTGTTCGCATATAAATAAACGTAAATACAACTCAAAACTAAAAAGTGTAAGCTAAAAGTTTTGTTTTGAAGTTTTAAACAAAAAGCACAACCTACATATATATATATAATACCACTTTTAAAGTATTATTCAAGAAATTCAAGATGTATTACTGTTTCTTAACTTTATTTTATATATATAATGTATATTATTTGTATATAATATATATTTATATGTGTTTAAAACATAATATAAATATATAATAATAATAATAATAATAATAATAATCCTATTTAATTTGTTATTACAATTACACGATGAATTTAAATACTTTTCTTGTCTTTATTTTCTTATATAATATATTTGTATGTAAACTGCTTTCTTTCATTGCCTATATTTATTTATAATTTTATAAATATATGGAATACTGGTAAATACTGTTGTGAATGGAGTTGATGTTCCTAATTGTTTTAAAGAGATAATTATTTACAATTTCGTATAATAATAATTAAAATTAAAATACAATAATAAAGAGAGTGAAGCAGAAAAATATATTATGGTATTTACTTTTTAAGATATATAATAAATATATAATCTTCATTCTAAATATATATATTTAGAACTGCTTTTAAGTTATATGTGGTTATATTATATACGATATTAAAAGAATATTAAAACATATATAAGCTATAGCGCATACACTTAATTAATACAAAATTCATTATCGTTTTTTTTTCTTCTTTTGAATAAACATCTTAAAAAATTTTCATTTGATTTCTTTTTATTTTATTTAGATAAACATACAAATAAAACATATATTATTTACTTTTGCCTTTTATGATATGATATATACCATATATGTATAAAAATGTACAATATAAATATATAATATTAATTAATTATCGCCATTTTTTTATTATTATGAATGTAAGAATTAAAACTTGGTGTTTGTATTGTACATATTAATTTTTATGTAATATTTATTTATTTCATTATATTATTAATTATCATATGGAAAGCGTTGCCATAAAATTAATAAATGGTTGAATACAATTTCTTTATGGCCTTTTTGTATTAACGCAGAAAAAGCAGTATAGAAATTGAAATGACTAACGAAGACTAATCGTTTCTACGAGTCAGTATCATAGAAAATACAAATTATATCAATAAAAAATTTGATTAACCACATTTTATACTTATAAAACCATTTCATATGGTTTATATGTTCATATTAGAAAAATATATATAATATATTTATTTAGGGTAAACAAACATATTTTCCATTTCATTTAAATAACTAGAACAAAAAAATTGACATAAAATTTCCACTTTATATTAAAACAGAATATGCATGTATAGTATACCTATAACTAAAACCACTAAAACCGAATATTATAGTTTCCTACATATGAAAAAAATATCAAAATACTAAATAATGAAAATGTATAAATGTAATCTTTAATAACTTCTAATAATAATATATATATAAATATATCTAAATATATAAGGATATAAGTTAAGTTATATGTATTTACCCCGAAGGATAATCTTTATCTTATGTTTATTCATTTTATGCGTATCATATTTGAAGATTTTTTTATATATACACATAGTTTTACTTCTATAGTTGATATGTTGATACTTTTTTGTCTATAACATTGGTAAAATATACATAGATATTATATATATATATATATAGAAAATTTAATAAAATATTCGGTTTTTATAAATATTTTTTTTTGTTTACCTATATATATATAATGTTCTATGTAAATATTAAAAGAAAAAAAAGATATTAAATTAATTTTTATTCTATTGTATTATTGTGGTTTAATTTTTGTTTTCCCAAATTCCAAAAAGAGTCGATTTATCTTGATTTTTTATATGGTTCTCTTTAATTTTCCAATTTAAAATTCCTTCATAACTGTTGCGATATTCCAATTTAAAACTTAAAAATAGTATTGGATTCCAAAGTATACCCTTTTGGTTATATAAAATTTATTTGATAGATTTTACATTTTATTAAGTATATATATATATATATGGAAAAGGATATTGCTAAACCCTCTGTTATTATAGCAATACTTTTTATATAAAATAATTTTTATTTAACTTAGATACATTTATATTAAATGAAAGGATATATATATGAAAGAAAAACTTTTCCAATACATATTCGGTTTTCGACTGATATAATTTAGAAATTTCGCAATTTATAGCATTTTTTTCCCAGAGATGAAATATATATATGTCTATATATATTTATGGATTAAACGAATTTTTAGATCATTTTATTTTTCCTTTTTAGCCAATATGACTTATATTATGATTTTATGCGTAGGTATTATACGTATATATATTTATTATGCTATATAATACTGATAATACGGATAAGTTAAATGATTTCATAAAAATGTTGACCCTTATACATATTTTATGTCCTATATATATAAAATAAGAGTATATAGTATATATATAAACACATCAAATATATAAATATTCAACACATATATTACAAGGACCTTTCTTTTTTTGATCCTATATCTAAATAGAATGGCTACCACACACAAGGTTTGATGAACTGGATTTGAAAAAAAATGAAAATATATAAGTTTTGCAATTTATCCCCGCGTTATATCAGTTAAACACTGTGTGTGCAAAGCATTAATAAAGAATATAAGCAGTGAATTGATTAAAAATATGCACACGTTTGTTATTGAATGAAACACAACTACACAAGATTGACAAAAGTAATATGTATTCATATTATTATAAGTTGCCATTTAATTTGATATATTGATGGATGGATCAATAATTATATTGATGGATGGATATTTATCATTATATTGATTGACAAACTATGCGGTAACAATTTATTTTAATATTCTATCCCTATGGTAAGCTGTTCAATAATGAGGATTTTCAGTAAGTAGGTGACTTCAAATTTTAAAAAAAAATACAATGTTCGAAAAATCACTACATTACACATTGAGCCACATTCTATCATGTTTCCTATACCATGTATATATCCTTGTAATATCATATATATTTTAAAATATTTGAAATATACATACACATATATATTGTTATGGCATTTTTATCGAACACATATATAATATATGTGCAAAACGAAAATAGATCTATATTTCTGGACATTGAGTTTTATTATATACAATATATGCGTGTTATGTCCAACATTTATAAACGATTCTATCCTAAATGTATATTGTACAAAAATACTAATAAAAAAAAATGATCAAAATGTATATTATACCTATAATATATATCACATAAATATAATAACACATAAATGTACATATATATTTATGCATATAATATATAGCATATACGCAGAGTTATATGCATTTTCATATTTTACGATGTATGTTATTCAATGTACACACATTTATATATATATATACAGATAAATAAAGAAAATGTCCTTTGCATCAATGGCCTTAAAAATGTTCATTTGAAATTTAATATCCATTTTGTGGTCAACCAATATACCGAACATTATTTAACAAAGTTTTTCTTTTAGTCGGTTGAATTTATATATATACGTTTATGTATATTTTATACTATTATTCAAATATATGGATTATACATAACATAATATAATAATGTTTGTATGTTTAGATGATGAAGAAATGTTTTTATTCAACATTATTCTTACATACATATTTATGTATTATATGATGATTATATATAAAAAGATTTATAATTTACGTATGTAGATTATATATATTTAAGAAAAATAGACAACAGATGGTCTACATTTGCCACATGAATTGACATCAATAAATTTCTTAGCAATAAATCTTTTATAAAGTTTTCATCATTTATATATGTGTAGTATAAAAACTATAATAATTGTATGAATATTATAGTCGTTATATATAATTTATACATTATACATATTTTATATTATATATTTTAATCATAAATAAAATTTTTCTATATATTATTAAACCAAAAAAAGTTTATAATATGCTATGCAATTATTATACTTTTAATCTATGTTTATAATACAAAAACTAAACTTTTTTTATACAAATAAATTTAGAACATTATTCATTTTGATTTGTTACTGAACCACACAGTTTAGGAATAAATTATTATAACATCGGTCATTTTAGGGTGTTCCAAATAATCTTTTTACATTCATTCACTATATTCATTTTCCTATAAATTCAACAAATATAATAATCGTAGATTGACCTTTAATTTCTAATGAAATTCATTTAAATTATATTTTCCATTAAATTCATAAACTATAAAGTATATAGATCGTTATGATAAATCCTTTTGAAAAATTTAATATTTTTGCACTTCTTGAAAAATGTGTGCTAAAAATCAAATAAATATTGTGTATAATTAAAAAACAATCATTACTATATGTGGTATACATGGTAAATATAATAAAATTAGAAAGTGGATATTCAAATATTTTTACCACATATAATACTGTTTAAAAGCAATATATTAAAAATTAAAAATATTTAATTAAATAAAATTTAGAACAATTGTTTTAAATTATATATATATAAATATTCATTCTGTGGTAAATTTGAAATGTATATATATATATTATATCAATTATATATATAAACATATAGGATATATAAATTTATTTGTTGATAACAAACATTGGATTTGTAAAATATTTGTTTGCGATATTATTATATTGAAAATGAGATGTTTTATTACAAAGACTGCGTATATATATAGAGAGAGAGGAATATCATCATAAATTTTTATATAGCAATATAAATATACTTGTACGGATATATAGTTATATACATATAAGATAACATATTGTGGTAGTATTTAAATTCATTTTCATCATTTCGTAACATAATCTACTATATATAAAATTCTTATACAATTTATATAAATCCAAATACAATAGCAAAAAATATTACCATACTATAGCACAATCGTATTGTTATATTCCACAAAGAAATATTAATAGAAATTTAGAACCAAGACCACGTTTTTTTTAATTATAAGTGCTAAGTTAGGATAAATAAATGTATACCACAATGATATATTTTTATATATATAACATATGTAATTATGTATAATCATTTCAATTTGTTTTATTTTCATTTATGCATAATAATTTTCATTTTACTTTAACAGAATTACTTTCACTTGTATTTTGTATATAATAATTTGTGGTGTAACATCTTTTCAGCATACATTCAGTAAATTATGTTATATATACCGCTTATATATATGGAAATGAATCAACAAAATTCTATTTTACACTAATTTACATCGGCAGTGAATGTGAATGTTAAATTATTATATTTAAACGTATATGGCATATATAAAATATTGCCATATACATTCTATATAAATATATACAGCTTAACATTAGAGCTTATACAAGGATGTTCATGAGAAGAACTTTTAAAATATTATCATCTTCCCATATTCAACACCAAAAAAATATAAATAAAATAAACTCACACACATACAAAAAAAAATAAAGGCAAATTTAAAGAAAAAAAAAAACAAAGCATTATTCATTAGAAAATGTCTCGTCGTCGTCGTTCTTGTTGTTGTTGTTAAATTTGACTTTTATGGCAATTTATATTAAAAGCACTTAACAAAAAGTACTTTGTTGTATTTTTCTATATTATGTAAAATTTATAATAATAATGAGTTTACCGGTAATGTACATATATTATATAAATAATATGTATTATATATTATTATGTGTATATTATAAATGTGAATAAATTGCATGTTTATATTCATTATATGCGTATATATATAGAATATAAATGTTGTAAATATTTGTATATTCAACACACAGCAAGTGACACATAATATTATTTTAAATATTCATATTATTTCTTATGTATATATAGTTATTTGTATATAAGCATTTTAATATTTATATATAAAGAGTTTTCAAAACAAAATAAATTTCAATTACAAATGAAAAGAATTTATTTTATGTATTTCCGTCTATTATATTAAATAAAGGTAAATTTGTCATTGCAAAAGCACTCTTTAGTACTCTACATAAGAAAATTTAACAATAAGTGCAGTAAAAATACAATTTACAAAAGAATTCAAATCTTGTAAATTTTTCATTTTATTGTATAGACAATCCATTTTACCCTGGCAATATATGTACATATATATATAGACGTCTGCTAAATCTACTGCAATAAATTGTATTATTTTTTAATTAATTAAGTATTAATACTGCACTAATCTATTTATTTTTTAAATGATTGTATGATGCTTTGTTGTATATTCAAGCACTTTTATTTTAACTAATGCAATAATATATATAATTTAAATGATTTTTTTGTTAGTAGAAATTTTATTGTTTATCTAAGTGTTTAATATTGAAAAATAATACATTAATTTTAAATCCACTTGGGAAAACTTATGAATTTTAAATTTTTATATAAGTAAAAATAAAATATCATTTATCTATAATTGCATGTATATACATATAGTTTCTTATAGAGAATAAAACTAAACAGAATTATTGTTGAAAAATCATTGATTTGCAAGAAAGTAAAAAAATGAAAATAACATATAAAGATTTCAAAAGCATATTGACAATATGCTAAACTAAAAAAACTTTTCAAAACATATGTAACATCTTTTAATAATCGTTCGATAATAGAAGGTATTTTGATTTTTAATTGAATTGTTTGACTTTATATTTCTTTTATTTGTAAATAAATGATTATAATTTAACCTTTAACATTTAACATATTATCCGACATGAACCAAATTTATAATTATATTTTGTATTTTAGCAATTCTATATATATAATTTAGATCAATTATTGTTTTGGGCTACATATCCACTAACGATATTTATGAATATTAATTTTTTAATAAAACAAAAATTTTATGAAAAATCTGGTAAAATTAAAAACATTGATATAAAATCGCATCCGATTTGACATGAAAAAACATATATATTATTTTGATTTTCAATTGAATTGTAAATGAATTCCATTATATTACTTTATTATTCATTATATATTATGATATTATTCATTTAATATCAGCAAAAAACCATATAAATTAAATCAATTATACTAATTATTTATATATTGTTATTTTCATCAAATTGCTATTATATAATATATAAATAAATTAAATATTTTAAATATATTGAAAATTATATAATATATATAAACATATTTGTAGAATGAAGAAATCAACAGAGGCGGAAATTAATTCTACAATCATAAATTGCAATAAATTAAATTTTTTTATTTGCGATAATATAAAATGTTACCGATATACATTATAATACATATATTTAAATATATAAACACGTATATATATATGTATATATATAATATATATATATATATCATGTATACCTAGACCTACCTATGTCATCTAATTCAAAATGTATATATTTTTTTATATATCTTTGTATATTATACTATATTATATTGATATATAAAAATATATATATATATATATTATATTGAAATGGATATATAAAACATGCATCAAATCTATACAGAACATACATATAGCAACAAAATAATAGATTGAATTGTAAAGAGATTTATAAAACGGATTTTAATGGTATTTGAGAATTGTAATAATGGGATTGAATTCTTTTTGTATTGTATATTACAATATGGTGAATTCAATGACATATACACAACACATATTATAGAATCCAAATAATAGGTAAAAAAAAAACTATATGCAGTAAAATAAAAATAATAAAAAAAAAAAACAAATAAAACGAATATATTTGTATTAATGGAATTTCGGTTTTCGCGTTTCAATTTCAAAATTTTTATATAATATATCGTGCATATACTGATATTTTGTATACGTACATATAACATTTAAGTTAAACGAAAAGTTTCAAAAAAAAAGTATATCTATACATTTTATTATGATAATACCCGAATACTATATAGCGCGTTAATGAATTCAATTATTATGTGCAATGCTTTTATATAAAATTATAACTTTTTAAAATTCTCCCTCACTATATACATTTTTTACCATATACCATTTTCGATTTACTGTACCATATATATTCATCATTTAATTTACTTATTTATTTTATTTTTTTTGTTAGAAATACCATCAACTTATGTATATTGAATAAAAAAATAAACAGCATATATATATTAAATGTATATATATAAATAAATACTTGTATTTATGTGAAAACATATAGTGAGTTGTAATTTAGAGAAGTCATAAAATTTTAAATTACTGTTTTATATATATGCTTATTATTATTATTATTATATAGCTGATATGTGTTATGCTTTCTCATGATGATTGAATTAAATAATTGAAATTTAAATTTGCACAGAACTGACTAAACTAAAAGTGGTTCACCGAAATAATTTATGTTTCACTCCATTCTTTCTAATTTATGTATATAAATGTTCTTTAAAAATACAAATTAAAAAGTTTTGCGGAACGTGGCTATCGGAAATCGTATATAATACAAATTATTTCAATTGAAGATTTTATTCGTTTTACTGTGAAAATAAAATTAAAAACATTTTTTTAAAAGATTAATTTTGTTACCCACTGTATTTTTAAGCTTGAGCTTGAAAAACATGTAATTATTCATTTAAGGTAAATTGAATACGTATATACGTAATATCTTTCATTTAATACATTGAATATATTGAATATATAAATTGTATACTATAGAATATTAAATTATACATAAGGAAATATATATGTATATATGTATAAATGTATGTATACCGTATGTTGAAATAAATCTTTTCATTTTAACTTATTGACTTCGTTTTCTTTTTCTATTACATTTAAAATTGTTGAGTTGCACTAAATTCATTCAATCTCAGAATATTATTTATGTTTACTATACATATATAAAAGAATGTATAATAGATGTAAGATGAAATTTCTTTTCAATAAATTTTAATGCCCCTTTTATATGTATGTATATATGATATATTTGTACACGTAAGAATATATTAATATAAATATCTAAAATGAAATAAATTTCATTTGTATATTATTTACCTTATATTATATATAGAATATCTCTGATTGGACTAATCAATATATTTTTGTCACCTTTAGTAGTATTATATAAATTTTAAAATGTGTCACAATAATCTATTAATGGTATTTTTTTTATTTTGATTATTTTAAGATTATAATCTTTTTTTATTTTGGTTTTTATTTTTGAATAAATGACTCACACATATATGAAATAAAAAATAAGAAAGGGAATCAAATTATTCATTTATTTGTAAATTGAATTATTACTGAAATTAATTTTTGTTTAAGTAAAAAATAACAGATTCTAAAATGTATTTTAAGAAATAAGGATGTTATTTTTTGATTACCGCAATGTTAAAATAGAATATTATTGTTGTTATGGAGAAGTGTGTACTAAATGAACATTATGTATAATGAAATGTTTAAGGAAATTCTATAACATCAACGGAAACTACATTACAAAGTCATTCAGTTATTTAACAAAAAAAAAACGATTAAATATAATTAAAAATAATAAGAAATATATAGTACATAATTTTTTGAATAAGTGTCATGAAGGTTGTTCTGTATATTTTGGTGTTTGAATTTCTGATAAAAGTTAACGGAATGCATAATTTCAAATATGCGGTAATTAATTAATAAAATTATGGTATTGCAATTACAGTATAGTATAGTATAGTTTATCTTATGGAGAATATAACTAATGCGTAATTTAATGTTCTGTATAATAAAGTACAAACGATTACATATTTTAATGATTAATTACTTTAAATGTTTATTTATATATACAATATACTATAATAATAAGAACGTATATATATGTAATAAAATATTCCTTTTAGCCAATTGTGAAATATTGTTAAATATATACAGGCGCCATTAAAACAAAAATATTAAATAAATGTGTATTTGCTTAACATGAATTAAATATTTATATATAGCAAATAATGCTTAATACCATTAGGATTAAATATATATTTAGCATCATTCGTCATCCAATTTTACTTTAAATACAAAACCATTATGTCTGAAAGTTAAAACTAAAATTAGATTCATTAAATTTTCAGTTAAATGTATAATATATGCATAAATACAAAATATATTTATCTAATATATACATTATATGATTATATATAGTTAGAGATATACTTTTTATACCACATATGAGATATATGCGAGGATATTTATGTATAGTGACTCTGTATGTCAACACATACTTATTTTTGTTAGTTTTTCTTTAGCGTAAAAACATCAAACCTATATTTAAATATCCAATGCGATACAATATATCTATATATACATTAATTTTAAGTAAAATATTTCTCTTTTCAAAATACAAATAATTTTATTGCATGTATTTTAACCTTATATACATTTTTTTTACTTTATATCTCTATATAGATATACCATATATATATATATATTAAATTTATATATTTGTTATATGGTTATATGCAGTCTAAATTTATATATTTGGATGCATAATGTGTAATTTACAAAATTTATTTTTTATTTTATTTTTTTCTTCATAATAACATATGTGTGAAAATCTGCGGTAATTTATATTTCAAATATATATATATATATATATATATTTACGTTACGAGTATGTATATAGTTAGAATTATGTTGTGTTTAGTTGATTTATTATCATTCTTATATGTATGGATGCGGATAAAAAAAATTATTTTTCTCAAAGGCATATAATCATTCCTGAGGACATTATTCACAAGAGGGTTGAAGAAATATTTAAATGTATTTGACAAATTGATGATGTTTTTTTGAATATAAAAATTGTTAGTATATTTTTGAACCATATAAATATTATTTTGGTAAAGCTTTTGTATATCTGACTGAAACTATATTTTAATTTAATTTTTTTATATATACATTTTAATTTAATTTGAATGGAAATGAAAATTTGTATATTTTCATCTATCTGTTGTAAATATATTTGGGTTTATTTGCATATTGTGTGTCGTAATAGATAATATTTCCATATATAAATTGTTTCGATGTATATACGAAATTACGTTTGACATGGTATAACTATAAAATGAATATAGATTAATATAATTTATTTGATGGCGTTTTTTATGCAAAAGTCTTCCTTTAGCCATATTATGGATATATAATTTAACTGATGTATATATTGCGATATTCGTTTTATTTGTTTTTTGAAATGTCCCAAATCTTTTATCGTTTTTGGAGAACGATGATACTAAAATAATTCATATAAGTAATAAGTTTATTATTAAAATATAATCTGTATATGTAACAAACAAAAAATTTGTTTGTGTTAATTTCTCATTATTATATATATTTGGTTATATTAAATTTTTAATAATCCAAGTTAAATACAATTCATATATGCATATATACTATATATAATAATAGATAAAAAATAAAATATGATGCATATGAGTTTCTGAGAGCTTGTATTATATGTGTATATATTATATACATAAAGATATATATACATTATTAAATGAAAAATGTGGAAATGAAAAACTATTTCCATTTGATTTGGTATATTTTCATATAAACTTACTCAATATGATAACAATATACATATATACAATATCCATATATATGAATAAACATATTGATATTTGAATTTCCGTCTATCCGTTGCAAAAAAAATGATATAGATATTGTAATTTTCTATGCAACATTTAGTGTATCGCTATATTTATTTATTTTTTTTGTTATATCCTTGAATACAATTTTAGCTTATATGAGAATATTTATTGCAATTTATAAAGTTATACATATATGTATATAGAAAAAGATAAAATTTTAAATGTATATTTATTTGTAAAATGTATACTTATATATTCATAAATTTATACTTATGCATGCATGTATATATGTTGGTTTTCGTATCCTAAATATTTAAACTGTGATCGTATAAAAACAAATTTTTATATTCAACTTATATATATCTATATAGAGTTAAATTTAACCATGAGGAAAATCCAAATATATATATACGTATATAACTATGAATATGAATATCCCTATATATAATACAGATATTAAATATATTTCTACTTGAATGACCATTCATTTAAATAATATTTTTCTTCAATAGTTGAATATCAAAATATATTGTTGTGTTCATAAAACTACAAGCGTCGTAATAGAATTGAAATTAATAGAAAAATGTACGTTTGAAAGAGCTCAAATATACAGATATACGTTTCATGAATAATATCATGTAATTTATTATAGCACTGTATATATATATATAAATATATATAGCCACTGAATACTATAGATATCTCTGTAAATATTTGTGTGAAAAGTTTAGAAAATAGAATTATTTCCCCAATTTGCATTCCAGACATTAAAGACAGATTACTTAAATGTTCTAAATGCAGAAGTTATTATTCTGTATACCTACGGTGAATTTTTTAGGTTGTCCGCAAAGAAATTTCAATAAATATGATAACATAATAGTATACTTATTAATATATTTATATACCAATTAAACGTAGAATTGAAATTCTTATATTGAAATTATTATTTCAAAAGAAAATGTTCTATAAAAGAAAATAGTTCTATATATAATGGTAAAAAGGAGGATAGAATAAGAAAAGATAAGATATATGAGGTACAAAAAAGACAATTTATGATAATAAAATTTTAAGAATGGATTGAAAAATATCAATTTTTTGGTTGTTCCAGTTATACATATGGCATATACAATCTACATATATAAATATACAGACATAGATTTCATTTTATTAATATTATTATTATGAACGCAATTGTATACTCACTTTTATGAGAGTTTCATATGTATGTACTGCACATATATTGAACATTGAACGAAGTAATCAAATTCTATTTTTCCATTATTATTGGTTGCATACATGTAATATATGGATGGTATAGTAGTCGTATATATAGATTGTATGCCATGGTATAGATGATTTTCATTTTATTTTTAAAGTATATACATATGATATTACACCAAATATTATATATATACCATATATATTTCAATATTATAAGCCATATCATAAGATATATACGTTATAATATATGAATTGGGGAAATTGTCTGTCATAAAATAAATTTTGTTATTCAGAAATATCATCGTATTCTTCATCTTCTTCATGAACGATAATTTATGTACATGTTAGAAATTACGTGTTTTTTTTCATTGGTTTTGATTACTTTTAGTTTGATGAAAAAAAAAATGTTCATATTTAAAAATTATTTTTTTTATTTATTGTTTATTATAAAATGTTAAAAAAAAATTTTTTCTAATAAATTATATAATATAGATGAGATATTATTAAATTTTAATTTAATGTATATGTTTTATATAAATATTATACTCAACAAAACAGTTTTGGCGTCATAAAATATTTACATATATTATATATATAAAAGTCTGAAAAAATATAACAATAAATGTGTATATTTTCTATCGAAATACATTTTTGGATAATGTACGTATGTCATATATCTACGATATACGAGTATATAATATAAGAAAATTTTAATACAAAAAATTCTTTTTCATTCAATTGTGTATATCTTAAATAACATATTTATTTAATAATTTTATTATTGCTTCCTTTACTTCAAATTTTGTTGAATAACAAATGAAATGAATTGTATTTATAATCATTCACATATTTATTTTTATTTTTGATCCATATCATTGTAGAGAAATGTACAATTTGCTTTGTATTTTTTTAAGTATAATAAATTCTTTGAAATATTCATGATTTTTTTTTTTCATTTTTCACCACAAATATAAATTTATTAAAAAAATGTTTGTTTATCATATTATGAAAAATTAAAAACCAAAAAAAAACAGATTTCGCTTTAATTATTTTAATAACGCGTGTTTGTAGTTATTATATATAATTTATTTATTACATTTTTTTCTCCATATTTTTATATTTGTTTATAAATAAATTTCGAAAAGTATCATTTTTGTATATAGAAACTTATATAAAATTAAAATATACAATATTTAATTTAAAGTTGGTTGGTTACGCGGGTACGTAAATAAATAAATTTTAAATTTTGCAATAAATTACTTTATGAATATATAAAATGGAATCATACAAAAAACATGAATTTCTGTTTTTTAATCAATGCGGTGTATATATAAATGAAAAATTTTGTTTACTGATTTACAATTTATTTTAATTTTTTTAATTTATATTTTTCAAATAAATATTAAATGAATCAACGTTTTGTACGTAGAGAAGATTTATATTAAATATCTTAATCCTAATATATAAATCAATAAATATATAAACTTGACTAAATAGTTTACTATGTATCCATTGAAAAACACACCTTTCAATGTGCATTTTACGATTTTACCCAATTTAGATATATCGTATATATATGGTATAATGTGGTATATAAAAATAAATATAGACATATTATTTTTTTATCTTAAAATTCTATAAACTTTATATGCACAAAAAATAAAACGATAACCATTTATACATACCAAACAAATTACAACCAAAGAAAAAAACGTGAATAAAATAAAGTAAAAATAAAAAAAAAACCAAATAACCAACCAATTCCATTATAAAGTTATCGAAACGTTGGGTAAAAAAATATTCAAAATAAATATATGATGTATATATTTCGAGTAAAGATAGGCTTAAAGGCCAACAGGCTATATATACATATACATATATTTATATACAAAATAAATTATATAAAAAGGTGTTCATATAATAACATTTATTTATATAAATAAATGATTGTATATATAAAAACGAATACCAAAAAAATAAAATAAAGTTATTATTATCAGTGTGTGGTCTTTTTATAAAATTAATATCAAAATCAACTAAAAAATACATTTGTTTTTGTTTTTTATTTTTCAAGTAAACCATTTTAAAAAGAACAACAAATTTTGTTTTATAATTTTGTACAAATATATACATTATTAATTAATCAATGTGTATGTAAAGGAATTTAAAAAAAAAAGATATACATATATATATAAATATATTAAAATATATGCACCACCAATTAATAAAATATGTTATTGTAATTAAAATTTACAAAATAAACATATATAACTTATCTTCTACCTACATCATACCACCGTACACAACATATACATATGTATATACCAATCTTAATTTATAGTTTATACTTTATAGTCTTTTAAAGCAAATAATTTATTTCAATTCATTTTTGAAAATAAAACTATAACAAAACATTGTATTTTATAATTTACCTGTGTATGGATGGATGCATCAACAAATATACATTCCTTCATTTTTTTCTTTTTTTCAAAATTATTTGCAATTCATTGAAGTAATCTACAAAAAAAACAACGATTTATATAGAAAGAAATAATTTGATCTATACGATGAATCAACATAATCCCACTCGATAGACATATTTATATTTATTTTTTTCTTTATCTAAATCCTTTAGTTTATATTAATACGGCACATTAATAATTGAATGTTTAGAAAATATTTTGAATGTTATCTTAATTTATAGTTTGTTGTTTCCTTCTTCCTTCAACGATTTCATTTGTGGAGTTATAACAAAAATTTTGAAGGTGAATACTTTTAAACTAAACTTTATTTATTCTACCAATAAATATATTAATTTGATTTCTAATAGTATATAAAATATATAATTTTTCAATTTTATATAATCGGTACTTTAATTTATTAGTATATATATAATATAAAATATATACATATATTGGATGAGAAATCGAAACTATACTGGAACTTAAATATATAATCTTTACATATATATATATAACATATATATAGAAATTTCAAGAAAAAAATTTCAAGCAGATATTGTAAATAAAATTGTATTGTATACTTATGAAATATATATATTATGAAATATATATATATATATGTATATATATATGTATAAATATATATATAAATATATATATATATATGTGTGTATATATATATATATGGCACCTATTCTCAAAAAGTTTTATATAAAAGTGCTAATTAATTTTTCAAGATTTTCAATATATTATTTTGTATATATACACCATATTTATATAGTTTTCAACTACTTCAAACAATATATACAAACCATATATAATACTACTTCAAAATCCAAATACATATATATAATATATATATATATGTATATACAAAATATATAAATTAATATTGGAAGTGATATTAAAAGAAAAATAAATGGATTGATATTGAAAGAAATTAAAAGATAAAAGCAATATAGAAATGCTATATACTTTTTCTCTATTTTTTTTTTTGCAATAAAATGTTTCATAAAAGTATTTATTTCAATAAATTTTATAAAATATAAACTATAAAGAAAAAAAAATATACAGAAACAGTATATATATATGTATTTCATTAAATTATATACTTTTTATTTTTTTTTTTGTAAATGAAATACTTATTTTATATATTGATTTAATATAATTAACTGAAATTATAAATCGAAGATTTATTTTGTTATATTGTGTGTGTATGTGAGATGAAGATAATGATATATATATATTATATATATTATGGAAAAGAACAAATAAAATAACATTATAATCGTATTATGTATATTATAATTATAAATATCAAGAAAATATAATTGTCTAAATGGGTTTAATTCCTTTGAATATATATTATTGCGATATTTCAATAACACTTACTACACTTATTTAATATCAAAATCAATAAAAAATTACACAAAAAACGTGAGGAACAAGAAACCCACAATCTAATCTTAACATAGTTTTCTTGCACCACAATATCGAATTAACTTATTTAGTATACACTAATTCGTTTAGATAAATGGAAAAAAGCAAATCATAAGTATGTAAAACATGCACTATATATAAAATAAAATGAAATATATTGCAAAATGTAATTTTTAAATAACTAAACAAATTTATAAAAATAAAAATTACCAATTACTTTTAATCAAAACATATAATTTCTTTATTTGCTTAATATTTTTAGATATACACAATTAACAAATGTATGTAATTCATATAATGTTTTATTATGTGTGTAGTATACCATAAACATAAAAGCATAAATGTTTAGCGTTATTGTGTGAATTTAGATTGTTCATTCATATCGTACATATATATATATATATATATATGCATAAATATTATAATGGGTTGCAATAATAAAACAAATTCCTAAACGAAATAATTGTACTAAAGATATATTATGTTACATATATGAATATATATAATTTAGACAACATAGACCCATGAGATCCGTATATATATGTTTGTATACATAAAATGTTTAATATAAAAATATATATATAATATAGGGTAAATAAATTCATCTTATACATAAAAAATCACATTACATTCTTCCATATTCGATATATTGTATTCAATATAAATATAAGAATATCTATATATATTTTTGTTACATTATTGATTGTATATATACATACGAGTATGCTCATATATAGAGCACATTATTTTTGTGTGCATTAAATAAATATACAAATAAATATATTTATAAAAATAACATAGTTTTTTTTTGTACTTCATGTATTTATTTATTTATAATTTGATATATATGGATACGCAGAACAAGGTATTATTCCAATTTCATATATATAGACGTATATAATATACATAAATAAACAAATAATAACTTTGCAATCCCAGCAATTTTGTAATTGTTCATTTTTTATTTTACTTTATATTATATGTATATTTTGCATATATGGTATATTTGATTTTATTTCTATGGCAAATAAATAGCTGAAACATGAATACATTATACATATACAACAAACGTATTTAAGGATTATATAGGAGGATCCATGATCCGTTTAAGGGTTGAAATGTTGAACATGACTGTTTTGAATTTCAGTTTTCACAACCAACTTCTATGATAGTATTTTTAATTATTTTTTATTATATGATGGATAAAAAATTTTTTCACTTTGAGGTTATTTTATCACCAAAATGTCTCATTTCTTAAATTATTGTTTGTGTCGTTTTTATAAGAAATATGCGAAGAAAAGGCAAAATTTAATTATCGTAATAGATATGATGAACAGCAATTCAAAATTGAATCAAAAATGTATAATACCGTTCCGTAATACATTATAACTGCAAACCCTACAGTGTATTATACATATGCTTGCGTATATATGCACAATGCGATCCTATTCTATGTATATTATCTCTTTATACATATATTTATTACTTGATTCCGTATTTTAAATGTTATTTACATACACACACAACAAATAATATGTGAAATACAACCAACGAAAACATAAAAAATGAAAAAAATACCAGCAAGGGATTAATATTTTCTGTTAAATTTATTTTATTCAAACTGGTAATCGTGTTTTTACAGCTTATAATCCTTATATGTATATTTATAAATTCAAATATTACATATACAAAAAATGTTTATTATAAATATAGATAGTATATATGTATATAAATTGGAGGTTATAATACAGAGTTCGTATATTATATTGTATACCTTTTAATAAGTCAGATATCCTGTTTTTTTTTGTAAATATGCCTTTGATGATTTTAATAATATATATGGATTGTATTTATTTAATTCAAATATTAAATAAACACATTAAAATTTTACACGCATATGTATACATACGGAATTACCGCAGTTTCAATAAAACCTGAAGGATTTCTATAAACACCTTTGTCTCACCTTTGAATTAAGCAAATTTTGTATATAATAACATAGCGTTTCGATTGCATAAGCCCTGTATACAATTCATGGATACATTTATTAAAACTTCTCGGTATAAACATGTATGTAAACTTTCTTTAATATATCTGATAAAATTAAATATATATGTATATATTTTAATGGAAAATAAATATTGTACATTATGAAAATATAGGTAATATTTTAAAAAATAAATCCAAAATCAGCTACTGAAATAACAAAAAAAATAATAATATTAATCATAATAATAGAATTTTTAGTTTTAGTTTAAAAAAAAAGGGTTAAGTATATACATCTACGATATGTAATACGGAAATCCAAAATTGATTGAAGTCGAAAATCATTAAATAAAAAAAAAAAAAATTTGACAACAAACTATTAATATACGGTTTTATTTTTGTAATATTATTACTACTATTCCAATAAAAATAGCTTTGATATTATTATACAATGTTCGGTTATAGTAAAAAAATCCATGCTGTGTCTTGTTATTGTATAATATAGATTAATTTCCGTATCTATAACTATCTATATATATACTACATAAGTATGTAGGCCCAAATCAATGATGTACATACGTTTTTATTCGTATTTAGATAAATCAAAATATATAACATAGTATAGTATTTATTTTTGGTCTATATACACTATAATAATATATAGATTTTAATGAAGAAGAAAAATAAACAATAAGCATAAAAAATACATTATGTTATATTTATATTTTTAATCTTAATATAAGTATAAATAAAATAAGATTATATATTGATATATGTTTGCGCATTGGATGTATTGTGGTGACGTAAAAATGAATATTACTATACACATAAATCGTAAATAAAACATTTTTTGTGATAAATCGTAATATTTGTATAAAATTAATCATTGATGTAGTTATTATTATATATATGCATTCATAAATTAATGTTCAGATTTATAATGTGCACTTAAATTTTACATGGAGTATTAATAAATTTATTTGAATATTTATAAATATTATACGTTCAGCGGTATTGTGTATTTCAACTCATTATGTGTCTAAATATATTTTAAAACTAACCAATTTAATTAAATTTATCTCCATATATATTTATATTTTTATACAACAACTTAATATATAATATAATAAAATGTTATGAAAACAAAATAACTTTCCGTTCATATCTTCACCGATATACATATATGTTTATTTGCTTAACATTGCCTTTTTCAAACCTCTAAATAGATGTATTTGTATATATATTTAAATGATGAATTCGAATCCAACCACATGTAAAATAGCTTCTTTTATGAAAACAAAATATAATTTATGGTTAAATTAAAATGAATAATCTGAAACAAATTTGTAGCAGATGATATTTATTTATTATTTAAATTTACATATGATGTATATATTATAATTTATATTCACATAATGTGTGTTGATGAAAATAACAAGATATACACACATAAAAATAATGAGGGAATTGCTCTATAATAATTACACGGGAATAAATTGTTTAATGAAAACAACATAACTATAAATATATAGTATATTTTTTAAATCAAAATTATTAATAATGCATTCCACAAAATGAAAAATATTATACATATCAATTGATACTTGATATACTAACGATAATCACATTAAACATAACTTTGTAACGTCCAACTTATAATGAATCGATTGATAATAAAATTCTATACCGATTTAGGTACCTAAACATCCTAGGGCATGGTCTGTATCCATAGAAATCATCAGAATTGCCTTAAAAAAATTCCAATTAAAATGTTTGCACGCGTATAGTCTAGAACACAACACTGATATTGTATTTGGCTTTCAACGTTCTGGTTTTATTTTTTTAAAAATAATAAGAAATAAAAAATAAAACAACCAAAAAATGATTATGATTTTAGTTGATTTTTCTGCACAATATAAGGATATAATAATATGAATAATGTATATAGGAAAAAAATAAAACCTCAAATATTCTGTATCTATAATATGTACATAAATATAATTATTTTATCTCTATACAAGAACTCATATGCTTAACAAATTATAACCCTATATACAATATAATAATTTTGCCTGTATTTTGTGTATTGTAAAATATTTAAAAAGTTAAATTGCATATAAATGACATTGTTATATATTTTACATAGATATATTGCATATAGATTATGATGCATCATAAAATATTTATATGAAAAGTTTCAGTTTTAATTCATGCATAAGCATTTAATAATTATAAATAAAATATGTTTTTCATCATGCATATATAAATAAATCTGTCTGTATATACATACAATTTATTTTTACTAATATTTATATGATATATTGTTTATATATATACGACATTCGTTTACAATATTCAATGGTTCAAATAATTGTATATACATGAAAATATAGGGGTAAACAAAAAAAAATTCAATTTTCTCTAATCAATCTTTTTTTAATTTTCTACATCTACATTTATATTTGAAAATTTATCATAGCAATAGATTTTCAAAGACAAAATAAAAAACCTGTGTAATATAAAACGAATACGCAAAAAATTGCAATAACAAGAATTCAAGACGAAAAACAAAAATTAATAATATATATATATGAATGACATAATATAGATGGAACATACCAAATGTAGAGACACAAAAAATCAAATACATGTAAATACGATAAATAATCTTGATCAACCCTAAAAGTAAAAAAATAATAATACAAAAAAAAGAAGAAACATTTGCATTCGATTATTTTGAATTTGAGTAATAAAATCAGTTTGAGTCATTTCATGTGATGTTATGAATACAAATTCATTCATTTATTATTGTTATAAAACCAAGTATTTGGCACTGTAATAAATGTATATATATATATATATATATATATACAAATGTATGTTGTTTTTTATTCTTTCATAAAATATATTAGTCCTTCCTTTCTTTCTATACATATATAGATGCGGTATTTTTTACACCCTTGTGTGTTTTTACCATATACCCGATATAACCCATTCGTATATGAAAATTTTATATATTTATCTATATGTATATACATTTTAAAAGATAAGCTATAAATATACATACATATAGATACATGATGAAACTTAATAGGAAAGCTTTTGTATAACGACTTTAACCTTTACATATTTTTAATGTGTATATATAAGAATTTTTTTTTTATAAAATTTTCATAAACATTTATATTTTACATGCAAGTGTATATATATAGTATATAACCATACACGTATATCAATATGAATTTATTTTACAAAAGGTAAAAATTGTATATATG
Source organism: Dilophus febrilis (assembly GCA_958336335.1). NCBI lineage: Eukaryota > Metazoa > Arthropoda > Insecta > Diptera > Bibionidae > Dilophus > Dilophus febrilis. The sequence continues at coordinate 50,619,732 of OY284468.1, forward strand.
TATATAAAAGTTGAATTTAAAAATAATAATATAATAAAATTTTCAAATATATTATGTATATATATATATATATATATTTACAATTTTTATATGTATAACATAAATTGAATATATATACAAATATTTACAAGGTATCCAACAATATGCATACACGCATCAGGAAGAGGATGCCTAATATGTGAAAATATTGTCAGCTTATTTCATAATTTTATTTGATGAGCGCGGTATTATACTTATTTAGATTTCGAACGATGTTCCGATATATTATATTTATACATTAATATATTATGAATATTTTTTTCTGTTATATCTAAAAATACATCTTTTGAATATTGATGAGAAATTTATTTTATTTTTTTTTATCAACAATTCATATCAAAAATGACTTCATGTTCACAGTAAAAATATATTAAGGTTATTTTTTTTAATAAAATTTTGTGTATTTAAAACGATATCATCATATAAAAAAAATGTTATTCCGCATAAAAAGCATTAAAAGTTTTATAATATAAAATATTATATACATACATATGTATTTATTTAAATCAAATTAATTTTCAATCCCGAATTAATTATATTTATTATAATGGCATATTTTTTTTATGCGGAATATAAATGCTTGGATATAAATTAAGAATTAAATATATGCAAATAAAAGGGAAATAAAACAAATAGGATATATGGATAAATATTAAAATAAACTTTTCCAGAAAATAGAAAAGAAAAACTCAAAATAATTTCAAAATTAATTTTTAAAATAGTTTTGATTGGAATCAATAATTTTAGCTGATAAAACAAAATTATATGAGGTTTTTTACTTTTTAGATTGGTAATCTAATAAATAACCAAACTAAATTCCAAATATTAATCATATAGAATGTTACAATATGATAAAATTACACCTATGATTAAATAAAAGTTATATAGAATATCTAATAGGCTTTTTTGAAATTAAATCTTTACCTATATATATGACAGCATTACATCATATTGAAAGATGGAATTTCTTTGAAGAAATCTATATAAATACTATGATACTATATAGTATAAAGTATTCAAATAACTAATAATGTGCATACATTTATATATATATAGATATTTGTAGATTAGGATTATTATATAGTCGTCTAGAGAGATAAAATTGTGTTTGTCATTGCATATTAGATATGTCATGAAATTTCTGAAATTCCATTATTTTTATATTCTTCTTATATAGTTATCATCATTAACATCATTTACAAAGCATATATTTAATAACATCCTATCATGTATATATATAATGTATATATCTCTATATAAATATATATAAATACAGAAAATGTTAACTCATGCTTTATCCAATATTTATATATATATTATACTGAATGCTATATACGTATCTATATATTAAATATGGATATATGATACGTTTGCATATTATATGCCAAAATATATGCATATAATACATTACCCTATACATAGATATTTATACTATATTTATACATAAATATATGGAGTGTTCACATAGTTATTTATATATTTTCATAACGAATGGAAAATTAATTACTCTCTAAGGGTAGAATTTGTATTACAATAAATTAGTATAAAAATGTACATTTAATATATGGTAGAATATTGTTGAATTGTTTATTAGTATTGGAAAAGTATTTACTATATATAAAAGTATATTTTACAAATAAAATATTACCTGTATGTGTATATATTTATCATTAAAGAATTTAAATCTCATTTCATATAATATATTCCATAGATCTGTACTTCTTATATGGATGTACAAAAATAAGAAATATTCTAAATAACTTTATCCGTAGATTATGATAAGAATATAGATATTTTAATACAAATATTTTTTTATTAAAATTAAATTACGGATTGTTTTGATTATTATAAAAGTTTATAAATATTTTATTTTACTACATATATAATATAAAATGTTCAATAATTAGCGTAATTATGTTTTTAATTATATTATATATATAATGGTAATGGGCATTCATTATTGTAAATTATATGTATATAATAAATACCAATACTATATATTGAATATATACAATATACATATATTTATATATAGATATTAATTATATTTATTTATATATACCAATGTTCAATACGAATATAATGAGTTATACCGCATCACCAGTCAACAAATGAATATTATATTTATTTATATATATATAAGTATATAATAACAAATCAACATATAATATATATTATATATATTATTATATATATTATTATATATTTATATGCGCCCATATCAATACACATAATTCTGTGTAAACACAACAATAAACCAACAAAAATGAAGCCATAAATTTTTCCAATCAATTGTATTATTTGATTTTCTTTTATTTATTTAATATAAAGATATATATTTATATACATATTTATTGTATGTTTTATATATGCATAGCTATGAATTTATTATCATACATGTTATATATGACCATATATTATATATTAGTGTTGGGCAAAGCCGTTCATTTCACTGACTCAGGTCATCTCGTTTGATGTCCTTTAAGGACTCATAAAAAAGACTCGTTCGTGTGGTATGTTTGGGTCTTTTGATTTAATCGGTCGAAATGTATGATGAAATTAATATTACCTATACCGTAAAAACAACAAATTATGAAACTACCAACAGAAGATCTTCTATGCATTTCTAGGTAAGATAATAATAAGTGATTTCGTCATTAATTCGACCGATAAAATCAAAAACCTCAAATATTTGAAAATTGAAAACAATACATACATTTTTTTAAAATATAATATTGATAAAATATTCTTACAAAAAAGCACAAAATAAAAATAACATAAAAATATACCAAAATACAAAGCTAATAAAAAAAGAGAAATATAACAAAATAAAAGAATATAGAAGGTATAGCTATAAAAATACACTTTTTTATTTGATTAATTTATAATAATATTATATATTATTATATGATTATATACAAAAAAATACACAATTTCAAAAGCAAGAATATCATCCAACATACGGCCAATATAACCAAAAGACACAGTCAACGCAAATCTACCAAACGAACGAGATATGCTGAACATACCAAACGGACGTCTCATACCAAACATACAAGTCATACCAAACATACGGGTCATACCAAACGAACGACATACGAAACGCATGAAAATAAAATAATATATACGTTTTGTCTATAATATAATCATATAATATTGATAAACTAATACGCATATATTACTATTCTATATACAAAAAAAAACACAAAAAAACAGAAATACAAAAATACAAATAAAGGCTATAAACAATAAAAGAAAAATACCAACAGCATGAAAGAGAAATAATGCTGGTTAATATAAACAAAACAAATATACAATAGTAAAAGACATAAATGATTTGATGATCATGACTATGATGATTATTAACTTATACTTTATTTATAATTTTTCTCTATATATATAATATTGCAAAACTGCGACAGTATTAAAAGTGTACATTGACGACTACCTATGATCGTATAGTATATAATGGTATATACAAATGTAAAGTAAAGCGAAACAACTTGGTGACTCGGTATCACATGACCGGTATAATATTAAATAACTGACTCGAGTCTTTTGAGTCACATGTCTGATTCGTTCGAAATGTACAGGTCGTTCGCGACCGACCCAAGCCTATTATATATAGTATATGCAATTATTGTTATTTATAATTTATTATTTATGAACATTTATATATGTGACTATACCTATATATATTTATATATGCTTTTTTTATGTTTATTGTTAACGTCTATACAATGTACAAAAAAAATAACTTACAGTATCAATATTAAGTTTATGTATTTTATTAACTTTTGAATAAATACTTTTAGTCGAATTTTGTTTTTGCAAAATTTTTGCATGTTTATGAAATATAAAAATGTAATACAAGTAATTTTATCTTATCATTCCATCAAACTTATCATTCCATTTAAAAAAAAAATTTAAGATCCTGCTCTATATTGCACACATTTGCTTGAAAACATTAACCATATATAGAAAACATGTTTATGATCATACATTTATAACATCGCTAGTATGTCCTACGAATATCCTATGTAAAACATACTCTTTCGGATTACTGTTTTTTTTTACAAACAATTGTAATATACATATATTTATAATATATAGATATCGAAATAGGTATAGTTTTCGTATTAAATTTGTAATGAAAGCATTACATAAAATCGTAAAATGTTGTTGAAACCCACCTCTTTGACATATAAATATGTATACATATATAAGAGTACTTTTATAAATTTCATATAAATGCGGTATGATTAATATGTATTAATTGTTATTGATATATTTGATTTTGTCATGCATATTATTATTATATTTATTATTGTATACAAATATATACAATTTATTGATAAATTTCCAATAACTATTTTCTTGAATATTATTATAAGATAAAATACGATTTATACATTGGCACATTGCATTGATGTTTAGATATACAATAATCTTTTATACATGAAGATATAAATTAATTATACAAATTTTACATTTTCTTCATGTATTGTATTCATATTATATGTATGCTATTAATCAAAAGAAGTATACATAATATATATGAATTACTCTTTTGGTATATATGAATTAGAAGAAAAAAAACACAATGTCGTCGTATAACAATAGATTATATATTTGTATATAAATGATAAAAGGTCAACAAATTGTATGTATGTATATTGTAGTACTATATATAATTGCATATATATGTATACCATATAAAATATCTTTGGATCATTTTAATTTATCACATAGAATATAAACTTCTCTGTATATCTACAAAAAAGTTTCAAATTAATCCAACTAGAAGAAAATGTAAAATATATATATATATATATATATATATATATATATATATCTATATCTATTGTACGATATCATGTAACGTATATATTTTATTAGAAAGCTGGTTTGAAATGTGATGATAAAAAAAATATAAGAATATCAATTTGATTAATGTGCCATATATATATATATATATATATCATCATCTTTTAGATATTTATTGAAAAATAATGCATCTTCTGTATATGATTTATTTTAAATTGGTATTTTGATAATATAGTTTTCTCATTGTAAACGTAAACCGCACTTGGATTTAAATAAATTATATATAACTTATTAAGAAAAAACGTTGAAAAAATTACACTATAAATATCGTATTTTCAACATTCCTTCATATATACACATTTTACATATTCTTACAATATAAACAATAATAAAAAAATTATATCCGCTCAAATAATCACATATATATAGCAAAAAAGTGGTAACATTTTTTAAGACATTCCGTTATTTTTTTCTTAATTGTTGTTATTTTTCTGTTTTCAGGACAAAACTTATTTTATATAATTTCATAAAAGAAAAATATGTTACCTCTGCATATATACTTTTATTTTATTGCATTTTTTTCTCTCCGCATTGTGCAAATTTGCTATGTTACATATTCTACATATTACTATAAAAATGAAAAAAAAGAAAAATAAACTTAATTAACTAAATTAAACGAAACAATTAAAAAACTATATAAATCTTATATATTTTGTGAAATGTGCTGACGACGATATATATCTTTTTTAAGGTTTATATATTATATATATATAATACATTATCTTTCTTTTATAAAAACGTATTGTTTTTTCTTATTTTTTAATGTATATGTGTAAATATAAAAGTGGATTAATGTAGTATAGAATTGGAGACATACACACAGTATCATTATTCACAAGCAATACAACTGATATATATAAACCGTATTTTTACCTTTGCTAAATTGTCAATATATAATTTTGTATAACGAATACGTGGGAGAGACTATATATATATAAATACATATAAATTTTACGATACTGAATATATGAATATATATTTGTATATAGGATGTAAGACGCGCAGTTACTTAAAAGTGTATTATTTAAGATCTTTGCGTTACATTTCTTGATTAATTGAAAATATTTTAATTTAATTTTTATATATATACAGCTGTGCATCGCTCCATGTATGTGATAAAAATATATAGACAAACCCGCTTTCTAAAGTTTTCATATATAAGATGAAAAGAAAAAGTTTATATAATTTTATTTATTTTAAAAAAGATCAAATTTTTTAAATAATTAATATATATATTGTGTTTATATATACAAACACATATATTGAAATATATGTTTCTTTTTCTTAATCATTCGAGTTTATAGTTTTTAATCCTATTTTCTATAACATATATAAAAAATATATTGATTTCCAATTGTTAATATCCAATAAGCTATATCTATATATAAACTTAATATATGTGTACTGAAATATATATATATATGCAGCTACAGCACATAAAATACATGAATGAAATCACGATTCGTTAAATGTACTCTGTATATTGCATTAATTGTTGCAAACATAAATGTTTAAGAAACACTATTCATTTATTTCTATAAAATAGTATATGTACATATAAATATATATTTTTAAGCAACACCAACACTATTGAAGGTATATAATCCATTGATTTATAAAGAATATATATATATATATATACATTTGTTTTTTATCGATACATAGAGATTTGAAATTTTTGTAATCTTGTATTTCACGTAAATTTATATACTCCCATTGTCCATATATTAATTCATATATATATAGAATATATGTATATACATTAGTAGTTGTACTACTTATATTTATACGAGTATATAATTAAATTTGTTAAATAATATTATAAATTAAATTACAATCATTTAATATTGTTTAATTCAATATTGTTTTCTTAATTGCATTTTATATTGAATACATATATATATATATGATATTTTGATGGAAAATTAATTGAACTACAAATTTATATAATGACCTTTTTGTTGTTTTTTACAGTTTTTTTGCGGATGTCTTATATATATAGATAGTTATAAAGTATATATATGAATGATATGCGGATGGTTCTTTTTTTGACCTGTATGAACTTTTAAGACGATTTGACAACATTTAAAAATCAATTTGTTATATGTGTATATCTGTGTTTATATATATATAATAAATAGTATACCTAATGAACTCTGTTTGTACATGTTTATGCAGACTCTCAAAGGTAATAAAAATGCAAATTCATTTTATTTATACATATATAAAAAGTGTGTTAAATTTGCATATAATGTAACTGAAAATAATGAATAATACAGAATAAATATATTGTGTAATATCTATGATAAATTGTATAGCTGTTTTTGCTATAGGTGTGACACCAAACATATACGGAAAAATCTGTTCAACTGGCATAATTAAAAAATTCAAAATATTATATTATTTAGATATTCAGTTTTTCTTTTCAATAATTATTAAAAAGAATATTGTTTTTTATTTGCATAATATATATTCATTAACACTAAAACAATAAATTATCTGTAAGATTTATTATACTATTTATATTCAACATCAAATTCATAAATACTATATATACATATATATATTTACAGATAACCTTTTGAAGTAAAGTATATGATTTCCATTGAAAATACTTTTTTATGTATACTATATTTTATATACCAGTATGATTGAAATGATATATTGAATTGATACACATATATATTATTTTTAGTTAGAATGTGTGGGATATTATTCGCGTTATATAGGTTTATTTTTTTAAACAGAAATTTATTGTATACATAATTTTCCATCTGCGAGCTTATGCTCATCTTCAATTTTTTGATTTAATATACATATTATATAGAGGTATATGCAAAATTTAAACATTTATATATATTTTGTATACATTAATAAATCATAAAATGTAAATGGATATATAGAATATTATTATTATTATTATAGTATATATATATATATATATATAGATATATTAAAATCATAAATCTAAAGAAAAGAACTGACGAAGAAATTATTTTGTCAGAATATGTGAGTTTTATAAGTTTATGAATATATGCAAATATCTTCATTATGATTATTTTATGAATATGTATGTATATTGTATATACAAAATATATTACATATATAGGTATACAGGTAAAGGTACATTAAACCAAAAAGGATGTGTACATCACTGTCTGCGATAAACATATTCGTTTATACATCATATTGTTATTTAAATAGCAAATCATATGTGCATATATTATATACATATATGTCAACAACAGTAAAGTTCGGTGTGTTCAAGCGGTATATACAATATATATAACAACAAAACGTCTCATTAATTTCAACTTATGTAAATGCATATATATTCACTAAAATACATATACTATACTATAATATATATCTATATACATAACGATTGTTTAAAATATATTTTCTTCAAAAATTTTCTAAATAAAGAAAATTTTAGATATAAATAATAAATATATGCATTGCTTTTTCTTTATTTATATATACGTAATTATATTTAGATATATTTTAAATAGTATATACATGAATTTCAATAAAAAAAAAACTATATTCATATTTAGATATATCTAAATAATAAGAAATTCTCATTAAATATTCAACAGATTTTTTATGCATCATTTAATTAAGCCTATTATAGACATTTAAATATAACCACATATACATATATTTTCTTAAACATATATGTATATACATTTATAGTTAACAATCACAATTCTATATTCGTGTAATTTTGATGAATACACAAAACCATAGGCATACACATTTGATAAATATATATACATTGCTCGAATGACGCGAAAAGTATATATGATTTGATGAAAAAACAAGAGAAAGATAATAGGATATATGTATATTTATACAATTGAAAAATAAATAGACAAATTTTAAAAGATATAAATTACCATTCGTGGTTAATTTAAATTAATTTAATTTTAGACAATCTTCTTAAATTAATTCACAAAATTGGTCGGTGTGTATATTTTTTCGTTTATACACACACTAAAACGTTATTATTGTAAAACCGTTAAGCATATAGTAAAATTACGTTTCATATCATATATATATATATATATATATATATAAATATATGAAAATTTTAATCCTCATATATCATATATGTATATATTGTATATATAAAATGGTATAAATGAAAATAATCCCCAAAGGCAAATAGGCAATAACAAAAAAAAATTAATCAACGTTTATAAAAATTAATCAAGAATTAATATATATGAAATTTTGTTATGGTTTCTTCATATACATATATTGTAAATTGTTTTATTAATTATATTAATAGATTTTGATAGATTCGCAGAGCTGCACAAATGGCAGTTAATAAATAGTTTTCACTGCGGCCTCACGGATTAGAGATGATAGTTACTTTCAAAAATGTTTCGTCAACAAATTTTGCAGTTCCTATATAATTCATTTATCGATTCGGAATGGACATATTTTGGTTCTGAATACGTTTTTCACTATAGGCGATTATCTGCGTAGTTTATATCGTATGATTAATTTATTATGTATATATTTATATACGAATGTGTTTTCATTCATTTATGTTTTAAATATATGCATATATTTCTATTTATAATATCATCGTATATAGCGGCATTTTACATATATAATTACGTATACGCATATATATTTATTTTAATCTTTCAAATGTGAAATATTTGTGATTTGTATCGTTGCGCAACTGCTACTAATTCATGCAAAAATATATATATTTATGATAATAATTTTATAATAATAGCATATATACACTACATAGATAGATTTAAAATATTTGTCATCCTTATTATTATTATCAAAGTGATTGTTATTTCTTTCATTCCATTTTACATAAGTGTATATATAGTTAATAAATTATTCATAAATATTCAAATAATTTATGTTCGTAAACATATGCAAAATATGTAAATGCATTTATTTACAGCCATAAATTAATTTTATGTGTTAAATTTTAATATATACAATTGCTTATATATTGATTGGGTTAATTTGTTATAAAATAAAATTGTTATAAAAAGATTTTTTGTTTACTGTAAATTCCATGATTTGTTAGTCAATTTCACCTCTACGATTAATACGGATATATACATAATTTCTATAAGGAATGTATAAAAATGAAAGAATAATGATTGTTAAAAATCGATTCCACAACTTGCAGTGTATGTATAAGCATAAACATTACATTTCTTGAACATTTTTAAGGTTATAAAATAGTTAATAAAATATCAGATGATTGATTATATACTTATAATTTCAAAATAACAATATTTGCGTATTATCATTTAATGGTTGAATAAATTTGTTCAAGAAAATCAATTTTGGATTCGACATAATTTGTTTATTATTCTTGTCCACGTATTCGAGTCGAAATGACAAAGAAATGTTTATTTTCGCATTTTCGCAAACCAACAAATTATATGTTATTCTGATATTATAATGCCTACAAAAATATTTACATATTTTCTATAAAATCTATTTCAAGTGTACGTGTATATATAGCAAACATATATATATATATCGTTCGTTTAAATAATTGAAAAAAATAAATCATTAAAAGTATTTTTAGAATTCAGATTTGTCTGTATACGAAAATATTTTATGAATACAAAATATATTTTTCTTTATGTGAGTTAATATAAACAAACGAAATTGTTTAAAACTGATCATCGCATATGTATAATAATAATAATATGTATGACCTCAAAATCATTTATTATATAATATAATATTATGTCTATTTTCTCTACGTCATGTTAAATACATATATCCATATCATTATATAATTAATATATTGGTTCTATATAATCTTCGAATATTTCTATTCTATATATTGACTATCAATACTAGATACACAATTTTAAATGTACGATCATAAAATGTTATTTATATATCTTCAAATACAGATTAATAATTATCGCCTTTTTTATTTTTTAATAATAAAATTGAATTTTCTAATAAAATTTAACTATTACCCATTAATTTTTTTAAATGAAAATCGTTTTAGAATTTTTAGAAATATCTGTATAGCATAGTTTAACATTTATGTTCCAATTTGCGCGTTTATTTAAATTGGTGAACATAAATAAATTGTATAGACAAAACAAAAGAAATAAACAAAATAGATATTTTTGTTTTTGATCGTTTTAAAGGTCATAGACGATCGTATATTCGAATTATATATAAATAACCATTAATATATTTATTGAGATAGAATATTAAAAATGTACAAATCACAAACACAAATCATCAAAGTGATTTTGATTTGTTATTCAATTTATTTCTTATAGTTATAATTTTAATACCATTATTATCTATATGTACCAAACACAAAAAAATATTATAGTACATCTAATATAAAAAAAAAGATATAAATTATCATTTGTTGTTTAATGGATATTTGCACCTGTGTATATCCGCGCGTAAATGGATATTTTTTTTTATTTTGCACGTAAAAGTAATAATTCATAGTTATATATATAATATATGTATAGGGATATATTTATATGGATGGAATGCATTTTTAAGATTTTCTGCGCGTATTTTGAATGCAAAATCTTTTTTTTTTCATATATTAAATTTTTATATGAATGCGTATGTTTGTGTACCAGATACGATATATATATATATATGTTTTATATTATATACAATATCATCTTTAATAATATAGGTTTTTTGATACCATTTATAGGAGTGTTATTATTATATAGGGGAAAAAATTACGTTATGTTATATGCGAAATTGAATCGTTTATGTTGTATCAAACACATTGCGAAATATATCATATATGTATATTATATACTCTGTGTCTGATATACTATATGTGCAAATACTATAAAATGTTTGTCAGAGCACTATAAGAGGGTATAAAAATGTGTAATATAAAAAGGTGTAAATTGCATGCATTCAAAATACATTTTTTTATATATATTTCCCGTGTGAATGAACAAGTAAAATACTATATGTATGTTTATTTTCTTTTACCTTTATCTACATCGTCATTGGTGACCAAACTTTCTTACCGTATAAGGTGTATATTTACTGATTACTGTAGTTCCTTTTTGATATCATTAAGAAGAAAGTGTTTTTAATTATTTTATACTGTTTATCAAATTCTATTTTGCCGTTTTGTCGCGAAGTGACATAGAAGTTGTTTTCATTTTCCAATGACATTTCAATTGACAATTGACATACTTGGTGAAATCTAATAAATTGGTTTGGTCACATATACAATTTGAATAGAACTTTTATTATGGAGATTTTGCATTATATCTAAATATATATCACAGATATTTTCATATGGTATATTTATTTACATAATATAAAATAAATACCTTTGTCATTTTCAACGTAAATATAATATTTATATATACATTTATATATATTTTACTTTTTGAAAGGGTGAAATAGGAAGACCGTGTTTATAATATATTAAAGGTAAAATCGTTTTATATATATATATATATGGCGAAGTGGAATAAAATTTAAAACGATTGTTGTGTATAAATATCTTATAATATTTTTGTAGTATTACTTTCTATTTTTTTTCGTCTTATTTATAATACAATACGAACCCTATATATAAATGCAATGAAATATATGTATATATGAAGAGAAATTGTTGTTTTTTTGTTGTGTTGTATATATGTATATACACGGTTGGTAATTTCAGTAATATATATGTACTTATATTTATTCAAATTGTTTTCGCACTCGTTTTATTTTAAAATGAAATGGTAACACAAAATACAAAACAATACATATTTTGATTGTTTTATTTAAATAATTAAATGTCACATCGCATTTTTTTTTATTTTATAACTTTTATTTCTAGGTAAAATACAAAATAAAAAAAAATTATATGAAAGAAAATGTTTTTATCCATGTTTTTGCCATACTTGTATAATATAATATACATTTTTTTCTACCACATTTATTTATAAGTATATAAGTTGTTACACAGAAATACAATGTGAATATATATTTAAAAATAAAAAAGGTAAAACTATAAATTATTTTGAACAAATCTTTTTCGTTGATATAATTCGTTATATTTTGCGTTTTTTTTTTCATATTCCAATAAAATTTTTTTAAGAGTCTTATTTTGAATTTTAGATATATAAGTGGTTTATATAGTTTTTTAGAGATTATATCTCAAAATATATTCAGATTTATTTTTAGTTTTTGCTTATGATATTGAATTTATTTATGTGTATTTATGTAATATACTGATTCTGATATATATTTATATCAATATAATGTTTGACTTAAAAAGGAAGTTAGTTTTTCTAAACATCGCAAATATATACTTTATATATATCTACCTCAAATTACAATTCCCATTTGAATAAATAAATATCTATATTTTATTTGAATACATATATAATTTCATGAAATGAAATTTTAATAAAACCTAAAAGTAGTAAAAAATATACCAATGACAATGTATATTTTGGCATATTTTTCATATACAATAATCAGCTATCTTTGAAGTTAAATTAAATAATTATCGCAAAAAATTTTTATTTGAATTTAAAGATTACACAATATTTCAAATGTTTCAAATATAATATATACATGAATATATATTGTTACGACGCAATATTTATGCTTTATGCATTTCAATTTATGTATAGTTGTTTGACTTTTACTATAATACATTTCGTAATATTGAATGAATTTACCCAATAATATACTGAAAAACAAAAATAATTCCTTCAACAATGGATTAAAAATGTATTTGGGAAATTTCAGAAATAATTTGACTGTATATTAACCATATTATAGTATATTAACATTAATATAATATAATGTGATTTATATTAAAAATAGAATTAAGGTCAAACTATTTCATTTATATATATATATATATATATTGCATTTTATAAACCAAAATAATTTCAAAATAAATTTTTAATTTGAATATTTGCATTAAATTTTAATATAGCTAATCCAATATTTAATATATATGAAAATTCAACATATGTTTTAAAACTAAATAGAATTATAGTTTTTATATTCACACTCGAATGAAAAAAATATACATGTTAATGCTACGTATATACGATTAACCAAAAAATAAATAAAAATATATATGAATTATTTTTAGAATAATCTTAAAATATTTTCACGAAAAGACAAAAAAATAAAAGAATTATCGTTCGGTTTCGATGTGATCAGGTCGCGAACATCATGTCATGTCATACTATAAATATAACATAATTTATGCTAATGAGAGTGTATATACAATACATCAATGGTCGTTTTTTTTGTTTATATTATTAACAGATGTATATTTATATACTATATGTAATCATACATATATGATAAAATATATACATATAGTATAGATAGCAATAAAATCTAATTATTCTATTTATATATTTTTTTAAAATTACGTTATTATATCAATAATTATACAACTCATACCATACAATACGTATTTCAATGTATTTCTTTGAATATTAATTCTTATAATATACCACTATTTACATATGCTTATATTTTCATTATTAATATATGAAACATATTTGTATGTACATTTGAAAGTATAATAAGATTTATTTTTAAATAAATATATAAAATATAATTCTGTAACCTGTGTCGTCCCGCGTATGATCTTGATGACCCTTTTCATTTATTTTTTGTTGGTTATACAAATCCATATGTCAAAATAGATTAAATTATGATGTATTTCAGTTTTTCAAAGTATATATACATTTTGATTTATATTTGCTGTATATATTTTGATTTAATATGATAATAATAAACATAAAATGGTATATTAAAGTTCAAATTTTCTGATATTATTATTTTTTCTTATTTTCTTTACAGGTAAGCACAACAATATTTGTTTGTTTGGTTAAGAGTTGGATATATTATTATAATATATATTGCGGAATAAATTTAAAAAGACAATAAACATTGCAAAATAAATATTCATTTATTAATTAATTGTATATGTACACATATATGTTATATATATATATTTATAAGGTAATATAATATAGATATTTAAATCAAATTTCACATATCATTCATATTATTGTATTTATATTTAATGGTGACATATTTTAAGGTAAATATTACAATAATGTATACAGAATATAATAAACAATATGCTATATATATAAGATATTAAAGATTGACATGAATATTTGTATACTATAATATGAGTACGCAAGCAAACATATGAATATGTATAATATAGGCGTGCATAAATTCCTATTGAAAATATATTCAATTCGGCAGTATATAATATTCACTATATTATAATAAATAAAAACTTTTATCTTGTTTACAACCTATCAATAAATAAAAATGCTTTTATTCTTGATGTTATAAGTTTTTCTAAAACTATAAATCCATGCAAAATATTTATACAATATACTTTATGTCTGTACAGCATATATATAGACCTCAAAATATATTTCAAAATAATTACAAAATGTCAAAATCACACTTTTTACATGACAATATGTTTTTATAATATATGTGATATACATATAGAATAGAGATACTACAAAATAGCGCAGACATATTATTTTTTTTCATCATTTATGATTCACTTGATTTTTCAATTTGAAATGCTACAAGATGATATATGATTTTTACGTATACATATATATATATATTGTATAAACATCATGTGAAACTTTTCCTGAGAAAATTAATAAATAATTCAATTCAGATATATTTGCAAAAAAAAAAAAGAAAATACATCTATCTATATAATATATGTAATGCTTGAAAGTTGGCATAGAATGTCAAATTCAATAAACTTATTTTGGATAAATGTATGTATATTTTTATTTATATATATTAGATATTACATAATCGATTTAAAGTATAATTTGTATGTATATCCAGTTATATATAGAATTGATGTTGATTCCATTAAATTTTTTTTGTCAATTTTTAAAGACATTTTTTTAAAAGAAATGGCAAAAAAACACAGTAAATTTCAACATCTTTTGCCATATAAGACGAAAATTCAATGCAGTAATATCAACATGGGTTGTTTTTTTCTAATATGAAACATCATAAAATGTATAAAATACAATTTAAATTGTTAAACACATTGAATCTTCTACACCCTTTTGTTGTATTTTTTTGGAACAGTTTTCCTATATATAATAAATTGATTGTCTATTTGTGAGCACAAATACGTTTGATTTTATATTGGCATTGGTCAATTTTACAAAAAATTCAACTTGTAAGTTTAACAACATGTATATAACATATATTAGGTTGTCTAAAAAGTATTGGTAATTTGTTTTACAAAATTCAAACGATTTTTTTATATATTTCAAATGAACTTTATTAAACCAAATATGCGCCGTTTTGATCGATGACCCTTTGCCATTTTTCTGGTAGAGACATTATCCCATCACTGTAGAACTTCTGTGTTTTCTGGGCAAAAAACTGATCCAAGTGCATTTTGCAGTCCTCTGCGGAATTTAATTTTAAACCATTAAGGGAGTTCTGCAGAGACCGGAACAAATGATAATCTGAAGGTGCAAGGTCCGGGCTATATGGTGGATGCATTAAAACTTCCCAGCCAAACTCTCTCAGTTTCTGCCGAGTCATCAAAGATGTATGTGGTCTGGCGTTGTCATGATGGAACACAACACCCTTTCGATTGATTAATTCTGGACGTTTTTGTTTAATCTCGTGCTTCAATCTTGTTAATTGTTGACAATAGAGATCGGAATCAATGGTTTGACCCGGTGCTAGTAATTCATAATGAACGATTCCTTTCCAATCCCACCAAATAGATAGCATTACCTTTCTTGGTGTTAATCCAGGTTTTGCTACTGTTTTAGGAGCTTCACCCTTCTTGGACCACGATCTTTTTCGTACATTATTATCGTATGTGATCCATTTTTCATCACCTGTAATCATTCGCTTTAAAAATGACTCGATTTCGTTCCTTTTAAACAGCGTTTCGCAAATGGAAATTCGGTTCATTAAATTGTTTTGTGTTAATTCAGGTGCTACCCAAACATCGAGCTTTTTCTTGTATCCAGCCTTTGTCAAATGGTTTAAAACTGTTTGGTGATGGATGTTTAGTTCTTTAGCGATATCATGACTGCTTACGTGTCGATTTTCTTCAATTTTTGATATGATTTCATCGAATTTTTCAGTGATTGGTCGACCAGAACGAGGTGCATCTTTGACATCAAAATTACCGGAACGAAATCGAGCAAACCATTTATAGGCTGTTAATTTTGATAAAGTTCCTTCACCGTAAACTGCACAAATTTGTTCATGTGCCTGCGTTGCATTTTCACCTTTTTCATAATAAAATTGTAAAATGTATCGAATTTTTTCACTAATTTCGCTCATCTTTAATGCACTACAACTTTTAAATGACTGAACAAATTTAATTTTTTTTTTTTTATCTACGAAATGTCATCTTTCGAACATATGTTAGTGTTACCTAATCAGATTAGTACTACTTGAAATATTCAATTATAATGACATCTATTTATAAAAATTATCAATACTTTTTCGACAACCAAATATATATATATATATATTTATATATATTAATACATAATAATACATATTAATATATATCAATATAGTTAGTTATATACACATTTTAAATACAGTATGATTCAGTATAGGTAAAATAAACAAAGAATTACTTCAATTGAAAAGTTTTGATAACAATATTTATAATATGATAAAATCAAATACATTTTATAATTGTCGGCACTTGAATTGCTAAAAGTGTATATGACTAAATTATGTGTGTATGACTTAATTCTATTTAATAAATTGTGAGTTTATATTTTTTTATTTATTTATTTACAATCGTCATGTACCTGCATTTATTTTATATGTCTATAAATAATAGTATACCATTTAGGAATTAACTTGACGTACAAATTCTTAGTTTTAAAATTTTTAATACCTAAAAATGATATTAAAATATTTTGACCATACATAGAATATATAATTGTTTGGAGTAATTCCATAGATCAAATAATTCAATCTACAATGTTATTGTATTAAGATCATATTTAATAAAAATTCTTTAATAAGTACTTTTAATTAAAATAATATTCTTCAAATTGTATACAGTAACTTTAAATTCTTTCTATATTTGCTATGCACATTTAAGATTAAATATTATATATCAAAGATAATTTTAATCATATATTTCCGTAAAATATTACAAAGATGATATTATATATACCATATATAATACATGTATGTTTTACAATTTTAAATGGTTCATATAAATGTCATTTAATGCATGTATGTTCTTAATATTATTACTATACATATTTATAAATCCCATATAAATTCATACATACAAGTTAATGGAACTAAATAATGTATACATAAAACATCAATTACACAACAAATTTTATTAAAGTGTCCAATTCAAAGTTTCCGGTTATCATAAAAAGACATATAATATAATGTATACATTGTATATATGCATATCGTATATATATATATATATATGTATATATAAATTTTTATGATTGAGATACTTATTATTATTATCTACTCCAAACACATTGTATATATTATATATAATATAATTATTAAATGTGTATATATTTAATCTGAAATATATTGTAAACGTTTATATAAAGTAATATTTACGTACGACATACGTATATATATACAGGCAAAGATACGATATGTACAAATACAACATATATACTTAAATATTTACTCGGTATAGATATACCATATATTATAGAGAATATATGGAAATCATATTTAAATAATTATTTAAATTCATCTAATATCTTTAAAACTTTTTCTCTTATACCATATTTATATACATATAGATATAATAAGTAACGCACAACAGAAAATATGTTCCCTGTATTCCATATCTGTATGAAATTTAATGTCTACATAAAAAACATAAAACCATATATACAATCCTAGGATATACAAATAAAATATAAAACAATATTTAAACAAGTAATATAAAACATTATATCCATATTGCTGCATGTGCCTGAAGTAAATGAAACTTGTAATTTGAAATTAAATAAATGCGTATTATATGTGAACAAATGCGTATTATATGTGAACAAATGCGATATATGCACGTACATTACAACATACAGACTTTATATAATGTAAGAAATTTTCTGTTGTTTTTTAGTAACAGTTTATCGCGTGCTAAATTAGAGAAAGAACATATTAAAATCAAAGATAAAGGAAAATATAGTTAATAATTAATGCCCAAGGATATTCATATAATTGTAAGCAACAAAACACTATTCTTATTTATCCTCGATAGCATATAAACTCTTCTGGTATTAAAATATCCGATTTTTATTAATTTTGGTTGGATTCTTCGATTACCAATACATTTTTATATTTCTTTTCAATTAACCATGAATATCAATATACTTATTTATAACCGGCTTAAATATTAAATTCACAAAATTTATTAAATTTGGTATGTAAATATTATTGATATCCGGTTTTCTTTTATGTATATATATAGCCTAATTGAATAACTACATTATATATAACAATGAATTCATATTTTATAAAATTATATCATGGTATTAAAAGGTATTAAATATCACAAAAATAATAATTTAAATAAATTACTATTCAATAGTATTTAGAATTAATTT
The DNA here is from genome assembly GCA_958336335.1 of Dilophus febrilis. Lineage (NCBI taxonomy): Eukaryota > Metazoa > Arthropoda > Insecta > Diptera > Bibionidae > Dilophus > Dilophus febrilis. The sequence goes on from OY284468.1 coordinate 50,639,294, forward strand.
CATCATAATCAACATATTTTGAGATATTTAAAAATTTATTTAAAATTCAAATAGAATTAGAATACAAGAAAAACGATTATTATGCGTTGAACTTTACACGAATAAATAAAACATAATCTTATTTATTATTTTTTTAATCATCTTTCTTGAAATAAATTAAAAAAAATCTAATAATAATTTGTAAACTTTTTTATACCTTTTTTAACATTATATCAAAAATATATAAGCATATATAGATAAATATATAATTCTTAAAATTATGCGATGTATTATAATAGAAGGCTTGTATTCTAGATAAAAAAAGCAGCTTTATGTAATAAATATGGCATAAATTTAAAATTTTTATTTTATTATGCAGGGTATTTTTTCTGATAAAATAAATCTTCTTCAATTTCAGGACATATTGTTATACAGTTTTTAATTTGCTATAAAATCATAATAAAGTTGATAAGTAGTAATGGTAGTAACAAATAAGTATCCTACTCTTGATACTTTATAATAATATATGAAAGAGTTTTATAAAACACCCTATATATATATATGTATATGTACATACCCACGTAATCTAAAAAAATTATTCAAGTTTATTACATCAAAAGTAAAAACACATAATATAAGAAGACAAAAATAAAGCAAAATAAAAGCAAATGCAAAATATATAACAAGTAGTTAAATTTACAACTTTTAATGTTAAAAACCGATTTAACCCTTATCCGTGCTTTCACGTATCTTTAACATAAATATTTTCTTTTATTATATGCTATTATATATATATAACATATATGTACATAAAAAAATGAAAAAAAAAAAATAAATTTAGCAAGGTGTTGTTTAAAAAAAAGAAAAAAGAAGAATTATAGTAGAAAAAGTGTAATTCTTTCTTTCTTTTAAGAATTATATTGTTAAAATTAGCACGCAGACACATTTTATAATACATGCACATACAATTAAAATTACATTTTTTATTTCAACATTAAATAATATAAATTATAACCTCTTTTTTTTTTTTATTTAAAATTAAATTATTTAAAATATTTTGGGTATTCTTTAATTCATAATTATTGTGTGCGTTCACCTAAACAAATAATATTTTATGCATTACATAGAAACACCACAAATTAAATTAAAAAAAATACAGTAAACCAATTTAATGTTTTCATCCATATATAAGTTATAAAAATCATTTCCAGTATATAATTTCGATACCACATACGAAAAATTCACACCTCATCAAACCTCTGTATCTATATATATATAAAACAGAATAACAATTCTAATTTTTTGTGATAAGTTTTTATATGATATGTTTGTATATATAGAAAAATAAAATATTAATTAGAAAAACTTTTTCGTTTAGATATTATTTGGTTGTTGTTATATAAATTTATATATAGATACTTGTTGTATTGTATATTATATATATACAACCTTTTTATGATAATTCATCATATTTTAACACATTTTTATGATGCAATATATTATATTATATATAGGTTATTATTATGGAAATTTTGTTAAATTAGAAAACTTTATTTATACTTTGGTTATTGATCAGTTACTGACGCTATATATAAACGTTATATCAAATACGGCTATTATATGACAATCAAATTATACTTGAAAAAATGTTACAGAGCACTACAGAATAAAATAGTATAATATATATATATATGCTTGAATAACACCAATGTTTGTGAACGATATGGAATTAGGTCGGATATTTACTTGCGTTAACTCATTACGAAAGATTTGTTCGATTAATTTTCTTACAATCAGAGGTAATTTGCAAAAAAAATAACCATTCTAAATAAAAAAAAACCAAATCAAATATAAACTATATATATATACATAAGTAATCGAAAACACTTAAATAAAATTATACAATTACAATCCACTTTGAATATGAAATACAATTTAACAATTTTCATGTGTAACAATGCATATTTTTATATTATTAATGGATCATAAAATGAATATAATAAAATAAACATTTATACTTTTGTATAATATATTATATATATAAATATGTATACACATAAATATATACCACAAAATTGCATTAAATGAAAAATATAGGTGTACCTAACCAATATCTAAAAAAAATCCAATAAAAAAATATCATTAAAATGAAATATGAATAAAATATATATATGTATATAGAAAATATTTTATACGGAATGGAAATTATAATAAAACGGAATAGAATAATAAATTTGCCATTTTATATTGTATACATGTATATTGTATATACAAATGAAAAAGAAATGAACAGAAGCAATATAACAATTGATTACAACATTACTTACTGTATAATTGTATACTATTTTATATACCAGAAATATTTTAGAGCTATATATGTATATTTATATAATGTAAATAATATCATGACATAAGATATGTATAACAATAATTGTCTGTAACTGAAATATATGTATTTACAAATGTTCTTGGTTATACCTTATGGACAAAATTTGGTCCATCTATATGTATATACTCAATTACACTTTATTGAAACCAGAGGTGAAAACAAGTATATACCAATTTTCTAATAACAGATTTTTATAAAAATAATCACGGTTTAAGGATAACAACATAGCAACCTTCGGTTGTGGTTCGAATTATATCCCAAGCTTTAATTAATTAATCATAAACATTGTGGTTTTGTTTTTATTGAAAATTGTAATTATTCCTACAAAATGCTTTCACAATCCGAACTATGCTTGCTTCCATCTCTGATTATATGTATAAATATACCGGCATCCAGACACAAACGAATTTTTTAAATTTATATATATGGACATCTTTAAAATGTAGAGTATTGTTTATTTTTCTTTTGTAAATATATACAGATGCACCTATAAGTTATTGTTTTGTTTATAAAATTTTATATATATGAATGTATAACTATATAAATAATTTTTTTATATAATAAGAATAAACACACGTTGTATATATATGCATATTATGATATTATATATGTATATATTATGAATATTATTACCATATATACACTATATCTTTTATGTCCATAATAAAGATTATTTTGCAGATAAATGTAACCAATATTTTATATTTAAAAAGTAAAAAAAAAAAAATTACAAAAAAGTATATATAAAAATGTATTCATAGTTCTTCTTCTCAGTTTTATATTATATATATATGAAAATGATTATATTTAGTTATTTAGTTGTATATAATATAATATATACGCCATTATACCCACAATTTATATACTTATAGAATAGAAATTTTTATAGTTATTATTATATAAATAAATGTTTGTATATAGTAAAATAGTAAAATGTACAAAAATATAAATATATAATGCATGCATATATACTCATACATTTGAAATTTCTTTCAAGAGAATAATAATGGTAATAAAAGTAATAATAATAATAATAATAAGAAAGAAAATAAACATATCAATATAATCTAAACTATATAAACAATATATATAATGCGTTATTATATCAGTGCTTTTTCCATATGCACAATAGGAAACAAGCCAAATTCATCTGGCAATGTTATTGTGTGACGTGGTTCATCAAAAAAATAGAACTTATATTATTATGCTAATTTCATCTAAGCCAATGCAATCCGTCATTATGGCAACACAAGTAAAACGCTAATATGGTAAGTGAATAGAAGAAAATTTCAAGACTAAAAAGACGAAATGCCATAAGGAATCTATCGTTTCTATATAGATAGCGGCAATGTTCTATTTTGTATATAGGTTTTAAATTTATTGAAACTATACAATACATAGATTCACTGAACATATTTCCTATACAAATATTCAAATCAAATAAATGTTTCTTAACAAAAATATTTTATTTTATTTTGAAAAAAAAAACAACATCAATAACACTCAACGTCACTCTATAGAGCTCTATACAGATTGTATGTTATAAACATTTATAATAAACATAATGACGATGGTTGTGTATATATCTATATGTCCAAAAGGCAATGGTCAAATGTATACAAAATAATATATTTTATATATGTAATATTGTAAACAATAAAAATATATATATATATTATAATAAATATACAGATTGTGAAAAGCGAGAGACAATTGAAATTGGCCTTCTTTTATTATATATGTATATAAACATGCCTTATGTTATACAAAATAACTTTAGGAAAAAATATTATTTTTATATACTATTATTATTATTATTATATTTTTGTTGGTCAGTTTCCAAATTAGTTTTTTTTTGATGTTTTCAATTTTTCACATCGCATCAAGTCTATATATATTATTATCTTCATATATATATATATATATATGTAGTGACTTCATTTTTTACAAATAAAATAACTAATACGCTGTTTTATATAAATTTCATTTTAATTTTTTGTTTGTTGAAATAGATTTTTTTATTTTACATTATAGTTATTATATATAGTTATTATATTATATTCAGTTTTTCATTAAATGTATATGTATTATATAGATCCTGTATTTGTATGTAAAATGTATCTATATCTTTAAATCTATTTGCTTTGTTTTAAAACATGAAAATCAATTTAAATATAGTTTATATATTGCTGAACTCTGTATATATACATATACAATGAATATAGAAAATGAGTTTTATGGAAAAATTTAAAATTATTATAATAATTCATATAAATATAGAATATTTTAATATATCTTTGTTTGTTTATTATCCATATTAAAAATAATTTATATAGTACGCAATATTCCAAAAATGTTAAACAATAATAATAAACATTTTTTTATAGCTGAAAAATGAGCAATATAATCTCTGGAAATATAATAATTTAATTTTATTATTTAATTATAAGAATGAACCAGTAGAAATAAATTTATAAACTCTCATTCGTTGAATTCGCATTCGTTGAATAATATCAGGATTCAAATTTATGAAAGAATGTAGACATTAAATGGAAAATATAGTTTTATTTTGTAAATTTTTAATTTTTATTTACCTGTGAGATAACAAATAAAATATGTACATATATTGTTATACATATATACAATTTTTATATAATATAATTATAATAGCACATATAAAATATGCATTTAATTAAATATCTAATTAATTTTATAACATCATCAGATGTAGTAAATATGTTTATTTAATATAATGTACCTGTATTATATATAGATATAGAATGAATTATGTACACAATGAAATTAACAATAAGATCATGATAATACCTATTTTATTATATTTTCTATTTTGTTGTTATAAATAAATATGATGTTTTAAATAAATGTAAATAAAAATGTATATGTATAAAAAGATTAAAAAATATAGTTGAAGTGCAAACATAATTTTACCTTCCTTATTACATTTAAATTTCAAAAAAAAAAATCTAATAACAATAATAATAATGCTTGAAAATATTGAAAATACGTTTGTAATACAATATTTCTATATGTCTGCAGTGCAAAAGTTAAAATATTATTAAATTCATAAAATTGTATATACTAAAGTAAAAGTTTGTTTATATATATACAAAATATAAAATAAATATATATATACAGTTTAATCCTGTTTTATTTATACATTCATACTCATACTATAATAATCAAAGCAAAAATAATATATAGAAATTGGTAAATTGAATTAATTTTCATTTGACTGCAATTTGAATATACATATAGGTTATTATTTATAAACCATATATAAAATATACTATTTACCTTTTTATAAATAAATGTTTAATCTGTATTCATATATATTAACATACAATAATAAATATATATACCTTAATGCTTAATATTAACTCCATTGTAAACTTTGTAATTAATTGATGTAATATACTATATACCAGTTGCACTTTCTATATAAAATATATCATAATCCGTAGAAATTGAATTCTGTAAAAGTTTTTTTTGATGAATTCTTTAAATAAAATACTATTAAATGCATTTTTTTTTTAAATATTTTATTTAAAAAACAAAATTTCTTCCTTGCTCGAATATTAACAATAAATTACGGAATATTATTAAAGGACACACATTCTTTCACTCCAAAATGTCCAATAGTTACAATAAAAATTCTGTTCTCATAATGTGTACATACAAAAATAATAAATTATACCATTCAAATTTTATACAAAATAAAAAAACAGATGCTATACTTTAAATGGTTAAATAAATTCTTTTCTATAATAAAAATGTAAATTTTCAGAGCAAAATTTAAAAATAAAAGGATTACAATAAAAAATACATTTATATTAATTGTAAAATAATTAATTTTAGACGAAGAAGCCAACCAGCCAGCATATACATATAATTTATTATATATACATTATATACATTTTACATTAATTTAATTGCATAAAGTTCTTCGATTTCATCCGTTTTTTCCATTTATGTACGTTTGTTTATAATTTTCAAAATGTATATTTAAACAGATAAAACCCATTTGTTATATATGTAAAGAAGAAAATGGAAAAAAATAAATATTTGATTCCCTTTTAAGAGGGGTTAATTAGTAAATAATTAGACCAATAGCAAAAAAATAAAGTAAAAACAAAATTAGCAGAAATTAAAGTTTACTTTTTATTCTATTTTTTGCATTTAACATTTTTCTTTGCCTATACACATCTTTTGAATAATTACCTTAAAGTGATCGCGTTAGAATGTATAAAATGTATAATATATATTTAACTAATTATTGTATTTATTGTACTTATTGTATAAATAACGATGTTCATTTTCTCAGAAGAAAAGAAAAAAAAAAAGAAAATTTTTCTGTTATATTTTATTAAATGTATTTTAATACGTCATACGAGATCTTGTATATTTATACCGAATTTGTATCGATTTTTTGTATAAAAACCGATAATCATCATGACTAAACAAAAATCAATAAGTCATGTAGATAAAAAGTCTATTTAAAATTAATTCAAAATAATTCACTCCAAATCATATACATAAAGGTAAATTATACTAATTAATTTCTAGGTAAAAACGGAAAAATTATAAAAATGTCTAAATATTTTATGTATCATTTTATGTATTTTATGTATTATTATAATATAAGTTTGATGAGAAAAATATTAATTTTTATCCTTTAACGTTTAAGTTCAGCGTATATATGCAATGTATTATTTATATACTATATAATAAAATATGATAAATACAATTATTGTGTGTGTGTGTGTGTGTGTGTGTTTTCCTGTGAAGATTTGTGTTGATAAGTTGTTGACAGAAAAATGCTTATAAACAATTTACAGTTACAACGTCAAAAATAATTAAATGTATACAACATATTTTTTTAATATATATAAAATATGATAAAATGAACGTAATATCCCTTAAAAAAGTTGTTTTTATAATGCAAAATATCGCAAAATCTCATTTATTTTTCGTCAAATACCATTATCTTTTCTTTTGATTTAAATAAAATTTCAAATAAATCCATCATGACATGTATTGTATATAGGTATATATTTATTAAAATGTGTACCTAAAAAAACACAATATATGATATAACCTACCTCTGCATATATATATAATGTTTTCTCTATAACCTATATAAATATTATAGCAAATACAATAAAAACTAAATGGAAAATGGCTATAGAAAAAAAAATTTAAACACTTCATCACAATATTGCTTTTTTTTTTGTACATTTATTTATGAATACATATATATATATATAAAGAAGATCTCTTTGTTTTTCTTTTATTTTATTATTATTTTATTTTTTTCTTTACATCATCATATATGATCATATTTATAAAAGAAAACATCTATAAATATATGTTACATATATATAAATATATATATTTTATATACTATACATTACATTATATATTTATATAAAGCATGTGCATATGTTTATATGTAAACCTATCACACACACCGATAAATCATATCTATGCATTACAATATCTATATATATATAAAATCATTACACAAATTTCAATATTTTATATGGATATATATTTACATAAACATACTCGTATATATTTATATAATATAAGAAAGAAGATATTAAATGCAATAAAGAGCAGAGGAAAACCAACATGTGATGAACCTAAGATTGTGTTCTTTATATTATATTTTATATATCATCAAATAACATATATACTAATATGAAGAGTATATCATATAACATATAGATGCGTCTTTAAATCCATAAATATCATTCCCGCAATGAAATTAAAGATTTCACAAGAAAATTTCTAATTTCAAAAAATCTGAATTGCATAAAAAATGCGATAATCACCTACCAAAAGAATTCGGATGTATACTTATTTGTCTGTTATGATATTTTGCAACTAAAAATTAGCAATGTGTTATAAAGTAGCTATTTGTGTTATAATTTTAAGAGATTTGTTTTTATAACGGATGCGGTTAAATATGAAAAAAAAAACGAAATAACAGTGAAATTCACATCATAAGATTTTGATATAAGATCGAATGTATAGATTTAATCAATATTTTGAAAAGAAGGAAAATAATTTTATATAACTGATATAACGCATTGTATGACGGTAAATAAATATATCACAGAAAAATAAACCACATAGATATATTCATCTATACTTATATATGTATATATAATAAATATTATTGCTTATATTTTGATGTTTATATCATATATGAGAAATCGGATAACAACGTTTATTTTCTTTTTCCATATATACCAAAATATATCTTTAATATATACCTTTTTTGGTTTTCAAAATGTATACTTTTACATATAAATAGATATATAGAGAAAAATATTGAAATATTCAAATATATAATAATAATAATAATAACAATGAGAATAAGAAAATAAAATGATAAGGTATATGAAAACGAAAACCATTATATATATACTCGTAGTAAATATATAATAGATTTGAAAAGTTTTTCTTTTGGAAAAATAACTATTCAGATCTGAATATTATCATATATGTGCTTTTTTAAGATATCCAAAAAAATATACTATAATTTTATGTTACACAATAATGTGTTTTTATCATATATGATGTGGTGATCATATCTATAAATATATATAGGAAAAAGGAAATATATGGTTTAAATAAAATGAAAAGTTCATATTTTTTTTATTTATATGTAAATCAAAAATTGGATTGGAAAAACCAAATGACAGGGAAAAAATTAAACCACAAGAAAAAAGAATACAAAAAAAGGGTATTGCTATAAACTAAAAAAAATAAACTTTTTGATTATTTTATACTATTTGTAATGTTATATAGAACTTTTTTTATTTTACAAAATATAAAAAAGTATTTTAAGAGTTACATATAGCAAAAAAAAAAGGATATTATTTTTAAAATACATGACGATTAGGTGTAATCTTATAATCATCGTTCACTATTATATATTCAACATTATCTCAATTTTCATTTATTTTATTGTTATTTTTTTTTTTAAGTTATAAACGATTTTTACATATTTTCCATCATCACCCATGTGGTCTATTTGAAAACTTTCATATATTTTTTAGATTTTCTCCGCAATATTTCTTTTAACGATAACATGTAATATTAACAAAAAAAAACTATTTATATTTAAAAATATATCAAAGAAAATTGCTATGAATAAATAAATATCAATTCAAAGGCATAGCAATAATGATATACGTCAGGATGTAATGTATAATAGTGCGAAATTGAAATTGAATTGTGAAAATTCAAGTGTTATTATTGTATTGTAAATTGTAATCTTCATCACACCAAGGGAAAAAAAATTATCGTAGGAAACGTATGAAGGTAAATATATTTATAATATTATGTATATACATATATCAACACCCACACTCTCACTTTTTTAGATTAATTTTCTATACCATTGAACCGAATAATCTATATAGATAAATATAATCTGTGATGCTTTAGGTTTAGTCAATCTCTATATATCTATCTACTTGAAAATATTTTCTATCTGTACTGTAGTTATATATATATATATATATATTTATAAAGTCATTGTAATCATAATATTTTAAAGATATCAAATGTACTTCAAAATTTATATACATATGTATACAATATTGTTGAACGTTGAAGTATATATTTCTTTTTTATTTTGAACGAATGAGTTTTCTTATTTGTTCAATTTTTATTATATATTTATTTATTTATAGATATCGCCGCAACATTTTCAATATAAACACTTGTTTCAACATCGCGAACGCAAACAATAATATCAGCAAAATAAAAAAGAAGAATTTGAGTTTTTTATACTAAACTGCATTGATTGTATTTACTATGTATTTTCTTATAATATGTACGTAGACATACGGAATTTCTTTTCAATATTTTAAATTGAAATTACTATATGCACTAACAATAAAAAAAATATAATCTTTTTGTCATCCAAAATTTTAATCAAATTAAAATATTGTATTTATATTTTATTGTAAAGAAACGAAATGTTTTAATGTATTTCGATTCGTTTTCGCATATATGTGAAAGAAATATCGAATAAGAGTAATCTGAAAAATGAAAATTTACTAAAAGAATTATCAAGCCCCCAAAAATGAAATAAAATCTTCATTTTTATTCTTTTTTAATTTAGTTTTATCAGTTTTATTTATATTGTATCGTATATGTATCGATCGATATACATTTAAAAGCAATACACATATTGAATACTTTTTTTTTACACTTAACAAAAATAAATGTAGGAAAAGTAATTTTAATTTATAACAAAATAAAAGTATATAAAGCAATACTTATTATAAATAATTTGTACCCGTAAAAGGCCACCCATGAAACAAATATAAATTCTTTAAGTATATTCACAATAATAATAAATAATAATAATAATAATAATAAAAATAATGAATGCCTTACGGTTATGTTTATAAGAAATCGTAAAAGAATATGCGATAAAAGATGGTATGTATAAATAAATATACAGTGGAATTGATAGAATATATAGATTATCTTATATACGTGCATAAGTATCTTATTTACTTATATATTATATTAATATACCTACATACATATTTTGTATATACATATATATATATATATATTTATTATAGGTATAATGATTGATTCATTATGTATGGTATATTTACCTTATAATATTTCAATCAGATAGATTAATAATTTTGAAATAAATTCAGCAATCATCCTATATAAATATATACATATGTATATATTATATTATTCATCGATATGTATGTTATATATATATAATCGAAATATTTGCCATTCTTAGCAATGTATTATTTTATATATATATACTCTGTTAATAAATAGATTCGTATTTTTTTCAGACACGACCGAGTTTAAATTAACATATATATATGTACTTAATAAATATTACATCAGATAACATAAGAATAATTAATTTAATAAACATCAATTTTATGACGCAGAGTAAAATTATTTTAATTTTTGTAAGCTACTCTGTTACGTTCTGTGATTCTATATATGATGGGCTTAAAATTGATATAAACAATATATATAAATAGTGGCTACTTAAGTATGTATAGGATGTTTCGGTGATGTTCGATATACTGTTATATTTCCCAAGAAATTATTAATTTCGTTCTATATATATATATATATATACATAATTTGAATGTAATCAAAAAGTAAAATTGAAGTATTCCGTTCAAAATTATGAAAAAGAAATGTTTTTGAAAATGTATTCAAAATTAAATTTTAAATTAATTAAATATTAAAATAATGATTTATAAGATGTATTAAGTTTTAACTTAATTATATCTCTAAAATATAATCCCTAAATCCCATTTTATGACAAAAAAATAAAACATAAAAATAGCATATAATAAATCAATTGCGGTTTCATTTGGAATAAATATAATTATATGTGAATATATAATATAATTATTTACGGCAACTTTTTTTTCTTTCTTTTTGTAAAACGCCTCTAGCTGCAAAAAATAAAAAAAAAATGGTCTATATAATACCAGAAATGTTAATTTTTTTTTTGTAATATCATTTTTCTTTTACTGAAATGAATTTCGCACGTTTGGATGTGTTGTGCGGGTTAAACATTATTTGACTTTAACTATATCAAGTTGAATACTCGTATGTAAATAAGTATTATTATACATTTATATATACCTAAAAAAATATCAAACGACGTAAAATTTACATTTACAGTTTTCCTAGGGTGGAATAATTATTTTCCGACAAGATTAAATAAATGCACCCAAGATCTTTATTTACAACTATATATCTATATGCGTATATGTGGTATATATAGTCATGTAGAATTGAAATAAAAAAAACTTTTGATGAATTAATTTTCTATGTATATATACGGAGCTTAAAACATTGGAGAATGAATACTATATATATACATATATATATACTGTAAAGCTAAATGAAAAATCAATTATAAATCACAAAAGTTTTTTTTATAGACTTTATATGTTTATTCCTTCGGTTTTTTTTTATTAAATATATATATCCACCTATACCTACCTATGCAATTAATACGATGCACGTTCATTCTAAAGTATACACGTTTTTTGTTTATTGGAAGAATAAACGAAATGAATGTGATACATATTTTTTAGTTAAAAAAAATAAAAATAAATATATAAATTTAAAATGCAAATTATTTTCTGTCACAAAAAATAACAGAGAACATTTCAACATAAAATTCAAGCATACTTGTGGATTTCATTTTAATTGCCGTCATATTAAATAGGACTATCCTCTGACAACATTTTATTTCATTCAATGTTATATATTATATATGTAGATTTGCCATAAAATAAAATTGTTTTTTGTTTTTTTTTCTTCTTTATTATATTTTTTGTTTTGTTGTTATACATATACGAGTGTATATATGTATATATCTAACTTTTATATATGCAACGATTTGTTTGAAGTTATAAGCCAATGTCATATATATATATATATATATATATATAACTATATATATGTACAATTGTACATATTTTAAAAGCACATATTACAGAGTATACTATACACATTTTCAAATGTTTTATATTTATAATCATATGCCATTTAAATACATCACGGTATTTCATAAGAACTTATTAGAGGTTTTTCCTGTAGCATTCAATGAGTGTGTTATTAAATTGTATGAATGTACATATACATACTCGAATGTATGCGTTATTCATATATGCATGCCGTGTATAGTGAAAAGTTAAAATAGGTCATATTATACATATGCATATAATACTATTATTTATCTATCTATATATATATATATCTATAAATATAGTGTAATGTACACAATGATACAAACAGAAATACATTTCTATATTTCAACTATTGGTATTCATATAGATTCTATATATACAATATAATAATGAAATATAAAATGATCTTGATAATATGTTATATATGCGTACAAAAAAAATGTATATGTATTCGCATAATCTAACTTACGGATTTTTTTTATATTTATTGTTCGGAAAAAATAATGGCACTATTAAATAAATATAAAATGCAAGCATTAGATAGATGTTATGTGTAAAACAATGTAAAAGTTATCTCATTTTAAATTATAATCCCACACGCATGGAAATATTATTATTAAATTTGTTACATGTATGAATATATACATATATACATATCCTATAGAGTTAATATATAGAACCAAAATGTTTGATGATATATATGCAAATAATTTTCAAAAATATGTATTTCTGGATGGTGTATATGCCAATAATAATATGTACTTTTGCGAAATCTATTTATAGACGATTGATTCGCTCGTTCTATATAGTATATGTATACAACAATAAAAAGGTAAGATTCTATTATTATTTATAAAAGTCAAAAATTAAGAAAATTTCATTTTATATATAACATTATCATACCTATTTTTAATGAATTTAAGGATTCTTTTAACTATGCGGCGATATTCTATGAGCCACGACTGAACCAATATACCATCAATGTTTCATTTATTTACTTTTTAAAATATATAATTATTTACTTTTTAAAATACGTTTACCAATTAATTTTCTTTTTTTTGTGAAAAATGTAAACTAATAATTTTCACACAATTTTCGCAGAATATTAACATCGATCGATTCTAAGGTGTGAAAAATTACTTTATAAATGTTATTGTATATGAACTATATACCTATTGCCTATTACCCATGCATATAAATACCGCATAAACATTTTCAATTACATATACAATATATACATATATATAATATTCTATATATTCTACTATAATATTGGAAATTTTTTTTTAAGAAATCCAACAAGACGAAAACAAATTGTTACACAAGTTTTATTAGAAAATTTTTCATATATAGTTCATACATACGCAGTAATAAAATCTTCTCTTACGTGTACATGACATTTCGACAATTTTAATGTATAACAATTTGATTTGAAGAAATGAAAATAAAAAATATATACATTTATTTTAAACTTTTGCTTTATATATAATATATAGAATCATTTATTATAACATTATTATATTGAAGAAAATTTTTCAACAAATTATTTGATTTAATCATATAATGGATAAAAAAGACAGGAAACGAGAAGTATATATATTTTTTTTTTCATATTCTTACAAACTTTTTCCAATATTTCTTTAATTTTTATATATACATATATATAACAACGTGCTATATATAAAATCAATTTCTTATTTAACTTTCATATATTGTGTCTATCTATACAGTCCACATATATCGATATGTACTTGTATTTGGCATTTCCCAAGGATTCAATTATACGTATATTATCTATCGAAAATTTATAGATTTATAATATATTTTTTTTTTCAAATTGAATTCAATACAACATTATAATCGACACCATATAACGTGTAATAACAATAAACGTTTTTGTTAATATTTCCAAAATTGATTATATATGATATTGATTTTTTATGATGTGTATATATTTATATTTGTTAATGAACTCTCTGGAACGAAAGTGATATAAATCAGTTATGTTTAGTCTATTGCTGCTGTATATATACATATAATAACAGTTTTGTACATCATGCAGGTAAACCCAAAGAGAAGACATGCTTTATTTACACTATATATATATAGAGATGTATATTTTTAACGCAGGACAAATATTTATAGAAATAGGATATAAGATATATGATGTATACAATATAATGACAATATGCATTTATATACTATAAAATAAAAAAAACTTATGAGCAAAAACTTTTCCAATTTGTTCCTTATGTCACTTGTGAATAAAAACATATATATTCTTTATACGAAAGTTGTATTTGTATGTAATTTTCGTCATATATATTATATATATATGTATATATATAGAAATAATATATCACCATGTATAAATATATACCGCGTATATCGTATAGTTTATGTATACATTTATACTTATGCTCGTTTGGTGAATTTAAGAAAATAGTATTAAAACGATAAAATAGTGACAATTTTATTCACGTTTCATTTTAGTTTTAAAATATATAATGGTATTATATATGTATAAAAAAAAACAAATATATCTTATAATACATATTCTGTATATAATATGATTTTCGTACACGTAATTATGTTAAATAAACTTAAATTCATGACAAACTTTCAAAGACGTATATATATTTTTGATGTATTATGTATCCGAATTCATCCATGTATATGAATAATACTTGCATATATATCGTTAAAATAAAATATTCAATTTCATTTATATATGTATAATAAAAGATTGAATATATTCAGAATCTTAGTATATCCTTACAATTTTAATTGATATATTCACATCTGTGTTTATGGTATATATGATAGACAAATATTTTACATTTTATTCAATTGAATAAATTTTAGCATTTTAAACACGCAAAAAGTAGTTATAATATGAAAAAAAAAGATTTTTATATGGGAATTTACAAATCATAAACGTATAAGTGAAACAAAGAATTCGTCTGCTGATGTCCTAATAATCAAAATCCGCATATATATACCTGTAATGGCGTAATGCACCTTCTGCCTATTTATATAAAGTCTACGTTCACATTGTTATAGAATAACATTTCAAGCATATATATATTATATAGTTTTTGTTATTCTGTTCAAAGCTATAGTTATTCTGCTTTTTTTTCAAAATAAAAAGTATCAAAAAAAAATTGTCTATAATTTATATAAGAAAAACTCTATATATTTTATTTTATAACGACAAATCGAATTTTTTAAACTATTTTTATATATCTGCATATATACCTACATATGTTCTTTGTATTTCGATAAAGAATTACGACTCAAATCAATACACTATGCATGTGAACATATAACATGAATGTATAAAGAAAAATAAAATATATACCCAACAAGTTGACATAAGTGTTAGAAATCCAATAGCTATATATATATTAATATATATCCATAAACATACCAAAAATTGTATAGATGTATATATTTACAGGTACATTATTTATATATAACTGTAATATGAACATTGAATATAGAGTAGGATTTGTCAGAAAATAGCTATTTATATATTCTTAAATAAAGTACAACATATTTTATAAACATACATAATAAAATTGCATTTGTATATATTAAAGGTATAACTTGAGTACAGAATATATTTTATATCTGAAGCAATAAATAAGTATAACATTTCGTTTGAAACACAAAATTTCACACAAACTCTTTGTTCGATATTTTTATCCATAGTGAAAATCGCAACGCACACAAAAGGTTGACTTGTTCCTAACGACGCCGTAAACAAACTAAATGACACACAGCAATAACAATTGACAGAATAGTTGCTGACAGTTGTGCCAACGTGGGAAAAAAATGTTTGAAATATTCTCAGCGGGAAAATTTAAACTGAGAATTTCCGGGTACTTATTTGACAGAATGTATATTATTAAGTTCTAGACCACGTTGTAGTTTTGTAGTTATCGGATTTTTTCAATAAAAGCAAAATTCTTTTAGTGGATACTAATAATATTCATATTTATGTTAAAATTGTTTACCATACAATGGTCTATAAGTTTTGTTTTTCGATAACACTATGAATTTCTCAAAGAATTCACATTGATCGATGTACTTTATTTTACAATGTATCATAAATATTATTCTATAATACAATTCAAACATCCATGCACCTGTACAATAATTGTAACACATTGTTCATAAAATGTCAACTAAAGTATCAAAACAATTGTGATAATTTTATATATATAAACATATAAATACAAATGCTGTATATATAAGTTCTTATATGCTATAGTGGATATATTTTTGATGTAACACAAAAAAATGTCTGTAGATTTTATATATAAAATTATATAAATATATATCATTAGAACAATAAAGAAAATGAAAGAAATTCAACATTGTACCAAAATATATATGTAAAAAAAGAAAACATCTGCAGAATATATATATACTAATACGAATAAAATGCGGAATAGCAAAAAAAAGTAAAGAATCTACCTCTAGAAAAATACAAAATAACTAAATATATAACTTTTATATATAATACAACAATTTACAACATTTTAATGTTTCACGGGATCAACAAAACAGGAAATACACATAAACAACAGCAACAAAAGTTAATTCAACTTCTATAGATCTATATATATAATCATATAATGTAGAACAATTTGTCGTCTATTATGGTTAATATTTTTCACATTTGGAAAAGTTTTATTTTTTCCTATGTACCTACATAATATAAATACATAAATGCTCATTATATAGTCCATATATAGATATATATATTACATACAATGTAATAAATAAATGTAAGGACACATCTTATTGCTAAATTGTGAAAGCCACAAATTATGTATATGAGTGTATATTTGAAATAAATTTAATTACGAATACGATTTCTTTATGAATGTTCTTGTACTGTTATTATTTTTTTGTAATTTATTTTTTGTAAACTTTATCATAAAGAATGTTTAAGCATTTTATTTTTATAATTACTTTGTACATTATCATAAATATTATAGCAGGTATATATAAATGTTATTATTTTATTATAACAAACAATGATGAAGGTATTTTGTTGAATAATTTTTATATTAAACAATCATATATTATGAAACGAAATGAAATTAAAGAATGTAATAAATATAAAACATTTGTAATGTAATGTTGTATGCATTTATGTATATAAAATAAAACAGTGAGTTAGTTTATATATCCGCATCAATATATTTAGGATATATGTTATATGTCTATAGTCTATCTATTTGTATATAATATATAATGAAATTTTCCTATATATATTATATTATGATGAATAAAAACAAATTAAAAAATCTTTACCATTTTGTTATGTCATTCAATAAGTAATGTGTCATTTTGTGAATCCTAAATATAAAAGCTATAAATCAAAGATGAATTCAAAACAAATATCAGAATATATAATAAAAAATTTCGCACCGTAATACAAAATCTTTTCTTTTTATTTTTTATGTGCATACACATTGCTCAACTTTTATGTCTCGACACACCATACCTCTATTCATTATACATATACATACAGTGTCCTGTATAATAAACTATACCTTCATATTGGATAATAAAATACAATTTTAAACAATTATTAAAATTCAATTGAATAAAAAATGTTTCACAAAATACTATGATATTGAACAATTACAAGATTTATTTTATAGTTCAACAAAATATTGTTTTAAACATTGTGCAAGTATATTAGAAATAATATTTATTATAGTAAAACCCACACAAAATACCATATAATCAGCAAATCAGATCTGTTTTATATTATTGTATAATATTTATATTCATATTTGCATTGGGTCATGCTGTTTATATAAATTTGTGAATATGCATATATGTATACGAATCTTTAAATAAATAATATCATTTATTACACCACGTTGTCACTTTGAGTGAAAAATTGTTCCTTATATATACTATATTTTTTTACTTTAACATTTCAAATAAACACATATATATATATATAGTTTTCCAAAGTTATACATCGCAGTAAGTTTATATATATTTTATATGTATCTATAATATACGGATAAAAATATACAATACTCTGTTTTTTTATTTTTATTTTCTTTTTGTGTTTTTCATTTTGTTTCACAATAAGATTTACTGACTTGATGACAAAAATGTAAAATCACAAAATATAATGGAATAAAAAAAAATAACTAGCTTTTCCATGATTTTCTTCACTATATATACGATATGAAAGATTTTCTATAAATAATACAACCATACACTAAGGAAAAAAAATGTGTAAAAAAGGACAAAATTTTGTAGTTAAAATCATTGTTAAAATATTTTGTCAATTTTATCATTATTAACAATGAATGTTGTGCATTTAACTAATATTTTGTTATATATTCAAAATTAACAATAACGCAAAGAAATATATTTACAATGATGTAGTTAAATTAACAAAATAAATTTTGTTAAATTAATATTAATATTTTTACCATTTATATAGTAAATTTTTAACAAAAAATATATTCAATTTAATATATTACAACTCTAAAATTGCTAATAATATAACCAACAATATTTGTTGTAGATATTTACTAAAAATTTACTCAATCTAAAAATTGACGATGTCGCCATTGTAAAAAAGTTATTAAACCTACAGTTTTACTTTTACAACAAAATTTGTATAAATCAATTTTAACAATGTACATTGTTATTATTTATTAAAATGACAAAAATTATTGTTAATTTAAAAAATAATATCAATAACACGATGGACGAATTCATATATTAAGTTTGTACATTCAAACAATTACTGTGAAATGATGATAAAGATGATCAGAAATTCTACCTTGTTATTGATTTTTCAAAATTTAACAATGCTTTTCTAATGTTATTGTTTTCAGATATTTATTATATCTCAAAAAATGCAATCGTTTTATTCAATTACATAGTTAAAATTTGTAATATAAGAACACTAATCGTCATTTATTGTATTTGTGTAGTATAAAACATTTTATACAACACATAAAATAAGCAACAAATATATATTGTATTTTTATTAATAATGAAAACAAATATTGTTAAAATACCTAAATTGAGTAAATCTTATTGTTAAATAGGTTTATTTATAGATTGTCATCGTCACACGATGAAAACACAGAAATTTGTAAAATTCATAAAAAATGTTATAAATAAGGTATGGAATATCATATCAGCAAAAATTATAGTTAAAATCTAAATAATGAGAATGTTTACTGTTAAATGTGTATAAAAAGAAAACTATACAGCAACACATTTTGTTATTAAATTAAAAACAACAAAATTTTTTGTTAAAATAAGAACAATGCGTTGTTGACTTGAAATTGTGTATTGTGAAGTGTGCGTGAGTTATGGCGTGTTTTTACACATCGTGCATATGCGATAATGCTGCAAATCATATAAAAACAGATTAGTTGCATTTAAACACTTTCCAATTAACAAATAATCGCAACTCGGCCATGTGTGTAAATGGGTCTTTATCGTAATATTTTATTATAATATAACAATATTATTTCATTCCTTGGCGGTTGTTGAATGGTTTAACATCACAAAGTGTTTTATAAATTGAATAATTTTCGTATTATCGTATATTATAATAATATTTTTGATGTGCAGTTGTAGTTAAATTAAATAAATTTATAATATTTAATCTAAAATTTTATATAAAAAAAACAAAATTTGGTGATAATTAATAATAGGTAAAATCGTGATTTAATTTACATGTGAACATTTAAAAATGTGACTTGATTCCGAAAATTTGTCATCACCAATTTTTGTTGGTAAGTTTAAATTTTATAAATTATTGTTTACTTCATATTTTTAAGTAATATCAGTTAAAATATAATTTTTTTACTTTACAAATGCATTCGCCTTCATACATTCTTTTAAAATATTATATAACATTATATAGCGATATATATAAAAAACTCTTCACTTATAAATAAAATCGGTTTGTACACGTGTTATACGCAATATGTTGACTGATTACATTCAGTCGAAGATTTACAACTTTGTGTTGAAAATTTAATGCATAACCTCTTTTGTAATTTTTATTTCAGATTCATATAAAACAAATTTATTCGCAAATATTATAGCAAATCAACAAATTAAAGCAATTTATTTCATGATTTAATCAACAAATTTTTCCATGATTTAACAATATTTGACTTGACAGTATTTTTGTATTAACTGACCATCATTTGATTTGATTGCATTTCTATACATTAAATTAAAACTATATATACTTTAAATCTAATAAAACTAACAATAGATAAAACACATTCATATTTTTCTTATCAAATTATATAATATTTAATTCATTATTATAAATACTTTACGTACAAGTATCGTTACACACCCAATCAAATCGAATTTGTGAATTATAACAAATGTTTTAGTTCCTTATTTACTTTATTGCTGCGTTTCTTCATATATTCAAAACAAAATATTCAAATTTTAACATTATTTAATATTTGTCTCTTTTAAAATAAAACAATTTCTTCATTCGCGTAAAATGTTCAATATTTTGATGGTGCTTTTATAAATACATTGAGTTAATATGATGAATTGTTTCGTATGTTCAAGTAATTTTGAAAATTACGCAATTTTTCTAGATCATTTAAAAAGCAAGCACTATCTGGGAAACAGGGACGCCTATTTTTGCGACAAATGTAAACAAAATTTTAATTTTAAATCATACAAAAAGCATATTGTGAAACATTTCGTTGTTAGTTGTTCTGAAAATGAGCAACAAGGAATATCTATTAATAATCAAATACCTAGTAACAGAACTAAAACAGATGTAATACAAACTAACATAACCGAGTCCATATGTTTTAATACAGTCCACGAACGCACTAATTTAAATTCGTCAGAAAATAGACATACATACAAAATTGATAATATTTTTCAGAAAATAACAGAACTTGCTTTAAAATTCTCTTTATCCTTACATGCCACTACAAATCTATCAAGGAAAGATGTATTTGAAATTCAAAACAAGATAGTTTTACTTATTACCACACCAATAATGAAATCTGTTGAAGAGTTCTTCAACCATAATTATGGAAATCAACTTGACTTAAGCCTTCGACAGCTTCTAAATATTTGCTCGAATCCATTTGAATCAATGCAAAGTAATTATAAATTTTTTAAAACACTGGAAAAGTTTTCATTGTATGAAAGTCCGCTTAACTATACCATTGACAATAAAATAGGATTGATACATCATCGTGGAGAGGCTATGCTTGGTGAAAAAAAAACGAAGGGTGTAATATTACCATTAAAATTTCAATTTAAGAATTTTTTTGAAAGAGAAAATCGTTTGGAGGAAACCATACTTGACATACAAAAATTACTGGCGACACCTGAGTATATATCGAATTTTGTTCAAGGGAACCTCTGGAAGCAAAAAATTCTGAAATATGGAGCAAATATCACTATCCCATATTTTTTATATGTTGACGACTTGCAAATCAATAATCCACTAGGAAGTCACGCGAAATCAATCGCTTCAATATATTATTCATTTCCAAATATAAAGAACCCATTAAATGTCAAAAATATTTTTTTAACAGCTATAATTAAATCTGAAGATCTTCGGAAATTGGGTAATGCTTCCTGTTTATCATTACTGGTAGATCAAATTAATGAGTTGGAAAAAGGTATCATACTTTTCGATAAATACGGTAATAGCAAGAGAGTTCACTTCATCGTCGGTATTATTCTAGGTGATAATTTAGGTCTTAATACCATTTTAGATATGAGTAAATCATTTTCCGCAAATTATTTTTGTCGGTTTTGCAAGGAAAGCAAAACTTCTACTCAAAATCTTTCAATTGAATTACATAATTCACTCAGGAATACAGAAAACTATAATTGCGACGTTCTTAAAAATGATTGCAAATTGACGGGAATAAATGAATCATCTATATTAAATAATATTTTGTCTTTCCATGCAGTTCAGAATTTTGCTGTAGATGTTATGCATGACATATATGAGGGTATATGTCATTATAATTTATGTCATATTATAAAATATTTGATAAACAATTTATTCATTAATTTAGATTCATTAAATGCAAGAAAAGAATCATTTAGTTATGGAGAAACTGAAATAGGTAATATTTCAGTTGCAATTAAATCAAATCATTTAGAAAATAGATCTTTAAAAATGTCCGCAAGAGAAATGTGGACATTCCTTCATTTTATTCCATTAATAATTGGAGATCTTATACCAAGAAATAATGAAGTTTGGCTTTTTTTGATTACATTTATAAAAATTACTGATTTATTGCAGTCATCCACATTTTCAACAGAATCTATTAATTACTTGCGATGTTTAATTCAGGAGCACAATGAAACATACGTAAAACTTTTCAAAGATACACTGAAACCGAAGCATCACATTCTTACTCATTACCCAACAGTTATAAAATACTCTGGACCACCAAAATTTTATTCTTGTTTTAGATTTGAAGCCAAACATCGCGATCAAAAAGTGTATTGTCACAATATTACCTCAAGAACCAATATTGTGTATACGTTAGCCACAAAATTTCAATTAAAATTTAGTGAAATACTAGTAACTGAAGTTAAAGAAGATATATTTGTTGAAAGCTGTAATGAAATAATATCGCAATTTCATCATTTACTAGAAGAATTTCAAATAAAAAAAGTGTGTAAAAAACTTTGCTATAAAGGAACGATTTTAAAAATCGGCTACTATGTTTCAGGTTTTGATTCAGAATTAATTCTTTATAAAATATTGGAGTTGGTAGTATTTGAAGATATATGCTATGCAATAGTTGAGGAATTTAGAAATCTGTACTATGACGAGCATTACTCATCCTATTTTCTTTACGATGACAGTAGCAGTAAAATATGTCTATTACCAGTTAGTTGTTTTAAAAGTCCACCTTTTCACTTAAATATAATTGAAGGGAAGAAAGCATTTAGACCCAAAGAGTATTTTTAATACATTTTAATCACATCCATTTCATTTTTGCTTTTTTTGTTTTAGTTTAAATATTATTAGTAAATAAAATTAATTTTATCTATTATTCAATATATAACAATCGTAATTGATAACTTATTGAAAAACGATATTGAACATTTTGTGAATACGTATATAACTGAAACAACGTTTATATATTTTTTATTTTATTTATTGTTAACTAATAATCGTTTGAAATTTTATTCATGTGTTATGGCAATCGCATTTAAATTGCCATGGATATACGCGTTTATGTATTTAGACAGTACAGTTTTTCGTTTTTTTTGTATTTACTTCGAAATGCGCGTATTTTGTTATTTAAGCGAGAACAAAACAATTTTTTTATTTATACTTCCAGTTTTAGATTACCGCTGGACTTATTCTTCTGATTTTAATTATCACTGTACCGAACAAACGCATATTTTATAAGATACTAAATTTACTAAATTTTTATAAAAATGATGACAAACGTTTCAAGTACTAATAACGTTCTGCAAACTAATGACACAGCTACTAATCATGCTACTAACAATAATGAATATGTTACAACTTTTGACACTTTGATTCCAACTTATTGTGGAATCAGTAATTACACGGAAAATCAACATTGTGGGTCGATTCAGAAAAATACTGGCATGACATCAACAATCTCATCGCATATTGATAATGAAGACAGTAATCAACAGTTATTATCACCAATAATCAACATCAACACTAATAACGAAAACATCAATGGTATACGTAATATACAGCAATTATCATCTTCAACAAATACGTGGCAATCTTCAAACAGCAATACCACCAATAGTTCAGTCTATGTTAATGTTCCAGTAATACCAATATATTACGAGGACGAGTATTTGTTGCCTTTATTAATGGAAATGGATGTAATGAATCATCCCTATATATACAGTAGATGTAAAGGTAATATTTATTCCCCACTTTTAATCCCCACTTAAGTGTTTCCAAAATTATTATGCCCTGTGTAACATATTATATATACTAACATACTATAATAACTATAATAACTTTTAATATTCAAAAATTGAACCGTTTAATAAAAAATATAAATGAATTACCCTGTGAATTACGCTGTGCGGCATGGTTCCCGGTTGGGAAATACTGTTCTACATGTTTTAGAAACTAATTATATTTTTCTTTACTATAGAATTGTATGTGAACACTGAAACGCTGAAATGCTTTATAAAACAAGATGTGGATGAATTAATACCATTACCTTATCTCGGTATACGATCTAATTTTTATCAGAAACTATTGAATTGGCAAAAGAAACAAGTAAGTTATATTGCAGATATATATGTAAAATATGAGTAATTGATTATATTTATACCTTCAATTTTATATTTTAGGATGTTCATATTAATACAACAGAAAACATTCCGTTTAAACCGCGGGAAGAAGTAGAACCCCAATTACCTACATCAACATCATCGTTTGAACCAGTATATCATGTAAGATTAAAAAAAAATAATCAAATTATACTTTTCTTATTTAATAAATATTATCTTATAGAATTTGCTGGACATTGTCAAGGTATCAGGAAAACATATTTTAGAATACTACGAGTCGAATCACATATTAAATGAAAATTTAAGGAAAAAATTATTGGATTTAATTGTGGATTATTTTTCAACGAAAAATCTTGTTATGTCACCAATAGTGATGGAAGATATTTCGAAGCAAATCGTATTACTTTTTCCAACTGAATCCAAAGTATGTATCAAATTGTTTTTATTGTAATATTGCATAATAATTCACTATTATAATTTCTTATGGCATTTAGGAATCTTATTTTACAAAAAATCGAGGTAAATCGAATGGAGGTCGTTTACATTATAAATGGCATAATTTAAGACGCAAAACTGTCACCAATTCACCAAATGAGATCACAAATGAATTAATGGAAAAGACATCTAACCAAATTATTATTGGTAAATATTCCATTTTAAAATTAAAATTTATAGTATTTATTACTTTTCATACCGTCTGTTATTTTCACAGAAGATAAAGCTGATGAGATCGCTGCATGGCTTAAGAATAATATTGAACCTTTCCCTGTGGTGATTGAAAAGTGGAAAGCAACAATTCAATTCCGATCAAATTTTTTAAAACACCACGAAACTGACGAGGATACCAAAAAAATTATCCAGATGTGGCCATTATATAAACACCCACAGGCTCATATATTGGTAAGTTATAATATTATTTTTAATAGTATTGTTATACTGCTATGTTGCCTAATAATATTGTGTTTCCTTGTATGCAGAGCACATTTACATAAATGTCTTAATTCTTAATTTTAATATACTTTAGGTGGATATTGATTATGCACATAAATATACCGACACAGATATTTTTTCCAAGTGGGATGTATTTAAAATGAAAATTGAAACCGTATTTAATGAAAATTTAAAAGATTCAGATTTAAAGGATCTTTGGGAAAAACTACTAGAACAGAAAACGGAATTAACCGAAGGTAATTATTTCATAAATATTCCGATTAATGTGAATGAAAACATTAACACAATTATTTTGGTAATTTAGATATTTTTAATCTTGGTATTTTATTATGCCTACATGGTATAATGCCGCCGACAACATCAAAATCTTCAGAAAATAAAAATAAAAGATATACAATTAAAGATTCACAAGAACACTTCTGTATTATCGTTGCAAATTCAGCTGAAATCTATAACCACGAGCGCTTAAATAATAATGCTACAAAAATTCAGCCATTTGTTTTTGTTACTGGTAAAAGTTTTTTAGGAATAACAGAATATTACATATATTTTGAAGGTATTATTTACAAGATGCACACAATTTTAAAATGTATAGATACATGCTACAAAATGTTTCACGTTTTCAACATATGCTATCCAATTCAATGTCACAATGTTTGGCAATTTATTCAAACATTTTTTTATAATATAAAAACAAAATATGATAAAAAAAACTCTAAAATGTCATCTTTAATTAGTGACTTAAAGTAAATTATTTAATAAGCTAAAAATCAAAATGAGTAATTTTCATCCATTTTAAATATTGATTTATAATACTACAATTACTGTTTCAATTTCTAAAAAGTAATTGTTTAACTTTATAATTATAATATTACTTTCAAATTATTTTTGTTTTTCCTATAAGTATAATAATTTTAGTTTATTTTTGTAATAATCGCCTAGTAGTACAAAAAAGATAAATGTATGAGATAATTTGGATTTATTATATTATTATATAAGGACATAAGTATACTGACTGATTATTAATGTTTTTATTTATGAAAGCATTTCTTTTGATTAAAAAAACATTTAAAATGTTTGTTTATTGCCTTGTTCAAACTATGAATATTGGTATCGCGATATCTTCATAAAAATGTGTTAGTTGTTCAAATTATGAATATTTTTATGAACATATCGCGATATTGGCTTTTCCAACTATTGAAATAGAATATCACGGTATGTTCATAAATTTATGAAGATATCTTCATAAATTTGACATTTCCATATTTTTTTTAACTTTGTTAAATTTTTTTTTATTTGCTTTAACTTAAAATTTAAACCAATATATAAAATATTAAAAAAAAATTTAAAACGATGGTTGAACAGCTATATCGCGATATGTTCATAAAATTTTTTTAATAAATTATAAAAATGTGATTTTTAGGTTATATACATTTTAAATATCCAAAAATCTATATGAAAAAATGACAATAGTTTGAACAGCAATAACAGATATGTTCATAAAAATATTCATAGTTTGAAGTTTTTTTTTTGAAGTATAAATGAATTTAAAATCTATTAATAAATGTTTTGTTAAAAATAAAAATTCGTGTGTTTTGTAACTTTCTTTGATAAAACACTATAAGAATATATTGACTTCGCTTTAGTTACAATAGTTTTTAGTCTTTTAAGGTATATTCAAGTTATTTTTTTAAATTTGAAATTTGTAATTTTAAATAATTGTATAAATTTACAACAAGGTAGTATCTGTTTTTCTAGTAGTATATTTTAGACTTACAATTAGTACACCCATTATTAAATTTATTATAATAACGTACAAATTTAAAGTAGAAATTAAAAAAAAGATACTAGCCTATTGTGAAACTATATATTTACAAAATTATTTTATGATACACATTTCAAATTTAGCAAAATACCGCATCTGATTTCAACTATATATTGAGTTATTTATTAACAATAATAATATTGTAAATTTGAAGATATAGATTGTCAAATATATCTTCATTCAACCAAAAATTTAGTTATTTACCTACAATTACCATATTGTAAAATTGAAGAAATTTATTGTAAAAAATAATTTCAACCAAATATTGAGTTATTTATTTACAATAATCACAATGTAAAATTGAGGAAATATATTGTAAATTATCATATTCAACAAAAAGATATGCTATTTATTACAATAAGCCCTTAGTAAAATTGAAGAAATATTTTGTCTAAATTATAAATTTAACAAAATGTGGTGTTATATATTAACAACGAGAGTTTGCAAAATTAAGGAAATAAATTGTAAATAAAATCTTTTAACTAAAAATATAGTTAAAAGTTCGTTTCTGAAACACAATATTTTTTTTTAAATTAACAATATTTTTTATTTGTTTTCTACAATAATTTTGCTGGCGCAAAACACTCAAGTTTCATAGTTAAATTAGATAGCGAATTTAGTTAATTTTACAATATTTTTTTCTTAGTGTATATTCACATGATTTCTCAACTGTGACAATAAATATATACTTATATTAACATACACCCATAACAAATGTATATATATATCATATATTATGTATATAATGATTTATATCCACATATAAATATATTATTATAAAAGTATAAATATTAGAGAAAATCAACAATACATATTATAATGATGAAAAAACGATGTTTTATATTTATTCAATTGCTTGTTTAAGATATAATATAAATAAATCTGTAAATGACTTATTATATTTTTTTTTCCACTTGTATGTATATAAATAGATTTTAAAGGTACGGTATTTACGTTCTGCTTATAGATGAAGTTATATATTCCGTTGGTTTTATTAATTAAATGTATAAAACTAAGTACAACAAAATATGGCACTATTGTATTTATGTGATTAAAATATAAATATTCATTTGCATCTTTTAATCGTTGAAATGTTATCAAAATTGAATGGTTTTTAATGTACCCATTGTCTTTTCCGAAATTCTGTTCTCATTTCTTGTTTGTACATAATATCATTTATGATTTTTTTAATTAGTTTTACCAACCGTATATACCGATCTAGGATGAATAAATCGAAATTTGTTACGAATTTTCGGGCTTATATTAAATGGATATTATAATAAGTTTGTGTTAATAATCAAATATTGTATACACCCAAAATATCATTTTATATATATATTTTACCATTTTACATAAGCATTCCACATCGTTAAATAATGAACATAAATAATTTAACGTATAATATACAATACTGTATTTACTATAAATATATAATGTATTTATAATATGGCAAAAAGGATTAAAAGGATTTCTAAACGTTTTTTATGTTTCTTTTACATGTAAAATATGGTTCTTAATTTTTTTTGTTTTATTTAAATACGATGATAATACAATGTTACACATTTCTTTATAAGAGTATATTTGAATTAAAAAAAATCAATTAGATTAGCATTACATTTTATCATTTTATATATTCTACATATATATACACACATTTACTGATATAGTCATAATTAAATAGTACATTTTATGCTGTTTACATATGAAATTAACATCAAATTGGTGGTTTGCCAACTTATACACATGCATACTAAAACAGTCTATATATTTTTATAAATATATATATACATCATAAAATATACATTAATTAACGTTTACATATATGTATATATATGCATATGCAAAAACATCCCCTTGCTTATATAATACTACATCATTTTGTCAATCATGTGTTCACATTATATAGAAACTATATATATGTTACGTATATATTATTATATGTACGTAACATATATGAATGAAATCTATGAACATATAAAACTGTCATATATATGTCTATATATGTATAGAGTTATTATACGAAAATTAGAACTAATAAATTTGCATTCTCATACATATTTATATGCAAATAAATTATATATCTATCTATATCTATATTTGTGTAATATATAAATGATATACAGCTAAGAATAATTGTATGCATATATATGGTATATCCTCGTATATGTATTTATACATCTATTGTAAACTGTATATATGTATATTATAGAGAAATTTGCATATAGAAATCACCATTATATTTATAATATGAATGAATATGCGATAGGAAAAAGATAACAAACAAATTTATGGACATTAATCAAAATTCTTTAACCCCTAATGCCAATGGAAAAAATATATATTATATAAACAAAACACATGTATATATTTTAAATTATATATATAATATTCATATAACTTTTTTAACGTCAATAACATGGTCATTTTTTTATGAAATATTTTATCTATATATGGTTTATTGGAGTTTTAGTGAATATAATTGAAATCATGATATTGTTGATAGCTTTTAACAAAAGATTATAGGATCCCTTTGGTTTGAATTATATTCATTTTATACATTTTTTTTGGTAAAACTATGTTTATTTTACAGATAAAATGTATACCATTATGGATTTCATCATTGTTAGCCGAAATAATAAAATGTATACATATTTTTATAATAAAATTGTTCACACTAAATTTTAACATTTTTTATATATGTATAAGTAAAACGAATAATTTTTGAAACATAATACAAGTAATACAATTATGATCATTCAATAAATAACATATTTCAAAATGATTGCTAATCATAGTTTAGAAGTATAAAATGGTAAAAATGCATTTAAAAAATTTAGTAGGTGTACATTCAATATACGTATTTCTATACTTGCATTTCTTTATATCTCTATATATACCAACGCGATAAATATATAAAGATAAAGTCAATTATTTAAATTGATATGTACAATTTAAAAGTATTATTTATTTTTATATAATGTAAATAAAGTATATAGAGTGAGATGTATAAAAAAGATAACTAATTATTTTGAAAAAAATCAAAACACAAAAAAGTGAAAATGCATCAAAAGACGTATGAAATAATAACGAAGGAGTATTAAAGATTTACAAAAAATTAAAATATATTTGGTTACATCATATGATATATGTATATTAAAACAAAACAGTATTAAATTTATAAATAAACAAGTTGTGGGTTTTTTATGATAATTAAATTTCTTCTTTCTATAAATATATGGTAAAATTTTTTTATTTTGTAAAATGTTTCGTTTCAATTTATTGTACAAAGTTATTATTTTATATATTATAGAAATAGCTAAAGAGATGATGCGATATATATATTTTAAAGTTTTTTTTTTTTTATTATATTTATTATTTATTATTATTATATATAATGTTTATTATCCGCGTGAATATTATTTTATAAAATGCTTTCTATATTTACATTTTTATATGAATGTATTATTTATATATTATATGTTTTGTTATATAATTTAGATTTTGATATTGGTTTGGGGGGTATTTTTTTTATTTTTATATTTATTAATATTTGGATTTAATATTTTTGTTTGTAATTTGATATTTTAATAATATTGGTAATTTTTTTGTTATTTTCTATCAATTTTGCCTGGAAACAAAATATAATCATTTCGAAATAGATTATATATTTATAGAAAATACAATATATAATTTGTTTTATTAGTAATTTTATTATTAAACACTTTTTTTTAAAATAACTATCTTTTACATTTCATTTCAAATGCATTCTGTTATTTGGTGTTCATATTCATTCTATTACATGCAATATGAAATTTGAAAAGGAGTAGGTATATATATTAAAATAAATTGAATATGAAAGTATATACAATACAAATTTATATTTTTATTGACAAATACTAAATACTTAAAATTGTATTTATGTTGTAATAATTTAAAATCTGGAAAATACTTTTTATATAACAGAAATGTAAATATAAATAATAATTTGATATCTATACTATTTAATACAATAAAAATATATATATATATATACATATAAATTGTTGTGAATTTAAGATATTTGATCTGATTTAATATTTTTTTTTTTTTTCAAAAGAATATGAGAAGAATTTGAGATATTTTTTTGAATTAATAATATAATGTATACTACATTCTTAATAAATGTAGAATATAACAAGGATGAAAGATAATATTTCATTCTTTTTTTGTATAATCAATCAAAGGAATAAAAGTGTTATAAAAAGATTTTATAAAATGTTGAAATCTGTTGCTATTCAAAATAAATTACATTTGGGATAATGTATTGTATAAACTATGAATAATTTAAATATGTGTTAAGGTTTTTCGGTTGCGTTAACAATTCGTAAATAATATAAAGTAACATCATGAAGCATCATTGTTTTTAAATCTTAAGAATGTTTAGCATATGGTATAAGTCAAAATAAGATAAATTTTCTGTAGCATGACTAACATTTAAAACTTCAAAAATTTAAAAAAAAAAAAGTCTGTATTACATCTAAATATTTATTCCATTTTTTTCTTTAACAAAATTATATAGCAAAACTTGTTCAGTTTTACAATCGATATATTCAAATATATGAAATTGAATGGTTTATTATAAAACTATACTTTCTTAAAAAATTATATTTTATGGAACAATGAATTTACTAAATATTTTTATTATACATACATAAATTACAATAAGTTTAAGTACCAAATATTAATCATCTTAAAAAGATATCTTCATCCATATTTGAAACTTTATAAAAATTTCTTGTAAAAAAAAACCAAAGTGTAAAAATACCAAAATACATTAATTGTATATTAAAAATATATCATATACATGATATAATAAATATTTATAACAAAATTTTGAGAAAATATGTATATTCATTTACAACACATAATAAATTTTTGGAAAATATTTTCTCTAATGGCAAAATTCCAATCACCACATGAATTAGGATAATTTACATTTAAAAAAAAAACAGAAAATTCAGAGTAAAATTTTTTGGAAAACTTAAATGTTCATAAATTTTATTATGTTTTTTTTTTCTTTTTCCTTTATTATATTAAAGAAATAATATATTTAACGCGTATTGCTAACAAGTATAATAATTTATTTTTTTATATTATAGTATTTGAAAAAAAAATTAAATAAATCTATTTAAAGCTATATATTACGAATAATATTTATATTTACATATAAATCTAAAAAGCCATATTAAGTGTTTTAGTAATTAGTTTAAAAAATAACATAATAAAATTTCTCGATATATATATAGATTTTATTTGTAAAAATTATCATTAGACTATATTTTATTACCTATATACATAATAATAAATTTATATCTACAACCGCATTATACGAGGAATATACACATAGAAGTTTATACATGGAAGAACGAACATCATTTAAAAAGTAATATATAAATAAGGGAATACTTGAAATATAAGGAAAATACGCATTTACTAGAAATGGTAACAGGTGTAGTGAAATAAAAAAAAAAGTTACTTTTTTTTTGTTTTGATAATATCTGATAATATTTAGATGCTGGAGTTACCGTAGAATATATATATATATAATATCAAGAATGAAAATAGAAAACAAAAACACTTATAATTTTTCATTTCTATTCACGCATTTTATTAAAAAAGTTTTTCGTTTATATTTTTTATTTATTAACATAGAAGATTTATGCAAAATATATAAAAATTTTCATTTATTCATAATTTTTGGAAAATGTTGTGAGGTAATTAAGAATATACTTATCTTATTACAGTATACTATGTATATATACTATGTCAATATATACACACCCGCAATTACAATTAAAAGAAACCTACACACTAATGTTATTATATTTTTTCATTGCATATATAATAAATTTATGTTTTATATCAATGTTATATTTCAGAACAAAAACATTTACAGTAAAAACAAAATAACTTTTATAAATGAATTTTATATGTGATACGCACAATTTCAATTATATTCTGAATTTATTATTCTATATCTATATATACTTGTCTTATTTGATGACATTTGATTTATAAATTTTACTCTATATTGTTTTTCTATTTTCATGAAATATACATATAAGGTTCGGTTAAAATATTTGTGTATATACAATTATACATATAATAATAAATATAATTTGGTAAAAATACTATGTAATTGATATTCCGGTCATGTAGTAAGAAATTATAATTATTCATTCGAACCTCATTTGATTTTTGTCCACAGTCTCTGTTATTGGTTTAATGATGTAAGATATTTGTATAGAATGTGAAAAATATGTTAAAAATAACAGCAACGGAAAACTCATACTCTGTAGGGTTCGTGAAGTCCACTGCTTCCAAAGGTTTGATAGAATTTTAATTTGGGTGCCAATAACATACACAATCACTAAATGTGTCAAAAAATAGGTTATTTGGCTACAAAAAAAAAACATTTGTTATCATTGTACAAAATATTGTTGAAATAATACACTTTATATTATATCTATAATACTGGTTCAATAAATCAAGTATTTTGATCATCATTTATAAGATCATTTTGATCTTATATTTTTACATTTAATTCCTTTATATATTGATATTTTCAAATATCTAAGACTCTTTCGTTAATTGGATAAATTATTTTTATATATATTTAGATAAAAACATAATTAATTTTAAAATATATATGAAAAACAAACAGTATGATAATATATACAATATAAAATGAATTTTATTACACACATCAAAGGATATAAGATAAAACAATATTGAACTGACTTTATAATGTATAAATTATTCTACTATATGTACATGTATCTAATATAATATATTCAAAATATAGATAAATAAAGAAAAATAATTAAAGTTTTATCCTTTTTAAATCTTTTATGAAACCTTTAGTCGTCAAATAGAATTATAATATCGCATTAAACGTTATATGTATATAATATATATTGAAATATAAAACTCACGATCTTTTTAACAAATATTTATTTTTCCCATATATATAAATTTTAACAGTTATATAACACATAATATGAAGTAAAAATGTTCATATACATATATATAACATTTGATCCTTTTCTAAGTGGACGGACTATTTATATACATATAAATATATTTTCAATATAAATTCTATATTTAAATATATATAAATTTACTTAATATTATATTATAATGTTTATATTTGGATGAATGAATGAATGAATAAATACATATATCATATAATAGAATATATTTATAAGGAAATAAGCATATAAAGAGTTAAGAGAATATTCTAATTTAGAGTTTTATAGTATTTTACAATTTTATTTTATTTATATTGTTATTCAAATATATATAGATATTTTTCAATGAATTATGTTATGCACTAAACTATTCAAGTATGTTTAATCCTTTATTTTATATACAAATAAAGATCAAAAATTAATTATTATATTAATAATATGGTAAAGTTTTTTAGTTCTATTTAAAAAATAAATAATTATTATACAGTTAATTTAAATTGTTTATTTATCATATAGTTTTAGACTTTAAAATTTTAATACATTATAATCATAAATTTATTAATATTTCATTATGGGAAACTTTTTATTACGGCTAAAGTTAGTAGACATTAATTTCATACATACATTCATTAAATTATATGTACATACAAGTATATAATTTGATCTAATGTATATATTATTAGATATAATAATAAAAAAAATGCCAACAATTAGATCAATATTATATATGTAGTAAAATAAAACGGGGTGTAAAGCTTCATTTTCTATATAAATATGCATATATAGTATATACGTATTATATTTCAATATATAAAGACTAAATATTTTTCATATTATATAATGTATATTTAAAATAGTTAAGGGTTCTTTTGAAGTTATATATATATATTAGGAATATTTACACTGGATTAAAATACAATCAAATTTACATGATGTTACATGGGTTCTGACAACACTTTAGCCACACACTTTATTTAATGGTTTCACTTTTATATTCAAATGTATTATTTATATATAGTATATACTTTGTGATAATATGTATATCGTAAATGTATATATATTAAATTTGCTACATATGATGTACATATACATATAATGTATTGCTGATATTTTCGATTATACAAAATGTGGGAGGACATTTCCTCATACTTTAATTTTTTATCCGCATATATATATATATATATATATAATACAGAAAATTATATTATTTTCTATTACACGCCGTATACATCGTTCATAATATGAAATACATAAAATGTTATATTTAATCCAATTTATAACATTGAAATATGTATCTATAACGAGTAAATATATATATGAAAAAAAAAACACTTTACATATACTCACTTTCTACATAAATTAAATACAAAATGCTTTGTTTATTATATAAACAACGATATATTATAATATAGATTTATATATATATATATATATATATATATTTATGTGTGATAAGTATGTGCAGTGTTATCTAGAATTTCATATACTTACTTTATTTATAAATATATATATATATGTATGTATAATGTACATGAATATACAAATTTGTAAACGTTGGTAAAGGCGTAAAGTATTTAATGACATCAAACCATAACAATTGAATAACATATTTAAATATCTATATAAAATCTCTGTAATAAATTCATATATGTTTTACACTTCTCATTATTTAATGTACCTTTTTTTGTTTTTATTTTCACTCTAAAAATTATTATACCGAAACCTTAAAATTTAGCAAATGTCACATTCTTGAATTTTTTTTAATAACGGGAAAATTGGTTTATTCGCATATTCAAATGAATTAACCGTAATAACGTATTTCAATTACGATTTACTATATATTTTAATCAAAATATAAATATATTAAGCAAAATTTTTCTTGATTATAATTATTGTTTAACTATTAATTTAAGTCAAATTTTCTTTTGGCTCACTACAGAAGAATATAACAATAAAAGTGGTGTAAAGTATTTCATTTTTGTCGAAATACCCGCACTAATGTCTTTTGGTTTTTTTGTTTTTTTTTTAATTAATGCGAACATTTTGGCTATTAAAAATCTATCAAAAGTATTAGAGATTTTTTTTAAACATGTTAATTTTGAATTTAAAATTAAACATATATTTCAATTATCACATATGGAATAATTTATAAAATAAAGATTTCCTTATATTAATTCATTTCATATATACACAAATAAATTTCCCATATATATATATTCATTTAACACTTGCATTATCGAAATAATATAAATGTACTAAAGAATCTTATAATATAAAGTGCAACAATATTCAAAGCATATACATAATATGAAAAATAGATATACACATAATTTTTAACTTCATTCACACTTTGCAATAGAATAATATTAAAATAAGTGTTTCGATAGTGTACATATATAAACACATCATACTTGTCGATCAATTAGATCATAAATTTTGATATACCACATAAAATGTTTAACATATTTTTTTTCCATCATACATATAGTAGATACAGATACGATGTATCAAAACACGTAAGTCAAAAAAAATAAAATAAATGAATTAGATGAAGATCTACACATCTATAATGATTTCACATGTTGTATCAAATAATCTTATAATATATATATAATTAGAGAATATATATTTCACAATATATAAATCGACTCATATTTATTTATAAAGAGTTGTTGAAATTATGTTTTATAAATATAAATGCATTTATTTTTATATTATATATATATTGTGAAATAAAATTAAAAAACAAATTGTTATTATTGAATTAATTTTATATTTTCGTTCTTAAAAATTATACAAATTTTAATGTAAAAATTCAAGTAATATATATATTGCATTCAATCATTTAAAAAAATATTTCAATGACAAAATTGTAGCGAATTTAATTTAGAAAATCGATTTTTTTTTAAATATTGATTAAATATTCAAATGGATGTTGTCGTTGTCGGTCTAAAACTATCTAAAAATAGACATCGTTTTTTTTATACATTAAAATTTCATTCATATGGTTTATGCGATGTTTTCTTTTTTTTTTAATTCATATTTTTATTTTCTTTTGCTATTGCTTTTCTTGTTTGTAAAAAATCTTTATTTATGATAAACACATATTAGTAATATAAAAATAGAAAATTTTATAAATGAAAATCCATATAGATATTTCTGAGAATTTATCACATATATACTTGATTTATATCTATTATACAATACTTAATGCTTGAATGATGGCAATTTTGTATCATAAAAACGATACTTTATATATATAGTCCTGGACATATAAAAAAAAAGTCTTAAATTTATTATAATTAAATCCCATTAATCAAAATTTTATTCATAAAATTTGTTTTTAATATTAATTAAAACTATAAAAATAAATTCACGAATAATTAAATTCGATTGAAATATTTATACAATTTTGTATATATAATATATAATAAATAATGATATTTTTTGAAAGAATGCTTTTAAAAAATGAAAAAAAAATTAGTTATAGATATTAAATGAAAAAACTATAAGTCAGTGATATTTATATTCTTGCGATGATTGCTATATATATAGCCAAATAACTCCCATTTAGTTAAAATAAAACAATCTGTGACTGTGATTCAATATAGAAAAAATGTTAAACGCAAACAAATATGAATGTATGAACATTGTAAATATAATTAAGGGGCATATTGAAGTATTGATGAATGGTAGATGTTTTGATCAATAATATATATATATTTGTTAGAAAATTAATTCATGTATTGATAAACATTTAATCAAATTCTATTAATGTGTTTATAAAATTTCAAAATTTCATAATCTCTATAAATAATCTACATATACAAAAAATGAAATACATATAATGCTTTATGATAATAAATCGTATAAACCTTCAATTATGAGTTATCCACATAACATATAATAAATATTAATATATATATAGAATATAGATTATATAAAAATGTACACAACTTTACAAATAATCCAAGGATGCAATTTGTTTATTCTATCTATATACATATACAAGAAAAATCCTCTTAAAATTTCATCATTTCACGTTATGTATCTCTATATATTCTATATATATTTGATCGTATATATACTGACATATATTAATGCATTTTATGTACATCAGAAAAAGGTTAAAAAAATTACTGAATGAAGCTCGCTGTGCTATACAATTATAGAACGTAAACATGTACCATTTTATTAGTGCATTTCAAATGTACATATACCTACAGACACACTAGTTAAAACTTTTTAAATCAGTGTTGACCTTAATCTTTATCTATGTATTTTTATATTAATATATACGTATATATACACTTCCATACAATATATGCATATGTGTTTCTCTATTGTTGGTTTTGGTTAAATATATACATATATCTATAATGGTTTATCAAAAAATAATAACAAAATGAATATAATATATATATATATGTATATACATAAAACGGATAGTAGAGCTGACACAAAATATAGTGTTTACATTTTAAAGTCGATCACGATGTTATATCAATTTTATTAATACAGTTTAAAATTATATATATATATATATATATGTTTAGATACACAGGTAATTGAATTTTAAAATTTTGTATATTTTCGAGCTAAATCATATAAAATAGCATATTTAATAAATACAAATACATTATAATATTTAGAAGAATCTATATAACGATATATTTATATACATATATAGAATGTTGTGTTGATATGACAATATTTATGTATTTATTTATATGTATATTTATCATTCAAATTATACATCACTATGTACATACATATAAATTGAAATTGTAACACAAAAAAAAATAAATAAACTTTAAAA
This sequence comes from Dilophus febrilis, assembly GCA_958336335.1. Lineage (NCBI taxonomy): Eukaryota > Metazoa > Arthropoda > Insecta > Diptera > Bibionidae > Dilophus > Dilophus febrilis. The sequence continues at coordinate 50,679,117 of OY284468.1, forward strand.
CGGTAACATATGCATTCACGAAAGTTTTAACTAAATTTTATCCACAATTTGAAAATATGAAATATGTTTATATTATATTTGTATTTAAACAACAACAAACGATATGCAAAATATATTCTGTTATGGGAGTATTAAATTGTTATGCATAAAAACAATTTTATCTTTTCGTATTATATGACTGACATTGTTAAATAAAATACTATAGAGTTTCAAGTGTACTTTTTTTTTTATACATCCATTTATAATATACTCTATATATAAATATAGCTATCTATTCATATATGATGTGTATATATAAATATATATAAATATAGATCCTTATATATATTTGCATATACTAAATATATATATAACCATTCACTCTATAATCTAATATATATGTATGTATAAAATTCATAATTCATATATTCATGCAGAATATAATGGTAACTTTACTTGGATATTTTATTGCCCTCTAGGGTTTAGTTGATATTGCGGTATCACCACCACCACCACTCTTCTTCTCATGCCATGTTAAAGTTTTTTTCTTTTATTTTTATTTTACTTTCTATATATAAATAAAGATCCATATATATCCAAGTTGTATATTTTCTTATTCATTTTATGCGGATATACACACAATTCATATATATTATATACAGTATATTTATACATAAATATGTATATATTATGAATATATATACAACATATACAACATTTATTATGAATTCATGGTATAAACGACTTGAATACAAAATCAAATTTAGCCTATTAAATTTTATTTTTCAAATTGAAGAAAAATAAAGGTTTTCTATATATCTGATACAATATATATATAATAAAGTATACTGCAGATTTTGTAGGACATATTCTAAATATATATGTACGTTTAAATATATATAGAATTATATATTAAAAAAAAAATTGACTTTTTAAGATTTAAAGATGAAGTAAAAGTATAATTTTTATAATATTTTAGTAAAATCAAAATAATTTGTTGCTGAAATTGCAACATTTAATCTTGTTGTCATAAAAACGTATATAGGTAAAAATATTTTCAGTTGAATATAAATTGAATGAAATTGAAAATGTCTTTGTGATAAATACATGTCTATTCTATAATCATAATATGTCCATTTCTATTTTATCAAGACAAGATCTGTATATATGTATGTAAATAGAAATAATCATATATCATAATTATTATTTCATATTGAAAATCTATATTGGAAAAAAATAAAATTATTCAATAAATGAATTCCAGCTTAAAAATATGAGCCAACGTTGAAGTTTGTTTTAATTCATGCCATTTTATTTTCTTGCACATGTAAAATTCTATACTAACAAATAAATAAAACGATTTTAAATCAATAAATAAAACCATTTTTAGTTTTAAAATTAAAAAAAAATCTATTTATTTTAATAATACGAATAATGTTAGTCATTTTTTTTGTATTTTTCTATATATAATATACAAATATCATAGATTTATATAATTTATATTTTATTTTTATATTATTTAGAATATATATAATTTCATTATTTGTATATCCAACTGTGTGTCAGTCACTTTTTTCTACTATTTATTTACTTCTTTCGTTCAGAAATTATGTATTTATATATATAGTTCATTATGATATTAAAAAATAGAGCAAAAAAATCAAACAAAAACCATTATATTCAATGTATATACGTTATATTGCAAGGAAACTTCTTTCGGCACTTTGTAAATCTTCTTTTTTTTTCATCATCCATCAAACAAACATGTAAAATAAATATATATATATACCAAGAGTTATTGAAATGAAATATAAACATAAACTTATATGTATGTATAGTATAAAGATATGATGGATTTGTATGAGCCAAATTCCAAATGTAAATTTGATATTTATATTAATGTGAACATCTATAATATTCATAATAAGAAAATGTATACATTAATTTATATTTATATATTTATGAGTATTTAAATTGCGAATAATTAAAAAAAAAAAGTTCATTGTGTGTTTTCGCGTGATGTGTTTATCTGTGTGTTCTTATTTACTCCTTTAATCACTATATAATATTTAAAATAAACGTAATTAAAACTATTTCAAATATCACTTATATAAATTACTCAAAGATTCGATCCTATAGTAAATGTGAATTAAAATAATAATTTAAGACAATATTAGTTTAGATATTTCCCGCATAAATTATTATTCACATAAAAATATTTAATTAAGAATTTTACTTATATTTTTCTATAAACTGTATAAGGTTTTTTTCCAATTGTTTATTATTCACTTTACTAGGTCAATATATATATTGTCTATATACATACAAAAGTCTGAATGTAAACATTCTGATTTATTTATATTAATATAGGTTTATAGTTTCACTACAAAATAAACTGTAAATCTATATGAAAATACGCTTTAATTTATTGTGTATAGGAACACATATTATATATATTTGGTTTGGTAACAAAAATGTATATATCTAAATATACATTAATTATATTGTCGAGCAAAAACTGGGAACAAAAAAAAACAAAGTATTAATACTTTTATTTATTTTCGTCTGTTTTTTGTTTGTTTTGGTATTTCAGATAAAAGATGGTATACGATACGATGTATTTTTTTTTATTATTGATTTTGCATTGATAAAATGAAAAACAATTTAATATAATATATAACAATATTTTATCCAAAACCGATAGTTTTGTTATATAATTTTTAAAATAGTTTTACTTTGAATATACATATATAAATATAAATAATGATATATTTATATATACTAAAAACATTAAAAAAACGTCGCAATTTCAAACCTATATGCATAGATAGAGAACACGAAAAAAACGAAGAATTTGTTTATTTTATAGTGTTTCCTAAAGAAATTGAAAAAAAATGTATATAATATACTTTAGTTCTTGTCATGGTTTCGTTATATATGATCACACTTTATAATACATAATTACATATATAAATCACAAAGTGTTGTTCATATGTAATTTTCTTAAAACTATAATTTTCTTAAAACTATAGAGGTATCTCTATATGTGCCTATATAATATTATATATTTATGTATATAAATAAGAATGAAGGGATACATTAATATTATACGACAGGATGATGTTATTCTCTATACATAATATGTATTTTTATTTTTTCCACTCGATTGACAAAACTTTATTTTTTCATTTTCTATCGTATATGAATTTTACAAAAAATATGCAACTATACGTTTAAAAATATGTTGACTATTCTATATAATTTATGTTATATTTAATAATACAAATTGTAAAATATAAAAATGTAAGATATAAAGATATTTATAAAAAAAATAACAAAACATGATGATGAAAAAATTAAATTCATGTAATATAAAAATAAATTATATCATTTATTTTAAAACAAAAACACTTGAATATATATTATTTTTTTTCAAAATGTGTATCATATTGTAATGTCTATCATAGAGCGTACAGAAATTTTTTTAAATTTCAAAGTAAATAATTTCTATTATCAAATATTGTCTATTATAATAACTCTTATATAGACGTTCGTTTTGATATCATCTTATTATTAAAAATGTAAATGCAAATTATTGATGAATGAATAAATCAATCCAAAAAAATCTACCTCCCATTTTGTATACGTATTTAATATTAATATATATATTTCAAATGAAACTAAAAGTAACATAAACGTATCATAAAACCATTAACCTGCGTATATATTTTTTACATAAAAAAATCAACCGCATATTTATTTTGAAACTAAATTGAAAGTATATTTTTTAAGTTTTCCCCTTTGATGAATGTACATGTGTGTGGTAAAACTTGACAACCTGTATACATATAAAATATTAAATACTATATGCATAACGTATAATATATTTATAATTTTCAAATTGTTACCTTTAGGCAAACTTATAATTAGTAATTAATTTGGTCATACCGTCACAAGTATATATAATATTATTATGTATATATAAATTATATTGATATATTTATGCACGTTTTGCGGAAGAACAAGTTCAAATACTATATATATAAATACATACATGACATATTAATAATGTTTCTTTAAATATTATATATTATGATATTATATATATATACATAATAAATGATATGATGCCATGATTGTTATAATAAACATTTGTGTGTTTGAAGGAAATGTATATAATATAATACATAAGAATAAATTGAATGTAACATGCAAATATTTTAATACATAAATATTTATAGATATATACATACAATTATAATATATACGAGATATATATATATAGATTAAGTCAGTGTTGTGCCGTAACCTGTGAAACATTTAGTCTATGTGTTTTTTCATGCAAAAAATTCATTTTTACTGAACTATAAAAAAGATAATTCTCTCACTTTTAAAATGATCGTACGGATCCAGACGATGCCCCATTATCAATCGATTTATCATAGATTGGAAGTTATAATAGTTGTTTAAGGTGGTTTAACGCATAATAAAGTTATGGAACTTTAGAAATTGGAAAACCGTAATTTTTTAAAAGTTCTATCAAATTGATTCTGAATCCGCCAATAATCTGAATGATCTACATATCAACATTTTGTTTACAGGTATATGTATATAGTATATAGACACTGGATTAAGTCTATGAATTTAAAGTTCATGGTATATGCATAATATTTTATATATATATAGAAAAAGTTAGCACGACAATAAATGTATGTATGTTAAATTAAATTTTTAATATGATTTACTTAAATGTATTTTATACATGCATTACACATTATCGATAATAATATTATATAAGTATGTATATAAGATACAATATATAAAAGTGTTGAATACAGGTCGTACGATATTATAACGATATTTGGAAACCAAATGAATATTTTTTAGTCCAAATAGGTTTATATAAAAATGTGAATAAATATGAAATTTACCTCCCTATGTATTCTTCATAATATTGACCGATCATAACTGCGTGAACATTACGCTAGATTATTTAAACTTATTGAATAAACTCTCATTTGGAATCAGGTTTGCTAGAAAAGAATAATTAATTACACCATAAATATCAGAGACTGTAATATAACTTAAAATAAATTCAATAAAAAGAAAACAAATCTAGTTTTTCACATAAAATTTATTTTTATTTGTTTTTCGCTACAAGTCTGAAGACTGTGCAAGTCTGAACAATGTTAATATCTGTTTAAATATAAAACATTTATATATGTAATAATTTTTATTTAAAATCTATATTTGCATTTAATTGCAAAACGCATGAATTTCATTTTAATGACCAATGGTGGTATGTTTACTGTTTTATACATTTCAATTCATGATATTATTTACATACAATAGACATACAAAATATAGTTTATTAAAGCATACAATTTTTTTATTTATGTTCAATTATAAATGATGATTTTGAATTGACATCAATAGTAAAAACAATTATTGAGTTGATAAATGTTTACTAATTTTTTTACTAATGAAAATAACAATAAAGAATCAGATCGCATTTTTTTTTGTTGCTTTATCTGAATATCAGCACAGACCAAAATAAAAAGTGTTACTCACAATATTTAACAAATAAATCTGCTGGTATATAAAAAAATGTTTTCAGGATATAAAAATTAATTTTTTTTTTGCTATAATTTCATTTTCTAATAAATTTCATATACGCTTGTGGCGATGTGATTTATACAATATAACTTTTTCGTTTAAATAAAATATTATTCGGTGGTCTTTAGGTCAACAAGTGTATATCGTAAATTTTTGGCGACACTAACAAATTAAATATTGTATATTTATATAAATATATATTCATTTCATTTCATTTCATATATACCTTAATCTATATTTAATTGTTTTGACAAAACCGACAATAAATTAAGTTTTGTTTTGATTTTATATTTATATACAATGAATTTGTATAGAATTGTATGTATATAACAACTAATTCGTATATGCGGCGACAGAATAAACATATTTTATTTTATTTATTATATATAAATGAATTGGTTTATAAATATTATTATTTTGTTTAATTATTCATACAAAAATAAATATAAATAAAACCGAAACAAATATATAATAAGTCTAAACAAAATTTAAATCTATCTATATATGCAAATAATATTGGAGTTTTTTGTTATTCAAAATAATGGTTTAATTTTGTGTTATAAATTTGACAGTATCAGATAAATTATTTGTATGTAGACATTTAACAAATTAATTGAGTTCTGGAATATTGCCAATTTGTAACGGATTTATTTCACACTTTTTTTTTTTTTAATTATTATTATTATTAATCTCACTATATTAATGCTATTAAATATTACACTTATTGCAAATTGTTAGTTTTATTTTCATATAAACACATTAAAAATATAGCATTTTAATTGTTAATTTTATTGGTTGTAAAATTTACTTTCAAATTAATTAAAATTGTTCTTGGTTTTGAATGATTAGATATGTTCTGTTTTGTTTATATAGCTTTATTCGAAGGACTTTTACTATACACATTTTCTTCATATAATTGCCCCAGTTTATTGGCATTTCTTTCATTCACTTTTCTTTACTTCAAAACTCGCAAAACCTCAACTCGACACATATTATTAGCAATTTTTATTTAATATTATGAACGAAGATATGATATTCAATTTGAATATTTACACCTTTGGCTTTCTTATAATTCATTATAAATAATATTTTTTATTTATTATTGTTAATTTAATTTGCAATTCTAAATTATTAAAATCATTAGATAAATCAACATAATATTTGTTTGTTTTGTTCAAATTCCTATATATAAGTTTTCTTATAATATATACCGTCGTATAGCAATATAATAAGAAAATTGTATACGTAAAAATTGATGTATAAACAAATTTCATGTTTATTCGCTATATAATATATTGCTTTTATCTCTCTCTATATAATAATAAAAATTTAGCTTCAATATACATATGCATTTGATATATCACTTTTACTATATATATATATTTATTTGAATTATACGATGTATATTTTAATACTATTTTGCTAATATTTCATTTTATATTTTCACCATGAAATAATTGGATTTCGATTTTTATTATACTATTTTATTATATTATATTATATACGCTCGATATTTTATATATTTATTTCTATATATATATTGATGATATATGTGTAAAATCATGTATCTATAGCTTTATAACGTATATCAAATATATGTTAATAAATATACAAAATGTACATAACTTTAGCATATACGTAATTTAACCATTCTTTTTATAAATAGGATCTCTGCATATATATAGTAATGCTACTATTTATAAATATTCAATGCTGACTAATAAATGTATACAGTAAAGGTATTATGAAAACAAAACCCGATTTTAATAGAAATTGAATTGTTTTAATGTGAATTCATATACAATAAATTATTTATATACTGATTCCATTGCTTGAATCCGTTGCAAATTTTATATATTTTTAAAAGTTTAAAACGCTTAATTCCAATCACATTTCTTGGATTTAATATACAAATATGATTTGATTTCCTTGTTTGGTTTCATTGATTTAATTGAACCAACATGTTATTGAATTATTTTATATATTAATACAATTTTTACTCTTACTGTATATATACATCGTATATATTAATAATTCCCTGGTCATGTATATACAATTTTCATTTATATGATGGTTTCTTTTTTTTTGCATTAGCATTGAATATTTTAGTATTGCAAAAAAAAAAATATCTACCGCGTAAAACTCAATTATAAAAAATATAAATACAAAAAAACGGTGTGAATGAATATATTATAGTTTTATCTACCATATAGGATCTCGAAACAAGTATCAGTTACATGATGATTTATAGATAGCAAAGTGCTTTATATTAATTCATATATATATGTATGTCTATATCGACGTTCGTATAATATTTGCAAATCATTATATATATAGTAAAACATAATTTTATATCTACCACCATATAATAATATATATTCTTTCATAATTAAACATTTATTATATTCTGTCTGGTGTATATTTACTATACATATATAGCATGATAAAGTATATACACTATATATCTATGCAATATAATAATATATATATATGATATATACATTATTATATGAATTAATGATTAAATAGTTTTCTTAAAATGGTGATGATATATGTATATTTTATATATAACAATACATTTTTTATTAAGGTGTTTCTTACATTATTTGATGTGGTATATTTTTTATCATATATATATATTGTAATTTCTTAGATGTTCCGGTATTTGTGTTGATATAATAACGAAATTTTTTGAAGAGATCTCGATACATAATGAAATTATATAAAGTTATAATTTGGGTCTTAAAAAAATTATAAAAAACCTAACGGATATACATAATTTTAAAAAATATAATCATATAATCATATATATGTAAATATATTATAATTTGAATTTATTTTTATCATTTTAGGCCCACCAGGACCACCAGGAAAACGTGGTAAAAAGGGGAAAAAAGGAGATTCAGGAGAACCAGGTCAAACGGTAAGATAATTGTTTCATTCATTTTTGGATATTTGAACTTAATAAAAATATATATATATAATGGTATTAGAGCTAAAAAAGACCCAAAAAGATTATTCTACAACATTTAATTGAATTTTATTTTATTTTACATGAAAATCCGTCTTAAAATATTATCAACATTTTTTTTATGTTAAGTTAATCTATTTAATTTAAATAGTATATATGTATCTAGATATTTATTTTATTTGTATATGTATATATAGGGTCCGGCTGGTCCACCGGGAAAAAATGGTATTCCGGTACATAATTTTTATTTTTATTTAGTTTTTATATAATTATTTTTGTTTATTTTTTATTTCTTAATTATATATTTACATAAAAAAGTATGCATATATATTTCATTTGGACGAAAAAATGCACGCCTTTATACATATATTTAAATTATTGAAAATGAATTGCATTCTAAATAATAATAAATACTTTACTTATACATCAATATATTAAATAGTATATTTAGATTAAATTTGAGTTTTGATAACAAAAAATAAAATCAAATAAATATATTTGATATTTTCTTTTCATATTTACTTCCTTTTATACAAAACAGTGATTTTCAATTTTTCAATTTTATCTAATGATTATACGGATCTTGATATAGGATTTGTTATAAACCCACAAACCATATATATGTATATAACTACAAATATTATGACATTACATTTCAAATGAATTTATGGTATATTATATTATTGTTAAATTATGTATAAGTATATATACTGTAAATGAAATTCCCTTAATGCAATTAATGTTAATTATAATTATTTTAGAATGACAAAATTTAGATGTTTATTATCCATACTATATTTACAAATATATGAAATGAAGATAATTACCCAGATACTCTTGTATATACATATGTACTTATGCATAATTATTTTAACTTATTTACAAATTTCGTCATTTGAAGATTCATTTTAACTTATAAAGGTATATTTAATACACATATATTCGGTTTTTATTAATTACATTTTATATCTTATATATATAAATATATAATACCATTTATTTATATGAAATCATACATAATTTAAATTTATGTTCGCTGTTTTAAGCAAATTGAATATAATAAAAGATACACCTTAAAATTTTACACATTATTAATTTTTAATTACTGTGTAAAATGTATTATTATCAGTTTATGTTTAGGTATATAAATATATAGTTCGCATATTATAAATTTATAAATATACTTTGGTGTATTTAAGTTAATTTTAGTGGATTTTACTTAAAACATAAAACACTTTTTATTTCCAAAATTTGTTGTTTGGATACTTTCAATTGTTTAAAATATGCTTTAAATAAATGAAGGTATATGTTTGGAATAACAGAAATTAAAATAACTTTAAACCGTGAATATATGAATAATATATTCGTATAGGTTTATCATTTTGTTAATTTTGTAGTTTATTGATCATTTCTTGTTTACTATATTTCTATATATGAGTTAAAAAAAATCCAAAATTAATAAAATAATAAATATAATACGTATAGAAAATATTCATATACTAATATAATTGTTGTCTTATTTGGAATTGTTAATATTTTACTCATGATTTATAATTTAATTAATAAAATATATAAAAAATATATATATAGGGACCAAGAGGACCAAAAGGAGATCGCGGATTTATGGTAAGACCACAACCGGGTATGGACTATATATGCCTATATAAAGTATATAGTACATACGCAGTAAAATTTAGATGTGTGTTTGATTTATATATGTTGTTCGTTTTGATATAAAGACATTCTCACAATAAATAATTATTAATTGGCAATTACTAACAAATTTAGTTTTATCGTTTTTTTTAAATTGGTTGTGGTATTACTAACCTGCGTAAATATACAATATTAGGATTTCTTATTTTTACATTTTGTTTCTTTATGTTTTATTATATAAGCCAGTTGTTAATATGTTTCAGATAATCGCATAGGTTTGTTGTAGACGGACATACGATGATAAGAAAAAAAAGAAAATCTTTCATGTGTAATTTTATTACCGAAAATCTGCTAAAATATAGATAATAAAAAAAATGACAAGGGTATATTTATATATATGGTTAATTCTATTCCCATATCTATATATATATATGTAGGTCTAAACAAAAACCTTAAAAAATGAAAGAAAAAAACATATTTGAAAATAATCGCAAACATAATATATCCAAAACATTTTAATATTTATTCTATAGGAAAATTCCGTCAATTTGTTAAAACCTATATATAACAAAAACCCTTATCATTATTGTCAAAAAAGCTTTGTTATCGATCCCATATGCATATATATAATAATTCGTTGAAAAAATGTTTATTTTCAAAGCGCCAATCTATACTAAATACATATTTCTAAAAAATGTAATTTCTAAATATATTCACATGAAAGAATAAAAATTTCATTATAACGAATATATACTATTATATGATGGCCATATTCACAGAACCAAGAGATAAAATATATTAAAATATTTAATTTAAAAGTTAAGTTTTATATCTTTCATATATATATTAATTTCATCTATATAGTATATGCGTACGTGTATGCGTATATAAATTAATTCATTTTACAAATTACGAAAAACAAATTTTAGTCCTAAACATACAAACCAATTTTACAAACAAATATATAAACATATACAAAATTTTATACAAAATTAAATATATATATAAATATATTCATGGTGGTCGTCCCAAAAGGGTTTTGATATTATCAAAACAATATACATAATTTAGTTGGTCTTGTATAGATTAATTGAAAATCTTTTCCCATTTACATGTTCATATATAATTATATATAGACATTATCATCAACATTTATAGCTATACCGAAATATGTTTCTATTCTATATATGTATTATATATGAATATATACGTCAATTCTATCATAGGACCATATATGTTTGTATATTTACATATAAAGATATAGTGTATTTATTGTTTAATTCCTATAATAGAAAAAGCCAACCCTTTTGATGTTACAAATTTAACACATCCAAACAAACAAAAAATGTTAAAAAAAAGCAAAAATAGATGAATAAACGTTTAACAATTCATGAAATGTATAATATCTTAATGTACATTTAAATATATACACATATACGATATGGAATGGAGTTGTATATTGATATTGTTGTTATAGATACCTATATGAATTTGCAGTACGAAACATACAAATATTTGAATATAAAACTTTATTGAGATATATCTTATGTAAAACTTATGAAGATTATGTAATTAATTAATCAATAGCATTGTTAATGGATCGAAACCAAAAAAAAAAATTAAATACTTATCTTATAAAGTTGTTAAAGAAAATCCTTTAAAAGATATATATCTATATAAAATGGGCTATATGGAAGATTGTTTTGGATCACATAGAAAAATGAATTTTTGAATACTAAATTTTAATTGTTATTTTAACAAACGCTATATTAATTATTTGTTTATATATTTTTATTTATATACTCGTATAAGCTATATACACATATAAATATATAAATATAAGAAAATATTTTGATAAATTTGTTAATAAAATATGTTGATAAATTTATATAGGTATATATACGAATTGCTTTTCTTTTTTTTTTGTTTAAATATACTTGAAACGAATGATAAGTTGTTGAAAACTTTTTATATATATTTGCTATGTCATTTCATTAATATTTATCAAAAATAACCCCTTTAAATAAACATTTCATTATGTAACGACATTTAACAAAATAATATTATTATATTTTATATATATATATATTATATTTATATACACATATATACAGGATATATAACAATATAATTTTAATGAAAAAGTCAAAATTATATTTCCTTTTTTATATATTTATATATAATCCTGTATACAATACTCATATATATTTCTTCTTATATAACAGTTTTTATTTCATAATATTGATGATTCTCTATGTATATTGAAAAATTTTCATTATAATACGTTTATTAAAAATTCAAGAAGACTATCCGTATGGTTATATATAAAGATATTTTATATTGCCGAATCATCTTTGTTTAACCCATATAAAAAATCCTTTTGAAACGTTCAACCTTTACAATTTAAATATTCTAATACTTGTTAATCAAATTATTCGCCTTCGCGGATAATTTCCCGTAAACGACAGTATGTTTGATGTATATTTTATATACTTCATCCATCGATAATTGCTTTAATTTGAAGCGAACGTTATGTGTATTTGTATATATATAAATTATAAAAAAACCTAATATTGATGATGGGTAATAAATTAAAATATATTTTGAAAACTTCTTGGTTATATCGCATGCTGGGCATTTTTGACATTGTATATATTATTTTTCTATGTATATATAATAAATAAGATGCTTTATCTATATATATTATATATATTATTAAATAATTTTAGATTATATAGCCTCAGTAACGTGAATATATAACGTAACTAATTTTTGGATATAAAAATAAAAAGAAAATGTATATTTTCAATTTGTACATATACCGACCGACTGAAACAAAAGAAGGGTGTTTATAATAATATTAATTAAAGTTATATACACATTTTTTGAGTTATATAATTAACTATATAATATATATTTATATACATATCTGATATCAATCGTAATTAATATAAAATTTAATAATATTTAAGAAATTTGATTATTGAAATTTTCAAAAGGTGTAATAATTGATTATTTCGTATATAAATATATTAGCTATTTTCGTATATAATTAACATTTTTGCATTACAATTAAATTTCGATTAAACATTATTTTTACCGAAATTAACAATCATTAAAATATTTAGATCACAATTAAAAATATATTTTTATGTCTATACATTTAATTATCTGTATATAACAACTAATAAATTTTGTACATACTAATATTAATTTCAATAATTTTTTTGTTTTGTTTGTACATATACTATTTCCAAATATATTTAATTAGATCTGTCATCTAATTAATGTAATAAAAATCGCATGTTTTTCTTTCTAACTACAAATATAATCTAACTATATATTAATCTGTTGAATATTTTTTAGGGTCCAATTGGATTAGATGGGCCTAGAGGTGAAGCGGTAAGTCTTGTTAAGAATTAATCCTATATCTATATGTATAATAATACTGAAATTAAATTCATTAAAAACTGTTTATTTTATTATATATATAAATAGGGACGACCGGGTGAAAAGGGTTCAAAGGGTGATTTAGGAAATCCCGGAATTGATGTATTCCATGCTGTTAAGGTATAATTGTTTGATAATACAAAATATTATTTATCTTCTATATCATATACCAATTCCAATCATAAATATTTTTAATGCATTTCATATGTTTCCAAAAAATGAAAAACGTTTATTATAAATTATCTTTTATTGATAATATGTTATCTAAATCAGGGTTTAAAAAGATCCGTTACGACATTACGTGGTGGAACTCTTGGTTATGCAGAAATTGTGGCTGTTAAGGTACACAGCTTAAACATATTCTATTGCTAGTATAATATTGGTGTAGATTCGTATTTCGTTAAAAATATATAGTTGTCTTAATCAAAAATAGTTAATACTGATTTATGTAGTAATATTCTATAAAATTTTATATATTCTATCTATATATAATATATTCCAAATTTATTGTATAATTATTTTATCTATATAAGCTTTTTTATTATATAATTATGTAGTATTTATTGTTTTTATGTAGTTATCTGGTTTAAAGGTTTAATTAATTTAAAAATAAAACCTATTACTTCCTCTTTTAGATATTTCCCTATAACTAATATTATTTTTTTTTAATTACCCGGACCTACACATGCATTTTTAATTTATAATATTTGCAGAATGTATAATAGGTAAAAATATAGCCTTTAAAGACCAAACAAGAAACCCCAAGTAATTTCGAATTAATATTATAATAATAAGATAAATTATATTTTTATCAAATATCATTTTTGAACATATAGAATACAAATCGATTCTCTAAACATTTGTTAAATTAAAACTTTTTGCACAAAAATGTTCAATTTTCATTTGATCATCTTAAATGTGTATCCTCTTTAGGAAATATATATACAAATTATATATTTTGTAAAAGTAAAAAGAAAATATCAAACAAAAAGAAAATATTAATTAAGATGAAATTTTAATTCAACAAAAAAAAAACAAAATAGAGGAAAAGTGCATTAGCTCGTGCTATATATAATATATAATGTTAATAATAATAATAATGTTGAAAGTATAAATAATACATTCTTTGACTGCAAATGAAAATGTATTGCATACATAAAATTGCAATAAATTTACCGCACATATATACATAGAACAAATACGACAACAAAAGATTATAATCGCTTTTGACTATACAACTTCTCATCATACAAAGTACATTGTAATACACACATATTCATTGTATATATCCTTCATATTTATCATATAGTGTATCATAATCTGATCTGTCTTTATTTATAGAGTATAATATACTTTCTTATAAAAATGAAAAAAGGGAATATAAAATATAGAATTTTATATATACAGTAAAAAAATATTATACAACTGCATGATAACACAGTTTATTGTAATTTTTTTTATACCATCATATGGATGAATTCATTTGCGAAAAGAAACAAGTAATATATTTAAAGCGCTAGTAGTGAAAACAAATTCAACATACTCAATTTATAGTCCCACAAATCGATATTTTACAATACATTAGTTTTTTTTAATTGCATTTTTCGTATATCACTGAAATCACTTAAATCATAATCTATACTGATAATATACATAACGTAGATATCTAATTAGATTTCAATTTTAATTTGTTATTATTATTTATGATTTTTTTGTTTACCCAAAAAATTCACTCTAAATGTGTATATACATACTTACTTATATATGAAAATAAGAAAATAGAAAATAAACACATTGTATTATATTTATATGTATAGCAAAAGAAGACCATTAAATAAATATATATAGTTCCTATACATGGGCGTACATCATATATACCCTTACAAACTTTTAGTATAATATAATATATTAAATATTTAAATATATCCTAGATGTATTTTGCATGTTATTTTTATTTTTTTCGTCCTTATTTCCAGCTTTCATCCATACATTTTCATATTTTCTTTTTTTTTACATTAGTATCTCTTTTTTCTTATTTTTTTAATAATAATTTATTTATTTATATATATTCGTTTGGAGTATGGGTATATTTTTTTGTTTTTTTTTTGTTTTTCTTTTTCTATATGTGTTACAAAAAATATTATGAAAATAACAAAATGAAATCATAAATAAAATACATATATTATAATATACCTATATCAAAATAAAAAAAAATTTATAAAACAAAAAAAAATTATTCATAAAAAAATAACAAAACTATATATAAAATGAAGGATCTACAAGCGGCAGGACATAATATATCAGCAGCTACAGTTATTCAACTTAGAGTAAGTAATTGTAATATAAATAATGTCACAATGAACACAAATTACAATGAACCATAAACATATGATATATATTAAAATAATATATATAAATGTAATTAAATAAGCACAAAAATCAATGAGTGTTTCCATCTTTTTATCATATAGTTTGCAAAATTACCCAAAAACAAAAAAATAACCAATTTTATATATAAATATAAATTTCTGTTTTTAAGTGTCTCCTATTATGATCGTTCTTTTTATTTTATATCCTGTTTCCTGAATTTAATTTACCTTTTTCTAATTTATGGAAATTCAAATATAATTAATAATTTTGTACATAAATTTTGATTGTCCTTATTTTCCGGAATAATATTTTATGTTATATTTAAAAATATACAATTTCAATTTCTGATTTATGATACAAAAAGTATTTTAACTTAATAGTAATTAATTTATTTATAATAATCCATTGTGAAAATAGATTTGTAATAGTTCTCAATACATTATAGAAATGTTAACTAAAATAATTCATTTTAAATAGATAATTTACATAATTTTTTATAATAAAGAAAATCTTATATTAAATATATATTTTACAAAAAAATTTTACAATTAAAAAATGTATAGCCATAAATTGCATGTAAATATATAAAATAGTAGAAAATTATATTTGTATTGTACTTTTAGTAAACCATTTAATTATTATGCATGTTAACATTTTTAATTTATATGTATTAAAAATTAAGTATTTGTTTACCTTATCAAATAATTTATAAATTAAACATAATAATCGCATATCATCTTACGCATCATCATATATGTAGGGAGAGCCAGGCGAACCAGGACCACCAGGACCAATAGGTGTAGCTGGAATTCCAGGTAAAATATAAATCAACCTATGTATATGGTATATATGATGGTTGTAGTCGAAAGATAATCTCATTGATAAGATTATTATCGTTATACCTTTTTAATAATACTCTAAAAATTCTTTAAAAATTTTATTTCTAATATTTTAAATTAACATAAAGGTCATGATGGAAGACCAGGTGCTACAGGTGAACCCGGACCAATTGGCCCAGTAGGACCGCCTGGTGAAGTGGGACCCGCGGGACCAGAAGGAGCAGGATCTCCAGGACCAAAGGTATAACTAATGTAGATCCATTTATATAAATAATAAACATAAATATTTATCTTATTACAGATAAATAAGTTTTTACTTCATTTACTATATAGACACATACTTCAGAAAAATAAGAGAAGAATTGTTTTGCATATATATTATATATATATATATATATATTTATTTATATTTTAAAAATTTCCATTAAACTTTTCAAATGAATAAAATGTACGAATATAACGAAAAACTAAAATTTCTTTGTGCATTCATATAATACCAAATACCCATAGATATATATTCTACAGATATTATCTGTATAATAATATATATTATACTACACTTTACACAATATACATTTTATATAGATATATGTAGAATTACTAATTCAAAAGGATGCGACAAAAAGCGGAAAAAGGACAGTGAAAAAATGTGTATAATGGTATAATACATAAGTGTATATGTAGAGTATATATGTATAAAGAAACGTTTTGATCAAATTAAAATTTACTCTTTTTGATGTCATCGCATGTAATTACACAAATTACTTTTTTCCATTTCCCCATTTCAAGGACGGAATACATGTTAAAAGGTCACTTTAGAATACTAATGAGAAAAATAATGTTTTTAAAGACACATAGAATATAGTATATATAGAGATATATTTTTCTGTATATTATATATATTAGCTATATCTAAAAAAGTCAAGTTTATTCATGGATATTAAATGATATATATTTTGTATATCGTATAAGAATATATTATCTATTAATATACATATTGTATCCTTTTTGTTTTTTAATTTATTTATGTTATAGATATATTCATTTAATATCATATTAATATTAGCCTTACATTTTTAAGAATTTCGATACAAATCTAATATATTGTATTTTATATTTTGGCATTACATGATGAGTTTAATTAATATTTCATAATTCGTTATACTTTGATGGAATCATATACGACCTATAACTAACTGACTTAATCAATACATATACATGAATATAACTTTGAAACATATATATGAAAACATTGCCTTGCTTTTTTTTAGCAAACATATTACATTCAAAACGTTTTATTTCCACAAATTTTCTTTCTTCAATTATACTTGTTTAATATACACAATACACATACATTTTGAATTTATATATCATTTATATGAATAACTTATTTTATGATATATTTATCTATGGTATATATACCATGATGCTCTTCTTAATTTTGAACGAATGCATACGTGCGTGTAAATATTAAAATATATATTGTAATATATACTACATTTATATGTTGTGTATAAGCGCATAAGTAAAGAAATATTTATACATATAGTTAGAATTATTAAAACTGTATCATAAATTATTGTCGATTCAATTTCTATCAAAATATATGTATATAGAAGACTTTGATATATATATATATAAACGCCTATTCAATAAGACCGTTTTAACGGACATATTGTTTTCGAATATTCGTTCTATATTTCATTTGATTTTGAACCAACAATTGATTCGGCATCCGTTAACTATACTGTATATATGTTTATGTTTACTCCTTGACGGTTCCTAAAATATAAGATTTTATGTGTATTTATTTATAAGATGTATTGTATAACAAATAAATTTATTAAGTGTAAATATACATTCATCAGAATATATGTATTACCATCTTTATTATGATGTATAAAATAGCAAACGTGTACATATATTCGTATTTTCTTTTTGTTTACACTTATTCTATTAATATATAAGTACCTACTCAAATAGCATATGTATGTTATAATGTCTTTTATATTCGAATTTCATTTATAATTATACCCTATATTTATATATATATATGAATGTAACTAATATTCAAGTTGTTTATTGTAAAGTTTATAATGGATACTCTTTCTATTTGTTTATTTCAATTTACTTTTCATTTACATTAATTAAATATAAAATACGTCATATAAAGCCATTTAAATCATATCTGAAGATATTCAATATTTGTTGTTTTACTGATATGTGTTTATAAGTGTAAATATTTTTGATTGGATGCTTTATTATTATTATACTTATTTTACACGAAGAATTATATAATGTTAGAACTGCGACTATATATGCAATAAATGTGCTCTAATCATCTTACTAATATCCAAATATTTCATTGATAATAATCAATCGTTTGATGTTATTAGCTGATTATGGTGTCTGTGAATTTTCAAAGCATCAATATTTCATAAAATAAATACTCTTTGATTTTTAAAATTGATCTTTTTTTTTTGTTATTCTTAAATAGAATAAATTGCAACAAACTATAAAATTTATTTACATTATTAAATATATAAAATTGTAAATATTTAAATCTTATAATATATGTTACGAAATTACCATATTACAAATAAATTTTTATACGATAATACACTCTATATAAAAAAAAACATACAAAACTATATTTAAACAAAACTGTTATACTTTATGCGTATATAAATGTTAAGGTATTATAACATCTTTTATATAAATATTTTATTGTCACAAACAAAATCAACCAAATAATTCGATACAAAAATATGTTTGAATTACATATATATCAATCCCTATATATATATAGAATAAAGTAAAATAAATAATCCATCCCTTTATTTGAGCAATCCTATATATATTATATAAACATAATAATAGGGTATGTGTAAATCTGTAAATATATGTATATAAATGATATATAGATTCAAAAAGGAGATATTTCAAATAACTTAATAATACATATACTAAATATATATAATTTCCTATTAGAAATTATTCGAATTTGTATATTATATAGATATTGAGCTCGTGTGTGGATAGATATATATGTATATTGGTTATTTAGGCCATAATGAAAGTTTGAAGGTTTTGAAGAGTAACATTTGGATAATAATATGAAATTATTATTATCTTTTGTACTTGAATATCTCTTAAAAAATATAATTTTATTAGATATTTATAAGTGTTTATTCTAAAGTAAGCATGATCTATATATTGGAATGCTTCAAATAAATATAAATGTAAACGCAAACTATAAAAGTAATAAAACATTATTAAAAGTATATTCATTTGTGATAATGTAATCAATATAAATATTTTGTAAATCTAACTACAAAAGATTTATCAATTGGCCTATGTAAACATATATATATATGAACAGTTTCGAGTATATATTCAGTTATATATCTGGTATATAGTTTAACAGATCGTATTTTGTTTTTCTCTTCTTTTTATAGAATATTTTATATTTATAGATGCAAAATTTGATAAATGTATAACGTATATACACACACAAAACTATACACAATATTTATGATATAAGTTTTATATATTTGAGATATGATATGTATTTCAAATATTCTATATTTATATATTATTGTCATTCCATTATATTGTTCGTGTTTGATAGAGAATAATAAATATAAGTAAATAA
Organism: Dilophus febrilis; assembly: GCA_958336335.1. Lineage (NCBI taxonomy): Eukaryota > Metazoa > Arthropoda > Insecta > Diptera > Bibionidae > Dilophus > Dilophus febrilis. The sequence goes on from OY284468.1 coordinate 50,699,650, forward strand.
TAAATTTATTCAAAAAAGGGACCTAAGGGTGACAAAGGAGATAGAGGAATGACAACAACATTAAATGGAGACCAACTTCAAGCGGGCATAATAGAAGGGCCACCAGGACCACCAGGACCACCAGGTTTGTTGTTTTATTATTATTATCCTATATAAAAGATAAATATTTGTTGGTATGTTGATTACAATATTTATATAAGGTGTACGTACGTAAATAAATATATGGATTATAACAATAAAAAGAATGAAAGAATACATAATAGATATATTAATAATAATATCTCTATCTATATTATATTATTATATGTATAGAAAAGTATATATATGCGAGGAGGTGATTTATTGATTTTCCTTATTTTCTCATTTTTATGTATTTATTTTTTCGAATTTTTTTCTGTATTTTTATATTGAGAAACGCATAACAATTTGAAAGTGTGGTTTGTTATTGCATCAATAAATTAATGATTTAGTTTTGATAATACACGTACGTATTTTTGTTTTATTTTATAAACACATATACTATAATATTTATACAATAAATAAAATATATAGATTATATCTTCCACTGTACATATATTATATATATATACATATATCGATATGCGGATATAATTTTGTATATCATTTAGATTAATTCTCGGCGTATATGTGCATATATTCATTCATCAATAATATATATGTTTGCGATTTACCATATATACTTTCAACATTCATATGGTAGAATATTATGTTATATATGCTCATATATTGATAAATTATATATTCTGTTGATTTTCACAATTATTTATATAAAATAAAATTCTACTGTATATATGTACGGTAATATTTTATTTTGCAAATGTCAACTTAACTTAATGTATAATATGATTTCTGTTATCATTTGACCATAAATCTTATCCATTTAATATGTATATACACCATTATTGTATATTATTGTATGTTTTAATAAAAGGAAGTATAATATTACAATGAAATTAAAATAAAATTATACCGTCCAAATAAATAATTTTTGGGGTGAAATATATTTATTTGCTTTATCGTATTATATTTATATAATATATCGCTTGTATATCATTAAATAAATCATTATGATATATTTGTATTTTTATTGTATATATATTTTGTTTAAATAAGCTTGGTATTCTACTTTTTTTTTGGTATTTAATCTTATATCCATGAAAATCTTTTTATAAAGGTTAAAATACAATGAAGATCGCACATTTTTCTGCTCCACATATATAGAAATAAAATAGAAATATATATACAATTTGAAAATTAAATCTTTATATGGAAATATTAATATTTTATTTTTTTCTTTTATCTTGACTTGTATAATATACCTTTAATTTATGATAATCTTCTTCAATTTTTTTATTATCTAGATCTTATTCATATATATGATTGCATATGTACAGATTAGGATTCAATATTATAATGTAAAAATAAAATTGAAATATTGTATAATAGTAAAATCCTTTGATATAACTAATCATGTCAAAAAATGACCATAGCCGGGATTATAAATTCCCGATTCATAAAAATATCTTTCTGTGAATTTCATTTTTTTAACATACACATCGTTATAAATCATTTCTGATATTTTTAATATATTTATTATAAAAAATTTAAATAATATTATGTTTTATGTGTATATCAAATAATATCAACAATAATCCTACGATGTTTAGAAATGTATCTATATTTATGAGGTTAGTTAATCTTTTGTACGGTTGAATTTAGATTAATAATAATTTCAGGTGAAAAAGGAGAGAGTGGACCAATAGGACCACCAGGTACACCGGGCGAAAAAGGACCAAGAGGAAAACGAGGCAAACGTGTAAGTATATTGGATATGGTTGGAATTTAATTCTTCAAGTTTTATTTTTTCTTCTTATTGCGATCTACATTTTGTTTAATTATTGTTATATGAATATTTTTTTAATATTCTCGAGTATATGCTTATTTTGTTTATTTTTTTCGTTTTAATTTCTTTCTTATATTTCTTTTTTTGTACTTTGTACAATTTCTGTATCTTTTGAATTGTAATGAACATAATATCGTTTTCTTTTATTTTTACAAAAAAAAAGTTCTATGTATAACTTTTTGTTTGTTTACAATACTATATATTTTTCCTGAATATAATATATTGTGCATTTATATAGAAAGGAAATGCTTTTATTTATGCTTTTAGATTCTACTTTTTTTTACTAAAAAATCTTTGTAGATATAAATAAAGATATGTAGATATATTACATGTTATATAATATTTAGAAAGGTTGTATATATATACATATATTGCTTGATGATATATTATGCATGGTTTTGTTTATAATTATTTAAAATGAAGATATTATACAAAAACATATTTGGAGTATGGTAATGTTAATATTAATATTTTTATTAGTTGTTTGAGATTGTATACCATATTTGGATGCTATATACATATACGGTCAATGAACATTAAATATATTTTTATGAATATATATAAACTAATTGATATAAATAATAATGAAACGATTAAATTATATTTATAACACCTACAACATTTTAGCTATTAGTCTGAATGCATATACTTATTTATGAAATATGAGAAGATAATTATTATAGGAATAAATATATAAATAGGGAAATTCGACAATTTTCATATTTTAATTATTATTATACATAATTTATATGTTAATAAACCATTACTCATATATATGAATATAGTTTACATTAAAATAAAATTTAATGTTTATTCAAATATAATGCATATATTGAATATTTTATAGAACCAATAACACAATAGTTTTAAACAGAATATATACATGTAATGATATTATTAGCGTTATAATGCACCAAAATTATTCGATAATTTATTTCAATTCAACACTATTTTCTATAAATATAGGTATATGTAAAATATGAAAAATCATGGATAGAGATTCATGTATTATATTTATATATATAGTTTATTAGGCATGCGGATATCATTAATAATAAATTTAATTACATTCATCAATTATTAATTTTATATTATTATAATATATAAAATATAGAGCATTATTTAAATTAAAAATACATTCAAAATGTCTGGTTTTCAAAATATAGCATAAATGCATGTTATGTGAATTACATATTTGTATATACCACCATATATAGAGATTTATTTATGTATATACTATATGTACCAATCAAATCAAAACACATAAAATTAATTACATAATTAATATTCAAAAATATGCATATATAAAATTACATTATTACAAGTATATGTATGCGACAAAAAAAACGAAAAATTGTGCTTTATTATTTTAATCGAAATAATTAAATAAATTATTTTGTGTTGGTTGGCTATATTTATAGTAACTATATGTAATGTATAAAATCAGCAGGTAAATTCATTTTATGTGAATTACCTTGTTTTTATATACATACACGAGCAGCGCGTGCACTACTACTGAATTATTGAATATGCTTTTATGTCAAATGATTAATATGATAATATGGGAATAAATGTATAATTTTTAAATATTAAATATTTTTGGGTTAATTTTAGGTGTATATTGTAATTGAAAATTTAAACGATTATTGTATAATTCAAATATTTTGTATATACATTAGATTTAGAATACAACAAATTAAATTGCTTATAAAGTAAAAATAATTATTTGTACTCAACCGAATTTGAAAATCATCGAAATTCTAAATATTATCATATCAATCATATATGCTATTTATGACAAACAACGCAGGTAGCGAAGTGTATGATTAATAATAATAATTTTTTTTATTTTTATTTTAGTATAATTAATTAAAAAATAAATAAATAATATTAATTTTAATTTTTAGCTACAGCTAATTATTTTATTTAAACAAAAAAATATTATATAATTATATAATTTATTATATAAATTAGATAGATTAACTTCACCATGTACTGTTTTTTTTCTGATAAATTAGTTTACACATGCAACTAAAAATTAATGTTAATATTGTATTAACCAATAAAATTTAAAAAAAAAACATTATTTATATTATAAATATAGTGAGTAGAATTTTTTTTTAATTTATAATATATTATTTTGATAGCAATTGCTTGAAATGGATATGTAAAGATTAACTTAATTTAAACAATGACAATATTGATTGTAAACATTTGATAAATTTTTGACAAAAGTATTATTTAAAGAATCTCATGCTATTTCCATATATTTTTTCGGTTTAACGTATAGATTTTTTGAATTTTTTCGTATAATATAAGATTTATTTATAATACTAATAACATCTTTTGATTATTATCATAATTTAATTTTTACAACAAAAATTCGTGTAAATCTAAATTTCTGTTTAAGTTAATTTTTACATAGCACAAATCAAGTATAAATAAAATACTTTTATTCAAGCAAATATTGAAACCTAAAAATTATTTCAATGAATCTTCACACAGAACAGAATAAAATAGTTACATTTAATTTTTTGGTTTTCAATAGTTATTTGGACAGGGCAAAGAAAATGATTATGAAGATGAGGTCACTACAGTATTACGGGGACCACCTGGCCCACCGGGTAATGATGGTCGTGATGGTAAAGATGGTGTTAACGGTCTAAAGGGTGAACGTGGTGAACCCGGTGAATCAGGTTCATTAGGACCAAGAGGTTTAGATGGGCTACCAGGTAATAATAAATTATGAATATTTTGAATAAAATAGTTAATATAAATTATATAAAATTATACAATTAGGTGAACCAGGTATTGAAGGACCACCAGGATTACCAGGTTATCAAGGACCACCAGGTGATAAAGGTGACCCTGGTTATATTGGTCCACCGGGTTTAATGGGACCACCAGGTTTACCAGGTCCACCAGGATATCCAAGTGCTAAAGGTGATAAAGGTGATCGAGGCGATTCCGTAAGTGAATTATTTTTTTAAATGCGAATATATTCATACACAATTATAATTTATAACATACATATATATATAATATACATATAAATTTTATTGATTATTAATAACGAATTAATTATAAAGACAAATTTCCACCAGAAGTATCGAAAAATGAGACGGCGACAAGATGAAGGTATGGGTATGGCAGATGCTCCACATTCACCAAGTATAGAATATGTAAGTTATTGAATGTTTTAGTTTTGTTTTTATTTATGGGTATATTTGAAAATAAATATATAAACAAAATTTTTGTATTTTTAATTTTGTATATCATTATTTTTGAAAACATTCTTATATATAAAGAAAATGTCATCTTCGTTGTTTATGCATATATAGTTCAATTTAGTATACATATATCGATGTTACACTATATACATAACTTCACACACAAAAACTATATATTTATGTATTTAATATATTTAAAAAAATATATATATATATATATATATATATATATATATATATATATACATATAAATAAATATATTTTGTCTAAAAGTTCTTAAGAGAATTGTCTTGAAGCTATTTATATATCGTATAACTTTTATGTTTTATTATATTCAGCATTTCCCTTATTTCCACCTTTTCTATATTCTTTATCTATATATACATATAAGTTTGCTCTATATATTATATATACGTATATATCCAGGAAGGAAGGATGTATATTTGTGAATATAACTAACTATATTGTTACATATCTTATATTTAAAATAAGTATAAAAACATAAGTATCTCGATATACTATATACTTTCCTTATGTTATTAGAAACTATAGTTTTGAATAATGTTCTAGTTAGCATATATGGTATAGTTTGGGGTATTTCTATAGCTCTATACAAATTCTGTCAACTTATATTTTAATATAAACCATATATTTAATTAATGACATTTGGTCATTTTAATTATTTGATTACAATTTTGAATTATAAAATGTTATTTACTTTAAAATGTTTTTGAATTCGTATTACATCGGAAATTTTTTGATAGAACTATAATAAAACTTCATTGTTGTTTTTGGAACCAAACATATAACTGTTGTCATTCAGACTAACGTGTGAATCATATTTATTATAAATACGTTTTTTTAAGCAATCACATATAATTTCGTATAATGTCTGTATGGACGATATTTCAAAAAAATTCCCAGCAATTCAATTATATTAATCATAATCAAAATGTTTAACCCACAGTACCCTAGAATTATATATTCTATTAATATATATACTGTATACTTATTTTCAAATATATATAAAAGTTATATGAATTATATGAACATCTTACTATAATATAATAAGTATATAGTAGAAATATTGAAAACTTTTAAATGAAATGTGAATTTGTTTTAACAATGTGAGAGAATTTCTTAGCATTTACAGTACAGTACATATTTCCATATGTAATTTGTATATATAGAGATATTTATGAATTACATAAAATATACAATATAATGAAATATATAAAGTTTTGTTGTGAAACCTAATTTTGTAAAACTACATCGCTAAAATATATTATATGCATTCATATATTTATGCTGGATACGTTATTAAAAAGATATACATACTTCGAATATTATTTAATATAGCTACAATTCAATTCATTATTTAATATATACACACCATCAACAGGTACAAGTAGTCGGCCCACCCGGTCCAGCAGGTCCAATAGGTCCAATGGGGCATGTAGGTCCACCTGGAGAACGTGGGATAGATGGACGAAAAGGTGAAAGAGTATGTATATTTTAAATTATATGATTTATAGATGAATTGAAATATCTATTTTCTATTTATAAATATAATATCGTATAATTCGCAATGTATTGTATTTTAGGGTGATAAAGGACATAAAGGAGATACAGGTCCCATGGGATTACCAGTACGTAAAAAATAAATTAAATAAATGTATTTTAACATTTACTATATAATAATTATTTTTGATTAGGGTCCAATGGGATTTCGTGGTGATTCGGGTGGTTCAGGACCAGTAGGAAAACCAGGACATCCCGTAAGTGAATTTTAATAACATTTGTTACGCAGAGGAGGGTTTTATTATCTTATTAGTATATCATTTAATTTATATAAAATTATCTTTGTGGAATTCTAAATGTAAAATACTGACAGCTTCGAGTGGTTATAACTTTTTGGCGTAAATATGGTTTACCCATTAAAAATAACGCTATATATATATATATATTACTATGTGTAGTACAAAATTAATATGTTAAAATAAAATACTAATCCATAAAATTATTTGATAAATATTAAAAAATATATATATACGACTCGTATAAAATTTAATATATAATCATACGTCAACGTTGATATACTTTCAATTCAATATTCATACAAACAAAAAGTTTCAAAAAAACCGTAATACAATTAAAACTACGAAAATCATTCATAAACAGATAAAATTGTAATATTAAATTAGAAATTTTTCATCAATTGGATTCTATCCGATTAGAATTTATAGAATTTATCCAACGTTGATAATAGAATTGTATCATAAATTGATTAAAATTCGATTATTTGCATTTGCTTTTAATCCACAAAACATTGGGATAAAATGTATCCGTGCAAATTTACATATATATAAAAAGTATTACGCGTGAAATAAATGTTCCGAATATCCGTTCAATTTGTTACTTATAATTTCTTATAAAAGTTTATAGATATAAATTAAATTAAAAAAAATATATTAAAATATAACATTGCTAACAAATAATTTATTGTGCTAATAGGTTTGGGCTTACTAACAAAATAGAAATTTAAAAAATAATTACCATAATTAAAAATCAACACACTCTGCGATAAATCTAAAAATTTGTAAAATATAAAATCAGAGCAGAGACCAACGAGTCATCCCTCAGAACCAATATATAAAACAACAAATAATTTCAACGGCAGCATCAATGCAAAATACAAAATATAAAATAATGTAATATAATTAAAACAAGAGTGTATATAAAAAAAAAATTAAAAGAAAACATTTTTCTTAAAATTTACATATCCATAATACAAAAAAATATTATTTTTGATTGTAAAAATTAACAGGCAATTATTTTAGATAGGATAGCCAAATTTTTCACTCTATTAAGAAAGAAAATAATCACAAAAATAAAATTAATTGTTTTGTTGCTTAAGTTATATAAGTTATATATTTATAAAATATTATATAAACATATTTCTTATTTATTTTAATATTTTATTTATTGATTATTTTTTATTTTTTTTTTGATAATTAAAATAAGTATAAATAACTCGAGTGTGTAGATTAAATGAAATAATAAATTATTATTATATATTATTAATTGTATAAATGAATTAAATCGTTTAAAATCTAACATCGTAATGCAAACATCAAATGATTTTTATGTATATAGTTAATGAAAATAAAAATATGTATAAAAAAAATCTATATTAAGCTATATTAAGAATTATATTATGATTTTTCAAAAACCCCCTCATCAAATTACACATAAACATTGAATATTGAATGAAAGAATATATGGGATTATTTTGCAATTCCTATATTGAAATTTACTAATGCATTTGATTTATTACATACATATTACATACATATATAATATATCTTTAATCCTTCTTAAATATTATATTTTCTTGCATCTTATATTTTGTTTTATTCTATTACACTATATATACTATACACCTATATATTGAATATATATTTAAAAAATAAATTATTAATTAATTATAACCTATCGTATTCCCTCCTATTTCTTATACTTAATTATACACATGTGAATATTAATATTAACACAAACACAAAATAAAAATAAAACGTACACAAAAATCTTTTTTCATTAACTTCGATTTTTCTATTTTTTATTTTCTTTTATTTTTTTTTTACTCATATTTATTTAACTATATATACAAATATTTATTTATCAATCGATATAAAAAAAATGTTTAATTTAAAAATGTAATTATATATAAATCATTAATTTAAACTAAATATAAATATACAATAAAAATAACAAGAAAATATTGTTATTATTTATAAATACTTAATAAATTTTCCATCCATTAAAAATTCAATTTTATAACAATTATAAAAAAAAAGTTGAAAATAGATTACAACAAAAATAAAAAAATACTAATAAAATTACCATATTTTTGTATAATTCAAATTACCATTAAAAATTACAAAATCATAAATTTAAAAATCATTATAATTGTTCAAAAAATTATATAACTATAATTAAATTTTATTTATTTATTATTATAAACCAAAAACCAAAACAAAACATTGATATAGGATAGGATAGGAATATACGAATAAACAAAAAACAAAAACACAATATAAAAAATTGTGAATCAATTAAATGCAATTGTATTTTGTAAATATATGAAAAACCTTTTTTTTATATATAAATAAATATAAATATAAGGTATATATAAATATATTGTATAATTATTTTATCAGTATTTTGATATTTATATATATATATATATATATTGTTATCTGTACATATTTATAATAAAATTTAATTTCGAGTAAATTCGAATGAACAAAAATAAATCATATATAATGCATACAAATTTAGTCATCACGTAATTTATATATATTACATGTCTATATTATAAATATTCAGACTCTAATTCATTTATTTCTATATATCAATTAAAAAAAATTGTTTAAAAATTAATATTTGTCACAGCAAAAAAAAAGAAAGAAAATTAACATAATTGCTATATAATAAATATTTCATTAAAATTAAAATTTTATATTTAAAAAAAATAATACATTTCTGTAAAATACAACGAATATTTTAATTTTTATATAAATACACATTACAATAATTACACCTTTTTTATACCTTATAATTGATAAATTTTGGTTGATTTCATTATTAATCATTTTATCAACGTAATTTTAATTATAATTAAAAATGATTTTGATTCATTTATTTTGGACGATGTCAGTTTTTCAGGTGATAAGAATACCATGTGATTATAGTAAACAAAAATTATTATTTTTCAAGACGAAATGTAAAACAAACGTTCTGAATATCCTGTTTTATACATTAACTTATATGCCTTTGCATTAAAAATCTTTCAATACCGTTCAATTAGAATGTTAATATAAATATTTTTGCAATATAATCATTTTTCTTCTGGTAACAAATAATGTTCAATTGTATAAATTCTTTTAGAATAAATTTCAAAATCATTCTGTAATATTGAGTTTTAACATTAATAATACAGATATTATCGAATGAAGAAATTATAAACATTAAAGGTAAACATTTAAGTATTATTTAAGCTCCCTAAATATTGATTTTGAATATCAATTTTATTTAAAAATAATTGTCAACAATATCAATGTCATCTTGAATAACTGATGTGATTATCAAAAATAAATTATTCAAATCTAAATCAGATAAATTAAAAAATACATGAAATCAATAAAAAATATAAAAAAATATTATATTAATATTTTATGTTTTTTTTTTTTTTTACAAATAAAATTAATAATTTTTTTTTTGATTATTAATAAAATGTTGGCATTTGGTATCGATATATTAATTATTTGGATATTTGGATTTTATTTTTACAGTTGACTCTGTGAAAATTAAATAATATGTATGCAAAGATTTTTATCTTTTTATGTTATTATATAAAAAATGAAAATGGATGTGAATAAAAACTGCATGCAAAATTGAAAAAAATAAATTGCATTTAATTATTTTATGGTATTTGGCTTATCATTTTTTAACTTTATATTTTAATAAAAAAAATGCGTTCATTTATTACAATAAAACGTACAATTTTAAATTTTATGATACCTTTTTTTATTTTAAATTTGTTATGCTTTCTAATGATATTTAATTTATATACAATTTTATTTTATTTTCTTCAAACAAATTTTTATTTCCACTCAGTATTTATAATTAATACTTAAAACTTTAATCCACTCTAAAAATTTGTTGTGCTAAATTCGTAAATACAAAAGTAAACTAATTCGAAAATTTGTACAGAAACTTGATTGTAATTGACAATTGATATTTTTATTATTTTAATTCAAACTAAACTCAAATTTTAAAAATATTTTTAGAATTAATAAAATTGTTTTTACGAAATTTGGCTACAAACACAACCACACACAAATATATATAAATAAATACGCACAACCTTTAACGATATGATTATTCTTTTTTGTTCTTTATATATTATTCAGGGACCACCTGGACTCGATGGCATGAAGGTATGTGTTTATTTATAAATTATACAAAAATCTACATTAAAAATACTAACTTAATCAATACGAAAATAAATAGTCAATATTGTATTTAGCAAAAAATGTTAATGCAAAAACCTTATAATTCACAGGGGGCACAAGGTGAAACGGGATTAAAAGGTGAACGAGGTGATCCTGGTCTACCTGTAAGTATCGCCAATAACAACCATTTTTAATTTATTCACTAAAAATCTGGATTCTGTCTATACATTTCCAATACACTATATGCGTTGGCTTTTGATGTAATTGCTTATAAACAATATGATTACTAAAAATATTAAAAATCAATAAAAATAAATCTGTGCATCATTTGAAAATCACAATTATCACCTCTCCACGAACAACATGCCGCAATTGCAATATTCAAATAAATGTTATATAAAATGGAATTGAATCGAATTGACCAATTTATTTTATATGTCCATTCCACGTTTTGTTTTTTTTTTTAAATCATTAAAATTTGTATGTCCATATCAATATACATATAAATATTGCAACAAAAAATTGAAATATTAGGGCACTGATGGCATTCCCGGTCAAGAAGGACCAAGAGGTGAAAAGGGTGGTAAAGGTGATGCAGGCCCATTAGGTAAACGTGGAAGAAGAGGTGATAAAGGTGATAAAGGTGAAACTGGAGTGCCTGGATTAGATGCACCATGTCCATTAGGATCTGATGGTTTACCATTAGCCGGTTGTGGATATCGTACACCAAAGGTATTTTGATATAATAAAATTAACCAAACCATAAAAAAAAATTGTATTTTACATAATTAATTTAACATATATATTATACTTTATTTTGTGTGCTTTTAAAACCAAAAACACAAACAAAATTTGCAAAAACACTTGCTTTCACTAACGATTGGAAAATTGTTATAAAATATATACTAATAATATAAATAAAAACAAACAAATAAATGTAAAAATAAACAAATACAAACATAAACAATGAAAAACAACAACTAGGAACAAATCATACAACAAATACCACATAAAGATTATTTACCAGATGTTTCACCGCCCGATACCGATGATTATGAAGCAGAAGATGACGAACAAAATAACGGTGATGATGAATATGACGATTATATTGAGAATAAACAAATTGAATCCAATTTAAATAATTAATAAAATAATGTAAATTAATTTTTAATCATTTATTAATAATTTTAATCACATAATTTGCCAAACCATTTAACATTAAAATGTGCTCAATTAATTTTAAAAACTATGAATAATACGTAAAACTTTTTCTTTATATAAAAAACATTTTATTTGAAGAATTTTAGTTTATTTGTTATGTAATTTATAAATAAAATTTATTACTTTCAGGAAACCCTAATTAGAATGATTGAAGAACTAAAGGATATTAATAATAATGATTTAAATGCTATATAAACAAAGGATGATAAAAAAAATCTGACCATTTTCATACATTTTGTTATGAGAATTAAATAATTCATATATATGATGATGAGTGCCAAAAACAAACTTTTTATTATAATTAAATTTAATTATAATTTTGCAATATAAAGACTGTATTATGATTTATGAATATATTTTTTTAATTTTTTTTAATTAAAAATAAAACCAAACAATAAATGATAAATAATAAGTGCGTAATATTTGTGTGCTAGACAGATACGATTTAGTGCACGTTTATAATATATGAGTTATGATTTAAATGATAACTGATGATATCATACAGATGATAATTATGATAATTATTCTACTACACTTACACATTTATAAATATTTTCAAAGAAAACAAAAATATTAATTTAATAAGAATATTTTGTTATAAAAAAATAATATAAGCATATATAATAAAAAAAAAAGTTGGAAAGTTCAATAATACGTACTGTATGTATTATACATGGTATGGTTAAAATTACGTTTACGTGTTATTTAAATAAAAACAATATGAATTTTCCTAAGAAAATGCCTCAGCGATTTGAATTAGTTATAGGATTATTTTTTATTGTGTAAATATTGAAGTAATTTTTTTCTTTTTTTTTTTTATAAGTATTATGTTAATAACAAATACCAGATATTTTTAATGTTTAATATAATTTACAGAAAGGGAATCACGATAAAAAAATCAAATGTGTTACTATATAACGCATTTTATACACACTCTAAAAAATATCTCATTAAAATATATTTTTATTATTTATTTTACTTTAATTTAAATAATTTAAAAACAAAAGAATTAATAAATAATAATTTGTTACAAAAAATATAATATAATGTATAAATTATGAAGAAATTTATATAGATTTATAAATATTTGTTAAAAATAATTTGTGTATAAAATAAAAAATAAAAATATTTATGTGTATATGCATAATGTGAAAATATATATTAAATGGAAATAAAAAAAAATACTTATTTCATAAAAATAAAACTTCATTTATCGTCTTTTTTTTGAGTTATCGAAAAATGTTTTTGGTATCAGATGTATCATTTTTTGTCTTAATGGAACTAAACTGGAGATGAATAAGCAATTTTTTTTGGGGAATAATAAGAAAATACAGTGATTAATTATATAAAATGTCTATTAAGAAAAAAAAAAGTACCTCTATATGATGATTTCAAAACGAAGGAACATTTCAATGTACACCATGAAATCATTTGGAATGAAGGTATATGCAGATGGAGATTATTTTAGTGCGAGATATAGGAATATATATAGTTAATATTATTAACTAAAAAGGCAACTGCAATGGGTTAAATAATACCTAAATAAATAATTAAATATTTATTTACAATTTGACTTATATTTTTTATTAATTTGAACGAATTTAAATTTGGTAATTAAATTAACATATATCTACATTTTGTTACGCATTCATATACATATACAGATACAAATATTACGTGAAATGTTGTATTATTAGCTTACCTATGTTGAAAAATGTAATCATAATATATATTTTAGAAATAGAATCGTTCAGACATAGATGTATCATAATTGTTTATTTTGTGATCGTAAGATATTCTAATTCATGATAATTAAAATTTACTTATTTATTATAAATATCTATAATACCGCCAGTTTATATAGCGCAAAATAAATACCATATATACATTTAATTATAAATTCATTAAACATTTTCTTTAAGTTATCTATTTTACCCCGATCAATCAATCAACCTTACTAATATACTAATTGGTTAATCAAGAAAGTTTTAAAAAATGACTGTATGATAAATATTCAGGTATACAAGTTGATACATGTGGTAAAATTTCCTAAATTATTATAATTATTTTATACATTTACTAAATTATTCTTTAAAATATTCAATTGCGTCTTAACATTTTTGTGAATAACTGTACTGTGTATATAAAAGACGACTATCTGAATTTGTATATTCTCTCAACATATTATTGATTTTTTTGTATGCTATATAGTCGCTTAAAAAACATACATACGGTCCATAGCAGAAGGAACAATTTAGTTTTATTAAAGGATTCATCTGTGTAACAACAAAGTTATTTGATACATTATTATTATAAAATTGTATAATATATTTTAAATACCGACAAAAATGTGTTTGCATAATTGCATTTGTGTACAATCTAACCGCATTTATTCTTATTGTCACACATAATTCATCTTATCTAGTTATTGTGTTATAGATATATACACATTAAGATGTATCAAAGACGTTTATATATTAAATGTTATTTCTGTATTTTATGTTTTCAATCCGCATGTGAATAAATTACTACATAAAAGAGTATAAAATTATATTGGTGGCAGACAACATTGTGTGTTTTTTTTTAGTATTGTGGAAAAAAAAATCATAGTGTAGTTTTTTTAATTTATTTATATGCATATTTTAATATATATACCTTTATTTATCGTGCATATGGTATATAAATAAATAAATAAATGTAGGCATGCGTGTATGTAGATATGTTACACAGGTTGTCCAGTGATGGTATGTTCATTGTAAAAGTAATAAATGAAAAAGCAAATATATTCTGCACAAATACTGAAAATGGGTGTTATTGTTAAACCATTTCGTTCTTGTTCATAAAAATCTTCAAAGCGATCTTTTTAAAGCACCATTGTTTGATTCAATATTTTCTTGAATTTAACCGTTTCAATATAGTTTATGATTATGAACTATATTTATATAGTAATCTCACAAAATATAAATCCCACCAAAAACATTTATGTAAAAAATCATAAAATTGTAAATTAATTCATAGGTTTATTTATACTTTGTTCTTATATTAAATATAGCATAAGATTCCCTGTATATATTGCTCAAATGATACTAAAATACATTTATTTTAATATAAAATTAAATTTTTTTTATACATTAAATTTGTATAGACAGTAAATCTGTTCATTGATGAGGCGAACGACGAAACTATTTTTATTTTTTTGAGTGATAGAAAACTTGTGTTGGAAAAAATATATCATTTTCATATTTCAATTCGGTAATTTGTAAAAATTTTTAGTTATATGCCTAAAAATATAATACATTTTTACACGGAAGTTTTTATGATAGTTTTTTTATTATAATATGTGTAATCATTAATTTGTGTTCTTATTCCTTTCCTGTGAGAATCTTACTTATTATTGACATATTTGAATTTGTATAATATCATTTCAAAACATGATGAAATTTAATACAAAAATTACGGAGATTTTCATTTTATTTATATATTCCTACAATTTATGTATAAATAATATCATCAAAAAGTATTCAATTCATTAATTTATTGACTGTATTTTAGATACGAACTTTTTACTTTATATGGAATATATTCACATGCATAGAATGTAATATTGACCCTGTGTATGATAAAAATAAAATAAATTAATAAAAATAAATAAGAGTTTGTTGTCCGCAATCGTTGTTAGTATATAGTACTATCGTACTATGTTATATATACATTATGGTTAGTAGTAATTGTTTAACTGTTGCGTTGTTAAGTTCATTTTTCAGTTTTCATGTAAGTGAAAAGTGTAAAATTTAAACTAAAAGTGCTCATATATTGAACAAAAAATTTATAGTTTTTTTTTTGTGATACATTAAATTATAATAATTAAAATAAAGTGATAAAAGAATCATCATCAAAACAAAATGAGTTTAAAAATATTTCGTGCAATAATATTGGGAGCACCAGCCAGTGGCAAAGGTACAATATCAAATCGTATTATACAAAATTTTCAATTTAATTATATGGCTATGGGTGATATTTTACGACAAAATATTGAAGCAAAAACGGAATTAGGTTCAAAAGCTAAAGAATTTATTAGCAAAGGTGAATTGGTACCGGATGATTTAGTAATCAAATGTATATTAGGAAAAATTAATGATATCGGTTTAAGTCAATCATGGTTATTAGATGGATTTCCACGTACACGACCACAAGCCATTAAATTATTAGAAACACAAAAAATTGATACCGTTTTAAATTTAATTGTACCGCATGATGTTATAATTGATCGTGTGAAAAGTCGATGGATTCATTTAGGTAGTGGACGTGTATATAACATTGGATTTAATGAACCAAAAGTACCTTTTCACGATGATATTACCGGTGAACCATTACAACAACGACCCGATGACAGTCCAACGGTTGTTCGAAAACGTCTAGACATTTATGAGAATTCAACAAAACCGGTAATAGAATATTTTACACAAAAAGGTATATTGGAAAATTTTCAAGGTAATTCTTCAAATGAGATTTGGCCAAAAGTAAAAGAATTTTTAACCAAACAATTACTACAATAAAAAAGTCAATGCAAAATAACTGGATGTTATTTTTAATATTTTAATTTTAAGTGATTTAATATAATTTTAATAATATATAATGATGTACTGTATATATTTTAAATGTATATGTATTTATAAGAAAAATCTTAATTCCTTTTACGTAATGTAAAAATAAAACTAGTTTTTATTTAATTTTTTTTATAATAAAATATTTGTATTTTGCGTGTGTATTCAAAAATTAATGCAATAGCACAAATATTTTATATATTATAAAAAAATGTATATTATTTTATGTATATATACAAAATAAAATGTATTTTTTTTATTTATGTGATATAATTATATAAAAATGATACAATGATGATATAATTTATTTGTTTTTATTATAATTTTGTAATATTGATTTGTTTGTTAATCCGCTATAATTTTATTTTAGAACATTCCGTTAATTCAATTGAAAATATGCCTTTTTTTTATTACTTCACAATTGAATATTCTTATTATATGATAAAAATACTAAAAGTGAATTCCAAATACTGAAAGATTTCTTCTCGATTAAGGGTGATGTGTTTATTACAATTCAGTAAATCAATTTTAAATAAATAAGTACACTTCCCATTTTCTATTTATAAACAGTTAAAAAATAATTTACATAATTAAATAAAAAAGTTTTTATAAAGAAAGCAATTTATCTATTTATATGTATTAAATGCTTATTTATTTGAATACGAAATTAACAAAAAAAAATTCAAATTACTTTGCAATATTCGTATGTAGTATAAAATATATACGATTTCTTTTATTTATTTCAATTAACAATTGCATAAAGCAGTCAATAAGTAGATATTGAACTTTGTATATACGCATCTTGGATAAATATGAGTTTTATGATTTGGTTTTGGTATATTAACAAATCGATATGGTATGAATATATTTTACTTTTTATTTCTTTTGTAAATAAATCAAAACATAAAATCTTATTTGGAACGTTTCGCTTTATTATTATATATATATATATATATATAGCTATATACAAAAACACCATATTTATTTAGATAAGATAACGCGATAATATTTTATCATTTATTTACATAACTAGAACTATGACGGGTAAAATCGGGTATGTATTTGTTAAATATTAAAAAATAAAAATAAAATTAAACAAAAACAAGTTATATTCATATACCCATGTCAATTGTTATATACAAAACATAGCTATATCTATAGTTTCAATATATCAAAGTCCACAATAAAATTAACAAACAATTAAATATAATTTTTTATTTCAGTTCAGAAGTACACCTCTAATATACCATACAAATATATGTATAAAATTGTATATATTCGTAATAATATATATAATTTGTTTAATTCATAATTGAAATATTAATTATACAGAAATAGTTAACGTTTGAATTACATCTTATTTGATACATCTCTGATGCGAACATATTATATTTAGATATAATTTTGTATACTTAAATTAAATGATAATTTAAACCCAAATGATTAAATTTGCATATACGAATTTCAAATTTTTAAAAGAAAATACACAATTTTTTATCATTGTATTATCAAATCGAATTTCTCGCATTCAAATGGTATATTTTTGTAACATTTATAATGTTTTAAAATACAATTTAATTTTCAAAAAAAAAATATCATATGCAAATACAACAACCGAAAAGAAAATTCTCAATTTATATTTTCAGATAATTTATCAAATGAAAATCGTACTTTGTTATCGCATATCGTATAGAAAATTGAAAATTATTTTATCAGGATATTTAATGTTCAATGAAAATTTAACTAATAAAATCTATTTAATTAAAGGACTTGGCCTCTAGATTGAAAGACCAGATTTATTAACATGATTTATCTAAACGCTATGCGGCCATAATGCAATAATGCATTATACATGCAATAGGATGATAGATATATAAATAATGGAATTAAATACGAAACCACAAGTTCTATTTCATAAAACCTTTAAAGTGTATTCCATCTCGAATGTAGATCTCAAATATAATAGATTTAATTAAGCATGTAAAAAATAAAAATGAACCGCATATATATTAAATTTTTTATTTATTTTTTTATATTTAAACTTAATTTTATTTATTTGGTTTTTTTCCTATATATTTATTTAATTTTCATATGTTTTTTTTTTATTTAGTTTTTTTCATTTTCCAAATATATAATTCTTTATTTTGTGTTGTTTTTCAATATTAATTTATTAATATATATATATATATATAGATATTATTAATATTACATTGATTTTATAGTATATTTAATATTATTTTAATTACTTTAAATACACTATAATATTTTACAGATCGCGGTTTTTGTGCTGATTGCAGCGCTGTATAAATAATAAATAAATAATTAAATTTTTTCTTTATTTATTTATTATACTGAATTAATAATTATATCAAAAAAAGGATTTTTTATTATTTTTTTAGTTAATTATTTCAATAATTTATTGGGAAATTGATAATATACAAAATATATATATTGTTTGTTTTTTGTTATAGACCTGTAGAAATGTATATATTATAATATAAATATGTGAATGAAATTTTTGTAAGTTTTTATTAATTCAAATAAATTATTTTTAAATTTTATGTTTTCTTATTTTTTATACATATATAATATCATATGTATATAGAAAAGGAAAAACAAAAATTGTTATTTATTTATATTATGTGTATTTGTTTGTGAAAATTTAAAAAATATACTCAAATATAAAATGTAACATGAAACCTTTCACTCTTTTTCTATAACATTTTGTATATTTTATTTGGATTTTATTTTATATGTAATAATTTGCCTGGATTTTCCTACGCTCATTGTAAAAATATCCTTATTGATTTGTTTTTTTTTTCATATATGTATACTTAAAAGCAGGATATTTATCGATAGGTTTCATGTTCTATTATGTATTATTCCATTATATTAGTATTCATTTTTGTTCTTATGTATATTTGATATATCATATGCTCGTATTTTTTTTTTGGTAACTATATATACCTATATTTTAATTAAATGTTGTCTTTTTTCACAATTAACATTCAAATATAAACATTGTGGCTATATAGGCATGTATATATATAAAAAAAACTTCAAAATTTGTTTTAATAATAATTTACTAAATTAATATTATTTATTATATAGTTTTATTTCTAAATATATAAAAAGCTCTCTTATAAATGTTCCTATATCCTAAAATTAATTTTTTTTCGTTTTCTAAAAATATTTTTTTTTGTTTATTTATTTATTTGTAACAATTGCATCAATTAACTTTTTTTTTTTAAATATTATATTTAATATCCATATTTAATATTAAATTATTATTAATAATATTTTTGATATTAAACTAAATATACACATATTAAATATATATATAAAATATATATATTAATATTAGGTGTAATATTTGTTTTTTTTTTAAATATATAAAACTTTGATTTATATAAACGAATTAATTTTTTTATATTTTCACATATATAAATACCAAAATATGTAGTAAAATATTTTTATATTATTATATTTTTACATATCAATTTGTTTTTTGGCGAGTATCTATGATAAATATAAATACCCACGCTAAAAAATCATATCTAATGTTGTTTAACCATTCATTGATAATAATAATAAATTACAATCAAAATAATTATCACATTGATATGCACTCTATATATATTATTTTAATTTAACTATTGTTCTATTTTTATTATCATTTAATCGGCTAAATAATGATATGCGGTATTTTTTTTCACTATTAGTAATCGCAATTTAAATTTTTTAAATGTTTTTATTTTAAATATATTACGATATTATAGGTAGATTATTGACCATATGCAAAAAATCAAAATGTTATAAATTTCCTTTGTGATTGAAATTTCTTATTCAGTTTTTACTTTAATAAAAATTTATATTTATAAATAAATAATTAATTATTTTTATTGATAAATTTTTGATTTATACGATATATCTGTAAATCGTAAGATCTTCAAATATATATTTTATTTGTTTTAAAGTTTATCTTGACAGTATCATTTTCAAATTATTAAATTTGAAATTTTTGCTTTTGCTGTTGAATTTAGAAAATATAATTGTATAACCATATAAATACATTGAATAGATAAAATGTTGACATTAGTTCTTTGAAAATGTATAATATAACAGATGAACGAATTTAAATCAATTTATCTATATATATATATATATATATATATATATATATATATATATATATATCATTAAGTTATAAAAGCATATGAACGTTGATTTATACTGTCTTGAGATAGGAATCGTGAAATAAAAATCATTGAACGAATAACATAATTTCCCATAGATAAAAAAACTGCATCTACATAAATAAAAAATTATTAATTTTTGCAATATCAATAAAAAACTGAATGTTTCATAAAAACCTGGAACAATATTTCTATATAGAAATATATATTAGATATTAGCTGATTCGTCGATATATGAAATTTATAAGATTTTTATCCGAAATAATATATTTAAAATATTTATCTAAATTGTAGTTTTATTAATTTTTTTTTTAGATTTACAATATACATATTGCAAATCTAAACACACATAAAATTTATCTAAATTATATTTCTCTATACTTTTGACATTAAAAATATTCAAATGTCTAATTCATCAAGCATTTATAAAAAAAATATATCTTTAACTTTTCTTTCATATATATGTTTAAATAGATATGTCTTTTAAAAAGCTTTTAGTTTTTTTTTATTTGTATTGAATTTATAGTTTTCGATTTAAAATAAAATAAAAAACAAAATGCATTTTTTTAATTTCTTATTATTTGTAATATTACTATTTATTTACTAATAAAACAGTAATTTACTAATTTAATAATAAAAAAATAATATCTAATTTTTATTTACATAAAAATTATGAATATTTTTCGTATTTTAGGTACTTTTATTATTTCTGCTCATTAATACAAAAAAAAGAAACACAACTTATATATTTAAAGTTTTTTTATATCAAATATAAAATTATACAATAATTGAACAAGCGCCTTTAAAACAAACGAGATAATATTTAAATTTAATTTTTTGTTTATTAAAAGTATATAATATATTAAATATATATAATTTTTTTTCATACACATGGCTTTATTTTATATGATTTTAAAGTCGATATCTATTATATATAAATTTGATTCCATTACAAAAATATATATTATTAATTATAACACATTTATAAATACTATTAAAAATATTTTTATTTTGTTATATATTTAATAATAATTTTGTTGGTATACTTTTTTTGATAAAGATACAAATTAATAAAAAATTAAAATAATATTTTTTTCGCAAATGATATATTATATATACTAAAGAAAAATAATTAACTTTTGTAATTTATAAATTAATCCAAAAATTAATTTATGTTGTTCTGATGATTTATTTCATTTATGGAATTGGTTTTAGTTAAAAATTAATTTAATTATTTATTGGTGTGTGTATGTTGTGCTACATACAGTATTGTGCTTCACTGTGCGTTGGTATAAAATTCATTTACTATCTTTATTGTTATATTACAAATGATTATCTTATTGTTAATTATTAATTTTTTTTTACGCTTTTTGTAACATTCTTTTTTTCATTACAAGATCAAATAAATATTTGGTTAAAAAAATAGTAAATGTTACATAACAAAATGTTACATAACAAATAATATATATATATATTAAAAAGCTTTTGGGACAATTATTAATTCCATCATTATATACGTACTTAAAAAGATTCTATGTTATAAATTATTTTTAAAACTTATAATTTTTATACTGTTAAAATTATGTTTTAAATGTTGTAATAAAAAAGAAGAAATAAAATTATTTATTTAAAAATGAATATAGATATGACTTTTATTAAAAAAAATGTATTCTTATATAAAACTTCTATATTGATAATTGCTATAATATATATTGAATATGTTTTTTTTATGTTACGATGATTTGATAATTTTTTATTAATCCATGCTAGATAGATAGTTTCATAGAAAATTAATTAAAATCTGTAATTCTTTAATTATTTAAATTCTTATCAGACAGCTGGTAAAGTGTGGATATATTTTGAAGATTTCCTCATGATAATTATATCGTTATTTAAGACAAATAGTTTTCTATTTCCCGCTTTTACATTTTAATCTCAGCATAACAAATAAAATACACTTAAATTGTATATTAAAATATGATAAAATTGTAAAATTATTTTACGAGTATAAATCCTTCTAAAATATGCATTAATAGAACCGAAAACACATCATTATATATAGTTAAAAGTATAATAATAACAAATAAATGAATTTTTTTTGTTAAACATCTTAAATTTAAATTAAAAAAAAATATGTTATATTGAAAAAATCAAACCAAAAATTTGCATTAGCATAGAAACTTCAAGAAATTTTTAATACTATTATTATTGTTTGAAAAATTTATATTAAATATATGTTATAATATTTTAATGGACGGGAAAAGAAACTTTTATATTATTTTTTAGAATATGGCTAAATTATTTGTTTTTATGTTAGAAAAACACAATTAAATAGAAATGATTTTTTTTTAAATATTATAATTGCAAAAATTTTTCATTAATTTTATTAGGATGTTTTGTACTTTTTTAATGTATAAGTTCATGATCAAATTAAAATAAATATATTTTTAATTATCTAAAATAAATAAAAATTTTTTTCATAATTTAAAATGATTATTAAACGTCGATGCATTAAAAGGGGCAAATATCGATTATTCGATGAAATGTATAATAATAAGAATTGAAAATTAATTGATCAAATGATTTTTTTTGTATTGATAAAGGTCTGTAAATTTAAAATATAACTTATGATTCCTTACAATTTTGGCTGGGTTTCCTTATGATTCACAGATTTCTGAAATTATTTTCCTATTTCATTTACTATTGATGTAGTTTCTGAATGTGAATGCATCAATCAACAAAACATTTTAAAATGTCCAATAATCAATAAATAAGCGTCAGCATCGAAATATTGCATTGGATTGTATACTAATACATTATTATGATATTGATTGTAAAATAATATAAATTAAAAAATGTTGAAGTATAGAAAATGTCCCTTAATATTATTATTCATTATTTATTATTATTCTATACATATATGATATATATATGAATATGATAAATATTGTCAAATATTATTCTAAGTTCCATGAAATTTTTATGTTTTGTTTATGTTTAACTGTACTTATAGACTTTTCTAACAATCATTTGTGGTTATCATTAAAATAGCATATGTTTGAAATACACAAAATGTTATTAATTTTTTTATTAATATATATTTAATTTTCAATAACTTATTTATCGTCATATTCTAATGTTTGTTGTCAATGTAATTTTTTCTGTTTTTTTTATAAATAAGCAATCGATTATTTTCTTATAATCGCATAGTTAATATATTCTTCAAATACAATTTATTAATTTAACGATCATTTATTTATATATAAGTTAAAAAATAACTTTATAAATTTAAGCATTGTTTAAATTTTTAATTTTGATTAAAAATAGTATGAATTTTATTTTATTTTGCCATAATAATAATATTATTTAATATTAATTTATTATTTTTGATAATTTAAGTATTAAAATAAATGGATATGAAATATATGTTGTAGATTAAATATTGTTATTAATTCTTTCTTTAGTATTAATAACAATTTTGATAAGATTATAGTTTTTTGATATTGCTATATTTATTATTTATTTTTTGTAATTGTATTTAAATTATTAAATATTACTCTAAATTTTTCAATAAGAAAATAAATAATATTCTTTAATTATTTATATATATATATATATATATATATTTATATATAGTTTTTATATTTATGATCATATGCGTATAAGTTTAAAAAAAGTACAAAAAATGATATTAAAAAATTTGTTTCACATCATTTAAAGTTTTTGTTATATTTTTATTTTATTTGATAAAATAATTTTTTTTTAAATACATTTTTGCACAAATTAAAATATATAAATACCATTAAATTAGTTTTTACTGATTTATTATATACTTTGGATTATTTCTTTATAATATAAATCAAAAATGATGATATGAATTATTTATTTGTTTAATATAATTAAACAAAACATAATAATATTACTAATTTTAACATTTGTTCTCCATCATCATCTTATCCCAATACTTTTTTTTTAAACCGAACCTTGAAATTCAGAACCTTATATTTGAGAATGCCAATTAAACGAGTGTATCAATTATTAATCAATGGTCTAATTTATAACCACAATACTTAGAAAATTAAATCAATATTATGGCTGAACAATAATTGAACCAAAAAATTTCGGATTAATTTCAAAGAAAAAATTTTATTTTTATACGATCACTCGAAAATGGTTTATAGAATATTATTCATAAATTTGAACTTGAAAATAAATTTTTTATTATAAAACTATGTGTATTGATGATATGTACTGTACCATATTAAATTTAATAAAAAGGACATTAATGACAATACAAAAAAAAAAAAAAAATTAATAAAAGTATTGTGAAAAATTCTTTAATTAATTATAAAATGTTATATGTAAAATTATTTAAAATGATTTGAATCAGTTATGTATTATATATACGTATATATATATAGGAAATATGCTATTTACTATAAATGACGCCATATACAATTTGATAATATACAAATATATTGGGAGTCGTGCTAAAAAATGTTTAATTATTTTTTTTTATCTATTTGTTATTGTTTTATTCCATGATTTACAAAAATATTTTTTTTTTTATTTTATATATATATTTATAATAAATAAATAATATATATAATAATTTTTTTAGAATCATATTTTTTTGGTTTTATTAATGATATACATGAATAAATATAAAATAAAATGATTTGTTTACGTATAAAAATACAATAAAATATGTATGGCAAATAGCACCGCGATTATTCGGTATTTTATTTTATTTAATTTAATTTGTTTTATTTATATTCAAATTTAAATAAAATTTTCTGTATATAGAAATATATATGACTTATATAAAAAGCATAAGATTTATAAAATACTGAAAATTTAAAAATGCATAAATGAATATTTGATTTTAATATAAAAAAAAATGAATTATTATATTTAAATTTGTTATTGTTATTGATATATAAATATTGTGGATAGTGGGTAAATTGTTCTTAATCTAAAAATTCTATATTTCGTCTAGGTGAACTATTTTGTGAATCAGTTTTTTTCAATATTGATACATGATGGGTATGCGTACTATCACCACTTCGAATATACGGTGGATATTGAATGATAGAATCTTGTTTTGTTAATTGATGCCATTTTAGCATTGGTTCTGTAATTATATACAAAATTTGAACATTTCAAGAGATTTTCTTTAAGAATAATATTAATAATAATAATAATATTATAAATGTCGATATATATACATACCCGTATTTGGTTCAGCAAATGATACAACTGAATCCTGTTTAACCAATTGATATTTTTTATTTTCATTAAATGATGCAACACTATCTTGTCGACATAACGAATTTTTTTTATTTTCAATAAATGAATTCTGTGTATCTTGTTTGCATAAATACCCTTTTCGCGGTTCAATGTATGATATTGCGGTGTCTTGTTTTACAAATACATTACGTTTTGATAAATCGGAATGTTGTCGTAATATTTGATCTTTACGTGTTCCCCCGATAATACATGCAAATTGTGAATCTTCTTTTGTTAGAATATTCTTGGAACTACCATTACTGTCTTGTTTCAATAGTAAATTTCTTGAAAGATTACTATCTTGTCTCGAGACACTGCTACTTAAACTTTCCTGTTTAATTAATGATCGTCGTGAACTACTGCTATCTTGCTTCAATAATACGGATTGCCTAGACACGTTACTATCTTGTTTTAAAAGCCTTGCCGTTGATAAATTACTATCTTGCTTCGAAATAATATTATGTTTTTTAGTAATATTATTTTGTTCATAAATATATGATACCGCATCGGATTTTATTGATGGACTATATGGCGGTTTTTTGTTGTGATAATGTGAAGATTTTCTTGTACTTGTCGATGACGATGCAATTGCAACATTTTCATAATATCTATTAGAATAAATATATGTTTAAAGTAGTTTATTATATATAATTTATAATGAAAAAGGTTTAAACATATATTATTAATACAAATTCACATTTAGAATAATTTTAAAATAACAAAGATAAATATATAAAATAATCATCGATCATATAGATTACCTTAAACGAGCACAACAACTTTTAGATCTTATTATTGCGCCAAAACCACGTCGATATTTTTTATTAAAAAATGCATATAAAATTGGATTGATACAGGAATTCGATGAACCTAACCATTGGGCGACTGGTGTAGCTATTTGTAAAATTTCTTCTTCTCTACTATCCATATCTGTGACTGTATAATAATCAAAATAACAATTAGAAATACTTTTAATTTTTTTAATAAATTTTAATTTTCATTTAATATACAAAACAAAATTGCACATACCGAATTTTATTCTCGCAAATATTATATATAATGGTAACCAAGATAACACAAATAATATAACAACAGCCACCAACATTTTAACAACTTTAACTTTAGATTTTTGTTGCATACGATCCATTTGTGCATCTCTTGAATCACCGGGTATCGATCGATTCCATACTTTAATCCATATTAATACATAACAAACGGATATTAAAACCATTGGTAATACATAGCATGTCATAAGGTTAGCCAATAGGAAATACAGGGCACCACCCAATGCCGATGGCCATTCTTCAATGCATAACATAATATCTGGTCGATCCGGAAATATTGGAATCAATTGAAAATATAATGCCCACGGTATTGTTGAACCCAATGCAATTACCCATATGCCAAGAATCATAATTCTTGCACGACCTTTTGTGATTTGTAATTTTAATGGCCACCATATTGCTAAAAATCTATAATTACAAATATAATAAATATATACATAATTATATGTCAGTAAACGATAAAATCAAAAGTATATATAATGAGCAAGTTCATTTTTATATATCATTTATGATACATTTATGGTATTAAGAATGTAAGTATATACAAAAAAAAATCAAATTTATCAATAAATTCTATATAAATATATTTGAAAAATGTGTCCTTGCTCCAAATTGTTTGCTATTTTATATATGTGTCTTCCAAAACATTACATTTCAAACTAGGTATATATATTTATTATATATACGATGATATATTATACAACATGAAATAAAAAAATTTTTATTCCATTTATTGTGTACATGTAATAAGTTAAATACTTAAATATATACACTACACAGTACCGAGTATATTTATATATAGTATATATATCATATTATTATTCATGAATGCCTATATGTATAAGTACATTTTATTTATACATATATATTAAATATTTAAAAAATTGTATCGAAAATATATCCCTTTATATATTATATAATGCGATCCATTTATTAGTTACACAATATGGTTGCATTAAGTATTATAAGGAAAATCATGTAGTGAAATGGAAAATTAACAATCGAAAGTCAGTCGATAAAAATATATAAAAAATACATAATATGAAAAAATGTAATATGGAATCTGTTTCATATGGATGTATATTCGCAATTCATCACAGATCCATTATATACATTTATATGACTCCTATGCTGAACGCTGTTGGCGCTAACTTTACTATAGTCCATAAACACAAGACCTATAACATTTTGATCTAAGCTTATATGTAACTTGCCGCTTTATTCCGATATTATCAACAGATTCAATTTGTAGCAGATAAAAAATTATGAGAAAAAAAAATTAAAAATAATGTCCGTATATTTTCTATATTATTTATATTTAATATAAAAATAAAATATCTTCATATATTTGTTGCAATTTTTTATGTTATATTTTGAACACACATTGACAATTAATTAATATATACAATTATTTACATTATATGTATACATTATATATATATATTTATGTATGATAATTAATAAGTTAATGATGTACAGCAACTACACCATGATGATGGACGTATGGCGATGAGACTACTGTTTTAATGAGTGGTGCACTATGTACATAAGGTACATGATGGGCAACATGTACTGGAGCACTATGTACAAGTGGTAATGAATGAGTTACATGTACTGGTGATACATGATGAGCTACAACTGGAGCTGAAACATATTTGGCAATTGGTGCTGAGTGTACAATATGTCTATAAATTATTGAGAGAAAAAAAATTATAATATTAGAAATATTTTAAAACTATATAAATAGATCAATATCAATAATTAATTGTCATCAATTAAAAAAAAATAATAATAAATTTATAGTAAACATAATACTTACGATGATGAGTGACTAACGGCTACGGGATGTGCGACGGCAGCGTGTACAATTGGAGCCGAATGAATTAATGGAGCTGAATGGACAATCGTTGGATAGCCTGGTGCTGGGGCAGCCCATGCGAAAGCGATAATTGCCGATAATACGATCTATTTTATATGAATTAATTAATAAAAATCAGTCAAACAAAATTTTAAATTATCAAAAAAGCATTGATAATTAAATATTTTATTTTTAATCGAAATACAAAAAAAAGCACTTACGAATTTATACATGATGAATTTATTTAGTTATTTTTTTAAAACTGTACTAAACACTTAAATGAATTTAAAGCAACTGATGATTTTCATAAAATATAACATACCTTTTATATGAAAAATGATCTCAATATAATGTCGTAGCCAGAATGAATACACAATATTATTTTATATTATACAAAGTATATATGTTAAACAATATTTATTTATTTTTTTTAATAACAGAAAATTTTATATTAAATCAAATCATAAACATTATTATACGTACATAAATACAAAATGTTGAACTCTGCAAATACACAAATATATGTTTATTTTCAATTTGTATTACTATATACTGTATCTATAGTGTCTGTATATATATTATATATAAAAATTTAAATTATATATAATTTATTTATATTTGTACAGGTACTCCCCAGGTGACGAAGTTTCATTAAATTTGTGTATGTATATATATAGTTTATTTTTCTTCTTATATTAACATTAGCGGACACGATAAAAATAAGAAGAGACGAACAGATTAAGAAAAAATATATAATAAAACGAGTACATCTATATATAATACAATATTATTTATATAACATATATAACATCTATGTATATACAATTATATTACTGCAATTGTTGAAGCATATATAATACATATAAATTGTATTGAAAGAAAAAGTGATCTTGAAAATTATCTTTTTTATTTATAAACATAAATAGTTTTTTTTTATACCATACGTACTTTACGCACATATTTAATACGATATAAAAATTAAATATAATATGGTACTTTATATACTATATATAGATTATGGATAGATATTATCACCTCTCTATTTGTTTCAAATATCTATAAAAGATATTATGTAACAAATGGCATAGAATTTTGGTACTCCAAAAAAATATTGCAAATCCCTTTGATTTTCAATTGTATTAAATTTTGGGATTCAAATTTGATAATTTTGACTACATCATAAAAATAATATCACCTGTTTATTTAGAATAAAGAAAGATTAAACATCTCAATACATTTTGGTATAAAAAAAAATATATATTTAATATTTATATATATGTTATACAGATATACTGATTAAAATAAAAGTAAAACATTACATATAGGTAAACTAAAAATCATTTCCTTAGAAGAACCGCATGAATAAAAACGCAAAACAGAAAATAAAATATATACAGAAAACATTATAATTTAAATTCATATTATTTTTTTTTATATCTTTTTAAAGAATTATATACAAAACAAATTTAATTATAAATCTATTATAATATAATTAAAAATTTATTATATATTATATAGAAAGAGCAATAAGAAACAGCGTAATAATTGATATAGAATTATGTACATACAATTAAATAATTTAAATATAGATATATGTAATTTATTTTTTAATTTTTATATTGTTAAATTAACCAATTTCTGATTAATGAAGGTTTTATTAATTGATTTATAAATGTATAAGAGAATTAATATTACAATACAATACAATACAATAAAAACTAGTACTTTTTTTATAATAAAATTCTATTAGTAGATATTTTAATTTTATTACAGTTTTTATAATGAATCAAAATGAGTTACTATTAAATCGCAGCAGCGTACAAGTTTATAATAATTGATCAGTAGAATTATATTTGTTTAAGATAGGTGTAAAACAAAAATAAAATTAATTCTCATTTTATTCTTTAGTAGCTTCAATTTTATACAAACAAATTTTTTATTCTAATTTTCTAATTTATTCTTTATTCTACTTGGAAAATTGTTTTACTCGTTCAACTATAGGTTGATACCACCTTTAATGGTGTTTAATAGCAATTAATCGTGAATTTTTTTTCATTATGTAAATTGTATGTTACATATACACGTATAAAAATGGTTTTGAACTCCATAATATAATGAAATATTTTTGTGAATAAATCAAAAATTCGTTACTTCCTTTTACGTATATTTATATTAACGAATTAAATTTCAATAATTTTCATTTGCAACATTTTTGTTTAATGTAACATTTAGAATTATAAACATTTCTGGTGATTTACTATCTGCGTTTTACTAAATATGAATATTAGTGATATTATTCATTTTCGCATGTTTTATATTAAATCACGAAACTTATTCATGAAAGAATCAAAATACGTATAATTTATTTGATAGGATTATACATTGAATTGAATCGATCATTAAGGTACATTATAAGAGAATCATTAAAACTTCAAATCATAACTTAAAAAATAAATAAAGTTAAAAAATATTTTTTTTCAATACATTCTAAATCTTTAAAATATATACCTTTTTTTAGATAAAGAAAACTGTTGTTTGGTGAAGGAAATTAATTATGAAGAATTGCATATAATTTAAATATTATGGGAAATATCCAAATCAATGTCAATATAGATTACAGTATAATTTTTTTTTTGATTTATTATTAATTTTTTATCTATATCGCAGACTATCAATGCGTGTACAGAGTAATAAATTGCAGGTTAAAAATTAAATTATATATATATTAATATATATTATATGTATATTTTTAAGTGCAAAATAAATTGAATCTCAACAATTTTTAATTGAATGATTAAACAAAAAATTTAATTTATTTATAATATATATATATACATATATATATACAGAATCAATGTTGAAAATTTTAGAAGTTCTATATATTATATAAATATTCACGTATAATAATATATTAAATCAATTTTGTATGGAACGAAATGATATACTATATATATTAAAACTTTATTAATATATTCGGCTATTTTATGGGTTTTAATTCAGAGTATTATTATATTATTATATACCTATTTTAATATTGATTTATTCGAACAAAACATAAAATATAAGGCAAAAACAAATTAAACGGGGGAAAAATTAAATAAATAAGCTTAAGGTATAGATCGCCTGATATCAGCATAACACATATATAATCCATATACCTATCGAATATATTACATATAAACAAAAAGGAAAAACCATGTATCAATCGTGACAGTTAATACATTATTAATATATGTTTGTATACAAAATAAAAATGTGATTTATTTATAGTTGTTAAATTTGTATATATAGGTTTATCCTAAAAATTATACAGTCCTTATATATGTATATATTTTTAGAAATAAATTTATACAGAAGGTCTTAATTTGTATGTATGTGCGTCCTGCAAAAATCATATAAAAATTAGGTTATAAAAGTTAATTTTATTTATTTAAATAAACATTTGCTGATTCCCTTACATCATTTTCATATTATACAGAATCAATTTTAATTTTAATTTATTTATAGCAGAAATAATACGTATATATAGAAAGGAGGAAATATTTTACAACATTATAATTTTTATCAAAAATATTTTGTAATAATCCATATAATATATATATTTAAATATAGCAAGAGCGATATATAACCTTGCTTTATAATATATTAGAATATATAAATAATAAATATGTAAAATGTACGATATATTTATTATTGTTAATAAATGAATATAATTATGATTTTCTTATTGTTATTATTATTATTATTATTTTATTATTTAAGTGTATATATTTTAGTGTATTTTTTGTTATGTTATATTGTTATAGTGTTCATCAAATATATATACTATATTATTTTTTGTATATTTGGCTAAATCGGCAAGTCGAATGTTTGTATTATAGTTTATTATGTACTGATTTGTTAAAAAACCAATTGTTTTTTTTATACTTTTAATCTATAAGTAAATAAAATACAATATTTATTTTATTTTTTTTTAGAAAATATACAGGGTGAGATTTTACATTTATTAATTGATTTTTACATTTCATTAACTTGATTATTTTAATATTAAATAATAATTGAGTGTTATATTCACTAAAATTGAATATTTATATATGCAAATAATTTATCTTTATAAGAGCTTCAATATGAGATCCATTTCGAAACACTATGTTTTGATATTGAAAATTAATATATTAAATATAGATATTCTATATATAAAATAAATAGGCGGTACATAAATAAACATATTTTTGCATATTTAACATACGTATTAATAAAGGTAGTTGAAAATAAAGTATATCAATACATTTTACAATATTTTAAAATAAAATACCACGCAAAATAAATTCAAATATATTGTAATATAATTTACAATTGTTAAATTAAAAAAAAATAATAATGTATTGAATAAAATTTCCTGATTATGATAAAATGTATAGCGGCAAATCAAGTTATCGAATTTATTTGTTTGTTTTTTTTTTATTCTGAAAATTAATCAAAATATTTTAAAAATGTGAACAGTCATTGTAATATTTTATATTATATATATATATATATATATATATATATATAAATATATATATTATATATACTGTAATGTAATTTGAAAAATTAAAAAATGTAAAATTACAATATCAAATATATAGAAAATAATATAATATACGAAATATGACATTGTTATCTTCGCATCAACAGAATTATTGGGCATATTATAAGACAAATAATTTATTATTTATATAATAAAATGGATTTTGATTGATCTCCTATGTACATTGAAATAATATAAAATATAATTGGTATTTTTAAAATTACAATATTTTTAATTAATTGTCTAAAAAAACACCGATCTTAAAATTCGAATATAAAAAAGAAGATTTGAAAACTTTAATAAGATAGAAGAAAAATATAATCTGTTTAGAAAATTTAAATACTCAAACATTTTTAATGAAAATCGTTTATGCTGACGAGATCATAAAAACGGATTAAGTATACATATGCACTTTGAAATCTATATTCTACTACATCCAAATAGTAAAAACTATTTGAAATTGAAACGAAAAGAAATGTTCATAGAATTAAAAAAAAATCGAATTTAAGAATTAAAAACATGATGTTATAAAAAGAACTTTTATTTTTTATATTAAAAAAAAAAAAATTTGCTATGTAATAAATTGTTAAAAATTATTTCGTAATTATAAAAAAATTACAAAATTGATGGGTGTGTAATTGAATAACAATATAAATATATCTAACTTGAATTTCATCAAATAAATTATTATTATATGATTAAAAACAGTACATATATTGTTTTTAAATACATTGTATAAATATTTGTATATGTACAATTATTAATATCGATATAATCATGAATTGAAATCCATATTGCTTCATAACTTGTTGCATAAAATTATTTATTGTCCATAATCTGTTGAATAAGAAAAACGCATTGTATCACATCGGGAATATATAATCAAATATATAAAATCGCACATATATCATATATTTTTAAGTTTAAATTTGATTTTTATTTTATGAATATTGATACGACTATATATACAGGGAACTCTGTGCAATTAAAACTCTGATAAGTAGGATACATTCATGGACTGTTAAATCAAGACAATTATTATTTTAATCGTATAATCATATACAGAATATTTTTCGAACATAGAAATTGATAACACCAACGATAAATTGTATATGAAATACAAACATTATTCAGGTACTGTCACGGGTTTTTATTAATTTCATTTATCTCACAACAGATTTTCATTTGTATGCAAGTATTAAAAGTTAATATAACATAACTGGAGAAGTTACCAATTGATGAATCTCCTAAGACTTTGATTATATTTTTCTATATGAGTTATATAATATATAGGGTATGTCTGTAAAAATAATGTTGTGTATTAAAAGATAATGTATAGAAAAAATAAAATAAAGGTTCAAGATTATGTGTCAAATAAATGTCAATATAATATATATATATATATATACAACATAATTGTTTAATATTCATAAACATCATTTTTTTATACATATATTGAAATACTAAATGTATAAACATTAGATTAAAATACATAATAAATCTATAGATTATTTTAGTTAAAGATTTTTTTTTAATTCTTGTTTGAAAATAAATTACCCATGATATTTAATATAGTAAATTATTTATCTTCATTATGAAAATTATTTATTTATTAATTATTTATTAAATTCTAAATATATTATATTTAGCAATATAATTTAAAATATTTCACTTTTAATTTAGAAAATATAAAAAAAACACGCTAAAGATATTTTAAAACCTATATATATATATATTAATAGATAATCATATATATAACTATACTATATATATTTATCAATCTATTTAATTCTATATATAGGTATCATAAAATATAATATTTATAAATTTTTTTTTATTTAAATAGTTCTATGTATATATAAAATAACCATTTAAAGTCTCAATTGAAGGTAAACTTACATTTAAATAGATATATATATATAACGCAAATATTTCAGCAAGAAATAACAACAATTGCGTTGATATAAATATTCAATAACGCAACAATAACACCTGTATTTAACAAAAAATACTATATATACTTGATTTATTAACATCAATATATAATGACATATACGCACTCTGATGTCAACTATATATAAAACTAAATAATAATTAACTATATATACATATATATATATATGTATAAATATAGATAAATTACTGTACGTGTTAAACCGATTATAAATAACTATTTCAATTTTTTTTAATTCTTTTTATGTGCGCGCACACAGGTGTCACAGATTGAAACAATTTATTTAAAAAATATAAAAAAATGATTCTGTTATGCAATTTATTATTGTTGCATGTTATCAATTGTATAGAGGATTCGATTAATTTTTTTTTATAATCCCATTAACATACGCTTTCACATAAAACCATCGAATCAGTTATCGGTTTACGGATTAAATTTTTTTAAATGTATGATTGATTTAAACATTTAATATGTTTGTTTGTTTTTATTCGTATATACTAATATACTTGTTATGAAAGTTTAATTTATTTCATCATGGAAAATGCAAATTGTATAAAAGGATATATTTTTACTTTTTATATAAATCATATATTGATATATCACGATGTCATCTGTGTATATACGTTTACGACTTTAGTTAATATTTATAAAATAGCGACATTTTTAAAATTTTTCAAATGTCCAATGATTTAATAATATATGGTATATGTTTTTAACTTAAATATCTATATTTGCATCGATATATACATATACGTTTATACGAGTATATAAATTGATTTTATATATCTCTAAATAAAGTATGTTTAATTTATAGTCATTATGACAGGTATACATGAAATGCATCGTAATGCACATATATACAATGCGTATTATCGTATTATTTATTATTATACTTTTTGATTTTATAA
This sequence comes from Dilophus febrilis, assembly GCA_958336335.1. NCBI lineage: Eukaryota > Metazoa > Arthropoda > Insecta > Diptera > Bibionidae > Dilophus > Dilophus febrilis. The sequence goes on from OY284468.1 coordinate 50,736,486, forward strand.
CCGTATATTACAAAAATTAGTTTATATACCATATATAGTTCATATATAGAATTTTCAAGAAATTTAATTAAAAGGTAGACCTTATACTTGATTTAATATAATCAATTATAGATATGTTATTGAATTGAAATGCACATATTCAATATATATTGATATTGATGTTCTTATTCAATGCTTTTATTTGATTACTAATTAACTACATGCATATTTATGTTATGAAATATTGATATACCTATACTACAGTATATATACAAAACGATAAAACGTTAATAATATAAAACCAATAAATCAAGTCAATAAATAATAAATTAATTTTTCAAGTTCGTCATGGAATCTTTATTTTTTATATATAGTTAATCAATACCAATATTTATATACATATATATTTTTTATTTACATATATATTACAATAAAGTATATAGAATTGATTTATATATTTTTTTATATACCTGAGTTCATTTCTTTTCTTTTGCAAATTTTAATTTAAAATTTTTATTTTATTATATAATTTTTTGAATTTACATATAAATCATTAATCCTACGTTTTCCTTTATAAATGTGTATATATACGAATGTTATATAGCAATAAGAAATCCATTTTAATTGAACAAATTGAAATGAATTATTATAAAAAATATTGATTAAGTATATCTCTGGTGATAATTTATGTTTGTAATTATTAGTTAAAAACTCATCACTAAATAGCACTTAAGATTAGATCCGAATATGAATAAGGTGTATCCATAGACCTTTTTTTGTCTATATACATATATCCACATAATGTATTTTAATAAACAAAAAATGTTAATGTTATAATCCAAACAAACGTAATAAAATTTTATATGATCAAATTTAACAATGGACCACGCACGGTAAGTTCAATCAATATATAATTATTTATTAAATTCATATTTGTGTATAGTTATTTTTTTTTTAACTAACAATAATATAATTTAATTTGTTGACGTATTAGAAGTGATTTGAAAAAAAATTTACAAAATTACTGAACATAGAGATGTATATTCAACATTTTATATATAATAATGAATATCGCATATATTTTCTATATATATGTATATTCACAAACTCAAGGTTGACAAACATTTTGTTATGTATATTATGGTATAAATTATGAAATTATGTTATAATTACATCGGTTATTATGTTAACAAAAATCATATACATATATTTATATGTTTCTGTTCATGTCATATATGCTAATATAAATTGAAATACATATATATATATATGAATGAGTGACCATATATAAGTTTATGTCTATTCTGGTTTATTGTCCAATAGTTTTTGTTATAACTATATTTTTCTTTACAAATAACTCATATAGATTTAGGTGATAACGCAATACAGTATATATATAAATTTCAAACTTTTGCAATTGTAAATTTTAATATACCGTAAAAACAATGAGAGAAATTTTTATAATCATATGATGATCTTAATCAATTTTTTTGTTTTGATTCATTTTTTACATTTATACATATTATATATATGTCATAAAACGAATATGTCATCATATAATATATATTTACTTATATATATGCAATATATATTATTTGAATTACAAAAAAAAAAATAAATAATTTAAAAAATTTTTTAAATAATATAATTCATCATTGCAATATTTAATAAAAAAAAAATAACTTGAATTACTTATATCACTTATTATATCATATATTCATATACGATATAAATATATCATAATTCGCATTACCATACAACATGAAAAATGCATTGATATTATTTAAATTAAAATTATTGGCCAATAAAATAATTGAAAATAATTTTAATCAATTGCGAAATGATGCGAAATACTTAAAAGCATATAACAAATACAGGATGATTTATTTTTTTTTGATTTGATCGATTTTATATTTTTGTTTTAATTATTATTTTTATATATTGACCGCAATTATTTATTTATTACTTTTTTTTCTAAAATTATATTTTCGTTTCAATTTAAATATGCAATTTTGTTGTTGAAAATGGTATTTTACATTTTAATAGTTTTTTTTTTACCTTTGAGATGTTAATGTTTTGTATACATGTGTGATGAAATAACTCAACAACATAAATATATATATGATGAGACCTGAGACAGATCAAGTCGCATGTAATACTATATATATATATATATATATATATATATATATATATATATATATATATATATATATATGAGACCATCTATTACGCGAAATACCACAATTCATATTTTTATTAACCTTGAATCATAAAATGATTTTGAATAATTTTTTTGTTATAATAAAAGTATATTTAATAGAATTGCAAATTTCTCCAATATCTATATGGGTATAGTACACTAACGGCAAATTAAAAAAAATAACAACATATTTCTAAATAAATACATATAGGTATTTGCTAAACAATTATTTTCATAATTAATTAATTGTTTTTATTATTGTTATTTAGTTTTGTTTAAGTCATTTGCACTTAACAAATAATAAAGTGCATGTAAACATGTAATAGAAATTCTCTTATTGTATATATATACACGGTACATGTCATATAGTTATAAAATCGGTATATATGGTAATATATCGCTATATATATACCTACCTTTGTGACCCAATTTTTTAAAAATGTATGTATAATATATAAATCTATATCAAAGGTGTATTGTTGATCTCGAAATTGTATATGTCTTTATATATCGGTGATATATATATATATATACAGAACAGATTGTTCATAAAGTGGATGTGTTGGTATATATATGTTGTTTTTTTCATTATGAAATAAATGGACATACTATCGTAGCCGTATATATATATGTATTGAGCGCATTGAACATAGAAAAATGTCAAGTGCGATAATATTTACATTTTTTTTATATAATAAAAACTTGAACATATAGTTGAAATAATATATATTGGTATTTGTCTTATATAATATATGCAAAAGCATATATACGCTTATATATATAGTTATTTCCAAATTATTTATTAATGTATATAACAAAAATCCATAATTTTGTTCATTTAAAATATTTACCTATCAAGTGATACAGCACATAAACTATAAACGGATGCAGCCACTGACACTCCCTGTATATACGGTACAATTTTACACATTAACCATCCTAACATCCAAGCTGAAATAAATAAATAAATAAATTATTAAAAAAAATGTATTGCAATACATATAATATGAATAGTAAATGTAATTATAAAATGTTTAAATAATTTTAAATCATTATTTTATTCACAATTATATATAATAATATAAATAAAATTTAATATATCCATACATACATATATAACATATCAGATCCTTTTAATAAACATTTATATATATATTTACATTATTAAGCTATATGTATACGATTATATATGGTGAATTTATGTGTTATATATATGATATATATGTAATTAAAATTGAATAAATAGTCGTAAAATCAATTCAGTTTTATATATATATATATTTAAATAAATTTTTTATGTAATATAAAATAAAATAGTATTTGATAATATATTTAATATATATATTATACAATAAACTATTTATATACATAAAGTGACCATGGCCTGTATATATTTATATATATTAATTGTTTACTATATAGAAATTATCATACATACGTGTATATATACACAATATTTATAGATTAATTTGATGCGTGTATAATTGAAATTCAGACCTTTTTCTTATCAATACAATTGTAACAAAAATAAAAAAACACAGACAAAGGACATTATATAAGTAATCGCATATTTTATGTTTAATGAATTATTTTTTGATTATTTTACGAAAAGAAAATATATATATTATATATATATATATATATATATATATATATATGGATGAAAACATTTTCAATTTCAAATTGCTTATATATATAGTAAATATTTTTTATTACACATTTGGAAACTTTCTGTATTTTAACAACCATATTTTTATACTTTATTGTATTCGTACATTGACTCCGGATTACTGTATATAAATTTACTTATATAAGGATATATATGATATATGATTATTATTTATTAAAAGTTATATGTATACTTATATGAATATCGTATATGAATACATATATATTATGTAGTAATAAGAGGATAAACATAAACTTTTCTGATTGATTTAAATTTTTAACTTTATTTCAACAACATTTTTTAGTTTAAATGCTTTTTGTAGACGAAAAAAATAGTATAATATTTATGTAAAGAAAGTAAATTGAATTTGAAATTTTGTTGTTTTTTTTTTGACAAGAGCTGAAAGTGTCATATAATTAGTTTATTAATTGAATTTACTACATATTCGCAGAGGTATTTGTACCCCCGATAATAATCGTAAACTGCTTTATAAAAAATTTTATTAAATAAAATATAATCTATAACTGACATTCAATATGGTAAAATATTAAAATTAGATATGTTGCAAAGTATTAAAAATAAATTTATATATAGAGATCGAAACTATATTGATTCCTGAAGTAAATTTTAATTTTTACTACCTGATAGGAGGTCCATTAAAACAAATCATATATATATATAATGCGGTTCAATCCGTTTTTATTATCTATTTTATAGATATATATGTAGTATGCATTTATAGATAAATATATGTATATAGATATATAGAACCTTATAAAGCTTATATATAATTTAGGTCAAACTTTTTATCAACAAAATACAAAAATATCATTAAGATTAAAGATGTATTTATCAAAAATTATCATGTATATATATGCATAAAAATACCCTTATATTTCAGATATATTCAGAATATTTTTTCTGTTAATATATATAGAATAGATATATAGACGATGAGATTTCAAAAGCTATCATCCCCCGCCATGATATATATAGTATATAATATAGTATATAATATATAAATATATATATATAGTGACTTATGAATTTTCTCTCTCACAAATTTTTATATATAATATACATAAAAATGTATACCGGTATTATTATTTGATTATTTTATAGCATGCGCTTTTATTAAATTTCAATATAGGTACATTGGAATTTTCTCCGATTTTCATAATATTGTATGAAAATTGTATGCGTATGTACACAATAATACATAAAATTATTATATATTTACATGTAATACAACGTTTAACGTTTTGCATTCATTCCCATAGAAAGAAATTATGTATTCATTCTTATATATTGTGTTGGATATTTTATATAATATATATATAAATTTTTTCCTATATTATTATTATTATTAAGTGTATATATCATATACCTTTATAGTTCATATTCAGATATTTATATGCATATAACATATATAGTGAATAATAACAAATCTTTATATAATATAGTGAATAAATATATGCCTTTTGTATATATACTGGAGATTTTAAATAGGCCATGGTCCACGGTCGCATATATTTTATATACAAGAATTTAGGTCAGCATTCAACGAACATTTTTGAAGAAATAAATAGATTACTTTTCAATTTTCTCATATCTGTATTATATATAGTGTAAATTTACATATCCTTTAATTCAAGTATATACATTTTTTACAATTTCCCATTATAATATCATCAACTTTTTATTTTTTTTTTGACATATAATAATTTAATCATATAATATATATATAAAAAGTTTTTACTGATAATTACGATTATAAATATTTTGAAATGAAATCTGAATATTATTTTATATTTTCTATACTATGTTAATTAATTAAAGGTCAAGTTCGGGTTAAAAATATTTATGTAGTTAACTCATCATTATCCTTTTCGTATTTTTTGTGATTATTATTTTAATTTATAGATATTTTTAGCATATATGTGATAAAACTATAAAGCTATTATTTAATCCCCAAAATCGATTTATTCTGTAAATATAGAATTTTTTAATACATTATTAAAGCTATTGAAGGGTTCGTTATGGTAACAAAAATGTTTGAACATCAACGAATTTGGATTAAAACAAGTTTTAAAATGTGATTATTTGCCCAAAAGTCTTCTACTCTGATACAAAATCCAAAAACATGAATTTTCGCTTATCAGAAATGAAAATAATAATGAAATACGATTAAATTATTGGATCATAGACCATCCTCCGTAGCTTTATTATGTCCATTTTATGACATTTATCACAACAACGGAATTTTCAAATTAATTCCTGAGCCCATATTATAAATTTAGTATATAATAGTATAATTTTCAAAAATTTTGAGAAAAAATAATAAAACACGTTACACCCTCCAAAAGGACATTAAAAATCTAGGTTATATCTTTCCTTCTTTTGTTTTGTTTTCTTATGTTTTGTGTATGTCAAAACGCAATCAACTCGTATATATATATTAAAAAAAATAAATAATTATATACATTTTTTTCCAAAATATTATATTAACTATATTGTATTGTATATACCATAATGATTTTCTCAATCTTGACATACATCATTATATATTGCTATATATATATGATATATATTATATAGGTATGGTATTAGATGACCCCCAGTTATTTATTGATAATTGACATTTATCATTGACATTTCCATTGTTCTGATATATATTAAAATAAACTTCATATTCAACTTCACCCATTACTTATAATATATAATAGATTTTTTCCAAAGTATATTACATATATTTATATAATAAATATGAAAAAAAAAACAAAAAAAAAGAAAGGAAATTCACCAAATCAATAGGCGCGAATAATAAATTTTTTTACAATAAATTCAAGTGTAATATAACAAAAAGTTTCAAAAATGTATATATAAACACATGTTCATATATACATTATATACACATATGTATTCTGTTCAGATGTTATATATTCATATAAAACCTATTCTATATATATATAGTGATGTGTTGGATACGTATCTTTATCAGGTCAGGGTCATGAAAAATTGTTTAAAATTGTTTTTTTCCCATATTCCATTTATGCTTTGTATATATTATTATTATAAATAAATATATAAATATATATATATACACACACCTATGTACACAGCAAATGGATATATAATTTCCCTGTAAATAATATATATAATAATGAATTTAAAGAAAAAAAAATTGAAATGAAACACAATATTTTCAAATAAAAAACAAATAAAAGAAATTTAATTTATAATTTGTATAATAATTTCATTAAAAAATGTATAAGATTATTATCGTTTTATATATATACCATTTATTGTGTATATAATGCGTGGATGAGTGTTTGTTTGCATACCTTATGTTTTATATATATTTATGTAAACGTTATTTCATAAAGTATATATATATAAAATGAAAAACATATCCACAGGTATCTATGGCCTTGTCCTGAATTTACCAAATCAAATTCAATACATATGAGTGTGTATATTATATATACGTTGTGTGTATATCCCAAAATAATAAAAAAGACGCCTATATACTTATTTTTCATAATATACCGTACTATATATCATTATATATATCCTTTTCTTATGAAAATACTATATTTATTTTTCTCTATACACTATATATATATATATATATATTATAAGAAATACATTTCTACATTAGAATTATTGTATTTTCCAATTTTTCTACCAAACGTTTTGTTTTATTCTATTATATATAAAATTTTACAATTTTCACAAATACATAATACTCGCAAACACACACACTGAATCCAAATATAAGGGGGTGGTATATTTTAATGTGTTTGTGTCAGAAATTGTAAGTGTACGTATTATTAAATAAGTTAAAGCAGGTATACTTTTCTAATTTTCTATATATACATAAATACGCTTTAATAATATGTAATACACAAACAATATTGTACATAACACTATATTTTACCTTTGCCTTTATGTAAATATTATTATACATCAAGTATATATAGTTATTTATTTACAAATGGTTAGATATAAACAAACAAACAAACAAACAAAAAAACATATCAAAGCATATCAGTATATATAGACGGATATATATTTATATAGATAAACTAAATATAAAATAGATGCTATGTGTAAATTAAATATGTGTACAGTATACGCTTTAACGCTCAGGTAAAATTATGTATACCGAACAACAATTTGGCATAATCTATATAATATATCATTTTGTAAAATATATACTTTATATTCATGACATTTTGGTATATATTTGGTATATAGTATCATACAAGAAAATCAATTTGGTTTTTATAAATAAAAAAAAAATTTAAAAGTTGTATTTTAACATTTAAATATCTTAATAAAGTATAGTTCTATATAGGCACAAAATTCGTTTTGCTTTTGTAAAATATCACGAAAAATGCATATAAAAAAAAAACAATACAAAAGTAATGTATAAGAAAAGTAAATTTGGGAATTTCCATTTATATCAAGTATTTTTTTAAATATACGGATCAAAATGCTTATAAAATATTCTTCTACACAATTCATAAATTTTAATCCCATCGGCATCCAAATACTTCTTATATTGATATTGAAAAGCTGTCTGTGTGTATATATGCGGTTAAAGTCAAATAAAATCAGATTTTTTTCTTTTATTATAACCCCATGTATATGTAATTATAAAATCCTTTTTTATTTAAACATATTTATTACCGAAAAATGGAAAAATTGCCATTTGATTATTTTTTCCAAAAACACATTTTCATTTGTATATATAAATATAACTCTATAACCATTAAATGAACAAAATATACATATTCGAATATATAAATCAAAAAATATTATTCTATGAATCCATATATATATATATATACGACCCCATATACGACGAATACTAAATCCCCCAATTTTATAGTAATACCACACACATATTATTTGTATATAAAGCATTATCATATAAAAATATTCAAATACAAAATAAGTCAGATTCAAAACAAACTATAAATACAAAATAATTATATATTATTCCAAAAATTGTACATTCAATTCCCCAAAATATATCCCGAAATGTGGCATATGGACAAAAAACCTCATTGTTATATATATAATATGTATAATTAAATGTATTTGGTTTAACGCATAGAATATAAAAAATTATTATAATAATAGATTATGTATAATAAATAAATATATATATAATATGTATTTAGGACAAATCTTATATTTATGTATATAAATATATACATTGAGAAAAAAAAAGTGATTGATGCGCGAAATTAGGCCATTTAATTTTTTGACCCATATCTTTTTTTTTACATATTTTAAAGATTATAACATGAAAATCAATTTCTTTTTTACTTTTACTATTTCAAAAAGTTTTTTTTATTTTACGATCTTCTTGAATTGTATATACAAATTTATGTTTTGTATATATAATATATATATATTTTATGGAATTTATTATATATTTATTATATATACATATATATAGTATTATACAGATAATAAGTTCAAGTTATAAGGATTTATGTTTTGTGTCAATGTAATTTTCCTATATCCTTGTACATATACAATACATATATATATATATATATATATATATATATAAATCTAACGTATAGCGAACGAATGTGAATATAGAAAAAAATGGTTCATATTATTATGTTAGACTGATTTCTTTATATATAGTTTTACTATCAGGGCATTTAAGTATATATTTGAGCCTAAACACACACACACACATACATGCGATACATCCCCATAAAATAACACATCAAGGTAAATTATTTACTTAAAAGAAAGGTATATATGTATAATAATACATAGTTATATGGAAAAATCATTTTGTCTCAAGAAAAAGTTCATATATAAGGTGTATATTACAAATTTTAGAGGGATTTTTTAAATTATTTAACATTTGTCTATGTAGATAGCTATATTTGATATAGAAAATGTTTACATTATGAAAATTTTATACGAAAATATGTTATTTTATACTATATATGAGGTATAAGATATTATATGAAATCTAAACAAATACCATACACTTATATATATGCTAATTTAATTATATATATACTATATATAATATGTGTTTATTTTTGATATATACTTAAACGTTTTTAAACAAAAAAAAAGTGTGTGTATATTTATGCAAAAAAAATTGAAATAAAACAAATAGTAAAAATTAGGTCAAATAACACCCTTTTTATATTTAAATTCCTTTTACACATCACATAGTGTGTGAATTTATACATTTATATATATAAGAATATTTTATTCAAAATACGATATATTAATTTGTATATATTAATATAAAATAATAATAATATATATATATGTACAAATAATGTATACGCAAATGGAAAATTCAATAATGTATAGTTTATAGCTCATAAGAAAACATACGTTCTTTCATATATATATATATATATATATATATATATCCAGACATCAGACACAAACAATGATCAAATTTATATAAAGTTTGATATATCGATCAATCGATCAAGACAATATTATTTTATTTTATTTTTTTCAAATACTTAAACGTATCTTGAATTTTCTTGGTATTTTATTTTTTTCAATATATATGCAAGGTAATATTTAAATTATTGCATTCGGTTTCTGTAATGAAATGTCCTTTTAAATAGAAATTATATTTTTAAATACCTTCTTAAAGTATAAATAAACAAATTGTATCTTTTATATTTTTTATTTATTTTGTTATGAAGTTCAAAGTATTGGTGTCATAAATATATATATATATGCGGTAATAACACTTAATTTAATAAAAATATTATTTTCTTGCATATCTATCTATATGTATTTTATTTAACATATACAAAAAGAAAAAGGGTTCTTCAAATTTCATAATAAAATGAAATGCATTTATATAATAGATTTTTCATTTTACCATGTGCGAAAATCGAAACTTTTTTTCGTATACATGCGATATGAGGAAAATACAAAGTAAAATATTAAATACACAAAAAAAACATTTATTGAAAATAAGGTTAAGTATTATTTCTTTGTCAAATTGTGTTATTTCTTCGTTTTTTTTTTGATCATTTACGAAAAATATTATTATATATGATGTATTTTTTGTATACACATATATGATACACTTTTATAAAATCTCATATTAAATATAAAAAAAAAATTGATTATATAAAACCTAAAAAAAAAAGAATAAAGAAATAGGTTCAATGGGTTTTATTTCTATATACATGTTTTGTTTTTAAAGATAATTTAAAATACTAAATTTATAGAATATAAAGGATCATCCTAAAATCTATTATAAGAACATATGATTATATAACCCAATTTCTTTTTATATATATCAAACAAATTATAGACATAAAATATATTTAATATAAAGGAAATTCAGGATATCGGTTATTGTTTTATTTTATGAAAACAAAAAATGTTCAATTTATTGTTTGTTATGATGTGTATTTATGTAACTTTATCTTGATGTATATATTTACGTATATAGAAAGTATATATAGTATAACCATTTTAGGTATATTACATCTATTGGATTATTACATAATCTTATAATGGCAAATTATGCTTGTTGACCATTTTCTATATATTATCTCACAGACATAATCTATATATATTGATTTATAAACGAATAATAAGTAAGTATATATACATGATTTTATTTTTGGAAATAAAAATTGTTAAACTTTTATTTTAAGTACTTTCTTATATTAAAATTAATACATATAATAATCTTTCCAAAAGTTATACATGGAGAAAAAAAAGTTTATTAATTTCAAATAAAGTAGGTTATAAACATTTGTATAATATAAAACATGAATAGTTTTTGTTTTGTTTGTTATTATATGCTATATATATAAATAAATAACAGATAACCTATATTAATATCATATAATAAGTATATGAAATATATATAATGCTCTAATATTTTTGATTATTTACCTATATATAGAACAATGAATTTTGGAATGTATACAAAAAATGTTTATATGGAATGGATTTTGAATAATATAAGCATATATAATATATATATATATAGTAAAGATTTAATTAGATGCCTTTATAAAAGTTATATCTTTATATATTTTTATAGAGCATAATAATATTTGTGTCTATATAGTATCCTTGGATCGATTATTAAACATAAAGGTAAAAATTAATAAATATGATATAGGAAAAAGTAATGACAATTTAGTGGGTATCCGGTATAGTGAATAGCATTCGATGATATAAATATAATAACATAGATAGATACCCCTATATTATTTGTTAGCCCACATTATTTATCGAGTAACATATACAGAAAAATAGAAGCGAATCTTTATTTAAAATAATTGAAGTCAAAATATTTCACTTTTCCAAATATATCACTATATGCATATATATTCATATAATAATGATATATATATATATATGGGAATATAATTATATATGCGACCGCATAGGTAAATCAAAATATATATTAACATTTATTCATATATATATGCGGGATAACAAAAATTGTATATATATGATATTATATGGAATATATAAGTTGAATGTCCTAATTAACCTAGTTATTTATATTGTTGACACAATAATTTATACGGATATATACGTTCGAAAATAAATTAAAACATATATAAATAATCTAGATATATATCTATCTATATATCTATCTCTAGACTATATACATTTGCTATACGTAACATTAATATAATATATACGTTTGATATTTTGCGATAATACAAAACGTCTCTATATAATAATAAATATATATCTGTGTGTGTGTGTGTGTGTGTTGATAATATAGATAAAATTATATGATCATATAATACACACTATATTATTTCCAATATAAAAACTATAATATATTACTTTTACCATATATATATATATATATAGCTAATTAAATGAAGGAAATTACAATGACATTTAATTTAAAATTATACAAATTTATGGCTGATTTTTAAATAAAAATTAACAAATCCTTTCAAAATTTCATATGAAATACATTTACATGTTTTATAATTATTTAATAAAATTCTCAGAAATAAATCTTACTTATAATGATGATTAAAAAATTCCATTTCTATTCAAATTTATATTTACTTTTCTAAATATATATACTTATATACTCTAATTTTCAATTGAATTCTTTTATATTAAATTTAATGTGGTATATATAGAATATAACAAATGAATTAGAACAACTATTTTTCAATTATATACTATACAAACAAAAATTATATTATATTTCCACTTGATTGTTAATTAAATAAAATTCTACTTTGTTCTCATTCAGAGATCAGTGGATTCAATGTAAAGCAATAATATATAATAGGGATAAAATATACTGTATGTGTATTGAAAATTTGACCATTAATGTGTAGCGATATGAAAGAAATATTGCATGTTTGATATTCATTTACAAAAAATATGATTTATAGAAGCATTTATATCTTCCATACAGAACTTCGAAAATTATATATACTTTAATTTTATATATAGGTTTTACAGTCCAAATACAACCTTTTACAAATCAAATTCAACTTTTTACAATTCAAATTCAACTTTTTACAAATCAAATTCAACCTTTTACAAATCAAATTCAACTTTTTACATATCAAATTCAACTTTTTACAAATCAAATTAAACTTTTTACAATTCAAATTCAACTTTTTACAATTCAAATTCAACCTTTTACAAATCAAGTTCAACTTTTTACAAATCAAATTCAACCAATTTTATAATTAGTTTTGCAGTATTTTTTAATACATATTTTCATTCATTATCAATAATTTTGTATAAAATAGGAGGTTTGTTTGTGTAAAACATTTTTTGTATTTCGTAGTATTGATTAAAATTAAGTAAAACCTTTTTTTTATGCAAAATTAATGATAATAAATGAAAATATGTGTTAAAAAATACTGCAAAACTAATTATAAAATTGGTTGAATTTGATTTGGAAAAAGTTGAATTTGATTTGTAAAAGGTTGAATTTGATATGGAAAAAGTTGAATTTGAATTGTAAAAAGTTTAGTTTGATTTGTAAAAAGTTGAATTTGATTTGTAAAAGGTTGAATTTGATTTGTAAAAAGTTGAATTTGATTTGGAAAAAGTTGAATTTGATTTGTAAAAAGTTGAATTTGATTTGTAAAAGGTTGTATTTGGACTGTAAAACCTATATATATATAAATGAATTCAAAGTTGCAAATTCTCGCAACAAAGTCGCATTCAGTCACCGTTTAAGGGGATTCAGTAAATATATTAGATATATACTATTTGATATTTGAATAATAGAATTTGAATATACATCAATATAATTCAGTGTATTTAAATCGATTTTTTTTGGTTCGTATATAAAGAACACAAAAAACCTATATATTGTAAAATCATTGAGAATATATAAAGGTAATATAGTTATGTCAAGATATTATAGCTAGCTAGGTACGTATATACGTATATATATTAAATATTTGTTTATATATGAAACCAATGAGTAAAATTAAATTATGTTTGACATGCTATTTAAAAAAAAACAACAAAATGATGATCGAACTTTTGATATAACACAAATATAACAACTACATATGTATATAATAAATAAATATCCTATAATATGATTCTTTTTTTGTCAGAAGTTTGTATATCAATACTATATATACTTAATATTAAAATTTCATCCTTGGAAACGAAACATCAATTCTAAAAAAATTAAAATTTAACAAAATATTGTAATTTATATAACAACGCATTTATTATATATATATTAAAACTGGAAATTTTTAAAAATCTCATCCATTTTATTGGATATAGTATTATTTGGTATATACATATAGGATTTGATATGAGAAATATGTGATTAATAGCAGGAATTTTCCAAAAAATAAACCTTACCTTTCATTTATTTTAATATATACGATGAGTATATACAAAAAATTATACTGTGATTGATTGTAAATTATACAGTGTGTATATTATATATACAATTTATGTATTTTGTTAAAGTTTTATATATATAGTCTATATATATTTAAATGAAAAATCACTACAATAAGGGCGTTATCACGCAAACGAAATTTATTCATTTAAAGTTTGTCATTTTTTTTATAAAATATACAGAACCATCATTAAGGTGATATATAAATTATAAATTTAAGCGAAATAAATTTTTAGAATAAATTTACTTGAAATTATAAATGAGTTTAAACATTTTTTCATTAATTAAACTTTAAAGTTAAATTTTGTATATATATTACCTATACCCATATTTATAAATGTTTATTATAGACAGAGTTAAAGTGTATATATATTATATAAATAAATTTTAAATTAATCAATATTTTTATAAAATATCGTATAATTTATAATAAAAAAGTCTTATTTTTATAAATTATATATAATACACAATTTATACAATATATATAAATCTATAGACAAAACAATATACTTATATATTCTCCGTCGTCGTAACATATACGATTTATTATATTATAAAATGCATTATAATAAATATATATACCTCCTATATATATATATATATATATGTATTATAATAAGGGTATGTATAAATTTAAAATTATATTATATTGATATTGATCAATCTATATTATACAAGATTATATATAAAAAAATGTATTAAAGTATAATAAACCACCGCATAAAATATAGTAAAATGAAAAAAAAAAAAAATAAACAAATTTTTTATTTTACAATATCATAATAATTATTTTATTTATATTTATATTTTTTTTTATTTCAATTCATGTTTATAGCATAAAATATGCATTTGAAAAACAACTAACTTTTTATATATATATAGAAAAAAAATGCCAATATATACCTGCGTATTGTGTATATTCATATATAAAATAAACAGTATAGATTCATTTAAATTTTCCCAAGGAAAATTTTTTACACTAGGTCAACGGCACATATAAAACACACGTTGACCTACTTTTCCGCACATTATACATATATATATATATTATATACAAATACTCAGTCGGTATATACGGTACATATGGAAAATTTATTTTCTGTATAAATTTATATATATACACTTGTATAAGTTCATTGTTGGCCAATCAATATTATGATTATGAACTTTATATTTTATAAATTAGAATTGAAACATATATAATAATGGATAATGTTTTTACGATATGAAATTCGAAACAAAAATATAATAAATCAATTGATTTTTGGATATAAATTTTAATTTATAAAGATATTCCCACAAACATGTACAAATTAAAACAATTAATTATAGATCCATGTATGAGAGATTGAGTTATAAAAATTGCTTTTTTTTATCCTTAAATTCAAATTTTAATTATTTATAAAATATTTTATCATAACCAACATTTTAAGTAATTGATATAGAGTTAAAATAGATTTAATGGCATAAGTCGCAACTATATACGCAGGTATATTTATATATAGCATATGTTGGAGTTATCATCATATAATATTATGGATTTTCAATAGAGTTTTATATATATAAATTCAAATACAAGAATTTGAATAACATGGTAATATAATATAACCAAAAATAAACGTTATCAATTGTCAAGTATGTCTGTAGAAAAATTCACATAAAATATTTTCCATATTGTGTTCTCATTTTCATTGCAGAATTTTATATATAAATAATATAAAGGATCCTTTATTATTTATATACTAAATAAATATATATGAATAGTATTTGGTCGTATATGTATACATAAATAAAGGTATATATATTATGAATATATACCTTTAGTAGAAATCCATATATCTATTATAATGTATATATATATATGCAGTTTATTATATATATGATAATAGAATATTTATTATACATTATTCATTTATTCGTCGCGGTATATTCATAGAACACTATACACTATACATACATTTTTTACATTCATATGCATTTTGTACGAATGATAAAAAAAAACCATATAAAAATAAAATATATTATTAAAAAAAAGTATACTTACGAACATAAATATTACTCATTAATGTAGCCGGTAAACAAAATACAATAACTAATATATCAGCAATGGCTAAATTTACTATAAAAAAATTTGTAACCGTTCGCATACGAGGTGATCGTAATACAACGGCAATCACAAAACTATTACCAATTAATCCAACAATAAAAACCACAATATAGGCAACACAATAAATGGCTGTTAATGCAATTGTATGACGATAAATATTACCAGGAAAATCAAGTGATTGATAATTACTTAAATTATAATTAATAGTATTCATATAATTTATACTATTATTATTATTATTATTATACATAATTTGATTTATATCGTAAATAGATGACTGCATAAAATATGAAAATGAAAAAAATATTTAAATGAAAAAAAAAAAATTAATAATTCTTTTCTTTTCAATTTAATAATTAAATTTTTATAATAAAATTACTTCATCAATATAATCATTAAATTTATCCATTTGAGAATATTCTGAATATCTCAATGGGCCGCCGGAAACATCAAGTGATGATGTTGAGGTGGATGGTGATGAGGAGTAGGATGATGATGATGATGATGATGATGAAGATGGAGACATAACTCGTTGCAATTTAAGTGCTAATGTCATAGAAAAATAATCACCAGCAATTTCCATTTCAAATTTAAAAATAATAAAAAAAAAATTAATAAATTTGTTTTTTTTATTAACTTATTATTTATTATAGTGAATTTTTTTGTTTTTTTAGTTTTGTAACCTAATTTGTTTTATTATTTAAAAAATTATAATTTTTTTTTTTAATCACATCACTACACAAATATTATAAAAAATAACACTATTTTTTAATGGTATATTTGCAAAAAAAAATAAAAAATAAAAACAAACACGCAATTAAAACTTAATTTAATAGTTATATTAAAATTATTATTATAGTTTTTTTTTTATTTTTATAATAAAATAATCATAATATAGGTTTTTTTTCATATATTTTATATTGTTTAAAATCGTCCTTATGAATATTATAAGGATTTTTATGATTATGTTTTATTATTTTACGGTATTTCCTCTATCTTCTAATAGGAAGCCATATATTTATGGTTATTATTCGATTCATACCGATTTTTGAACTGAAACTCTGTAAATTCAAGAGTTGGCCTATAACTTATATATAAATGATTGTGTTTATATATTGTGCATTATATATATATGATATTATATGTATATATGGATATATAAAAAGGAATACAATTTTAAAAGGGTCAAATACCTTCGACAATCTGGAGTGTGCGCTGACATTAATATTTATTTTTTTAAGTGAAAAATGCATTTTCCTACCCAAAGCTATATATAATACATAAAAAATTATATGTATAATCTATATGTTATGGATATATATATATATATATTACCATAGTACCCACTACATATAGATTCTACTTTTTTTTTTGTAAGGACTCGATTGTTGTAAACTTTATATATTCAAGTATAGTAGACTTGGTGGCGATACATATGAGAATATACACAGTTCATATATATGCTTTTCTACTATATACTATATTTTTGATGATAATAATTTTGTATATATGATGGTTATTTCAACGCAGTGTAAAGCAGTGATTTATATACTCATTTTATGTAAAATATTATATACCTATATATGAATTGTGGAAGTATGTTATGTATATATAGAAAATACAGGATTCGCTTATCACAATGTAATTTTACACTACGTCTTTTAAATATGTTAAATATTCTGTTAAATGGAATCAATATAATTTGTATACATATACGTACCTATATTTGTATCTATATTTTGACTATGTATAATTTCATTTAATTTAAGAATGTAGTAAAAATATTAATAATAATATCGCTGCTGGTATAATATAGTATTAAACGAAATTCATGTGCGTGTTGGTCGCATAGCTAAATCCTTTTACGACCACTTTGACTTTGATATCAACATTAGGGACATTCTGAACATATAATATATATACTTTAGAAATTTAAATTTTAAAAAGATAGATTAGGGGTTCATAGTTCAAACGCTACAATATTAAAGGAATATCCTTTATAATTTATCATAAGTACATCTATTGTGGGTGTACTAAGTCAGCGAAATGTCTTATGATTTAATTCAAAAATTTAAATTTTTCGATTCACGTTGTCCAATTTTGGAAGTTTTTATTAATTGCTTTTATTAATAAATATCATTAAATGTATTTAAAGTTTAGTTTAAATGAATTATAAATATGCATATACCAATTTGCACAAATATATAAACCATTAATTCTATTAAATAATCCTTGGAAATACTTCGTTTAATATTTCTTAACACCGTTATATTTTTCTAAAGGGATGAGATCAATTTTTTATTAGGACGATATTCAACTTTCTA
This sequence comes from Dilophus febrilis, assembly GCA_958336335.1. Taxonomy (NCBI): domain Eukaryota; kingdom Metazoa; phylum Arthropoda; class Insecta; order Diptera; family Bibionidae; genus Dilophus; species Dilophus febrilis. The sequence goes on from OY284468.1 coordinate 50,755,680, forward strand.
ATTACAATTTAAATTTTAAAAAAAAAATAAAGAATAAGAAAATTAAAATTTCAAAAACCATTTCATATATAAATCAATTGAAAATTTGTGTTAAAACCGCATTGATGTAGTATGGAAATAAATCATTTTCGAAACATTTGTTGGGATTTTTAATCTTTTTGATATTAATTCGTTTGGATATTTTAAAATTTTTTAGTGGGTATTTTAGATTTTTGGACCTTTGGTTATTTATTATTTTGCAAATGTCAAGTTTGTTTTTATTTTGCATATAAATAATTGATTTTAATTTTATATTTTGTTTTGTTTTTATAATAACAAAAATATTATTAATTAATTATTTATTAATACAACCAATAAAAAGTTTAATAAATACACAGTACATAAATCATGTAATATAAGTTTTTTTTTAAATTAAGGAAATATAATTGGTTTGATAAAATATGTGTAAAAATTCATAAGTATAGAAGAACTTCAGTTTTTAACTTAATCCTCATAACATTGAAAAATAGATATTTAATTATAATTAAATTAGTTAAATTGTAATATAGTTAAATATATTTAAAAACTAAAAAGTAAAAATGCGTCGTCGACCGGGCGTTGGAGCCATTCAAAAACAAAAATTAGAAGCTGAAAAATTTCTATCGAAGGGCACCAAATTACAGGATAATCAATTTGAACAGATGACCAAACAAATGGAAGTGTTTCGTGAAAATCTTGAAGAATTTGCGGCCAAACATAAAGACGATATAAAAAAAAATTCAGAATTTCGACGTCAATTTCAAGAAATGTGTGCTGCAATTGGTGTCGATCCGCTGGCATCCGGTAAAGGTTTTTGGAGTGTTTTGGGTATCGGTGATTTTTATTATGAATTAAGTGTACAAGTGGTTGAAGTATGTTTGGCGGCCAATCATAAAACCGGTGGTCTTATGGAATTAAATGAATTGCGTAAACGATTGATAGCATCCCGTGGACAAAATGCACGCCATCAAGAAATTACCAATGAAGATATATTAATGGCTGCGAAAAAATTAAAGATATTTGGAAATGGGTAATGTTCATATAGCCTATAATTTTCTATATTTCATCCTTTGTATCCATAATCCTCCAATAATATTTTGTATTTATTTGATTTAATTTTCAGTTTTATAGTGTATCCAATTGGTCATGGTAAACATATGGTTCAATCAATACCAGGTGAATTAAGTTTACAAGAAACATCAGTTTTAAGTGCGGCGGCAAATCAAAAAGAAGGTTTTGTAACAATTACTTTGTTAATGAAGGAACTTAGGTAAAAATTCATGTTTTCGTTTACCTTACACAATAATTTAATCATGTGAAATTCTTTAATGTAAACATTTGTTTCATTGGATTAATGTTTTATAAACTATTAGTTAGAAGTTAGAATTGCTAACCGTTTTAGTCAATTGATGATTTGTTTCTAGCGAAAAGTGCATATCTTTTTCTTTTTTTTTGTTGTTATTTACAATTGCGTATTTTATTTTCTCATTTTATTATTAGTTGGACTGAAGCTCGTGCTGAACAGGCAATTAATAAAATTGTTGGTGATGGTTTGGCATGGATTGACGAACAAGGAACAGAAAAAAGTTATTGGTTTCCAAGTTTATTTCCGGGAAGACAAATGAATACATAATTATAAAAAATTAAAGCAAATTAAATTTAAATTAAATTAAGATATATGTTGATTAACATTTCGAATAGTTATGATGTGTTTGTTATGAACGCGAATTTTTTAATTTAATTTGTTGATTTTCTAATTGTAAATTACTATATTTTTGTTGTAATATTTTTAATTCATTTTGTAATTTTTCTATTGTATCATTAACCGCTTCTTTCCATCTACATAAAATAGATAAATTTATTAATAAATCACATAACATGTTACATTTTTATTTTTTATTCATTTTTTAATATTATTTATACCTTTCTCTTAATTGTTTGCTATTCATTAGTAATTCTTGTAATTCAATATTTCTAGCTTCACATAATCTAGATTGAACCAACGAAATACATTAGGGCAAATTTTTTAAATTAATATAATTATCAAATATTAGAAACTTACTTATTTGTTTCTTGTTCACGATTCATAAGATTTTCAAATGCTTCTAATTTCATTTCCATTTCAATCTGTGTAAAAAACAAGAAAAACAACATTTTTAATTAAATAAAATGAAAAATATATATATTATATAAATTATTACAATTGCTTGTGATGCTAATTGTAGTTCCGAATCTAATGAATTATTATTTTTTAATGAATTTTCCAATTTCAAGTCTAATTGTTTAATATTTTTTTCTAAATATTCAATTTGTTGTAATTGTGTATCTTTTACGACTCGCATTTTTAATATGGAATTTTCTAATACATAAATTTTCTCCGAATATTCTTTTGTAACGGCATTAATTTCCTTTTCCATTTTTATTGATGCATCATTCATTACTTGATCAATTGTTGAAGCTAAATGATCACGTTCCTCTGTAGATTTATTGATATTTAAATAAAACTATAAATATGATCTTAAATTTTGAGAACATTCAATTTTTGTCTATGTTAATTACCACGAATTTCATTTTCACGTAATATTGCGGCGTCTTTTTCTCTAAAAGCCAATTCGGTTATGCTTAAAGTTTCTTGAATTTTTTCAAGTGCTTTATTTTCACGATAGGTATGTTCTTTTATGGCCACATTTAATTTTGCTGATGATTTTTCTAAATCATTACGTTGATTTAATAAATTTTTATTTTCATATTTTATGTTATCTAATGATTGTTCATAAATACGAATTTTTTCTAATGATTGTGCTTGATCGGCTAGAATTTCTTCGATAGAGAATTTTAATGGTAATATATGTTAATTGAATTGCGAAAATAGAAAAAAAAGTTATAATAACTGTGATACCTTGATATTTTTTTTCAATATCATTTAATTGCTTTTCAATAATAACCTTTTCTTCGATTAAAGTCACATTTAACTTATTTTGTTGGTCTAATTCATTACGAGTATTTAATAATGTTGATTCTAAAACTTTTATTGCATTCATATACCCTTTTTTTAACTATAATGGTTAAGAAAAACAGAACTTTCCTTGTTACAACAATAAAACTGATTGTTTAAAGGTATATGTTGAGAAAATATATATTATTACCTCTAATATACTATTTGGATGTCTTAATTGTCTTTTATATTCAGCCGTTTCTATTTCTAAATTGGCAATTGTTTTTTCCGATGTTTTCCATAAATGTTGTAATGTATCTTTTTCCTATGGAAAATATAAATTGGAAATAATTTGTATTTGAAACAATCGTCTCTCAAGTATTAATATATAATTACTATACATACCTCTGTTAATATTCGAATTTGTTGATTCAAATTATTTACAACATTATCTGTAATATTTTTATAAATTAATAATTCATCATTATTTTTAAAATCAATTTGATGTTTACCAGAATTTTTCTGAACATTTTCCAAACCCGAAAATTGATTTGTTTCCCTATTCACTACATTTTTTGATATTTCTAATTTTAATGTTTCATGTTCTTTCTACAGAAATTTAAAAATCTTATAATATAATACTTATTTTTAAATAGTCGAAAAATATTGATAAATTATACCTTATAAAAATCAACTTCACATTGTAGGGATTTGATGAGTGCTTCATGATTTTGTACTAAACCATTAATATTATTTATTTGCCTAAAAATATCACTGTTTTAATTTCATTTTAACCTTTGATTAAAATTATAGATCTTTGAAAAATAAAAAAAATTTTGTTTTGATTTTTAGTTTGTTTTAAATTAATTACCCATTATTTAAATTGTCAATATTTAGCAAATGGTTTATTTCTTGTTCAGACATTATTTTTGATCATAATAAATATATATACTAACTAAATCAAAACAATTTTTTATTCATATATAGTTATAAGAAAATTCATAATATTCACAGTTGTGTAGCGCTGAATTTATTGTTTCCATGGTGCTGGTGAGTCCTTTCTATAAGGGGTAGGTAATTATATTATGTATATATAGTATCTATATAGTGTCGTTAACCCTTATATATATATATATATATATTACATTTGAATTGTAATTCTAACAAGACATGAAATGCTAAATCTAAATTCAATAGATTTTATTGCATTTTCAAATTGATAAAGAATTCTTTTTGAAAGAATTTTTTCATGAAATGGTAACACGATATAGAGGTACTTGTGTTTGATTGTTATATTTAAATCCAATAACTCAAAAAATTCGCCAAAAAATTGTTTTTTTAGTTGAAGAACCAAATAAAGATGAAAATGTATCTTCTATATATGGTTCTTTCATCCGATTCAAATATAGATATATATTAAATATTAAAGCGTCCGATAATTATTTTTGTTACAAAGTAAATAAATAAGAACTTATACATATTGAAATTTTAACATTAAATATATACCCATATATATAAAAACCAATATATACTAGTTTTATCTTTTTATATACCCACTATACCAAGTAACAATCCAACTGTTCCAACAATCCAACGTAATATAATATAATTTTTGGTAGCATTATTTTATAACATACATATATAGATAATTATCAATATAAATATATTTCTTATCATCTTCAATTTGTGTTTTTTACCTTCTTTTTACATATTCATATAAAATGAAACGGTTATAAACTAACAAAATTAAGTGTAATAATAATGTATTTATGTTATTATTCAAATATTTTTTTATATTTATGTATATCAAAAATTTATAGATATATACCACATTGATTATATTTAAGAAGTATATATATGCTGATATATATTTATATATTTTTTATCATTCATATATAGATAAAAAGAAAAAAAACATTGAAAATTTCATATGTTTTATGTAAAAAAAAAACAATTCAACAAAATAAAGGGAAAATATTGAAATTCGATATCTCACAAAAATAAAAAAAAGTGTCTGTTATCTTTTAACAATTGTGTGTTGATAACAAAAATAAATAAATAAATAATGTTCATGTACTTTATTTATTACACTAATATATATATATATATGATGATGATTAGAGGTTTGAGGTTTTTTTTATCAATATACATAGACACCCATATACATATAGATTCATTTCATATAAGCAAGCAGGTGATATTAAAAGTTTATTGGAATATGGATTTTTTTTATATAGTAATTGTAATAGTACAATAATTAATCAAAGTCCCACAATTAAATATATCGATATCCAGGAAAATGTTACTATTTATCTAACTATGTATAGTAATCAGTATAAGGAATTTGTTGTTTAATAATTTTTTTATGTAATCCACAGTCTCTGCATCGGGATCAAGATAATTATAATTTTTTTTCTTTTAACATTATAATAACAATGCGAAACGTAACTTATTATTATGATTATTAATATTATTAGTAAAACTGTATACGTATGTATATGATGGTTTTTTTTTAATTCACGAAAAATAAATAAACATACTGTTGCGAAAATAGATCTATATTCTATATGTATAAATATAAATATTGGTAAATTTGAAAAATTAATCAATTAAAAAAAAATAAATAAAACACCTCTCTCGCATATATATACTTAAATATATATTATATATGGAAAATGTGTGTATTAAATTTATTTCATTCGATAATTTCATTTCAAATTTACATCTTCTTCTATTTATGTTTTTTTTAAGTATACGCAATACATTTTCTGTTTTGTACTCTCTAGCTATATAACATAAAATATTTCCAATACATTATTTTAGTATATTTTAAGCATTCACACGTTCGATAAAAGACAAAATTTTTCAATTTTTAATATAATAATATATATATTAGTATTTTTTTTTAGTTGTTTAAATTGAATAGAACTAATTGAATTGTATTTTTATTTTTTTATAATTAATTATAATTTTTATCTAAAAGAAAATTCTGTTTATTTTTTTTTAAATATATAACCGCGCGCGATGTATTCAATAACAAATATAATATAATTAATTTAAAATTAATTTGAATATGTGGACATTTTTTTTGGTTTTGTAAGATAGAGTGTATAATATTAAATTATAAATAATTATTTTGTGAATAAATTTAAACTATAAATAAAGGATATGCGTTCACGGGTTTTATTTAACAATATAATTGATGAATATTAAAAAAAATATATCCTGCTTCATCTTAGGCCGGTGTAATAATTTTTAATAGTAAATTAATTATAAATAATATATATAAATAAATATAGATATTTTGTTTATCAAAAATATGTATATATTTTTATGATAATTATATTTATTTTTCTAGGTAATGCGTGCGTGTGTATTGTATTTTTTTTTAATTTCAATTATTGATAATATTTTTTTTTTTATTTTATCTTTTAATGTTAAAATAAATATATATATAAAAATATTATTGTTCCATTTTATCATATATTTTTAAATTTAAATACACATTTTTTGTCAAATTAAAAATCATCTTTTTTTTTTGTTAATTGTAAATCTTATCATTAATAAAAAATTCTAAATAAATTATAAATATCGCATTTAATAAATTGTTTCCAGTATTCACGTGACCATTTTTTGTGACACAGAAATTGTTTTTATATTTTAATTTATATTATTTTATTATAATATTTATTTAATTGAAAAAAAAAAACAATTATATGATTTAAACTAAAATTTTATTGAATATAAATTTACCATTTAAATACACAGATTCCGATAGAAGTTTGTTTATCATTTGTTTTTTTTTTTAATTTCATATAATATTTTTTTAATTTCTCTTAATTGTAAATTAATTTATATCCTGATGAAACATTGATGCATGCAAATTATTTATTATTCGAATTATTATCATATTATATAAGTTTAATATAGTTGAAACAGGATGACTTTATTAGCGATATTCGAAAATCCGATTATTTATAATCCGGACATTATTATATATATAATATTTTTGAATGATAATTCAAATAGCCACACTATTTTAAATTGAAACACCCAATTGCATCTGAAATACCCAATCTGAAATTTTTGCGTATATATTGATTATATTTTACCTATATATATATATATATATAATAAAATCTATCTTGTAATTTATATCCATGATATTCCATTTTTATAGAGATTTTTCCAAATAAATACATTTTTATATTTATTTTAGAATTTAGATTAATTTTTTTTTTTTTTTTACATAAACGCAATTTCTATATAGTGATTATTTCCATTATTTTTGAAATGTTTATTTATAAAAAAAATCTTATAATGCATATATTAGTATCATAAAAAATTTGTAATTGTTTATAAATAAAAATATATATCTATGTATTAATATTTCAACAACATCATAAATTGTATTTTATTTTTTTTTTGCAAAATTTTGTTGTTAATGCAATAATATAAAATTGGTAAAATTCATTAATATAATATACATAAGATTCGTAATATTATGTAAATATTTATATAGATTATATGGTGTTTATATTATTAGTTATTATTATCCATCCGACCGATTATTATATTATAGAATATTATATATAACAAATAACCAAATAGAAGATATTTCAAATTATAAAGACTATAGCGTTTTTCATCACCTCTTATATACGTTTTACCATTTTATATATATATATGAATTTTTAAGTAAATATAGAGATAGACAATTAGCATGTTACGATGTTACTATACTCTATATATATATATATATACATGTATGAATAATATTTAATTATTTAATACAATAATTGTTTTTTTTTCTTCAAAATAATATTATTATATTAGTAAGTAGATTTGATACATGAAACATATATAAATACAATATGATGGACCTCTATCAACCATATATATACGTATATAGATGTGTTTTTATATTAAGATTCAAATTCGTATATATACGCGATCAATATTGTAACAATTTTGTTTATATGGGGATTTTTTTTCTTCTGGCTTTTAGTTTATTTATATGTTCACAATTTGTATAGTGTGACTGTTTGTATTTTTTTAATCAATTTTCCTCATTAGTTTTTCTTTTTCTGTATTTTTTGCTATATGATGAACCTTCGCTCTCTGATATGCAATTATATATTTATACTGCTCGTTTTGTTGTGGAATTATACAAAATGTCTGTATAATTTACGCAAGTGGGATTTAAAATACAATATTCGAATTGTTTGTTAATAAATTTGATTTGATTTTCAATAAGTTCATTTTTGAAAGATATATTCATCTACCTGCTGTATGCGTGACTGATGCAATGTAGGATAATGGGATTAAACAAAACTGCCCCATTTCTTATTTCTATTGTTCCTCTTTATATATACGTAGAGTAACACATTTGTGAATGAATATAATTATTATTTACAGACTGTTTGGGAAAAAATTATTAAAGATCTGATCAAAACGATAGGAATATTCTTTTAACACTAGATTGCCCAAGGCAGTCATTTTGACTGCTTTTGAATTTCAATTAGAAAAACAATTATGTATATATAGTGATAGAATTTCTTAGAAATTTGTGACTTTTTGTACAACATATAAATGCTTTTGTTAATAATTGTAATTACCTCCACCTCCTTAATTTCCGGTATATACATAATCGTTTTTCTAATTGAAATTCAAAAGCAGTCAAAACTGACTGCTTGGGCAATCTAGTGTTAAACGTTATATAGATTATTATAGAGACTATAATCAGGAAGATTTCATTAATGTCTTATTGAATGATCATATTGAATATATGATTAGTATTATCGTATGCAATAATGTAAGACAACTTGTGTATATTTAATACACATATATATTGTATTTTACAATTTGTATCAATTGTTTGTGTACACGATCTTAAAACTGTGTATTATATATATTCGTGTTAAAATACATTCAAATATATTATATGAAGTTGAAATTAATTTGAATATGTGCAAAATTGTGTATATTCATTACATATATATATCATATATATAATCTCATTAAAAAAACAAATTTTATGTTTGTTTAACCGAATGAAATCTAAATATTGATGAGTTAATGGATTAATTACTACCATATATATATATATGTTTTATAAATAAATAAATAAATGATTTGTTTTTGTTTAACAAATATACGTATACAATGTATTAAATTCAACACGTATTTATTAAGAGTTGAATCAAGAGCATGTATTTTACATATATATAATTATTATTATTCAATTATATAGATATATACAAATCTAAAGTGTAATATAATTCTTTCTTCAATATTTCAAATTAATCATATATGTTTATTATGATCATTGTTTGTTTTTTTTATAGATGAGAGATAGATATTTATATTTCATAAATTATTGTATATACTTAGTTACAATATAATAAATGTTAATTCTATTATAATAATTCGTGGTTTCATGTACACACTCAACAATGTTGTGCGTATAAAAATTCTTGAAATAAATATACATTTACTTGGAAACGTTTGATGGTTTTAAGAGTAACTGTTCTTTAAGAGGATTTATTTTTTATAAATTCTTAAAACAATACTGCAAACAAAATAAATCTAATTGCACAATCATCGATGTATTTAGTCATGTAAAGAAAGTTTAACATTAACCGAGATAAATGAATATTGGAATTTGGAATTTATTATAATGATGTTTTAATGTATCTTGTATATTTGATTACGAAAATTCTATTCTTTTGTAAACACTCTAATGCAATCAAATTACCAATTAATTAACATAACGCGAGTAAACGATAATGAATGAATATGCATATATAATTAAATAACAAACAATTAAATTTTATAATTGGATTTGATGAATACATCCAACTGTGATAATGTATATGAACAACGAAAATGAATTTTAATTCTATTTTTCGTTAGTGTAAAGCGATTACCCAATAATTAGATTATAAATAATTATATATAGGTATATTTAAAAAATAAAATTATAATCTTGCCAATATTACACTTTTATATATATATATATATTAATTTTAAAGTCAGGATGATATTTTTAAAGATTTTTATCTCAATATATAGCTTAAAAATAACATAAAATATATATAGCTATATATTATTTATAACATAGAAAATTATATATGCATCTCTAAAAATATAATTAACCTATTATTAATAATGTTATAAAATATTATTGTTTAATATACCCTATTAATATATGATATTTCAATTTTATTTTTCTCTAATTTTTTCTATAAATAATAATCATATGATGATTATAATGTAAAAAATTTTATAAATAAACACCAGGTTAAATTGGAATCAGCAATTCCGACGTTGTCATTATATTATACTATACACGATATATTTGGAAAGATAACAATAATATGGAAAATCAAATATATTTAACATTTAAATTAATAACTGATGATAGCTGATGATGAGATATAAAATATAGGCATTTATATATAAATCAACCTATATATTGAACTATATTAATTTGTAAAATATGAAATACTACTGTAACTGTTCAAATAAAATAATATATAAAATTATAATTACATTAATAATTATAAAAATAATAATGATTAATTTAATAAATACAAAAGATTTTTATGGATATGATAGTGGTGAGTTATAATAGTATTTATTAATAAACATTTAACAAAGAACCAAAAATGATTAATATATAACTAATTTTAGATTATTACTATCAACATGGTAATGGCAATAATGGTGTTGATTTAGAAAATCCAAAATTAATACAACAGCCAGCCGGTTGGGATATACGTTTAAAATGTGGTATACGTGGAAATCATGCTGATTTCATGTCAACATCCGATGTTTATTGGGATTTTAGAGTAAAATTTTATTAATATATTTTAAATGTAATTTTATTCCAGAAATACTCTAGAGTAAATTCTTTATATAAGACCTTTATTTAGATACATTTTAATGTCTAACTTCATCACTTAAGCTATCCCAGACATTATCACGACACCTTCTTATTACTTTTGTGAAATTTACGATAAATTTGGGTTTCATAATTTACCTTCTTTATTCGTCTTCTTCCATATACGATATAATCATATGTGAAACGATAAGTTATAACTTAATAATTCAACTGTTTTACCAACAAATGCCTGAATTAAGCTAATTCATTAAACATATAGTAATTTTTAATTAGTCATTCAAGGAAAATGTTGGTATTTGATTTTTTAATTGATTTTTTGAATATCTCTGACATTTAAAAATAATTCGATATAGTATTATATATAAATGAAATAAATAATTGCAATTTAACTATATATGTATATATAGGCATGTGGTGAAGGATATAATCAAACCTCATGTCGAAAGCAAAACAATGAAATGGATAATTTATCATGGAAAAAAATCGATTGTAATGAAAAACCATGTAAAGCAACATTATTAATAAGTAATCCATCGGAAAATGATTCTGGATTATATCGATGTAGTATACAACCATATAAACCAAATAATCACATAACATTACAAATACAAGTGGTTAGAACCTATCAATTAGATGTGATAAGTAATGAAAAAAAAAAAAAATAAATTTTTTATATTTAGTTAGAGAAATATATTGACTTTTTCTTTAAAATATTTATATATAGATTTTACTGTAGCTGAACCAGAACTATTAGATGATTCACCAAGAAATACAACCGCTTTATTAGATTCACAAGTAGTATTACAATGTCGTGTATTTAGTAAGGTCCCACCATCAATCAAATGGTTTCGTAAACAAGATCAATCGTCAACAAATTATCAATCAGATAATATTGCATCATCGTCTAGATTAGAAGATGAAAATGATAATAATATACGTGCAATACATTATTTAGAAAATAAATATGAACTATTAAATTCGGCGGGTGAAAAAGTTCTATCAGAAGATACCTATTTAAGTAAATTGATATTGAATAATGTGTCAGAACGTGATGCTGGTATATATGCATGTGTTGGTATAAATTATCGTGGTTTTAAAATACGTGAAGCCTATTTAAATGTATTAATACCCGATGATTTGGACATCTATCATAAAACCAGTAAAAAAGATTTATTATTATTATTTTTAATACCGATTGGTTTAGCCCTAATACCATTATCAATTTGGACATGTTATATCATTATTAAAAAACGTAATAAGAAAATATTGATAAATAATGATAATAGAAAATATATACAAATTAATGTAATAAGAAATTAAGAAGGACGAAACAAACATATTTTGTTATTATTAGTATATAAAGTTAAGTAAATTATATAATTAATTAAGTATAGGTATTTATTTTATTTAATAAAAAAAATGTTTTACGTAACATTAGGATAAAATCGGTTTTTAATTTTATAATTTACATGAAATCTCTATACTGCCCAAATCAAATACATAAATCCAATTTCGATATAGGTCTTAAAACAAATGTTATTCCGAATAAAAGTGTCTTTTTATCATTATTTATTTCGATAATTGGCGTATTCAACCGACGAAACTACGTGATATAATGAATATAAACATGAATTCTAGGCGTACCGTGAATTACTCCTGGTATTAAAATGAAACTATTGACCTTAATATGTTAATGACGACGTTACACGAACATATATTTGGAGGATAATTGCGGTTTTACAGATTATTCAGCTTTTTTATACCGGTCAATATATAGGTTTTGATTAATTTTCTGATTAAATACGTCAACGCAATTATAAAAAAAAAATCTCTTACAAAAATAAATAAATGTCGAATGGTAAGATAAATTAAATTTGTATAAGATAAAGAAAATTAAGTTTAGAGAGATTGTATATAATTATTTCTATTACAATAAGTTTTTTAATTTATTTTTAATAAAATATCATCACAAATTATATAAGATAGATAAGTCTAACCTCATAAAAATACTGTAAAATTTATATTAAAATATTTTTACTTTATTTAATAACAAATAATCTTTTTTAACAAATAAAATATAAAAAGGAACCAAAACTTGCCTTTTTTTCGTAAGTTTAATTAATTACACAATTTTTTTTTATTTCTATACATAGTCTAAGTAAATGCTTTATTTTCCTTGGGAAGGAATTGACTTGTCGTCTGGCGTTTCACCAGCTTCTATCATTTTGTATATCTGAAAAATAAATTATTATTATTATCCAAGCAATGTAGAATTAGGAAACATTTCAATTATATTTAATTATATTTTAATGTATATACTTACAGAATATATTGGTTGTTCCTTTTCGGTGCCTTCGGGAACAAGTGCACGATTGTATTGTAATGCACTCCAGCCAAAATGATAGGCAATAATCATAGGAATCATTACAATAGCTACCAAATTTTTATTGAAAAAACTTCGTTTATTATTCATTTTATAAATTCACTTTATAATTAAAATTCTATAAGTATAATATTTTAATTTTATAAAATTTTAATTAAAAAAATATATTAAAAAAGTAATAATTTTAGTAACAACAAAAAACAATACAAATTTAGCAGAGCAATGGAAAAAATCAAAAAAAAAACAAACCGCAACGCAATTATCAGAGGTGCGATTCTATTGAAAAGTGACTCGATAGTGACATGACTATTTCGTCATATTTTGAGAATTTTTAATTTCGAATTAAAGAAAGGGGAACAAATTGAGTAAAAAAATAGTCACTAAAATAAAAATGTGTGAGTTGTCAGTGACTCCATATATATTTTTTTTTAATAAAATCATCATATACGCATAAATTTTAAATACTAATAAATTATAATATTGTTTTTTTTTCTATAATTTTCCAAAAACAGTCATTATTTTTTGTTTATTGATAATAATAATAATTAATATAATTAAAAAAAAAAGGTCACTTTTTCATACAGAATACCAGTGACTTATTCGAATGAACTCACAATAATTTTCACTCCTTCGAACTCACTCACTAAAAATAGTCACTTTTCAATAGAATCGCACCTCTTAGCTGCGATAAAAAAATTTCACATATTTTGACATTTTGATTAGGACAAATTCACAATCAAATGGATCAATTCATAGGGTGTATGTAAATTAAATTAAATACTTTTTTATTCGTTTCATATTCAATTTTCGATGATTTTTTTAAATTATTTTTCCGTTATATTAATAATAATAAACATTGATCACGAAATTATCAATATTCTTATTATTTTTTTAATAATATTGTTAAAAACAATAAATTCGGCCAAAAAAATAAGACTATCCGATGAAATTCGATATGAAAAATCCCGATGAAAAACCAATAATCCCGTTTGAATTTGAACTCATCCATAAATTAAATTCGTAAAAATTGTGAATTATGCCCATAAATACAAATTTCTATTCATCTTGCTCTATCACTAACGAATGCACAAGAAGTTTGAAACAACAAATAATTATCTATCAAGAATTTATTTTTTTTTATTATTTTTTTTTAGTCATTGAATAAAAATAAAAGAATAATAAAAAAAAATAATAAAAATAAAATATTAAAAGAAACAAAAAGTATGTGTAAAAAATATTCACTAGAAATAGATTTTTTTTTATTTTTCAAATAAATAAATAAAATTAAAAAAAAACAGATTATAAATTAATTAAATAGTGAAAAAGTGTGTTTAAAAAAAATTAATAATAAGAAAAAAGGACAAAGACTATTATAAACATTTTACAACGTTCAAGAGTTGAAAGCAAGAATTTATAGGTAAAAATTAATTTTTTTTCTATTTATTTTGCAATCAAAATATTATATTTCCTCCAAAAATGTGTATGTTGTGTTATTTTTATTATTTTTTTTTAATGACTATTAATTTCAAGTTCATTATATTATAATTAGTAAAAATATTTTTAATTTCGTCAAAAAATTGTTTTATTTTGATCTTGAAAAGAATTCTGCATGTTCATACACACAAACAAGATAATGTATTATGTAATTTATTATTGTAACAATATAATTGATTGTAAAACAACAAAAATAAAACTAAACTTAATCTAAATATAATTAAAAATTTGATTTCCAAGTAAGAAATAATAAATATTTATCAAATTTAAAATATCGACATGATTTAGATTCAATTACGGTAATTTTCATAATCTTATCAATAAAGAAATTAATATATAAAATGCTATCATATATATTTCATTGTTTTGAATAGAAACGCAATATTATTTACTTAGAATAGATATTCAAAATTCCAAATGATTGAGCTCTATATATATATATCAATACAGAAGTCTAGCTAGATATGGTTTAGATCTTTCTAAATTTACTACTGACCATAAACAATGGACTACGGGATTGTATGTTATTTGATCTATAATGATGTGTAAATGCCTTGAACGGTTATCAATCAAAACATATTCATTATAAAAATTGTATTCTTTCGGATGCTGTTTCATTACGTGAGCAAATTGAGCTATAAAAACATTATTTATAACCTCAGTCAATAAACCGCATTGATTTTCATGGTCTTCCTAATATATATATTAGATTTTAAAATTGAATTAATTAAAAATATATATGAGATATAGTCATGGAAGAAATCAACAAACTATTAATAGATTTTAGACATGTATATCTTAATATTAATAATACTGACTGATGAAGAACATAAAAAATAAAATATAATTATCATTTTCATCACATCACAATTCACATTATATTTACTGACGACTAACAAACGACGACATCACAACAAATATATATGTATAAATAAAATATATTACAATAATAATATTCTTATATATATGAAGATTAATGCATGTTCACTCTACAAAAAGATTATAAATTAATAAAGGATTGTTTTTTTTTATTATTATTTTTCATTGACGAAAAAACAAAATGATAACAAAAATTAAATCGTGCCTATGTTTAACTTTTACGTTAAATATATAACATAAAATTTAATCATTCTCGTCATCATATCAAAAGAATTTCAATGACGTTATCTATATATATATATAAATATATTTGGTCTTGTAAATTCATAATAAATAATGATCGACTTTAAATTATATATTTTTATAGTTTTTAAATAATTAGTATGTGCAATTTCTCTATGAATACACATAAACAATTGTAAATATATCTTCTAAATTATTCTATGAATAATTTTACAGAATATACAAATTATTGCCATAGGTCATTTATTATTATTTTATAATATAAAATTGCTAAATGATATATAAATTCATGAAATAATAAATTAAATTTCATTTAAAAAAAATATAAATACATGTATTATATTGAATTTTGTCATAACAAATTCAAATTATATTTATATGGTCATTATTTAATAATGCATTTCATTTGATATTAGTCCAATTTAGGATTCTGTATAAAAAATAATGCTTTAAACTCGACCCTTTTATGTCTTCAATGGAAATATTTCAAGGGATAGACAAATAAGAGATTATATAAAGTTAAGATTGTTATCGTGTTGGTCATACAATTAATCATTAATTCATTTTAATTATTTGATTATGAATAATTTCATTTCATTATGAATAAACAGTATAATATATAGTTAATGTATTTACGCATATGATTAAAAAAAGTGCACGACACGAGATTAAAAACTAGTAATATAAAATAAAAATATTATTTACAGATAATTGCATAACAAACTGCAAAACAATTTATATACACAATAAAATCTTATTATTTAAACTGTAAAATAACATTATACTATATAAATATAGTTATTAATAATTGCTTATCAATTAGTTATTGTTCATGGTCATCATTCGCACTATATATAGTAGACGTGCGATTTCATATATTGCTATTTTGATCTATATAAAGGCTTCGTCTTGTTATCAACAAAAAGAAAAAATGAACTTAACTATAATTTCAATTTGAATCGATTTTTTTTTTAAAGTTTATTCTATATTTAATATAAATAATTAAATGAAATAATTAAAATATAGGCATTTCAAATAGCGAATTGCTTTTAAATACAACTACATTATTTATTTTTATGTTAATAATAGTACTAAAAAAAAATAAAACAAATAATTAAATTAAACTATAGTATATATAAATTTTAAAACAAATATTGTAATTATTTATATTTTATTATTAAACATTTATTCAGAATAAATGACAAAAACAATAATAATTATACCTCTGTTTGGTTCATTCTATTATCACCGTATATATTGTATATGTATGCCAGATAATGGAATTTTTCCTTTTCATATTTATAACTATATCAATACTTTATGCACATATACATATTAAACAAATACAAATTGAATGTAATCATATTTATTTGCGCTGTTTTCATTGTTGTTGTTGTTGTTGTTGTTGTTGTTGTTGTTGTAGGCTGACTTATTGTTAAATAGAAACAATAATAATAATATATTAATATACTAATAGAATACTTATTGAGTCTTCACCAATATATACTAGTTGAAAAGTTTATTTATATATTATTTTGTATTCATTTTGTGTCATAAAGGTACCTACCTATATAATAATGAGTTTTGTTCAAAGTCTAATTTCAATTTAACGCTTAACGAAATCACAGAAAAATTATTTTACAAATCATTTAACTAAAAAATGATTTAAAAGTGTTTTTATAGATAAAAGATTAAAAAAAAACATATTCTACAAAAAAAAAAATAATACGTTTTTTTTACATTTTTCACAGAAAATATCCAAAACCATAAAAAACAACATGTGTTCAATTGAAAAACTTCATTAAAAAAAGAAACGATAATGTAAAGGACATAAAATAAGAAATTAATCCAAGAATTTACGGTGTAAAAACATTCATATAGTGTAATTGTAATAATATACGTCAATTAATTAATTGTGGAAGAAGAGACGATTCAATCAACGAAATTATTAAAAAACATATAAAATAGGAATCATAAATGAAAACATATTGTATAAATTGATTAGATTAATTAAAAAAGTACCATGAGTCGATTTGTGGAAACAGCTGTGACCGCATCAACATCATTAAAGACAACACCTCCATCAACACAGGCAACACAGGTCATTGGGTCAGGAAATATTACAAATACTACATTATCTTCATCATCTTTCACCACAACACAAACAATAACGACCACCACCGATACTATAACCACGACACTCAGTAGTGGTTTAAATAGTCAATATCATAATTTATTAAACTCTAATAAAATAAACTCACTAAACAAGACTGATTACAGTAAGTATAACTTTCATATTAATATAAAAATGCATGTAAGTAAACATTTAATGATTTGCAGTGTTTATTCTATTAGACATTAATTAAAAAAAATGAAAACACAAATAGCAAATTAATAATGGGTTTTAAAAAAATTTCGTTCGTTATTCCAAAAACTCAGCAATTTTTTGATGATTGGTGTAAAAATATTAACTTATTAGTTTATATTCTGTTCTGGATTTCTATATAAAAAAAAAAGAGTAAATACACGGGAATGCATTTAAATCACGAATCCCGAATTGTTTCCAATTCAAACACAGTTATATTATCTTAAAACTATACATGATATAAGAATATTTTTGTATCTATAAATATTATTTTAGCTTAATAAATCAACAAATATCTATTTTATTTTTCATTATCTAGATTCGAATTTAAATCAAAATACGAAAACCAATGCAATTGATGTTCTAATAAGTTTAACGGCGGGTGCATCTGCAGGTGCATTAGCTAAATCTACTATAGCTCCATTTGATCGTACAAAAATTAATTTTCAAATAAAGTAAGTAACATTTATTCGTTTTCCTCCATTATTTTTATGTTTAAATATTTAATTTTTTCTATTTTTCTATAGTAAAGATATTCCATATTCGGTACGGGCTGCAATATTATTTTTACGTAATACATTTGAAAAAGAAGGATTTATAGCATTATGGCGAGGCAATTCAGCTACAATGGCACGTATAATACCATATGCAGCCATACAATTTACAGCCCATGAACAATGGAAAAAAATATTACAAGTTGATAAAGATCAAAGGTAATTAATTAAAGAAATAGACGATGAAAAAACGACGAAGAATATATAATTAATGCAAAATATAATATATATTTATATGTATATAGTACAAACGTTCGTCGTTTTTTAGCCGGTTCATTAGCTGGTATAACATCACAATCTCTTACTTATCCATTAGATTTAGCTAGAGCCCGTATGGCTGTTACCGATAAATATACAGGTTATAGGTAAGGGTTTTATTATGTAAACGTTTATCATAAAATCATATGAAAATCATTAATTGTGTTTAAATATTTTTTAGAACATTACGTCATGTATTCGTTAGGATATGGGTGGATGAAGGACCAAAAACATTATTACGAGGTTATTGGGCTACAATTTTAGGTGTTATACCCTATGCAGGTGCATCCTTTTTTACATATGAAACATTAAAAAATAAATATTATGGTTTGTATTACTGCTTTGATATATTTTGATAGAAACCATTGAAATGGTACATTAATTTTTGTATATGATTTTGATTTGGTGCAGATATTACGGGTGAGAAAAAACCAACAACAATATATTCATTATTATTTGGTGCAGTAGCTGGTGTTATTGGACAAACCTGTAGTTATCCGTTAGATATTGTACGTCGTCGTATGCAAACAGTTGGTATAATTAAAGGTACAGAAAATCAATATAAAACCATATTGGGTACACTGCGTAATATATATAGGTAATTATATTTTCCAAGCCAAAAAACAAAACCTTCCATTCATTTTTTTATCATACATTTTTCAGACAAGAAGGCATAAAAGGTGGTTTTTACAAGGGACTCAGCATGAATTGGATAAAGGGTCCAATTGCTGTAGGTATAAGTTTTTCAACATATGATTATATTAAAGAATTTTTACGAGAATTAGCTGATTTACGAAAAGGACGGCATAATGTGTAATAAAAAACGAATATTTAAAAATGCTGATTTTAAGTATATATAAAATGAAGTGTACGGTAAAGCTGTAAAGCTGTATATTGAAGCTTAATAATCGAAATAATTTTGTTGGGAGGAGGATATTGAGATATGAAAAATCGAAAATTTATATTTTCATTTTTTCTTTTAACTTATACGTTATAAGTGTTAGCTTATTTGTTGTTGTTTTTTTTTTTTTACATAATGCCAGAATAATTTTACGTTTTTTACGTTTACTTTTAATTCTCTCGTGTGTTTTGAAAAACAATACAGAAAATCACATTTAAAAACTTGACAATAAAGATTTTATTTATCATATACAAAAAAAAATAGAAAAAAAAGTAATGAATGAATTAATTAGAATTAATATTTACCGCCGGTTATTCTTATATCCTTTAATATTAAAATATATTTTGTATATACTCCATAATTTCAATTATTGATATATAAGTCCTAATTACACCGCAAGGTGTATGTAATTCAATTGTTTTCTTATATATTCATTTAGGAACAAAGTACGCACGCAATTTTGGTAAACGTATATTTTTTATAATTCTTTGTGGATTAAAAAATTAAAAAAAAAAAGAAATGTATAAAAGTCATATATAATAATATATTCTTTACAATTTATATAGTTTTGTTTTATTAGTATTTAAGTAAATTATAAAAATTATCTATAATTATAAAGGATACGGTCGTTTTTTTTTTTGGTAAAGAAAATCTAGTTGAGTTTTTGTTTTGCAATATTTATTTACACAAATGTATACATAAACTAGTATATAAAAGCTTTAATTTTGAAATTACATTGATTAATGATTTCTATTTTTAATTTTCAAATGTATAATGTTGATAATAAGAATAATTTTTATATGGATAAGATCACGCAAAATAAATAATTGATATTAAATTGAAACTAAAAAACAATGGTAAATAAACTAATAATTATACAATTAACTTTATTTAAAACACAATGCATTTGTATTGTTGTACAACCCCGATTACATATATGCACGTTAATAATTGGATAGCAGGAATATAATCACTAGAATAATAGATTCAGTTTCTAATTGGGAATATAATTATAAAAAAGGAAATCAAAACAATGGCAAACGGTAACACAAACACTATAATTTTTCTCCAAATCCAATGTCTCCAGTACTAGTGCATTTTCATTGTCAAATGTTTTGTGTATGCGTTTTGAATTTGAATTCGTAAAGTTTTGCGTGCGGCAAAAAAAAAACTCATAACGTATACGAAATGTGAACGCTAATTGCGCCGGCCCTTTTTAATCCCATGTCTATATCATTTTATGGTATATAATCCATGGATCTTTTATAATTATGCGACGGCGTTGCCATTTTAATTTTAGTGACGGTCAATTTACAAGCAATGACTCGTTTCGTTATTTTAATAACCTTTTTAGTGAGGGGCTGGCTAAACGGAGCTGATATGCATTAGAAAATTATTTAAAAAATTATTCAAAAACAGATGTTTTATATTAGGCCAATAAATGTCAGAACATATCGGTTCACTAATCAAAACAGATCACACACCCAAATTCTTAATCTTAATAATAAAATCTATTGTAAATTGCGTATAACGTTACAGTAATCAGATTCTTTTTTTTCAGTGACGCATAGAATAGACAGGAATAATTTGTGTGAAAGAGGTCACAAAAATTTGTTTGTTTATTTACACCATTTACAACAACAACTCATGAAGAAAACGAAATTAATCCAAACGTGCCAAAAAAAAAAAGTTAAGATGAATCTGAAAAATACAAAATATTTCTGTTAATTTTTGAAAGGACCTCATTGGTTTACCACGTTTCTTCATTAATTTCAAACTTTAGCGCATAACTTCAAACGCATATTAAATGACACCCCCCCGTGCTGCTGTGAATGCATTAAAAATAATCTGATTCATGTTGTTTTATATGACCTTAACAGCAATTAATTTAAAATATTTATTATTATTGAAATTATACCTTTGAAATAGACAAATGTATTGTTTAAAATAATTGAATTTTTGTGTTTTGAATTGATGAAATAAAGGAAAAAACATGTGGCAACCCTGTTAATGGCGGCGCGCTAATTTCCGTAAAAGCAAAATACAATAAAAATTATTGCGTACTCACTCAACACTCTGTACCGCATTTTCAAACAAGTGAAACGAATGTGTATCTCTTTTACCTAGTGCGTTTGCATGCATGTAAAAATAGTTCAAATGTATAAAACATATTCAACCTCATCTCACCTCACACCTACGCGATCAATCAATATTGGAGCACCTGATTTTTTTTCTTTTTTCACATTTCAAAATGTAATGTATGTTTGGTCCTTTCACTCTGATGGTCAAAATCATTCAATTTCCAAATACGTAATTGGGTTCATTCATTGTTCATTATTCCCTTTTCCCTTTGAAAAGAAGTAACATTCTACATTTCTATTTCTACAAATTACAATCCTCAATTACAAAAAAAAAATCATCGATCGGTCGGTCGTTTCATTTATTTTATATTATTTTTTATTTTATTTATCAATTTAATTTTCATTCAATACGCAATTCGCATCTTTGCAAACAACCCAATACTGAATAATACGATATACATAAACGCCAGCCGCTATCCAATCCAGTTGACGTGTATTTCAATTGATTGAAGCCAGAAAAATAGCAGCCCAGTCTGGAACGATCGAAAAACCACCAATGAGGCATATCGTGCTCGTGCACAGGAAATAAATAATGGCTTAGTTCATCGTTTTTTTTTTACTTATAGTTTTTTTGTCTTAAAATAAAAGTGTAAAATAATCCGTGGATTGAATTGCTAATTGTAAAATTGTATAATATATAATATTGTGCACACAAGTTTCACCAATGTGTGTATAGGAATTTGATAAACTATTTTAAAGTGAAACGCCCGCGTGCATAAAATTGTTGTTGTTTTGCAAAATTGAAATACAGATTTATAATAAAAAATTGTTAATAAAGATTTAGAAATAATAAAATCGATAAAACGAGCAATTGATTTTTCATCAAAAAAAAAATATTGTGCAGGGCAAGGTAATTATTGTATAGCATGATAGCATGTTTGTATGTATGGATGGATGTATGGTGGGATGTTTTCAGTGTGTGAATGCGTGAGTGTGTGTATATTGATTTACATCCAAAAAGTTGGATATTTAAAATTACTAGTTGCTAGTTTTGTTCAATATTTACACTAAATGTGCATATTTTATGAATGCCATAACACTTTGTTTTAAAATTGGATTCGTTTTAGTTAAATGCATTTTGCCTAGATTTCTTCAACATATTAATAACAATCGAAAATCTATCCATAAAACCACACACATTCACACATTTATATATATATGCACGATTGCACGGTGCCATTTGTTGCCCGCCCACCATATTGAATTGCTTTTTTTCCAATATTTTCTAAAAATGTACGTCACTTTTTCAGTAATCTTATCATATAGTGATTTGCACGTAATTTATACGATACAGTATAAAATTAAGAAAATGAACGGCTATAGATGGGTTTTATTTTATCAGTAATAATATTCCAGCATTCCAATTTCTAGTTGGTGTTAAAAATATATAACACAAACACACACATTAATATACATATTATATATATAGATTTGTTTGAGTTATTTACTGTATTGTACACTCTGTATCTACTATGGTCATGATTCCCATTTACTTGCAATTGAAATGTATAAATGCGCAATTTAATGTATATTTGTTTTTGTAAATATAAAGGAATTTCAGGTGATAGCGATGCAATAAATTTTACATTTATTCATGAAAGATGATCAGAACACCCTATAATGACAATATTACGACCTTTCCCTTCACATGTTTCAGTTTGCATATATATATTTAAATAATAAAAGATAAAAAATTTGTATCTGCCTGTGTATGTATTTAAATAGTATAGTGTTAGTACCTTTCTGTTTAATTCATTTCTTAAAACACGTTCATTAATCATGAAGAACAGTATCACATTCAAAAATCAATGATTGTTAAACAATTGTACGCGGACCCATATATTTTAGGGAAATGTGCGCCGTGCGTCCGCTACACTATTGTAATAGATTTATAAGAGATTCATATTTACAATCGGAAGCAGGAGCAAGCCCGTTTTACTGCATGCAAATTCATTTAACAATATATAGGGTCCTACAACTTGATTCGTATATGTATAAATGGTTTTTCGGTATTTAAAGACACATATGTTAGCCCATTTTGAAATCGCCTGAATAACATATTTGCCACAGTAACTAATTATATTATTGAAAAGCAAATATATTGTAATTGATCGGTTCATTCAATATATCTCATATCTCATTCCTTTTTTTCGTATAATATTTTATACTTTATTATGTTACTATATTAGATTAATAGATATTAAAATGAAAAATAAATACATCGATTAAAAATCGTAATAATAGTATATCATTTTTATTATATTATACATTTTACCTGTTTCTTTTTTATTTTGTTATTCATCAAAAAGACAAATAATAAATATTTATTTTTAATTTTGATATTGATTCCTACCACTTATGCACAACAGGGGTTTTTAATATTTTTTCTATCCCATTAATTTCTTTGAAATCGATATGCTTTAAAAAGAATCGCTATAAAATCCTGGGAATAAAAATGATAAAAAAAGCATTAGAATATGATTATGAAATTGGACATAAATATCCGGTATTATAAAAGTTAAAAAAAAATACAAATATTTTGTTTCCACAAATATTATATTGTACCTGAATTCAATCAATATCTTTCGCGACCCATAGTTTAAAAAGTGCTGATCATTTTTAGAATATGTACATAAGTTGTTATGTCCATAATAATGACATACTCAAATCATACACAATACAAAATATTTACATAATAAAAGAAAAATATACGATATCATATAACCGCTACCATAAAATGTTTGTATATGTTATTATTGCAATATTGGTAAATTATTGATAATTTATATTAT
The DNA here is from genome assembly GCA_958336335.1 of Dilophus febrilis. Taxonomy (NCBI): domain Eukaryota; kingdom Metazoa; phylum Arthropoda; class Insecta; order Diptera; family Bibionidae; genus Dilophus; species Dilophus febrilis. Next base: position 50,780,549 of record OY284468.1, read on the forward strand.
ATTATGTATTTGTACTAAAAAAAATTGGCAATTTTGTAAAGCATACGAATGATTTCGGATTTACCTAAACATTTAATTTATATTTTTATACACAATCACCTTGTTTGAACTAAGACAAGGTTGAATAATTTCATAATCGTTAGATGCATTCAATCATTAAATGTTGATAGATCATAGTTTTAGGAAGTATTTTCTTTTGCTACAATTTATTTTCATATCAATATAATTTTTTTCAAAAGTAATTCATTGTATTAATAATATGTTAATAATTATATTTATAGATTTTACAATATACAGATACATAATTTGCGAACACATTTGTAGATTATTTTGAATACATTATGACTTTATGGGAGCAAATTACGGCTCAGCCAGGTTTTGACCGCTTGCAAAAAAATTATAATGAGACGTTTCCGTTGGAAGTGCGATATGTGTGCGCCAAATGGATTGAAGACAAAATTTTACCGGAATTGATATACAATGATATAAATGATCCGCAAATTGAGCTGCGTGCCGCTAATTTCATGTCGTCGTTAATACAAGAGGTGGAACAAGAAAAAAATAAATTGGGAAAACCTGAGGAATTCCCATTAAAATGTCGGCTGGATGAAGCTGTAAAAAATTTCACACAAACATTGTATCATCCACTGACACCATATCGTCAGATATGTGACGCTTTATTATTTGAAAAACAATATATGGATAATATTGTTCTCAATCCACATTATGTGTTAATTGACGATGAAGCATCCGTTATATATAATCAATTAAAAGTTATTCGTACTCTTGTACATAACAACAACGAAACAACAGCTCGAGTAAAACAGTTGTTGGAGAATTATATGTTACAATGTACAGAGTATAATAAACAAATCCAGACCATAAATGCAGATGCGGAAAAAGAAAGAGTTTTAAATGATCTGGCCACTAAATTCCGAACGCTATTAGCAGATGTCAATGCTAAACTAGAACAGGTGTTACAAGGAATACGACAAGTTATTGCCTTGGTCGGCGAAGTTCAAACAGCAGTAATTCACGTACGTCTTGGCAGCTGGCAAAAGGAACAGGCTGCCGCTGGTAATGGGGGTCCATTTAGTACCAATTCATTATCGGATATTCAAACGTGGTTTGAAGATCTAGCTGAATTGGTATGGGCTACTCGTACAACCATTGATACAATAAAGCTAAGAACACTGAATCACCCGCACGTCGATCCTAAATACATTGAGTATTTTGATATATCACATCGCAATATAACAAATCTCTTACAATACTTAATTGTATCTGGATTTATTGTGGAAAAGCAACCACCGCAGGTGATGAAAACTCACACAAGGTATTTTTGTTTAATTTCATTTAATTACATTGTATGTATGCTAAGAATAATGACGATTTATTAATTGATTTTATAGATTTGGTGCAACTGTTCGTTTATTAACCACGAATATAAGCATACATTTAAATAATCCCGTGGTGCAAGTGTCAATTTTAAGTGAACAACAGGCACAAGCCCAACAGAAAAATCACAATACCCCGTTATCTGAGACCTCCGGAGAAATATTGAATAACAGCGGTAATTTGGAATTGCAACAAACATCCCGCCAGTTGATTTGCAATTTTAGGTATAAAATAATTGTCAAACAAAAATAATGAGAAATTTAAAAGAACTGTACAAAACATGCATAAATTAATTCATTTTATTTAAATGTTTTTTTATATTACAGAAATATGCAATTAAAAAAAATAAAGCGTGCCGAAAAGAAAGGCACCGAAAGTGTTATGGATGAAAAGTTTTCTTTGCTTTTCCAAGCAAAATTTCAAAGCGGAGACATGCAACTAAATGTAAGTTGAATTCGTTTTCTATTTTGCTTTTTAATGTTTTCATGATTCATCATTTTTTATATCAATATGTTAAAATAAATGGTATTAGGTATGGGTTATGTCATTACCTGTTGTAGTAATTGTACATGGTAATCAAGAACCACAATCGTGGGCAACCATTACATGGGATAATGCGTTTTCAGATGTCAGTCGTATACCGTTTGAAGTGGTTGATCGTGTCGTATGGTCATCAATGGCGCATGCATTAAATGTCAAATTTACATCACAAACGGGACGCTGTTTAACCACTGATAATGTGTATTATTTATGTGAAAAACTATTTAGGTCGCCAATAACATATAATCCAGAGGAACGTATCGTTGGGTGGTCCCAATTTTGTAAGGAAACGTTACCCGAACGTAATTTTACATTTTGGGATTGGTTTTATGCTGTTATGAAGTTAACTCGCGATCAATTACGTGGTCCATGGTGTGACAATTTAATCATTGGATTTATTACTAAAAAACAAACTGAAGATATGTTAAAAAAATGCGCAACTGGTACATTTCTATTGCGCTTTTCGGATAGTGAATTGGGTAAAAAAAATATTTATGAAAACATTTATTTTTTGTTTTTCAAAATTCCATTAAGTTGATGTTAACTTAATTGTATATATACATTAAAATTATAAAACAGGAGGTATAACAATAGCATGGGTTAAACAAGGTTTAACCGAACCACAAATTGTAATGTTGCAACCATTCGCTAATAAAGATTTTGCTATACGTTCACTTAGCGATCGAATTCAGGATTTACCTCAGTGTGTGTATTTATATCCGGATATTCCAAAGGATCAAGCATTTGGAAAATACTATACACCAATTGGTGGTACATTTCATTTCTTTTTATTTATTCATTTTTAGAATTTGTATATTTGTATATTTGTTATTTTAAGGTTTTTTTTTTATTATTCTTAACTGCAGAAACTACTTGCCATAATGGATATGTTAAACATACATTAAAAGCCGTACCAGCTGAAATTCAACCCGGATATCCATTATCGCCAATGAATAATAATAATGGTTGGCCATCACCAGATAATACAACTCGAGATACGGCATCTGTCACCAGGTATGTAGTGTTTTTTTTTTCATTCGTTATGGGTGTTTAGTATTCATGTTCCAATTTACAATTCTTATTATTAAATATTGGTAAATGTGAAATATTTTCATAAACATTTTAAGAAGACAGAATATATTATATTTTTGCTGAATGTTTGTATGATAATAATAATTTGTTTTTTTTTTGCTCTGCATCATTACTAATACATAACAATAATAATAATAATTTGTTTGTGTATTATTCTGAATGAAAATCAATGTATATCTATATTTTCTTTTTAACATTACCGTATATTTAATACATATACAAGGCCTAAAAAAAAATAATATATGTATATTTTTATGAGATTGGACATTATTATCTTTTTGGATGTGTTGGTTATGCTCTGGTGGCAATTAAAAATGGTTTTGCATTAAAATAAAAAGCATTATTCAATTTTGTTTGTTGTGTTATCGTTTATGTTTATTTTATATGATGATGTGAAAATATTTCTATATTTTGTATATCAGATGATTTTAATTAAGATTATTTACGTGGGATGTAAAAAAAAATAAGAAAATGATGCACAAGGAGGAATTTTCTTCTTTTTTTTTGTTACCATTATATAAATAAATGAAAATCAATAGAACAATATATTTCAATTGAATACATATTTTTTTTATACCACATATTTATAAATTACATACGAATATATATTTATATTATATTGTTTGCTAATTGCTGCTAAAACAACATTATACTAATCCATATTATTCTATTCCAGTTATCGAAATGTAATGGAACTTTCAAAATATCATGAATTGAATTAACTGAATTGTATTGCATAAAAGTTATTCAAATTTTTTTTGTAATTATAATTGTTATTTGATTGATGCTTATTGATATAATCGTCTATAACATCTATAAGAATAAAAGATAAAATGTGATTTATATATATCATATATTTGATAATTTCCATTTTTTTTTTGTGGAAGTTACCCAATAATATTTGTATCATCGTTTATCTGCTATTTAAATATATATATATATATATATATATCTAATATCTTATTAGCCACCAATTTTTTTTTTTGATTTTATTTTAGTGTTCATTTTTATGCAACAAAAATTATCGTATAAATTGTATCTTTATTTTAAAAAAATATTTACAATTTGGTAAAATACATTGAATTGATTTGAGTGCATGTACGTAAATATTATATTTTATAAAAAATTCTATGTGTTGTTGTTATTAGTTAATTGTTTAATTTTCATTTCTCTATTTATATACATATATATATTTATTAACTATGTGGAAAAAATTGTGATCGTTCTAAATACTCTATACTATATAATATTTAATCTTTTCTTCAGCTATTTAAGGTTAATTTTATTTATGATTTTGTTGATTTTTATTTTAAAACTTTTGAGATATGGCTTTTATTTTAAAATGATGATGTTTATAGAGATACATACATTTTAATATAAAAGTACACGATAAAAAAAAATTAATCTGAGGTTTGTTAACTAAATAAAATCAATTTCATATGTATATTTGTGTATAGATATGTATATCTATATATTTAGAAGACGGTGTTATAAATTTATATTTAGAAAGAAAATTATTACTATTATTTATGTGTACAACCATAAACCAATGACAAGTTCCCATGTGATTTTTGTAAAATATTTTTAATTAATAATCAATCCCTATTAATTATATGCGAACAATGTTTACATTTGTTATAATTTATAGATGTCATCTTCAATATGAACAATTATACCATCAATTTGACGTATCATCAACGATATATTAATATTATTATATATATTTTTTAATATTGTGCATCGTAAATACTTCAATTATTATAAAATTATTTTGATTTTTCTATTTGCCTGTCGTATATATATATATATATAATATAGATATAGACTTACCTGCCATAAGATATATAGATAGATATAATATATATTTTGGATTTTTTGACAAAAGAAATAGATAATGAATTATTTATTTAATATTCGTATTTTATCATTTTGTAGCTGCATTAATACTTCAATCTTTAATTTATATTCCTTTCTTTTTTCTTTATTTTTTTTTAAATGAATTTCGATATCATAAATAGTTATTATATTGTATGCTGTAGTCTTATTTATTTGTATGTATATTTTATTTTTAATCATGTTATAAACATTTTTTTTTAATTATCTAAAGATTAATTATATTATTATATATGCGGACTTATATTTTAGAATATCAATTTCAAATATATATATTTTTAAATACAATCTGTTAAAAGTGCTGATAAATATCATTCATTTAGTTATTTAAAAAAAAAACAAAAAAATTCCCTACAATTTTTACCAAACTTATTATTCATTTACGCGATTGATAATATTTTATTATTTATAACGTTGATATCATGTCGTATTGACTTATTGATAAATGATGGTTGTATATTACGTCGATTACCGATTAGCAAAAAATAAATATGCGATACCGGATGTTTAATTTGGAAAGGACTATTGAATTTGAATTGATGATGATAATAATAATAATAATAATAAAGTTGATGAGGTTTCAATAAAATTGGTGATATTTAATTAAGTAGAAAAGAGGTGATAGTAATTTTGAATCAATATGCTGATGCGGTTAGGTAACCAACGATAACAAATTTTCCGTTTTAATTATTGTGACTTTTTTTTATATAGTTTTCCCGTAGTCCATTTTAAATTAGTGTATAGTTTTCTAGAAGAATGTTAAAACAAATTGTTTGCTATATAGCATTTATAGCACGAGTGAATGGGTTTTGTGTGAATTTAAGTATTTACGAGGAATTTATAATAATTAAAGGGTATACATTAGTAAAATTTTCTACAAAAAAAATAAAACCACCCATTAGTAAAAGACTGACAAAAATTACAAATTAATATAAATTGTATTTATTAAAAAAGAATAGAAAATGTTAATTTTTATAACTATAAAAAATAAAAACGTTATCGTTTTATTATCCATATAATATGATCATGGTTAATTGGAAAAATTTAAACGTGGCCAATATTTGTGGAGAAAAATTATAAAACTTTGTTTTATAGATTCCGCAGTTGGAGTTTTGATTATTTTGTTTATGAGTATTATTAACGTGTTGGTGATGATGATTACTTTATACTACTACTATACTGCAACATTTGAATTAAGTAAATTTTGAACTGTAAGTCATCGTCATCACCTCATTTAAAAACGGAATTAAAAGTTTTACGTTATTTTTTATGAAATTGTAATATAATCAACAAAAAAATTTATATAAATAGATATTTCTTAGAAAGCATGATGTTATATTGTATATATATTGTTTTTTTAAGACTGGCTGTTGCTGTTACAATTGATGGTAGATTTAAAAATAGATTTCATTTTTTGTAGTTAATGTTTTTTTTATATATATATATATATATATTAGGTATTTTGATTATAGTCTATATATATATATATTTATATATAATTTTATTGGTTTTTAAATTATATTATAATTTTTGGGTTTTATTTATTTTTATTTATTCTTTATAAATATTATAGTTTTTACAATACATCTATGAATGGAAACGAAAATGCTGATGCTACTGATTTTGCAATGCTTGATGATTTAGACATCTATCAGTAAATTATAAATAACGTAATTTAAAAATTAAAAAAAAACCATTGGTGGAATATTTTGTGCTTATATTTACAAGTATATCGATTTTTAAAACTTGAAAATATCTTGAAAAACAAAACCATTTTTGGTTGAACCAAAAAATAAAAACAAAAAATAATATTTGAATATAGTTGGTAAAAAACATATACACGGTAAAAAAGCCTTCATGCTTTTTTGTATTCTTTGTATTAAGAACAAATTAAGGGATTGATTGTATATAATGTTACATACATTTTTTTTGTTTAACTTTAAACCGTTCATTTTTTATTATGAGTTTTTATTTTTATATTGAAAGAACAACCCTTTTACGCCCCAATAAACTATTTTATTACAATTGACATTTACAATAAAGTCCTTGGATTGATTGAAAGATTTTAATATGATTTGTAATAAATTCTAAAATTATTATTATAATTTTAAAACCAATTGTTTTAATAAACAATATTTTAATATGATACAATAACAATTTTTAATTCACTTAATTTATTTCGTTTTTGTTTTTTTTAATGTAATATTTAATAATTGTTTGGTATTAAGCACAAAATTTATTTCAATTTGATTTTATAAATGAATTGAAAAAATGGTTAAAATGTTTTATATAAACATGAATTAAATCTATCAATTAACGGTCCGTTCAGTCGTGGGCAGTGGATTTATTTTTTTGATTATATATCATTCTGTATCAAAATCCATGGGTTAAACAAGGTGCCCGTTGTCCACGACTGACAGGTGGATTAATTTATTGGATTTTCTCTATATGTTTCATTTGAAAATAATTTTTTTTTTTTTTTTCGAGATATTTCATGTTTTTTTAAACGAATGAAAATGTAAGTGCTTAGTATTTTAAACCTTTAGAACCCGTTAAATATGCATGCGATTTATCGTAGTTTTATGGAGGTAGTAGATAAAAAACACTTATTAAGTACCTTTTTTTTCTTGATATTGTTATGAAATAATCAACGATTATAAATATAAAATAAAACTCGAACAGTACAACTTTTTTTTTTTGATATATTAAAAAAATATTTACAAATAACGTAAAAAATTCAATCAAAATTTTAAATAATTTAACAGCGCGACTATATGGTACTTTTCTTGATATTGTTATGAAATAATCAACGATTATAAATATAAAATAAAACTCGAACAGTACAACTTTTTTTTTTTGATATATTAAAAAAATATTTACAAATAACGTAAAAAATTCAATCAAAATTTTAAATAATTTAACAGCGCGACTATATGGTACTTTTAATGAGGTTTTTTTTTTATCTCAATTCAAGAACAATATAAAAATGTAATATGCTAAGAATTAATTTATAGAAAAAAAAATATACAAAACAAAAGTGTATATTATATTAAGTTCAAGCTAATAATAACCAATCGTACATAGATGATTATATACGATGAGGGAGGGAGGTCAATACGTGTGTTTAATTTTTAAGAATATTATGTAATTTTTTAAAAAATTTGTCAAATATTTATTTTGTTTGTTTTTTTTTTTTAAATAAATATAAATTATATAATTATATGTAAAAAAAAAAAAAAAAAAAAGCAAAGAATGGTAAATTCATGACATGAATTGTATTTGATTTAAATATTGATGTGTGTGATGAATTTCGTATAATTCATCATTTTATAACATATATAGTTTTGTTTGTGTGAAACCCCAATATTTTAATATATTTTAGTGTCTCGCTTAAAGTATATTATTAATTAAGAAATCTATATACAATAAATTGCTTTTATTTTAATGTTTCCATACGAAATTAACAAAAAATAATAATATAAATTCACAATAAAATGAAATGTTTAATTTTATAAGTATATAAACTTTAATTAAAATTAAAAATAAATAATATTAAAGTTTATAACATATTTAGAGTGAGTATTCTTATAAAATCTTTGAAAATACAAGTAACTTTTATAAAATTAAAAAAAATTAAAAAAAGAATAAATAATCTAAAATTTTAATTAAGCACATAGTTGCGGGAGGTAGTATGATAATGATAATAAATAATACTATTATATTTCGAACAAAAAAAAAAATGATCTCCAATGAAAAGGAAAATTACTTATATTGATTTTGTTATATTATATTAATAATCTTTTTAAAATAAATACTTCTTTTTTTTTTTGCTAAACAATTAAACAATTTTGGAAGTCCAGTAGTTTATTTTATTTTTTTAGTTTCTAATCAGTTTTATTAAAATACAAAAATTGTCCTTAGCTTATAAGATTTAAAATATTAATTTGTAATTATTCTTATTATTATTAAAAAAAAAAACAAAAAAACTAATGACAACGATAAGAACCAAAAATGCCAATTGAATTTATATGATGTAAATAACGATGAAATGATATTACCTGAAAACAAAAAAAAGACCTGATAGTATTGGAAAATGGGAAGTTTGCAATAGAAAAATTACATTAGATATTTTAAATAACAATTGCTATTGAACTCCAAATCACTTATATAGTCAGTAATAACATTTAAATAATATCATGATATCCCATAATTAAATAATCCGTTTTTTTATTAAACAATTTATATATCAATATGGTTTTTTTCTCTATAAGGGTAAAAACCAGGGTTTAAGATGAATTTTTATCAATTTGGCAAACAAATTCAGTTAAAAAAAATAAACTAACCCCTCTTTTTTTTTTATAAAACAATTTACTTAATTTAAAATATTAATTTTGTTTAAAAATTAATGTTAGACTGATTTTTTTTTTCAAAATTTTAATACAAATTTAATTAAAAGTGTTGGAAAGTTTTCTAAACCAAACTGCACTTGAAATTCATTTGCCAGCTCTTCCATCACATTTGAATTCCATCATCAGTTATACTGATTTTTTTTCATGGTGTGAAATTATATTGTTCTGAAACAAAATTTTTTAATTAAAAAAAAAATAATAAAATAAATAACCCATACTACCTCCTTTGTTCTTTTTTTTTGTTTGGTTTTTTTTTTTAATATAACATTTAAAAGAAAAATAAAAGATTCAAATAATTTCGGTTGTATATTAAGGATGTTAAGGAAGGAAAAAAAAGAAAGAAAATAATGCAATAAATACTGAATGCTGATTAAAAAATGATTTATTTAAAAGAAATTGATCAATTAATTTTTTATTTTTGTAAATATAAAATTAAAGAAAAAAACCAATAATAAAAAATATTCAATTTCAAACGAATAGAATATTATTATTGTATGGTTTTTTGTTTATATTATTTTTTTTTAATTTACTTAAATCTATGTTAAATATAAGAATTATGGAAAATTAAAAAAAAAGAAGAAAATGAAATATTTCTATATGGATAATTTTTTTTTTACAAATGAATGAATGACATTATCTATTCTATATTGTTGTTAACATAAAAAATAAAATAATATATTAAAGTTTTTTCTATAAATGCTAAAATCAAAATGAAAATTTATTTTATATATGATAAATAATGTTTATTTTTTTTCTTCTTTTTTTGGTGCCATACAATTAGTTTTTTTTTATTAATTTGTTATAAATAAAAAAGATTTGAAATATAATTTCAAATTGTTTTAATTGCTTTTTTTTTTATTTGAAATTTTATGAATAAATGAAATTATTAATAAACGTTATAAAAATAATATATATATATATATCGATTAAATAATTAATTTCGAGTATATCGATTAAGTAATAAAAATAAATATATGTTAAATGTATATATATAAAAATAAAGTAATTGAATTAAAAATAAATAAATGTCTTTACCATATATTAATATATATATATATATATAGTCAATATAATATATAATAACATTAATAAAAATGGTAATACAAAATATATAATGAATGTTTTAACAATTATAAGAGAAAAATATAATTATATAATTTTTACATAATTTTTTTTAAAATTTAACGAATAAGAAGTAAATTACGACAAATGTTATTTGGTTTTATTTTCTATATAAAACAAAATATGATTTATATAAAAAGTATTTAATTAATACAAAAAAAAAATAATAGATTTGAAATATAACAATGTATTTTGACTACGCACAGTTTTCTTCTTGCTTAACTATATAAAATAAATGTCCAATATTTGGGATAAATAATAATGATAAAACATATTTCTATATTTAATATAAATATACAAAAACGAAAAAGGAAACATTAATTAAAAGTATATTAACAAAAAAAAATTATTTACGGTATTGAATTACACTTTATAATATCGAAATTTTATCATTCATCAATTGTGTTGATAATAAACTATTTTTTTTTCTTGTCTTTTAGAATAGTGAATGTAATTAACTTTTCTATTTAATCATTCATAAATAAATAATTATAAATGTATGTCAAAAATAAAATTTATATATACCATTAAAATTATATAAATAATTGTGTTTAATGTTCATTTATTTAATCGGGGTATGAAAATAAAAATTTTAAATATTTCAAAATATATTCTATAATAAAACCTTAAATTCATTAAATAAATACGTAATTACGTACTAGCAAATACGTAACAAACTTGTATTTATTTTTTTAATCACATTTTGACAGTTGTGACATTTATTTACAATTTTGTGTTTGTGTTGTTGTTTAATATTTGTAAACAAACAAAATTTATTTTTTATTTTGTTTGTTGCTTTTTTTTTGTGGGGATTCATAAATTAATTTTTATTAGCAAATGTGCTTTATTATTTTTATATTTAATTAAAAGAATTAAATAATCATCAAATCTAAATAATAATAAAAAAAAAATGAAATTTCGTGCACTTATCACCGAAGATAGTTCAATGAAAGAATTATTGTATATCGTCCAGACAATGTCCAAGATTACTAAAGATATTATACTACACATATTACCGGATAAATTGATAATAATTGGTACAGAAAATATAAGTAAATCGGTACCGTTCACATGGTGTTCCATTGAAAAATCCACATATTTTATAGAATATAATATGGATGGTGTTAATGGGGAATACAATCAAATATATTTATCGGTTACCGCAAATAAATTGTTAAATGGATTCATTCAAATTCAAAAAAGTACACCAAGTCGTATTAAAATGAAATTATCAAATAAACAATTTCCATGTTTAACAATTCAAATAACAATACCGTTAATTGTATCGGCGGATAATCGTGAAATTGTACATGATGTTCCGGTAACCGTGATACCGGTACGCGATTGGAATGAATTTAAAATACCAATATTACCATATTTTGATAATACGATAACATTGCCATCGTTGCGTTCCCTACGAAATTTAATTGATAAAATCAAAAATTTTTCATCGATTTTAACAATATATGAAAATTGTAATACATTAGATGAGGCTGGTCGGGGATCCGGTGGTAGTTTATCAATTGTCATCGAAACCGATTCGGCAACGGTAACCAATAATTATCGTAATCTATATGTTCAACATCATCGTAATAATACGATTGATTCCAATCAACAACGATTAGATAGCGAAGAAATGGATTTAGATAAAATGGAAATTTCGTGTAAAGTAAGTAGTAAAATTTTGGCAACATTTTTATCCAGTAATCAATTTTTAAATGTAAATATGTTTTGTAATATTGCACAAGATCATCTATTGAATATATTTTTAAATATTCGTGATACAGTTAAATTAAATTGTTGTATATTAGCTATTTCTGATGATTAAAGTAAATATATATATTTATTAAATGTAATTATTTTATCATTTAAAACAAAAAAAAACCCCTATTAAATCTGTGTCAGAGAACATTGTCCATATGAATACTCTTGAAGAAAATCTAAAAACCACTTTATACACAAAAAATACTAACTTTGTTTTTAAAGATTTCATAAAATTATATTAATTATGTGTACAATACTCTATATACTAATAAGATTCAATTATAAATAATCAATTAAAATATAAATTGTATCACAACGAATAAATTAACAATAATGGAATATAAAATAACACAAATCATAAATCACACTTTCACTATTTATTATATAATATTTATTGTAAACAGCAATGTTTTTCTTCATTTTTTATATTATCAGGTGAAATTTTTGATTTTACACATTCGGCTTGATTCATCCAATCCAATGCCTAAAATCAAATTAAAGTAATAGTTGTTAAAATTAAAAACATTTCTACTACAAACCTGTTTATGTAATAATTCCTTTCGATGTCCTTTAGGTTCTTTACTCATATGTGGAACTAGAATACCAAGTGCTTCTGTATAGTGTTCTAAGGCTGTTTTTAAATTATTTGTACGGACAAAGGAATCTCCCAAATGGCCATTATCTAATGCAGTTTGTAGATGAGGTGATGAATTACATAAATCATCTAAATATATATAAAAAAAACATTCTCTATTAATTAATTCAAAGATAAAAATTGATTATTTTGTTATTATATTTTACATAATATCTGATAGTCTTCCGTTGGTTTTAAAACTTGACTATTTATGGGGAGTAAATTTAAATGTTTACAATTTTCCATTGTGTTTGATGGTATGTCTGATGATTTTGACTTAGATGATGATGATGTTAATGAGGATGCTTTTGATTTGGTTACAATCTCGCAAACACCATCGTCACACAAACCTTTTAATTCCTCTATACGTTTACGATAAATTAGTATTTTCGATAATATTTCCATATCGGTTTTAGCATCCACTTCAATTTGTTCCAAGGAATTTACAGCTTGACAGTATAAACGATACGCACTATCATAGTTTCCTTCATTATCATCATCAACTGCTTGTCTCAATAAAAGTGTTATGCATTTCATTTCCTAATTTTTTGATAATTTAATAAATAAAAAATTTTAAGATGGAAAACAATAACATGATGATGATTTACTTACATCCGAGGTCATCGATTTATTCACTAAATTTAAAAATGGATGTGAAAAAAATTCGGTAAATGTTATACGTTTTTTCGGATCACTTATTAATAGTTTTTTTAAAATATCTTTGCATGAATTCGATATGGGTGTTGTACACACAACATGATCAATATCAATTTTTTCTTGATTTTTAACTTTTAACAAAACTTCCTCAAGCGTTTTTGAACGATATGGTGCATGACCAAATATACATTCATATAATATTACGCCTATACTCCATAAATCGGCAGTTGTATTATAGCAATTTTTTAACAGAATTTCTGGTGCCATATAAAGTGGTGATCCTTTAATAACTGTATTATCTTCACCATGATTTAAAAATTGTGCAAATCTAATTATAAATAATATTCAGTTGCTATTTTTACTAATATCATTTTGCAGTTACAATTCCGAATCTTTCTTACCCAAAATCTGCTATTTTTAACGTAAGTTGTTGTGTTTTTTTTAACAATAAATTATGTGGTTTTAAATCAAAATGACCAATATTTTTTTCATGCATATATTTTAAAGCGTATGCCAATTGTTTCATAAAATATTGACATGTTGTTTCTGGTAATTTATGATGTTTTTTAATATATGTATAAAGATTTCCATCGCTACAAAGTTCCATTATAATATAAATATATCTGTAAAATTAAAATTTGTTGTAATTATTGTTATTATAAAAGAGCTATTTGAGGGTTCCTGCCTGTCTAATATGTACACAAAAACTTACTTGCCATCGAATCGAAAATCGATCATTTCCACAATATTAGGATGTTTTAATTTTTTTAACACCTGTATTTCACTGAAAACATTCTCTAATAGTGATTCTGATAAACGTGATCGTTGTATACATTTAATGGCCACATATTCTTTTGTAATCTACTTTATATTTTGATCGAATTAATTATTAAAAATTATTAAAAAAAATATATATAATTCATTAACTATATATTGATTATTTAATTAGATATATATTTGTTTTCAATTACCTTATGACGAGCTCGACGTACAAATGAAAAACTGCCTTGACCAATCGATTCAAATAAATCGTAATCATTTACATGATTACAATTCATGTCGCAGACGTATATTTACAATATTAAGGAATAATTATTTGCAATATTAAATTAATTAATTGATTAATTAATTTATCTACAGGCAATAAATTGATTTGTTTTGTAAATAAAGAAAAAAAACACACAAAAATGATTGCAGCTTGAAACCAAATCAAAACAAATAGATTTGTCAAAATTTTTGCCATGATTACCAACATCAACATACTAAAATTACTGCGCTATATTATTTCACTCATTGAATGTCAAATAACTTATTGGCAACATTGCATAATGCATATACAAATTCGTAAAATATATTTTTATTTTTGAATTTAACGACGTGTTTTGTTTATATTTTGGTATTTTGTATTTTTGAAGATAATCAAACAATTTTATTTATTATATAAACATTTTGCTATTAACCGTATTAATTAATAATTATTTAAATTAAATTAATAAAATAATGGATGAAAAAAGTGAATATGAAATACAACATTTTGGCTTTTCTGTAAACACCATACAAAATGAAAGTGAGTTGTTTTGACCCATTAATGCATTTGTTTAATGATAGTTGATCGAATTTTGAACATAATCGAATTAATCATTCACGTTAGATAAAGCAATGATAAAGAAAAAATTGGAAACGGTTACCAAAATTTGTGTGGAAAATATGATAAACAATTTACAACCATCGCCGGGAATCTCACATGAATTACGCTGTAGTGCTGGACATGTAACAAAAAATATTTTTGAATCGGTTAAAAATAATTTAAAAGAATTTGATAGTCTATTTGAAAAATATTTTACAATACCTGAAAATGTTTTATTACCACAAGATCATAATCATAAAAATCCTAACGTTGAACATACAGAAATTGAACGATTACAAAAATTGGAATCAATGAAAAAATATTACGAACAGGTAAATTTTACATAAATATATATTTTATATTTTATATAATTATTCTTACAATAAAAACACGTTGATTATTTAAAAAATCATTTTATTGTATGGTTTAAATTTTGCGTTTAGAATTTTCTATTGTACAATCAAGTAATTAATGAATTGGCAATCTATAAACAACATTTTAATGACAATGACCGGAATGAACATCAAATTATTCAAGAAATAGAAAATCTTTTATCAAATAATTTAGAAGAAGAAGACATCAGTGTGGCTGTGAAAAAATTAGAGGATATTTCAAAAGGCGAAGATGTTATGTTGTATTTATCAAAGTATAATCATCGTAATAATTAAAGTGTATATTGTCTAATAATTCGTATCGCCACTTCTGCATGCATACACACAAAACACAACACACACGACGCTTTATACTATATATATATATAATCTAAAAACACTATATACAATAATAATATATCTATATATATTTTTAAACGTAAAAGATGTGTATTTTTAAAATAGTTTGCATTATATAAATAGCTTTTTATTTTATTTAAATTTATAAATCATGGATTTCTCGCGATATGTGTATTTTCTGTTGTTTTTATAAATTCAATTATTGAAAAGAAGCAAAAGATTCACATCTCATACAGTGCATTGGCGCAGACGCACATTCAAATATATTTTCACGTCAAATTTATTTTTAGAACCATAAAAGAAAAAATAAAAATTCCAACATTTTCTTTGCTCGCACATGAAAATGAAAATGAAAAAACAAAGTATTCTTTCTTTTTTTTTATATGAATGTAATTTTCATTAAATTCAATGGCCGGTTCATCGCTTATGTGAAAACACGTGGAAAATTATAAAGAAAATTATTTTCCTGTTCTAAAATCGAGTTTTTAATTTGTGTGAATAAACAAAGTAAATAAATTTAAAAAAAAAAAGCCAAAGGATTATTTCAATAAGTTCTAAAAGCAGCAACTATGAATCAGGAAAAATTAAAAAAGTTACAGGCACAGGTTCGTATTGGTGGTAAAGGATCAGCACGCCGAAAGAAGAAAGTTGTGCATCAAACTGCGGCTACTGATGATAAAAAATTACATTCATCATTAAAGAAATTGTCTGTAAATACAATACCGGGCATTGAAGAAGTTAATATGATTAAAAACGATGGTACTGTTATACATTTTAATAATCCAAAGGCACAAGCCTCTCTATCAGCAAATACATTTGCAATTATGGGTCATGGTGATACAAAACAGGTAAGCTTTATTATACAATGTTAAAATCAATTTGTATGGTTTTCATTCACATAACTATATAATAATATGTATATATATATGTTCATAATATCGTGTCATTGCAATCCTATTGAATAATAGTATAACCATTTTATATATTTTATTATTTTGTAGATTTCCGAAATGTTACCGGGAATTTTACATCAATTAGGACCGGAAGGCTTAAACCAATTAAAACGACTTGCTAATGCTTCCGTTGGTAGTAAGCTATTAAGCAGCCTTGTTGAAGAAGATGATGATGTTCCGAATTTGATTGATAATTTTGACGAAGTATCACAAAAGGAAATCAACGAACATGATAAAGTTAAATATGTAGAAATGATCCCTGAAGATCATATTTTATCAGCATTTGAACCCCCATCTGGTGCAATCGATAGTGATGATATTAAAGATAAATCATTGAATCAAAGTGGAAGCTTAACCGATGCTGCAATTCAATCAGTTATTACTCCAACCATGTCGACCACTGCAGATCCGGTACAAATTGCTCCCGTTACACCGATAGCTGCAGTTACGCCATCCGTACCAGCTATGAAAGCGGTACCAGCTGCTAAAGCAGCACCAGTTTCTCCGGCAACACAAGTGACTTCACCTGTACCAATTGCTGCCGCGGTACCAACTGCAGCAGTAGTTCCAGCGGTCCCATGTACTGTAGCAGCTCCTTCGGCACCATCAAATACATCCGCTCCAACGGCACCAACTGCTATAGCAGCTCCAGCGGCACCAACTGCTGTAGCAACTCCAACGGCACCAACCGGTATAGTAGCACCTGCTGTTCCTGCTGCTGTAGTACCTCCTGCTACTCCAGCGGCTATAGTAGCTCCAGCTGCATCTACTGTTGCACCATCAACTTCAACTTTACCACCTACTGTTGCACCATCAACTCCAGCGGTACCACCTTCTGCAGTACCTTCAGCTGCATCTACTGTTGCACCACCAACTTCAGCTGGACCACCTAGTGTAGTAGCTCCAGCTGTACCACCCACTGTAGCAGCTCCAGCTGTACCACCCATTATAACAGCTCCAGCTGTACCACCTACTGTGGCTACTCCAGCTGCACCATCTACCGTAGTAGCTCCAGCTGTACAACCCATTATAACAGCTCCAGCTGTACCACCTGCTGTAGTAGCTCCAGCAGTACCTGCCACTATATCAGCTCCAGCAGTACCACCCACTATAGCAGCTCCAGCTGTACCACCCACTATAACAGCTCCAGCTGTACTGCCTACTGTGGCTACTCCAACTGCACCATCTACCGGAGCAGCTCCAACTGCACAACCCACTACAACAGCTCCAGCTGTACCACCTACTGTGGCTGCTCCAGCTGCACTATCTACTGTAGCAGCTCCAGCTGCACCAATTGCTGTTAATACTCCCACAATTGCAGCAACCATCAAAGAACCAGCTATTGTTTCATCAACAGTTCCACCAACAGGTGCTGCACCAATAGCCGGTATAGAAAAGGAACCGGGTAAGACGACCGCTAAACCTAAACAAGAAAATAAACAACACACACAACAACAACAACAACAAAAGGTAGGTGGCGGAAAAAAAACGGCTGAAAAGAAACCAGAAAATAAACCAAAGGATGATACAGTTATAAAGTCAAAACCAGAAAATCAGTCGAAAAAGACTGATGATAAAATGAGTAAACAAAAGGGTAATGAAGAAACGAAAGCATCACCTGCTAAGGTGATCAATGAAAAATCCGTAGTAACTGAACAAAAAGGTAATGCTCCACCTGTAAATACTACTGTTGCTGCTGCTCCTGCTGCTCCTGCTGCTCCTGCTGCTCCTGCTGCAACTACTAAAATTATAACCGATGCGAAAGTTGCACCAACTACTCCGTCAAAGGATGTATCGAAAAAACCAGCTGGTGGCCAACCGCCGGCTTCGACGAATACACCCGGTGGTGCTACTAATGCTCCAAATAAAAAAGACAATAAACCGCAACAACAGTCACCAGCAAAAGGAAAAGATTCACCGGTAAAAAAACCGGAACCAAAAAAACCAGAACAAAATGTTAAAGGTAAAAAATCGACTGCAACAACGACAACAACATCAGCTAATACTTCTAGCAATCAGTCCCCTGCTAAGTAATCTGTAAAGAAATAAAAATCTACAGAAACGCAATTCCATCGAATGCCAATAGAAAACATCTTCTACGCTGACAATATCATATCATATAGAATTTGATTTGTCAAGATAAAATTTTAATTATTCAATTTCATCAATTTGTGTGTGTTTTCGTTTTTAATTTTTTTTTATTAATAATCTATACTATTTGTTTTTTAAAAAATAATTTTGAAAACTTTTTCAATTTTTGAAATATAGGCGATGATAGAATAATTAGTTTTCTGTTTATCCGTTTGTTTTAATACCAAAAAAACATGTATCTTTTAAATTCTTTATAAATCGAAAGTGTGTGGAAAAATGTTTGTTAACTATCGCAGCGTATGTACACTTAATTATCCACAGCTAAAAGATAATCCAAATTCAAAATTTTAAATTACCGATATAAGAATAATAATATATTTGTGAACGTAACATGTTTTTGGTTAACAAAAGATAACATTTGAAAATACCTCATTATTTGATCGTTTTATAAAAAAAAACAGTTATAAAAATATTAATAAATTTACACAAATCTAAAATAGCCCTGTAAAATTTTTAATTCATTTTTTTTTTGTTTATTCGTTTAACCGATAACATATTCAATTATGGATATACCTTTAATTATATTTAAATAATTGCGGTGCCTCTCTAATAAAAAATATATAGAAATGAAGATTTTAAAATTAATACATTTTTTTTTTGTTTAACATCATATGTATTATTGATTAATTATGTATTTAGTAAAATATATATGGTATTGATTTGTTTGTTTGTTTTTTTTTTCTTTTAAATATTTGTATTGTTAGATACTTTCTTTTTTTTTTTTTTATTTTAAATATATGAATAAAATTTTGTGAAAAAAATTATAATATTAGTATATTTTTTTTTAAATCCAAAAAAGTGTAATTACGAGAATGCGTAATTGAATAATTTAGAGATTATGGTAAGAGAACAATTCAATCTAGCTGGGAATGGGATGGTATATTATTAATATACATTTATCTTTATAGAATTCCAATTGGCATTTTATAAAAAACATTTTTTATCATCTTCATTTCATTTAAAAAGTTGGTTTTTTTTTAATATATTTATAGGTATTAGAAAAAACGAATCGATAACCGACCGAAATGTTATTATGAAAATCGACCGACGAAAATCGAAGCAATTATAAAGTGACGGCAATCCCAATTAAGGTTATAGTTTGCTTTAAATATTCTTTGATAATGGAATATCAAAGCGCTTTGGGTGAAATAGTTTAATGAGATGAAATGAAAAAATTTACTGCAAATCTCATTTACACATTTCTACCTTTACAAATCTTCTATTATGTACTATAATTTATTTATACGATGTATTCTTTGTATCACTTTATATATCGTAGGATATTGCGGTACATTACATTAACATTTTTATAGTAAAAAAAAAAAGGAATATATCAATATAATATAAATGTATTGCTTTTGGTAAACGATATCTATTTACTCTCTATTTATTGTTATTTTTATCACTTTTATGTGGTACAAAACACACCATAAAGAGGTATTTATTCATTTGTACATATATATGAATGAATGAATACCTTTGCCTATACGTATGATGATGATATTATAAATACAGCAAAATAAATAAATATTTAAGATAATTTTTTCACTTATTAGCTTCCAAACCGCGTAATGCTCAAGGCAAATCTCATTCGCATTCCGCACATATTTGCATCAAATAGATATAATTTAAAAATTCCAAAATAAGAAACGACTAACATTAAAATGTCCTTTTTTTTTTAATACGTCCATATAGGATTTTTTAATAATCATTTAAAATAAATTATTACATTCGAAAAAATGGTAATCTTCATTACGAAAATCCTTAAAATCCATAATCCTTAATATATATATATATATATATATATAAATCGAACTTTTGAAATTTGATTTGATTTACCATCGATATAATAAAAGGTATTTCATACTTTACCATTAAGTATAATGAACGATAAAAGAAATGGTACTTTTTATCCTTTTTTACATTAATTTACATCAAATATATTTATTTCTTTTTTGGTATATAAATTTTTCATCTTTTACTATATCAGGGTTCCTGGTTATATCTATATAATAATCTATATATTTATATACAGAGAGATGTATATATATAGATTATATATATTTATTTTCTATAAACATATATAAATACACAATATAATTTAAGTTAATAAAATCAAAAACAATATGAAATTCAAGTTCATCTTATGAATAAAAGATTATTTTATACTATAGAAGTTGTATGTATTTATTTATAGTCGTTTTTAGGTAAAAGAAATGCGATAATAGAATGTGTGGGCATATACACTCCACTCCCCCTGAAAAACTGAACAAGCATTTATTTCCGCCGTCAATATACTTGATAAAAAAAAAAATTATAAAAAAAAAACAACAAATAAAGGATAAAGCTTTTGCTCTGTTTATTTTATTTTAATTTATTGTGGATCGGTGTTGATGTTCGCAAAACGTTATATATATTCACCTATATAGCTATATTATTGCATTATATATACTACTTCCAGTAATGATATATATGTATATAATATAGGTGAAAAAAAAATGTATAATACAATGAATATGTAGAAATTTTCTCATTTTAAGGCTGTTTTTTTTTTTATTTCATTTTGATGTAACATAAAATTTTATTTCTATAGATGTACATGTATTTTTATTTTTGTTGGTACTTTTATGTTCTTGTAAAATAAATTTTATTGGTTTCCTATTTTTGCATAATAAATAATCTATTATTATTACTATTATTATAGCATATTATTATTATTGCATATATTTATTATCGTGGTTGGTGTCGGTGTGGAATGAGTTCATATATACTTCTATGCTGTGTTTATACACAATATTGAAAATATTTTTAAATATATGGATTATAAATATATAAGTTTTATTCAATTATTTAAATAACTCAACTAATTCATATTCTATATTTACATTTTTTCATAATATATTTAACGCATCGAAATATGGGATTATATATGGGATATAATTTATTTATATTGTAGTAATCAAATTAATATGTTTATTTTTTGTATACATTTCACTAAATTATACATTACCAAAAAATAACAAGAAAAAACTAAATTACGTTTTTACTATGCGGTTATACTTATATTGTATTACTATTTGGTGTATGTTCAATTTAAATTATATACTTAAATAAAATTATTTTTTTATACTATTTTTTATTATCTTTTCAAAATTTACATACAATCCAGCACTGCGCGTTCATTTGCCAATATAATCGAGATGTGTTTTTGGCAAATATATTTATTCATTTGAAAAAAAAAAATAAAATAAATATATATATACAATGACAAAGTCATGAAAAGAAACGACAAATAAACATCGAAATATATCTATAATATTTAACCTATATAATACTACTAAAGAATAAAAAGGACAATGAAAATGAAAATTTAACTACATGTTGCAGGTTTATATGTTGTGTATAATAAATGTATAATGAGTAAAAAAAACATTTACCTTTATGTTGATATATATGTTACAGCGATGTTAGATCAAATATAAATGAACCTGTAAGTTTATATTTATATTATAAAAGTATCAATGTAGTGTAGAGGCGCGCGTATAAATGAATAAAGTATACTTTCGGATATACCTTCACAGATAAAATATACTGCTTTTACAGGATACCTTTAGAGAAACGTTTTAAAAATATACGACGAAATCATCGATTAATAATAAAAATTCATAATCATATTTTTTTTAAATATCTATCTGTAGTGTCTATTAATATATATCCAAGATAATTGCATTTTATATTTTCCTATAAAATCATAAAATAATTTTCACTTTACAAATGCGTGTGTGCGGTTTCAAAAAACATTTTATTCTTAACTGCGGACTGCGGAATCTTTTAAAATATCTCGTATATGTGAATTGAATGAATGAAATCGATATACCCTTTTTTATATTATATATACATATATAAAATAACATTGATAAAATACAACAAGTAAAAAATTACGAGTATATATCGATAAAAAAAAATAAATAAAACATTTCAAACCATTTACAAATATTCATTCATCTATATATATGTATGTATATATATATAAACATACACAACCCATCCATATGTTATATGATCCTATATATATATATTATAAATAGCATATAGAGTCATATTTTGTATATATATATATATATAAATATAAACCAGACGACACTTTCTTTTTTGCTCTCCTTATTTTTATGACTTTCATGCGTATATTTATATCTATATATAAATATATAATAGATATGCCAATTGAATATGTGCTTTTATGCATATCTATATAATTGAGCAAATAAATGAATGAATGAACGAATATAATATATATTTTGTATACACATAATTCGGGGACGTCTCGTGAAAAATTTCATTAATATATTGCCAAAATGGTAGGATATTCGGAAAATCACATGTATACATAGTTAGCTATAATATCTTTTGTCCAATATCTTTTGAACCAATTGGGAGATTTACAAATTTTCGTCAATGAAATATCAAAAATTGATTGAATTTTCATGAAAATAATAATTGAAAAAAAACCAGCGTTGTAATTAAAAAAATAGAACATTTTGAAAAGTCGATTTTCCGGAAAATTCCCCAGAATTGTTTCCATACATTAGCAAATTATACATGTGCCCTTTAGAATATCATATCATTTTGGACGTTATGAATAAAATTTTTTAAGAGACGCCGCTGACCTAAAGGATTTGTTATATTTTAGTATATGAGAAAATTTATTTTGATGCTTTTATTGTATACACATTCCATCACATTGATTTCTTATATATAATATATACTATATATAGTATGCTATCAAAATGCTATGCATGTATATATAGTAAAAGTAAATTGACTATTTGTGATCAAATATCGAGATATCTATATATGAAATACCTTTTAAATGTAATGAAGTATATAGTATATTATATATATATATATTAATCTAATCAATAATACATTTTTATATTTATATACCACATTAAATAATTGTTATTAATTGATTTGTATATAGTGTTGTTTGTCCACAATATATAAAGGTTGTATAAAATGTATAAAATGATATGTTATATATCGTGAATTATTCTTAAGTAATGTGTCCGCAAGGATTCAAGGATATTGACGATTGAAATTATTATAATTCAATAAAAGATAGTACTTATGTTATTAAATATATTTTCACTTGTTCTTCTACGATTGATTCATAATTGAGAATTTTACATTTAAAACATATATATTATACAAATCTTATACCTTATATATAAAATATCTTATATATATTTTACAAGCTATGGTGGTTATATATTTTAAATATAAGTATAATAATAGATTTTATAAATGACAAAAACAATATAAATATATTTTGCTGACCATTTATGTATCTTAAAAAATTATTTCTCCTTTAACTTTTTTTTATCTTTGTAGAACTTTTTCCATTATACATATATATTATATATATATTATATATATATATATATATATGTAATAATAAGATACTGAAATGAATCTTTATGTATATATATATATAGTGTGTATGAATTGAATATAAATAAATCATAAATATACAACAATACACAAGTTCTTATGACATTTTCTTTTTTACATGGGATGCGAAAGAGTGAAATTATAAACTTATTCCTTTTTTTTTATATATATAACATATGAAGCATATGAAAAATAATATTTTGCTTTTCAACAATATTGTTTTTTTCTCTTTATATTACATATAAAATATATAAATCAATCGAATCTAAAACATCATTTTTTTCAGTTACTTTTTTTTGTATATATGCCCCAAAAAATCATATTGTGTACTATAGATATATTGAAGTGTATTTATTGTAAAAAATGACTTGATAAAAATATTGAAAATATTTATATTTTTGTGGTAGGAAGCATAAAAAAGAATCTTATGTCCTTTATAGAGTCAAAACATATTATTGTCAAGAATATATAAGTATATAGACTATAGACATACATATATAAGTGAAGTATACGTATACATTTAACATTTAGATGAAAAATTTAACAACATAAAGGGATACGACAGTATAACAGCAGAGAACGAATGTTTTTTTAATAATGTTTGTGGTAAAATGAAACTGTATTTGCGTATTTGTAAGAAATATAATAAATCGTGATACGTGCGTTAATAATAAACTTTTATAAAAATCTAAATGGAATCAAAATAAGTATAATCTTCAACGCGGAATTTTTGTATGCGTATACTTTTAATATGTGATGTAATAATGCCGCATATATGAATTACTCTTATTATATATACCTATTCATGTATGAAAATTTTGAATTTTTTCGTTAATTTTGTTTTTATTGAACACATCCTTTATCGTGTGTATATAATTATATATATGTTACTAATAATAATATTTATATATGAATAGATGTTTACATTTAATAAATATGTTACGATTTAAGGAAAAACATATTTTATACTATACGTACACATAAATCTATTGAAAATATAGCATATTATTATAGACAAAATTTAAATTTCGGATGGTTATTCTGAAATTTTTTAATCGTTAACTGCAGAGTATAAGAATCATTTTACCTTTTATTTCAATTGTATTCATTATGAAATGAAATGCGGCTTTGTATATGAATGCTATTCGAATTGAATAGGCATTTATGCAATATTCTTTAAATGTAGGTATTAAAATGCACTTATAAATAGTATTGTTTAAATAAAAATAATAAAATCCAATACGTTATAGTTCTGTAAATCTGATTTAGATGTATAGTTTTGCAATGAATATCACGAATATATATCAACTTTGGTATGTGAAAAATTCCAATAATAAATTTTTCCCAACTATTATAATTATTGTGAATTAAATATATATTTACTCACTTTTCCGCAATATATATAACCGCATATAACATTTATACAGCTAATAATTCGAATTGGAATGCGTGTATAAAATCAGCCAAGATGTTCTTGTATGTCTTTTTAGAACTATATATACGATAACATGGAATATGTAATGACCTTATTATATATATAACTGGCGAGTAAACCCTATAAGTAATAAGTATATATATATATTTATACAAAAAAAAAAAAAAAACCAAGAAAAGTCATCGTTATTCAAAAGGCATGGTATAAACACCTTAAATTTACTGAATTTGTATCTGATATGGATATCAATGAGGTTGAATAGAATGTGCGAGTGAAGAAACAAAACACACATCATAAAATATATAATACGCGTATAATACAAGAATATTCATATATAGTATAAATGTTTTATTTATTTATTTATATATATATATTTTCCTATACATGTGTTTATTTCAAAGATCCTTTTTTTTTCCTTCTGCACAAATAAATATATATATATATACCTATATATTTATTTATATATCCAGGATATGTATACTTATAATATTATACTTTTTTACTATATATGTAAAATATAACTTTTTTGAACCCTTTTTTTTCAAAATGTTTGTATCAGTCAAAACAATAAGAATATTAAATTTGCAATTTATTGTTTTTCCATATTCAGAATTGATATTTATAATACTATATATGAAAATGAAATGAATACATTAAATGAAAATATATATTCAATATTTACAGGTTTAGTTTTTTTTGTGTGTTTTATTATTATTCGATATTCGATTTATGTTATTATATGCGATAGGTCATAAAATGAAAACCTTTACAACACATAATTGAATATATCATATTTGTTTTTAAAATACTATGGCTTGTAAAAAAATATATCATTTATAAAAAAAAATGTTATTTATCTTAAAGGGAGTTCGTTATATAATTTTATAGCATTAATTTTGAGGTATGTTATTAGACGAAATGTATTCTATATATATGTGAAATTGAAATAAGAAATATGTTTTATAAAATTTAATGTGAACAATTATTTTTGGTCTATCATCAGATAAGGATAAGTTATAAATTGTTTGCTGTAATTTGTATAACAACATTCAATTATCATAAGCAAAGTTTTAAATTCTAATTTAATTTGATATATTTTTATTAGTTTTCCATTAAGAATTTATAGTTATATAATATATGACTAAACTATAGCCGCGACGATTTTGAATATGTAATAACGATTAGTATATATAGTATGATATTCTTGTATATTTCCAAATGAAATAGAAAAACACAAACGAAGAAATATATTAATGGATACATGTGAATAAATAAATAATTTTTTTATAATAAAACCATAAATTTAATGAATTACTCATATTTATCTATATTTTGTATCTAGAAATATATAATAAGAAATCATAATATGTTTTCTGTAAATATTTGTTTTGTGTTACGCACATATGCATATGAATATTATTTTATAGATATGAGTATAATAAATAAATTTCCAATAAAATATTACTATATATCTATATTACAGAGATATTATATATTAAAATATAACCGAATAATATAAGTAAATGAAGGTTAAATATAAGAAAATAATTTATCGATATTATATTAAGAAAATGAAAGAAAAAAAACTTCTTCTTATTTGTATATAAAAAGCTGTGCGGTGATATTATATAATTTTGTATATATATATATGAAAATATATATTTGTAATAAAAAATTATATAAATTTTCTTTTTATTTCTGTTTTTGTTTTCACATTGGCGTGTAAGGCGCCTAGATTTCTTTAACTTGAAATAAAATAGGCGTCATCATGTCTTTCTATCATGTAAATTTGCTTCATAAATTTGTAAAAATATTACTATGTATATAATATAAATATATATATCTAAAATACGCAATGTTAAATATAATAAAAATATATATACTATATCTATATATGGACACGACGGCAATATATATACAGAAAAAATGTTATGATGATATAGTTATGTATATCATAAATGAAATTTACCAATTTTTATATATTTATAAAAATAACAAAAAGTATTGAAAAAAATGTTTAAATCACTTACAAATCGATTTAATCTAAATTAATATATATATTTTTTTGTACTTTCGATCGCATGTTTTTTGAGATGCGTATATTTTTATTACATAAATCATATTTTAAAATCGTCATTTATATTAAATTTTCTTTTAAGCGCACTATATATGATTTTCATCATTGAAATTTTGAAGGTAAAAGAAAATATATATATATAATCTTTAACATGTTTACTTTTTTAAAATAAAAAATATAAGAAAATAACCTTTTGCACACGCAATTACATATATATTAAAAATATATTATAAAGGGGGTAAACAAAAACAATACAAATCGTGTGTTTTGTCTTTATGAAAAATACATCAAAAAAAAATCAAAATAAAATGCATATAAATATTCTTAATAATCCTGTCATGTTTTAATAATGAAAAAAAAATTATTCATTTTTCTTTATATAAATAAGAAATGATGCAAATTTCAAATAAGAAAATGATTACATCAAAAAAAAAACAATTAATTTAATTATATTTTTATTATATATCTGTATGTGGGAGCCGATTTTTTTAAAATAATGTATTTATTATTTATAAAAAATCTTATACCTCATATTTAAAAAATAATTTATTATATGGCAGACGTTTAAAAAAATGTTTAGGTTCAGGTCAAATATTCCAGTCATATATTTTCTGTGCGTTTAAGACAGTAAGTAAGTTACATAAAATAAAGATATACATCTATAAGGAAAACAAGGAAATTAATTTAATAATCTCTGTATTTTTAAAATTATAATATTCTATAAATTTTTTTTTTTTATTAATTTATATGAATAATTTTTTTACAAATTTTAATGAGTTTAATGCGAATGTAATGGATTTAGGACCAATATATCATGACACATATACATTTAAATGGTGTAGTTTTTTGTTTCATTTCTATAATAAAATTACACGAAAAACTGCTTAATTATTTGTTTTTCATGATAATGACATATATTCGTATTACTATAATAATAATTAAAATAAAATATATTAATATATATTTTTATTACGCGGTATCCAATTTGTAATTATAAATAACAAAAAAACATATGTATATATTTTTACTACTTGATTTTACCAATAATATATATTCATTTACATGAAAATATGTTTACATTTGCATATTTTCTCTATATTTATATATACGTGAATGTTGATTAAATACTCTGTTTTGCATAAAATCAGATACATTTATAAATATTTTGAGAATATTTAATTCACATTTTCAAAAATGTTACATATTTAAACTATATATAAATATAAATAATACATATATATATATATATATAAATAAGATATAACAATTCATTTAGTTGTTAATTTAATTCTATATACAATTTTTAAGGAATGATAAATATTTTGTAATTTAATAAGTAGAACAAAATTTCCGTATATAAATATATATAACAAAATGTGTATAATTGTATATATACCAAAAATGAATCAAAAGTTAAGTTTTAAATTACTGTATTCGCATTCTTTATATATATATATTTATATATCTGAATATATATATCTGAATATGATTTGTATTTAAATTACGAATAATAAACAAATTACAAAGAAATAAAAAAAAAACAGTATTATATTATAATAAATGTTTTGTTACCCTGTCGATTTTAATAAAGCTCCTCAAATTACAGTATAATTTTGTATTTTTTATTGTTCTATACATTATATGATGTACTCTATAACACACAATGGATATCACAAAAATAAATTAAATTTTTTTATTTATTGTCTGCGGTTTTATACAATAATAATATATACATGTATTTTTTTTTTTAGAAATCTTGTATATACCGCGGTGTTAAATGTATTATGTATTCTTCTTTATTGTATTTATAATATCTTATATATGTGTAAATTAATATTATATTATGATATACAGTCCCACATTTAGTTAAATAAAAGAAATAATTGTTATATAGCAGTAATAATAATAATAATAATCACAAAAATAATAATAATATAATAATGATAATAGTAATAAAAAAAATATAGTGTAATATATATAATATAGAGATCATATTATAATTCATAAATTGTTTATTGTTTTAAATATTGTTTTAAAAATATGGTGCGATACTCTGCCAATATTTTGTTTATGTTTAATTTCACAATTTTAAAATATTGTAAGTGTTTTCAAAAAAAAAAAATTCAATTTTTTTCCATATAATCAACGCGATAAACATGTGATTTATTTTAATATAAAGTGAATATATACGAATAAATAACAATAATAAAAAATTATTCATAAATCAAAGTTTGATTATGTAAAATTGAAAATAATTTATTAATTAAAATTTATGTTCATTTAAAAATAAAACGAAAAAAATAAATAAAACTTTTTTTAGTCGTATTTATGATTTTTTTTTATTAAATTTAATTTATTTGTATGTGTATACAAAATTAAAATCAAATCAGAGATTTTATAGTTGAGATATGAATTAATTATTTATATAAATGACAATAATGTGATATATATAAAAAAAACAAATTGTGTTGATTGTTGAGTGCGGTTGTGAAGTGTCAATCATAATACGCATATATAGTAGATATAAATAAATTTAAAATAAAACAAAAATCTGTGATTGAATTCATTCCACATATAGCTCGCTGTACATATATTTACTATATATTGAATCAATTATTATTGATTGATTTCACTATATTTATGTTCAATCGAAAAATTGTAAATAATGTTTTAAGGTAATTGTAGTGATGCTATTAAATTGAAAATGTATATAGAATGAAAAAATAAAGAAAAAAACGAACATAACAAATATTTGAACAACATATTTTGAAGATATATTCAAATTTCAAAAGAATGCAATTAATTTTTGGAGTTTCTGCAACAAATGCAAGTCCATCTAAAATTTTTAACTATTCATTCCTTTTCAGGATATTACTTTCGATGATATTTATAACAGTTTAGTTTTTCCTAATATATATAGGATATAATGAATCATTTACTTCGTCTTGTATTGTAAATATTTAAATTATTTTTAGTATTCTAATATATAGAATAATTTCTTTTACAATATAATATAATATTTTCTATATATTTATAATAAATTTTACTATATACGTTTGTAATGATCACTATATATCTACATCTATTATTATAATACAATTTGCATATATAAAAGCAAAATCAATTATATTTTACGATATTTTGTTTTATTATAAAAGGCAACATTAATATGCAGTATTAATTTTTTTTATATCTCATTTTATCTACTAATATATAAGTTTCTTAAGGCTGTTATTATTATTTATTTACATTACAATTAAATTTATATATACAAAAACCAGCAATTGTAACACGTATATTTGCAAATGGCATGCATATACATACAAATAATATGAAGGCATGTATGGGTTATCGACTTAAACGAACTTTCACATAATATGATAATAATAATAATAATAATTTTCATAAATATTATTATATTTGCGTATAATATAATTATATATTTTTTTATTATAATATGTGTTTATAAGGTGGTTTATCCCGCATTCAACCGCCATAAAAAGAAATGTTTAAGAAATAAAAATGATATTATATAAAAATATTTGTCTAAAGAAATTAAATAAAACCCATATTTTTTGATTGAGTTTTCCTTAACATTTTTTAATCTAAACCAAAAGGTTTTTCTTTTGTTTTCCGAGTGGTACAATCACCATTTTTGATTATATTAAATATGTATGTGAAAATGATTGTATATCGTTTTTTATGACAATATATAAATATAAATGAATGCGTTACGTATGTTATAATTTTTTTTATTTTTCATTTTTTTGTGTGTACCTTAATTGTATTTATATTAACTTTGATTAATTGTATTTTTATTTGGTTCATGTGAAAAAAGACTGTGGTATATACTCGCACGTATACAATAAAATATATAGTACGTAATTGTTGGTGGTATAAATAAATTATGAATATATGATAAAAAAAACACCACCTGTCAATAAAATATCTATAGATAACTAATCACTGATTTATATCAACGGTGACTAATTTGCTTGACTTTGTTAACTATTCGATCAGTGGAATTGAATCCGGAGGGCAAATCGATGTGGTGTATATGGATTTTCAAAAGGCTTTTGATAGGGTTTGTCATGACATCCTTATTAATAAGCTTGAGAAAGTTGGTATTCATTCATCGATGCTTGGTTGGTTAACTTCCTATCTGGTGGGTAGAAAGCAATTTGTACGCACTCTTGGTTGCGATTCGAACGTCTTCGGAGTGGGATCGGGTGTTCCTCAGGGAAGCCACCTGGGCCCTCTTCTATTTAATTTATTCATTAATGATATAGCATTGGAAATAACGTCGTCACGGTGCCTTATGTATGCGGACGACTTAAAAATCTTCCGAACCATCTCATGCATTGATGATGCTGCGATGTTGCAGGATGACCTAATCCGCGTTTCGTCCTGGTGTGAAAGAAATTGTATGATGCTCAATGTGAAGAAATGTTTTGTTATGTCATATCACAGGAAGAGTAATCCAATTGCTTTTGACTATGTCATATCCGGCAATTCTCTTGCAATTGTCGATGAAATCATTGATTTGGGTGTTAGATTTGATAAACGTATGACATTTAGTTCACACATTGATTATATTACATGCAAGGCCTATTCGCTGCTGGGATTTATTAAACGGTGTTGTGTGGATTTTTCGGACCCATATGTATTGAAGGGTTTATATTGTGCATTGGTAAGATCGGGATTAGAGTATGCATCTGTGGTATGGAATCCATACTACGGTGTTCATTCGGATGCTATCGAATCGGTGCAAAAAAATTTTATTAGATATGCTCTTCGCAAGTTGGGTTGGTCCGATGAT
The DNA here is from genome assembly GCA_958336335.1 of Dilophus febrilis. Classification (NCBI taxonomy): domain Eukaryota; kingdom Metazoa; phylum Arthropoda; class Insecta; order Diptera; family Bibionidae; genus Dilophus; species Dilophus febrilis. The sequence continues at coordinate 50,813,302 of OY284468.1, forward strand.
TCCGCACTTCCCCCGTATTTGCATAGGTGTCAACTTATCGATCTGCCGACGTTGGGGCATAGGCGGGAAACTGCGTGCGTCATGTTTGTATTCGATATGTTGACAAATGTGATTGATGCGCCGAATTTGTTGTCTAAAATTGATTTCAATGTTCCAATTCGGTGCTCACGTGGTCACAACTTCTTGCACCTGAACTTTCATAGAACAAACTACGGGAAATATGAGCCGTTGTGCAATATGTCTAGATTATTTAATAAATACAACGATCAATTTGATTTCGGTATTTCGCGGCGTATATTTTTGGGTAAATTGGGGTCAAGATATTTCGGGTTGGCGGATTGAGATTGGGTCCGGCTTCGTTTTGTGGTGTGATGATAATAATATTATTGTTCGAATGTGTTTGTCGATATGGCAATGGTGTAAGTTAGTGTATTACATTTTGGTAGATAATTTTTGGCATGGCCTTTGGTGGGTTACTGTTACTATTGGTCGTGATGAGATTTTTTATTTTTTTTTTTGTTTTTTTTTGTTTTATTTTTTTATTTTTTAATATATTTTGTATTTCTTTTTTGTTTGTTATTTGGTTTTATTACCATTTTTATCTATTTGATTTTGAAGTGTGTATTCGCTAGTTTTTGTATTTTTTGTATATTTTGTATATTGTATTATATGTTTTGTAAAACGGCAGTAGGGCTTGTACCCGTTGCTAAATGATTAAATAAATAAATAAATAAATAAATATTAATATAATATAAAATATTTTCACTGTATTTTAACAAGGAGGAGGTTAACATATCAATCATAATCATGTAGTTTATGAATTTTATTAGTTTTTATTGTCTATTTATTTGAAAAAGTTTTTGAAATTCGATCAGATAAATTGAATTTTTGTGTGTGATATTTTAATGACGTCATTTATAGATTTATTGTGATTGTCATTATTGTAGATTTATATTCAATTCCCGAAATATTATAAAAATTAAATAGAATATTCATTCAAAAATTATGTAAAATGAATATAAATTCTTTATTCCATACCTTTTCAATTTTTAGTATTTAAAGTCGTATATCCCACTGAAAAAAAAGAAAATAGAAATTTATTTTTATTAACAGATGATTTAAAATTTAATTCAATGAAAAATATATATATAAACAAATTACATTTTTGTGGAATTAATACAATAAACATATATGTATTTTGATAACAAATGTTTAATTGTATTTACTCAGTATATATAGATCTCGCATCAGATCCCATAAATTCAGTTTGCATATGTGAATAAATCTATATTTATATTGTATTGTATAAATAAATACAAGTGAATTTTTTTTTATTGTTAAATTGAAGTTGAATGCGATTATTATAAAAATCAATAATTTAGCAAATTCAGTAATTTCCGAGTATTCAATTTTAATAAAAATAATTAAAATTTTGTAGTAAACGTATTTTTTTTTCGCATAACTGGAGTATACACTTATATGCATAGTTTTAATGGGATATGAATCAGATCCTTGATACATACCGTATCAGATTCTATATATATCGAGTTCAAGAATTCAATTTATTTGTTTTTCGAAATATTCAAATAGTTGATTCTAAAGTTTGATGCAAAATTTGACTTGATACATGTTTGATGTGTATTCATTATAAAACTATTCCATAGCTTTTGTCTTAAAAAATGTCTGTACATTTCTGTAAATTTCCAAAAATGTTCCCAAGACATGTTAAAAAAATTAAAAAAAAATTAAAAAAATACACCCACAAACTTTCATATACTGTCGGTGTATAATATTTTTTATTGTACAAATTCAATAAACAAAAAAATATTTATATATAAAAATATTATGTGGACATAAATATTTTGTCAGCTGAATTTGCTTGAATATATATATAAAATAAATATGTTTATCTTTTCTATATACTATAAATTGTATATATGTTCAGTACACACAGAGGCCGCCGAGTTTAACGATTAAATAATGTTCCTCATATATACTATATACATATATATTTTTGTTTATGTAATTTTTATGGGATATTCATTTATTGATTTATTAATCATTTTGTGAATGTATATATAATATATTATTAAAGATAAAAAATAAAATATATATAATGTGATAAATATTTATAAATATATTATCATTTTGTTTTCCATACATTTTTTTATTTATTTATAGCCGAATATGAATTACAAATGTCCCAAACACAAATTAAATTATGTTTTTTGTATATTATGATTTTTTTTTATAGAATTATTAAAGTTTTATCATTATATTGTCATGTATATATATATATGCGAGATGAAACGATCTATTATATATACAAAAAATGTTAATACATTTTGCTATATGAAACAAATTATACAGTAAAAATTAAATGACCTTATTTTTGTATAATTAATCGAACAAATTTATTCTGAAGGATTTTTTTCTGATGAGCTATATAATCATCAAAACTGCGAAATGTCGACAGATATAAGTCATATGGGATTACTTCTATTATTGCACAACAAAACAATCTAAATTAACTAATAAAAATTCACAATTATAGATATGTTAAAGACTGAATTAACATTAAACAGATATATGTAATGCTTTGTATTGTTTATGATTTTGTATTTCTATATATGAACCAAATATATATAGTATATATACGTTCGTTCATTATAATAAATTTGTCTATATGGCAATCAGCGTCTATAATATTATATTTATCAAAAATTATTAAGTATGTATTTCAATTTAATCAAATATATATATTTATATACACATATATGGCCATTATCAAATATTATGAAAATAATATTTATTTGACATTAAATAAAATGTGTATATTATTAAACTATATGTAGAACTATATTAAGCGTATTGTATATACGGTGTATTGCGTTGCGTATATATATGCAGAACAAATCTGTTGAGATGTCTCAAACATCACCGCATCACTATATAGCACACATAATAATATATGTAAATTTATTTAAAAACATATATATACACTTTGTAATATATATATATATATATTTATAGTAAATTATACAGTATCAAAACTGATAAGTCAGTAAAAATCAGAAGTATCAGAAATACATTTTTAGTAAATAATCGCAAACACTTTTAGAAATAAAATCCATTTCATTAAAAAAAAGGTTCATTTTGCAAAATATATAGAATCAATATAATGTTTATCTTGATAATTTTTGGTTAAAAAAATGTATATCTTAAGTATACGTATTTTCATAAATATATATATATATATTAATGGAATTTATAGTCTTTTTCCCGCATACATACGATCTATTAAATTCAAAGTAGAAATCTCAATATATATATTTGTATTCAACTATATATATGCGGTATACATCATGAGATGCTGAAGTCGCAACCACACTTAAAATCTATATATATATATATACGATGAATGAAAAAGCTCTTCATGTCGAAATCATATATAGCACCTACTCAATTACAATTTACAACATTATATATATATATATATATATATAAATATAACATGTATACATATATTAAAAAATATTGTATAAATAGGGTATTATAAAGTGTATAATAATTGAGTTGAGATAATATATATACATTATACACACACTGCTTTATATGTTGCACAATATATTGCGGTATGTACATAGATAAAATATTTGTTTAGGTGTTCACCTGTAGGTTTATTGTTATTGTATATATATATACACACTTTATATATAAAAGTATTACAAATATCTATAGCTATATACGCTTATGAATATTATACTTTATATATATACAAATTTTACAATATATATATTTTCCTTGTAAAATTATAAGAGAATGATGGATGAACAATTCATTATATGTCGTGTATATATATACACATAAATCCATGAATTAACAAACAAATAATGTGGTGTGTAATGTATACTATACATTCTCCTATGTAAGTATACATTTTCTATACACATAGAATATTCCATAGATTTTACTATCCTTTTGCGATAAAATTATATTCATATAAAATTGTCCCATCAGTTATCGTCAGTAAGAGCATATATATATATATATAAATACGAGTAAAATATTTTTTTTCCCTTTTGGTTTATCAAATATTATATTATTCCAACGTAAATTTTCATATAATCAGTGAACATTTTATACATATATATAAAGATTATTAGATTATAACAAATATATAAATTGCAAATATATACCACGGCCATACCACGCAGACATATATTGTATTTTGTTGAATTCTATTGCATATATGCGGAATATTCTCGCCCCCACATTTAACATTCAATTTCTCACTCACCACAATTACGTTGTCTATGCTGTATAAAATTCCAAACTGATAAATGTATATAATAATGTATTATAATGTTTGGCCCTTCATTTTAACTGTAACTTCATTCGATTTTAAATATATACACAATTATTTATTTTGTTTGTGCATAATAAATTTAATTATATAGATATTTTGAAATTGAATTGCATATATGTTAAAAATATTGTAATAATAAATTACTTGCTTTTTTTTTAATTCGGCAATGTTTTCGGAAATTTAATTCGCGATATATGTGTATGTATTCATTTTAAAAACTAATTAATTAACGTATCATTTAATCACGCATAAATTTAACAAATATAATTACATTTGATCAAAATTAAAGATCAATAGAATATTCTATCCAGAAACATTATTAATATATCTTTTAAAACATCACATGAATAATATATAGTTATCTGTTTAAAATTATTTGGAAAATTCAAAATTATAATTCTGTAATATTTCATATATGTATATATAATATAGATTAAAAAAAATAATTAAAAACATTATTATTAAATCTCATATATAAATTGCGCGTTGTTGCTTTTTTTAACCGGTACAACTGAAAATAATAATAATAATCCTCTTATATACAACATTCAAATGCTTATTTGTTCTATTATACTAGCAGTATATATATCAATTTATAAATATAAAATTAATAGGTCATTTATACATTAAATTTTTGTCAAAAATTAACATTTATATAAATAGTTTTATAATCGATTTTCATCGCATCATTAACGAATTATTATTTTAAAGTAATTTATTTTTCCATATGCTATATACTATATACCTATATATATAAATGTATGTATACAACGAAATCATAATGGTATATTTATGTATTTAAATAACAGTATACACACATTTTTACTCTATAATTATCTTTTATCAATGCCAAATTATAAGTTAAATATGAGTTAATGTACAGTTGTATATCTATATACATATTCATAAATATATTTATTATATTGTTTCGATTGTTTGTTTAGTATCCATGTATATATATAAAGAAATTGTTGATTGATTACTGTCGTCCATATATAGAAATAAAAATGTTGGGGTTTTGTAAATTGTATATGTATAAAAAAATTTACCGAAAAGTACAAACAAAGTATTGTTATCAATAATTTAATTAACCAAAATAATATATAAATAAATAAAAAATACAAATTTAATATTATATACATCCATATTTAAAAAAAAAATTGCTATATATTATATGTAGTATATTACAATTATTATATATGGTATTTTTGGTTATATTTTATATATGCGTATAAATATAAATATATACATTTGATTGATTTTTATTATTTTCAAAGTTATCCATTATAAACTATTATTCATATACGTATATAGTTTTTTTATATATATACTATATCCAAATATACATTCTCATATACGTATATCGAAATTTGACAATAATAATAATAATAACAATTATCTTTTGTTACAAAATAGTATTGTTTGTGTCATTATGTATATTTTTATATATTTTCATATATATAAATAAATATGTATACATGATTATATAAATAGACTGTGATGATAAGAAAACGTATATATTCGGTTTATAGAATACAACATACAGAAAATGGTATTAAAATATTACATATGAAAAACACAACGTATTACCACACAAATCACAATATGTACAAGTGTATATACCATACATATCTATATATTGATATAGAATGAAATTTATGCATGTATAAAACTATTTACAAGAATTATTATTATATATATCTAGTCTTTATTCATACACGTATATAAAACTATATATATATATATATAGTATTTGATATCAATTTGAATTTATATTCTCTGTAATATTAAAAATATTTCTATATATGTAATATAACAGCACAGGCGCTCCTCTATTATGAAATGAAAAACAGAAGCTGAAAATTTTATATATATACTGTACACTTATTCAACACACAATTTATTTTTATATATATACGAGTATATTTTCTATATATCTATATATATTGAATAATATAATGTATATATACGTACCATATATTTATTTGTGTGAATCCCATTCATTATTTCCCAGTTCAGTTAGTTCAATGTCGGTCCTCATCGTAGTATCGTTGTTATGTTTCAACCATGAATACGATACTTCATTTATATACGATATATAAATACTATAAAAAGAAAATATAAATTGTCGGTCGGTTTCTTTTTAATATTTTATTTTTTTATAGATATTTTTTATATAAGTTACTTGAAGCTTTTCATTTTTCATCTTTATATGAAAATATTATCATATGAATATATAGTGTATTATTTTACAGAATAAATTAAAAAATATAAATAATATAAAGTGTATAGTTTTTCTTTCAAAAAAAAAAAAAAAAATTAGAAAAACCAGTATCTAAAAAGAAATATACAAATTGTTGTTTATCTAATGAAAATTTCCATCATATTTATTTAGTGCCCATTTTCATGTGAGAAGTGATAGATCATATAGTTATTACAGATAATTTATTTTTTCATGACAAAATTAAAGTAAAAAAATTGGTTTTTTTCAAAATAAAAAATTGTATTTTACTAATAGAAAATATGTTTTAAATTTTCTTGTGTGAACAATAATTAAAAATACATTATAATTTTCCGTCTTTTGATTTTTATCTTTATAACTATATATAGATATACATATATGTATAATTTATATTTCTAAATATACAATTTCGTGTATATTCGAAACAATAGTTATTGTGTTTAATAAAATATTCATATTTATTAATTGCTACAATACAATACGAGTAATTAGTAGTGAATGAAATGTTTATGATGCTTAAGTGTATATAAATATATAATTAAATTAAAGTTAAAAACATTGAAAATATAATAATAAAAAAAAAGTATAATTTCTTATATGGATTAACAATTCCCATATTCATATGAATATTTGGATGTAATTATTTAAAAGTAGGTTGATATATATTTAATAAAATATTATATATAATAATTATAAGTATAATTTATATATGTAAAAAAATATTTTACTTTGGAAAAATTTAACAACATGAATTTTCATTATTCTGCAAAAATAAAATTATATAGGGATACAAATTATTGATAATTTTTAACTAAACTATATATATATATATTTCGGTTCATATATTTTTATGTATATATAAGAAAATTTAAGATAAATATTTTAGAAATAATTACATTTTAAATTAGTTTGAGTTATTCATAAATTCATATCTTCCCCATGAAAAAATATAATAATAAATATTCAATTTTCACCTTGAGTGATAAATTTCTTCATGTATCTATATAGTATCATAGTATGCATATAACATATGCTTTTAAAAATTAAATCCAGCATCTGTTATGTTGAACCAAAAAAAAAACAAAGTCAAGAAAATCTATATATGTTCTATATATATAATATGTATAAATGTATATACATTATTTTCAATTTAAAAGGGAAAAATGGTTTTGTATGCATACACTGTCTTTTTGTTATCGCATCGTTAAAGTAATAAATATGATCACTTATTTAAGTGGTTTTTAATATATAAATAAATACACACAGATATTCGTCATATGACAAATAATTGTATTTCAAATATAATTTATTATGAATTATAGTATATTTGCTATTTATTTATTTTTTTTTTTTAATCATATAAACACGCTCATCAACACAATATTTATCTACGGAAATTAGTCCTTTAGCAAAATAATAATACAACACCAAAATATAAACATGACATTATCAAATATACATAAAAATAAAAATAAAAACCTTTATGATATATATGAAATTTCCAGATGTTAAATAAAATTATATTGAATTATTATACAATTTTTTTATTATTATTAAATAAAATAGTATATTAAAAAATAACAACATTTTATTGATTTTCATTTTCACTTTTTTATTTTGTCTTTTAGCTTATTTTATTTTTATTTTTTTAACATTATATTGTATCAAACAAATAAAGTAAAGTATATATAAAATATAAAAAATCAATTTTTTTTGTCACTGAATATAAATCAATTGTGATTTCTATATATCTATCATTTATATAATGCATACAATTTCAATATGTGAATTAAAGTGTATGGTATATATATATATATATATATAGATATAGATATACTTTTTCAAGTGTTATCTGAAAAGAGAAATTTTTTTTTTTAAAAGTTTTGATGATGAAACCGAAATTTTGTAAATTGAAAAAAAAAAATAAATAAAAACTTGGCTCTATACGATATAAGACATATTTCATTCAATGATTATGTATATATATATTATTTGTTAATCTGATTGAAATTTATATTATATATATAGGATTTTCTATATAATATAATCAATCATATATATATTCTATATTATATATTGTATTTTTCTTTTAACCACACGAGTACCTTCAAAATAAATCAACTAAAGTGATATTGAAGAACAAATAATTTTTAAAATAAAATTATATAAATTTATCACAATAATAAAGAAATGTATGATTTTTAAAATTATAAGCAAAAAACAATATTTTTCAATTTACTTATATTTGCTATTCCTATAACATAAAAAAATACTTCTCTTATATACACAATTTCTTCTTTTTTTTTTTAAATTTTATAATTAAAGATGTATTTTGAAGTTCTACCATAATATCATAAAAATTGTTCTTATAAGTGGTACTATATTTCAAAACATTTTGTTTCGTTCTTATTATATTTCAAAACATATTTATTTTGCTGCGTTCGAGCGAAAATCTGTTGACTTTAAATAGTGTAAGTTATTCACGACACTTTTTTGATAAACTCCAATCCGATAACAGAAGTATATATGTTGTTAGATCAGTAATGATTTAATTCGTATTATACATAAATCTTCCCTTTTATTGACCTCATTATTTTATTCCATTATCCAAAATAAATCAATATAAATAATTTTTTTAAATAATAATGATATTGGTCGATTAAAAGAGCTAAGCAATTTAATTTAAAAATTAAAAAATATCATATATATACCTTTATATATATACGCATCAGAAATTATTATTCCTATACAATACTTTTGGTTAATTAATAGTTTATTTTTGCAGTTGTCTTTTTATGTACATTAATATAATAGTAATAAATTAAATAATAATAAAAAAGTACATGTAACAACAATTTTGTATATATATATAAATAAATATATATATTCTTTCGCATATAAACATAGATATAAAAAATCAATTGTGATTTTATGATGAAAAATTTGTTTATAAATTATTTAAAAAAAAACTTTAATTGTATATTATATTATATAAAAATTTTAAATGTATCCATTTAATTTGTTTGAATGCCTGCCCATTATATAGCAATTATTATTAATATAATGATTAAAAGTGATTAAAATGATTAAGTTGAAAATTTTATTATAATAGTATTATGTCAAATATACAATTATGATTGTTCTGTTGTTATGTTAAATTATATATACGTGAAGTTAAACGAAATCGATATACATTCAAATATATATTTATTTGTTAACACCGCAGATATAGAATTTGATAGATCGATATATATTTATATAGTTTAACAAAAACAGATAATTTATTTTATTTTCGATATATAAAATTATTTAAAGAATCTTTTGATAAATTCTGTGCCAAATCTCTGTACATAAGGTATCCAATATATACTAACTGATTTCAAAAGGTTAATTGTATTACATTGAAATTTCAAGTGACCGAATTTATTACACATATAGGTGACACACAAATATAATACATTTATATATCTATACAATATAGGATTCACCGTATTAAATACGACCTTATAATAATAATGTATATACATATATGTATAATATCATTGTAAAGTACAATATAGATTTATACAGCAATATGGTAAAATACAATAAATACAAAGCAAAAGATTTATAGCTGAAATTAAATCGAGAGAATATATTCCTATTTATAAATAAATGTTTATTGAAAGTATATATATGGTATAGTGTGTTTATTTCAATAAAATTATACAATATTGTTGAAAGTATATATATATATATATAATAATAAAGCAACTCTATATCGAGGTATTCAATTTATGTATATATCTTGGCCTCGTATATTCATTTGTGTAGGAGGTACACAAAAAAAAATTAGGATATTTATCAACTTTTCTTTCAAATATATATATATACTATATGCATATGCATATATACACTGTATACATATATATTATATTACATCACAAATGGTATATATTTAACATTTATGTTATCAAAAAGTTCAAATCCTATAATAAACAGCAAACTTTTTATATAAACTATTTGCCAAAAAAAAAAATAAATATACGATATGTATACGAGACATTTTGATTTCTATATATAAAACTTCATACTTTATACAAATGCATATACAAATATTTATCTAATATAGAGGTAATTTAATTTTGTACATGAAAATGTACAATTTGATTTAATTTTTTTGTCAAAGAATCATATAAATATTATATATATTTCGTTTTTTACCAATATGCATAATAATGCAAGAGGATTTTGTATACGTGTTGTATATATATTAGAAAAGAAAATAAAATTATAATACACGCGATGTTTTATAAAAATGTTTTGTCAAATTTGTTTCTTAAGATGTTTTTTTTATTTTTCAAAAAATACAGCCAAATTTTGTTTATACATAAATATATATGTATATAAAAAGATAATTTTCCCGCCGTATAAAGGAAAATGTTCATATATCTTTTGTAAAAATGTATACTTTTATTATTAAATCACAGATATTTACTATATAAATAAAACATACATTACCTGATGTTTACACAACTTCAATTCTTTAATAAACAAAATGTAATGAAATTGAATAAAGCTGAAAATAGAAATTGACAAAATATTTGGATGTATTTATATTGGAAAAATCTATATTATTAAAAAGTGTAAATGTGGAATTCGAAGATCTGTCCGATTATATACACTGTTCAAAATTTTATATAAATTTAATTTTTATATACTTGCGACCTTTCATAATAAAATTAATATATATATTTTATTTATATAACCTGCAAAATATATAAATGAAGTAAATTAAAATTTCCGGTATATAAGTTTAAATGCGATGAAATATGGTAATAATAATAATAATAACACGATATTATAATAAAATGATTATTAATCACAATAGCAATAGTAATAATATCCTGAGCATTTTCACATATAATATATAAATGTAATTTCAATTTATGTAAATATACCATATGTATTTGCATCAATATCTCTATATATAAATGTGTAATTTATATATCTAAAGCTAAACGTATATAAATATATATGTATAAAAAAATTGATATAAAATATAAAAATTATTATAGATATAAATACATATTTATGAAAATAGAAAATAGAAAATATATTATACATACACACAGTCGAGGTTCAAGTTTCGATTTAGATATTTCCTAAACATGATCTTTTTTTACCCTTATTTTTACATATATAACATAATAATACATATATTAGATATTACATATATTATCATATATACACGATGATGATGATATTATACAACTTTTTTATGAATATGTGATTCAATTTTCATACTGATAAAATATTATTGTATATATATAAATATATGATTTTGAATGGTATTATGCGTTATAATATCGGTATATATACATATATATTTATTTTTATATTTATAACACAGTGCGTACAACATTTGATTTATTATATTGTGTGTATATTTATTTTTTTTTATATATGTACAGCAAATAGAATATTTTTTTACCCGCACGTATATTTTGTTTCTATATATCTATCTATAGATTAAAATTTTTATTTTATTTTCAGTGCATTATAAAATTTTTTTGATTTTATTTTAATGGAATAAACTTTAATTCAAGAAAATATTTGGAATAAAACAATTTGAGTTTTTTTTACTGTTAAAAATTCAAAAAAGTATTCAATATAATAAAATGTTTTCATTTGGTATATGCCTTTTGTTTTATGTGCGATTTTACCATATTGAATTGTTATGTTATTTAAGATCTGCTTTAATATATGCGAGTGTTATAATGATAAAATTAAACAAAACATCACATATGTAATTATTAATTTAAGATTCATTTTTATCAAGGTAAATTTGATAATCATACGAAGGACAAAATGATTTTTATGTAACATTTTATCCTTCGTATGATCCTTCCATAATATTATTTACATTTTGTCCTTCCATAATATTATATCAAATCAAATAATACAATAAATTAAAATTTGAAATATACCAAATAATAGTATTAATAAAAAAAAACAAATTAATTCTAAATATAACATTTTTCGATTTTAAAAAATGATGGCTTAATTTAATATATAAGTACAATCTATTCCATATATTATTTAATTTCAATATTTTATTGCATTTTTTATGTTTGATAAATTTTTATATAAATATGTGCATGTTTTGAGTATATAAATCTTTTCATTTTTTATTATTATTTGCATTTTGCATGCATTATTATGCCCTTAGCAAAATAATGTAATCTTCAAAAACTTTCAAATGTATCTGTTCGTTTTTTTATTTTTTACCAAATTATACTCTAATATATCGAAAATAAAAACATATATTAGGTTGTCTAAAAAGTATTGATATTTTTTTTTTACAAAATTCAAACGATTTTTTTATATATTTCAAATGAATTTTATTAAACCAAATATGCGCCGTTTTGATCGATGACCCTTTGCCATTTTTCTGGTAAAGACATTATCCCATCACTTCTGTGTTTTCTGGGCAAAAAACTGATCCAAGTGCATTTTGCAGTCCTCTGCGGAATTTAATTTTAAACCATTAAGGGAGTTCTGCAGAGACCGGAACAAATGATAATCTGAAGGTGCAAGGTCCGGCTATATGGTGGATGCATTAAAACTTCCCAGCCAAACTCTCTCAGTTTCTGCCAAGTCATCAAAGATGTGTGTGGTCTGGCGTTGTCATGATGCAACACAACACCCTTTCGATTGATTAATTCTGGACGTTTTTTTTAATCTCGTGCTTCAATCTTGTTAATTGTTGACAATAGAGATCGGAATCAATGGTTTGACCGGGTGCTAGTAATTCATAATGAACGATTCCTTTCCAATCCCACCAAATAGACAGCATTACCTTTCTTGGTGTTAATCCAGGTTTTGCTACTGTTTTAGGAGCTTCACTCTTCTTGGACCACGATCTTTTTCGTACATTATTATCGTATGTGATCCATTTTTCATCACCTGTAATCATTCGCTTTAAAAATGACTCGATTTCGTTCGTTTTAAACAGCGTTTCGCAAATGGAAATTCGGTTCATTAAATTGTTTTGTGTTAATTCATGTGGTACCCAAACATCGAGCTTTTTCTCGTATCCAGCCTTTGTCAAATGGTTTAAAACTGTTTGGTGATGGATGTTTAGTTCTCTAGCGATATCATGACTGCTTACGTGTCGATTTTCTTCAATTTTTGATATGATTTCATCGACTTTTTCAGTGATTGGTCGACCAGAACGAGGTGCATCTTTGACATCAAAATTACCGGAACGAAATCGGGCAAACCATCTCTAGGCTGTTAATTTTGATAAAGTTCCTTCACCGTAAACTGCACAAATTTTTTCATGTTCCTGCGTTGCATTTTCACCTTTTTCATAATAAAATTGTAAAATGTATCGAATTTTTTCACTAATTTCGCTCATCTTTAATGCACTACAACTTTTAAATGACTAAACAAATTTAATTTTTTTTTTTTTTATCTACGAAATGTCATCTTTCGAACATATGTTAGTGTTACCTGATCAGATTAGTACTACTTGAAATATTCAATTATAATGACATCTATTTATAGAAATTATCAATACTTTTTCGACAACCTAATATATATAGCCATCTTAAATCAGTTGTTGAAAGTAAATATAAGATGAATTTATAAAAATGAAAAAAAAAAAACAGAATATAAATCTTAAGTGTATACCAAATAACTACAAGTGTATATTTATATATAAGTTTTGCTTTAATTCTAAATAATATATTGCAGTATTCCACAAAACTTTTACAATATAAAGTGAAAACTTTTATGGTGATATATTTTTATATTTATTTTTTATATACATATACATATGATATGTAACATATCGTAATATACTACCCATCGCATACGATAAAAAATAGATACAGATGTATATATAATATGGAATGTATTAAAATTTTATATTTAAATATGTTAATCATTCACCATATTATCGTATTATATCCATAAATATATTATATAAATACATTTTTTTGGTATATTGTACACATTTTTAGTTTTTGGGGTAGACATAAATATGGTTTGTATGTCAGTCAAAATAACGTATAAAAATATTTTGATAGTCTATCGATATATAAGTAATGGTTTACGTAAAAATTGATCGAAATCATTTTCAGGTTTTTTTTCATTAAAAGAATTACATTTTATAAAAATTAATGGGTTCATAAAATTATATTAATTATACACTTTACCAAACTATATATTTTTATTCAATGATTAAGGCGCAGGTTTGAATATATATGATTATGGTTTTATGTTTTGAAAGGTATACAATTTATTTATCTAAATAAAATTTAATTTAAAACATTAACAACCTATAAATTTTACATGCATGTATACATACCTTTTTTTCAATATAAACAATACCATAAAAATGTTCATAATATTTTAAAATTATTTACGTTAAAAAAAAATAATATCGTAACTGAACCACAGCTATATAGCGGAATTTTGTTTATCAATACTCGTTCTTCTATATGCATGCATATCTATTATATGTTTTAGTATATATAGTATATATATTAGAAAAAAAATGAAAATAAATGTTTTCCTTATTGCCTATAGATATATATGAAATGATATATATTTTGAAGAAAAACGTTTTCCAAATAGAATTGATACACATTTGTATATATATATATTGATTTATGTATATAGGTATATTTATATATATCAAATTCAAATACAATTTTTTATATTTCAATATATCATCAAATATTTAAGTAAGAAACAAAAAACAAATAAACGTTTATATGCATATTATCATATTATATTATATATACTAAGAATTGAATACGGCAAGTTTAAAAACCATTTAACAAAATATTTACTTTATATCTATGAATCAACATACAAATATTGTACATAATAAATATCTCATCTTAATTTTTTATATATATATGTACCTTACATAATACACTATATATTCATTCTGTAAATAAATTGAATATATATGGATTTATTTTGCCTATTTCAATTAGTAAATCAGTTTCTGTTTTAATTTAATATGTTATTTTTGGTTTTTTTTTTAAATTTCATGTACTTTTCTATTTTTATGTTGAGTTGATATATTTTTAAGTATATCAAAACCAATTTTGTCCATGAAATTACTACAATTGTAATTACTTTTCACTAACACTTTTCACTTTAACACTTTTCAAACATTTTAATTTGAATGTTAATCATATAATATGTATATAAAGATAAATAATCTATTTTGCATTATTGATTTCATCATTAAATGTGATTTTTATAATATCATATATATATTTATAATCGACGTTTATTCAACAGAGCGTATATACGCATAGTCTTTATAATCTATTTGACATTTTACATGTAAAACAAATAGATATTAAATTATTTATATATATTTGCAAATATACACATAAAATATATATAGACATAACCCAGATACATCATATCAAATATTAATATATATATATATATGCGAAATATTTCAAATACAGGAAAATATTGTTAACGAACCAAAAAACATCTGTTTTTATCAAAATGAATAAATTCGATAATACATATAAGATTCCGCTTTATATAAATATATATGTTTATATAACAAATGACAAATGAATTTACTAAATATATAATATAATACAACAAAAAAATAAATATAACTTTATCAACGCACTCATGGTATGGCTTATATACAAGATAGATATATATTTGAATTTGAATATAAAAATCACCGCGTTTGTATACTTCAATTTCATATTCTATATCTAAAATATATTATAATATGGAAAAAAATTTACATATATGGTGATAACAAACATAACATAATTTTATTTTTGCTTTGATTTCTTTAGGTTTCTGTATATATAGCATTGTCGTCGCCTTATAAATGGATATACAAAAGAAAAATGAAAAAAGAAAATTTGAAATAAAAATATTGTTGAATATATATAGTAATATACAAAAGCATATATACGATGTTAAAGTGATTGTCAGTCAATCAGTATATACAAAAAATTTATATATATTTACATAAACATTTTTAAAGAATCATTTTTGATATTAAAGTTCATATTTCATTTTTTGAGAATGCGTATAATCAGATATAAACATAATCCATGTATAGCCGCATCTATTCACTAAATAAAGCATATTGTATATATATGATAATCACACAATGATTAATAAATGTTTGGATAATTAATTATATTTATAAATATGTTCGAATATATGTGTGTTTATATATATATAGGTATATATAATAATATATCGTTATTACGTGAACAATAAGATTTATTTATATTATTATTTAATTGAATTTAAATACAATTGGTAATTCGTTTTATTTAGTTTCTGTATATAAATGATGTTTCACACCACAATCTCTTTATATAAAATATATATATACCAATCGTTGTTTATTGAGACTTTTATTAATTTTATATTAAATTAAAGTTGAATGATAATGAATGATATAGGCATATTTTATTTCTGAATACTATCCGAGAATACTATCCGAAAAACTATATTTCATTTATAATAAGAAGAAGTTTTATTTTCATTGCTTAATAAAACTCAGGTATATAATCACATCTTAATCGAAATTCTATAATTATACAAAAAAATTATTTACCATTGAAGACAATATCAATTATTCGTGATTATATAGATCACAATATATTAGTGTTAAGTATAAATTATATAGACTTTGCGGTTTAGGTGTAAAATCAAATATTGTATATCCCGTATATGATATAAATATTTGTTCATCTTCATATATAAAATATACAAAATATATATAAGATATAGGTACAATGGTTTTAATATATCAAGTGCTATATGTATTTGCTATATTTTTTTGGTCCAGAATAAGAATATATATATATATATATATATTTATAAAATAATATATTTGTATATATATAGATAAAATGTTCTCGAGTTAAACAATTGATTGCTGTGAGAAAAGTACATATATTATTTAATAAAATAAATGTTATTGAAGATACAAAAGAAAATCCCGCAGGGATATTGATTGTTTTTCACATATCTTTTCTTGTCCATATATATCACATAATAATAAATGTAGATATGTGTTTTGTATATAGAAAAAAGATAGTCCATAGAAAATATAATAACTATAAATAATATTTCTTGTAAATGCGTCAATAATGTGATAAGTAAAACGGTATAAGTAATGTGATAAGTAAACCGAAAATATAACACATATAACACATAATCACAAAAAAAAAAAATTATTCAACATCAATATGATAAAATTATGTGACACGGCTACATTTTTAATATTTAATAAAGAAAAACGCGGATATGGTTTTTATCTGAATGATTTATTCACTATATATATATAGATAATTGATTCGACTAAAAGTACACTATATTAACGATGACCATTAAAAGCGGTATGATCTTTTGCAACTTTAAAATTATCACCAAATTTCAGGTATATATCTATAGTTAATAAAATAATAAGAATGTTGTACTTTAATTTCAAGAACTCTTAAGTAGTCCATTATAATGATATAATGCACTATATTTATTTAGTAATAATATTACTTATCGATGAAAGTCACTTTTAATCACTTTTTATAAAGTAATTTTTATCACTTTATTATACTTTTGTTTAAATTTTGTATACATTCGCATTAATTATCATATATATAGAATATATTGAGAATATGGCAATATCACACATTTCCACTAATGTTAAAATTCAATATCAGATATCCGTAAAATGTACAAATTTAAAAACTTTTTGATCTAAAGTCTTAAATATGGTTTATTTATACAATGAATTTAGAATATATACAATATATATATAAATTAAACATTATTTATATAATTTTCGATAAAAAGTTTATCGCCGAATAAGGTGGTAGATCGGGTGCAATTTCAAATGAGATTTTGTAAATGTTATTTGAAATGTATTTGTCGATATAGTATACGTTTTTTTTGTTTAAATTAAAAGAAAATAGACATTGGTTCTTACCGTTCAAATTCATAATTAATTCGATTATTATAAAGATAATTTTTAAAAATATCATATACTTTATACTTTCATTTTTTTTTTTGGTTTGATAAACCTAAATAATATTGAAGTTTATATTATATATCCTTGAAGTGAAAAATATTATATAGGTATATTATTTGTGACTTAAGAGACAAGAGTATCCCTTTAGAGTCAAGAGCATACATTCGGATTTACCCTATATATTTCAATAAAGAATAGCATTTTATTTTCCGTATTTTATATATACAATACCGATTGATTCTGATATTCTATTATTACAATAGATAAATGAGTATATAAATATATATATATATAGTTAATTTAATTGAAATTTTGATGGAATTTTTTTAAACATTGATTTCTTTTTTCTATACCATTTATTTTCTTATATTGTTGTTCATATTGATTTTACAGCTTTTTCATATTATATTGCTTTTATATGAAGTATATCAGGTAGAAAATATATATATACATACATATATATATATATATAATCATTGCCTGTTTACATTTATGTATAATTACACAAAATGATGTGATATAGATATACGTTATTTATTTTTAATAAAGATTGTATAAATACAGACACAGAGTAAAGAAATCATTAAAATAAAAAAAATGATGATATTTTATTTTATTGATTTCAAAAAATGTATATAATACTAACATAGTTGTTCTTTCTTATATGCATTGATGCATGAATGGTATTTTTATCTCTATCTATATGTTTAATGTTTAATTAATATTCATGTTATTTAACTATTTCTATTTTTCTGTTTTTATGTTAGTTTCAATAAATTTGAGATAACAATGATTTTTTCCAATAGTATTCTTTCACAATAAGATTGTTTTTTATATTATTTAAATGTCCATCTACTTGTCATTTTAGTTAATAGGTGAATTTTTTCGGATACGATATCATTTTTCAATTTTATGTAACGTGAAAATATAAATTATTAAATCACGGATTTTTTAAATGGAAATTTAACCTTATGATCATATTGAAACCAACTCTATATATAATATATAAAAAAAAAAAGTACTATACATAAAATGGATTTTTCATTCATATCATATAATTTGAGTATTGAATGAATTGAAAAACAAAATAAAACAATATTTGTTTACACAAAGAACAATAATACTATACAAAATACTAAAATCCAATTTCAAGAAGTTTTTTTTTGGTTATTTTAAAAATACTATATTATTGTATAAATTGATGAATATATATATCAATGTGGTATTTATTTTGATGATAATTTTTTTGTTATCATTCATTTCTTTTTTCTCTCTTAGAATAATACATTTTCCCATATAACTTATTTTAAACATCAGGTTTCTATTTTATTTGCATTTTTATTTAATAGAATTTTCATGTAAATTACATTATTTATAGATTGTATACATTATTCCAAATATTTATAAATATGTATAAGTATATCAGAACTCATACGTATATATTTAAATATTTATTCAAATTATACTATAAAATTATTCAAAAATTTCATTTATATCCGATTAATATCCTATATATATAAAATTTATCAAATGACTAAAAAACAAATATGTCTAAATCTGTGCTTATACAGAGAAAAAATAATAGTGTATTATATATAGAATATTATGAATAAATTAAAAATTATGAAAATTAATACTATAATAATCTTGTTTATCGTAACAAAATAATCACATAAAAAAAATGATTAATATAATTATTATTATTTAGATATATGATGTGGTAATTTTTGTATGCGTTTTATTTTCTATTATAATGAAATTTAAGAGTAATTTGATTATATATTTAGATGTATATTATATATACGAGTTATTTTGTGAAAACAATTTTTCTTATTTTTTTTATTTCCAATGTATATGCATATATATATAACCATAATACGCATGAAATACATATTTATATTATATCATCATGCATATAGCGCGAGGTAAAATATAAAAGCATAAATTAATCATTTTAATTTCCATTATATGCGCTATAAATATAATTAAAAAACATGTATATATATAAAAGAATTTATATATATAGCAAGAATATTTAATTTATTCATAAGAAAAATAGACACAAAGAAATGTTGTTTCACTTACCCGGTTTTGTTTGGAATAAATTGTCAAGAATACTCGCCCATAGAATTTTATTTTTTCTCTTAAATAAATGTTATATAAAAGTATCCAATATATATATATTATATGTTATACACCTTATATTATTACTATCATCATTACATTAAGCATTTTAATTAAATTAGTTAATTTATTTATAATAGATTTATCAGAGCGTAAACACTCACATAAATATATTGAATAGAAATATTGGAAGATGTTTTTGAAACATTGAAATTCGAATAGCTCTCTGAAAATATATTTTAATTTACTTTTGTTTAAACTTTTTTATAGTATTTATTAATTTAAACAGTGATCATATGGAATATAAATTACAAGTTAGCATTTAAACTGAAAATCGTGTAAGTATTCATATTTCAGTTATATGTCAAATTTTTGTATGTAATCTGATTTCTTCATTCGATTTATTATCAATATTGTTGGCAAAATTTCATACATTAGATTCTTAAAAAACCCAATTGTATCGGTTTGAAAACTTTTTCGTTGTTCAATATTAAAAATGATATTTTTAAAAAATTAATAATGCATTATACTTTGGAATGGTTTCACTAAAAAGTTTAACTGATTAACTATAAAAAATATTCTCAATTTTAAGTTAATACAATATTATATAGATTTTCTATTTTCAAATTATGTGTTCTGTGTATGTTGTAGACACAAAAAAAAACATTTTCATTGCAAACACTTGATTTTATAATAAAATTGTCAAAGTGTTAAAAAGTAATTAATAAGAAAATAATAGCATTAATATTCTTTATATATATATATATATATATATATATATATATATATATAATTAGTATTGTTGTAATGTTCATTTAATATACGACCATCAAATCGTTGAGTCAATTATAATTTGTTTAACATATATAGTTATAATATATTTATTTATAAATATATACATATACATACGTATAATGTCACAAACGATAATTAATAGTTAATTAAACAAACAAAAAATTTATATATAAGGTTTCATGTATAAAATTTATATATATAGTATCATATGAAACTATATATAAAACATTTCAAATATATACCCGATCATATAAAAATTGATTATTTTTTGCATATTCGTTGTATTTTATTTTTATTTTTGTTTTGTCACGTAAAAATACTTTGGGCCAGTTTATTATTATTATATACCACTTTATATGGGGATAAAAGGTAATTAATCAACAATTGTATAATAATTTATTGTATATAAAACACTTTATTTGTTTTTGCTATATAAATATGTATATATGGTTAAGTGATTTAAATAAATAACAATAAAATTATTTTTATTCATACCTATATTTATATATATAAATAAAAGTACAATTTGGTTATTGTGTATATATTTATTATTATTGTGATTACAACCATTAATCGGAGGTCAAAAAAACTTTAAAATCAATATGTTTAAACAACAATTAAACAAAAAATCAATATTCTGAATAGTTTGAATGCATGTTATATTTAAATAGAAACGTTAAAAAAATTATATGCTGAGAGTTCTTTTAAACACGATGAGCTTATTCCTTTTCTACAGGATATGTAATACTCCTATATATGAAAATAAATTGGAAATGGGAACATCTACTTGTGCAATAAGCGATTACAAAAAAATCAAATAATATGCCACTATCAACAACTATCAATATGACAACTATCAATATGACTTATTTCAATATCAAATAAAACTTTAAAATATCGGTATTTTAAAATCTTAATTTATATATTACAATATATATGGTGAATAACAAAAAGGAAAAGAAAAAGAAAATGTTCGTATGAATATCAATGCGAAAAACATAATTTTAAAATGCGGATGGTCACAAAATTTATATTTATATAAAAACATTCGTCCATCAATTTATATATCTTCTATATGTATATATACATCGTATAATATGAAGATTATCCTAACTGTGTATAATAATGATTTATAACAAAAACAAATGCAAATGCTCGTTAAAAACATATATATATATTTATATAGTAAAAATGATATAATAAATCAGTGACAATAGAATAATTAAATTTGTGAAAGGTTCATTTAAGTTTTTCATTCGTTTTTCATAAATAATGTTTTTTTGTCCCTGGAAATTTTTTAAAACAATGAAATAAAGGGTGGAGGTAGTGTTGGGAGGCACTGAAATATATATATTAAATCTATGTAGCGTGTGTACGTATATAGTATCATTTAATTACAATATATATGTTATATCTGAAAAGAAAATCATCATAACATAATACAAGGAAGTAAAATATGCTAATTGCATAACTTTTATTAAAACTTTTGTTCTCTATATATATGTATGTATATAATTAAACAAAGATATCTTTCTTTCTTATAACATGTATAATTGTACAAAATGTACGACAAAATATAGATACATTTCGTTATGACAATTTTATAAATGATTAAATTTATATGTAAACTGTAAAAGATGGATATTTCTATTTATATAGCAAAAAAATTTAACTGCAGGAAATTTAATTCATTTATTTATTGTTTGGTAAATGGAAAAAATATGTAAAAACGTACAATCGAAACTATATATATTTGCTTCATGCACCAAAATGTTATATTTTTTAATTATAAAAATATTAATTTCATTCGATTTTTTCTCATTTCTTATTAATTACATATAGTTTTTTTTTAATATATCAATTTATATATTATCTTCCACATCTTATCTTGTAATATAATAACAAATATTTATTATATTAATTAAATTATTTTACCGTCAGCATATATATTTTTCCATATCT
The DNA here is from genome assembly GCA_958336335.1 of Dilophus febrilis. Classification (NCBI taxonomy): domain Eukaryota; kingdom Metazoa; phylum Arthropoda; class Insecta; order Diptera; family Bibionidae; genus Dilophus; species Dilophus febrilis. The sequence goes on from OY284468.1 coordinate 50,836,825, forward strand.
TCCACAATTTATTATTTTTGAAAGATATGTAGTTTTGTAATCCAAACAAATATATAATGTATGTAACACTATATAAACTGTATAAATAAAATTTACTCATAAATATAGTAATTTTTTTTTTTAGTCGACTGAATTTAATATTAATATATTGATATGCGGTTTATTGTGTATATTCATAAAAACTAATCGATTGGAATTAATATGAATTTATATTATATGTACTATGAATATAGTAAATTGAAGAGGTTATATTGTTCATATACAAATTATGATAGTAACATGCAATAATTCGTAAACATATATGGATATTATCGTTATTCGTTTTCGATCTGGAAAATTATTGTTTTCACTCGCAATTTTAGTTAATCATGATTTAATTTTATCACAAAATGTTAATTTTAATATTTTAACGCATCTTTAGTGGCAATAGTTATAAACATATAATTCTGACCATCTTTCTAAGCCAATTTAGCCCAACACAAATATATCAGTTAAATTGGTGAATATATATGCACCACCCTATAGTTTATAAAATACCACACCGAAAATTCTTATTATTATTAAAATGAATATATTCGCTCGGTTTGCGGTATAATGATTAATTAAATATTACACGTTTTTTAGCCCATCATAAACTATAAATTTTTATAAAGTTATTATATACATTTTCGGTTATAAAAATATAATATAAAAACATTAAAACTATTTATACAATTTTACACCTCGTAAAATACATAAATATATATATCAAAAAATGTTACATTTGAATATTTTTCTTTAAAGTAAAAATTCAAATAAAAATATCAAATAATTAAAGTCTTTTTTCCAATATTAATAAACTCGAGAATTTTTATCGATTTCGATTTGAATTTTTTATATATGAAACTATATAATTTCTTTTAAATTTCAACCAACCGCAATTAAAGTTTTTATTATTATTTTTTTTTAGTTTAGTTTTTAATTGTTAATTTTGAATGGTTTATTCGTCTCTTATATATAAATATATAAATCATTTATAAATGTGTGAATAATCTGATTTATAATTCATTTTTCTAAATGTAATCCAAAAATGTATAATATGTAACTTTAAAAAGTCAGTAAATCAGAAAATTATTAATGTATATATTATAAATATAGAAACTTGTAAAATAAACTTAATTTCTATTTTATAAACAAAAAATTACATGATAATCTTATTATTTCCGTATTAAATTATTAATTCATAAATAATTCAAAACACATGTAATTTGTTATTTTCTTGTATATTTTATACTATAAATATTATTTTACTTAAATCTGTTTGTATACCTTTTTTGTTTTTGTTTTTTCTATAAACAATGTTTTCCTCTAATCTCACTGTAGTGTATATAGATATATAAACAATTATACATATACCTATATACATGATTTGAAAAAAGGGTTCTATGTAAATTGTCTTTATATAAAATTGTCTATGTATCTATTATACATTTAAATTAAAATTTTTCAAATTTAAAAATACGTTCAAAAAGTATTCAAAGTAATTAATTATTTGTGATAGACGTGATAATATGTAAAGTTAATGGTTGATAGTTTGACAAACAGTGAAAGTTTCAAAATTGTTTATTTCAGTTAGTTTTGCACGTTTTTTCAACTTTTTTTCAACCTCAACTTTTTGTATAATTCAAGAATTTCGGTAATATAAGACCGAGTTATTGTCGGGCAAATGATGAACACATCTTTCGTTATCATTTGATGGCGAATGGAACAATTGAAAAGTTGAGTGGTATGTTATTGTATTTGTACCAGTTGAATGATATGATTGGTGTTATTGTAAAATAACTGAATATATTATTAGTCCAGTCTCGATATTTTTTTAATACAGTATACGGAAGTATACTGTACTATTAAAATAATATTTATTCTAAAACCATATACAAACTTCAACAATCAACCCCTTTTGTTTTTATTATATTATATAATACATAAATATATATATATATATATATATATATATATACCATTATATACACAATCAAAAATATATTCAATCTAAATATAATATACCTTTATATTATATTTATATATATAGATTCATTTTAAATGTCTTTTCACAGTTTTCTAGAATCAATTAACCCAATTTTATTGGATTAAAAAGAATTTGTAATGTATATATAGCTATCATTTTATATTATTTTTAATTTTGTGGTGTATTTATATAATTTTGTTTATATTGATATCTTTGATATACCATTTTATATATACTTTATATAACTATATATATTTTATTATTTATATATATATATATATATATGCCACAGGATATATATATATATATATATATATGAATTCTTTTTGAAATAAATCGTGCAAAAAGTCAACAAAACTATAATCATTTATGGTATACCACCCAAATGATTATATATTTGAACTTATATTTCCTCGTTCACACTTCGATTTTTCCTCGTATACCATATATAATTTTTATTAATTGAATAATACTAATGGATAAGAAAAATACAATAAACAATATGTTTGTGAAAAGTAAAAAAACGGCTCCTTAAACTATATATTATATCATAAGTATAAAAAAATAATAAATATGAATATCATAAAAATTCGATTTTTTTTAAAAAAATCCTTGCCATAATAGTTTCAAAAAGTTTATAATTTTTACCTATTACCAAATTTTGTTAATGCTCAAAAATTAAAAATAAATGATATATATTTTAAATCATTTTTATTGAAAAGCTTTCTTGATTATATATGATGTATGTTTTGAATATAATTTTGTTTTTCTTCATCGTTTTGGTTTTTTATATATATATATATATATATATAGTTAAAAAAGAAACCCATCAGATATTATCTTTGAATATTATAAACTTTTTCTGTAAAAATATAAAAAATAAACATGAATGATAATTTTTATTAGAGATATTTACAAAACATGTGCCACAGGAGGTCATAAAACGTATATGCAAATTTGTCCCCCGGTTGCTATTAAATGAAAAATTGAACATATATTCATATTCACAAATGTATTTATTTATCTTTTATACTATCTGTTTGTATATTACTTATACGATTTTTATACATATTTATCTGAAAACATTTTTTTGTTATATACTTAGAATTAAAAGTATTTTTTTATATATAGAGATATATTTAACTATACTACATACATCAGCTATATCCTGCATTCAAAACATACCACATATCATTATCAAATGCTTTTGTGGATATTAAACTTTAAGTATATTCATAATGGCAATAAATAAAATTTTTAATGTGCTCTTAATTCAACAATTGTTGTAAATAATTGAAATATTTTTCATTCTTAAAAATTAACTGAAAATATTTAATTAATAATTAAAAGTAAAATTATTTAAGGTAAACAATCATCAAAGCAAAATCATCATCATCATCATATCCAACACATACCTATTTTATTAATCTCGAATATATATCTTCATCTTTATATAATATAATAGAATACTTTTAACATTTCAAAATTTGTTTATGTATCTATATGAATTTCATTGTATAAAAGTTAAAAAGCTTTTATGTTGAAAAAAAAAGTTACATATCATCAACATTTTTATTATATTATATAGATATAAGTTTCTATACGCAATTTATGTGTGCGATGATTTATTTTTCACTACATTAATTTCTCACTTATTTGCAATTTATTTGACACTAAACACAAAATAAAGTTCAACTTCATAAAGTTTCTAAGCGGAAATAAATGGTCAAAATCAAGTTAGAAGAATATATCTCACCCTTATATACATATATATAATATACGTATATGATATGCGGTCATCAATAATAATTTAACCTTTATAACCAAAAACGAAATAAATAAATGTTATGTATATTACAGATAAATACCATTTACCATTGTTATAGTATTTTGATTTTTTGTGTTTTTTTTTTACTTTTTTCATTCGTTCACATCTTTAATGTGTGTATGAAATGACCATAAAAATGTTGAATATATCTTTTTTGTGTATATCAAATATATAAAGATAGAAATAATACATAACGCATTGACAAAGAATAAACATCTTTTTCATATCATTTGAAATATCAAACGTACAAAGGGTTGGCATATCTGTTTTTTATTTTTCTTATGTGTAGATTTGTGTTTGTAAATATATATACGATAATTACGCAATAGTATTCTTCCTGATGGAGTTTTATATAAAAATACATCTGCTTATATATGCTATAGAATATAAACATAGGGAAAACATTTTATATAATATATATGTAACAAAAATATTTTTTCCTGCTTTTTTCTAAATATATATATATATATATATATATATATATATATATCATCTTACAAAATATTTCCATATAAGTTAATGCTTGTGCACAAAAAAAAAAAGAAAAAAAATAATATTTTGATAATATAAAATTTTATATTTGGTGGCATTTAGTTAAATACTGCAATATACCCTCTTCTATATACGCGCATTGTCTCTATAACGCGATTATAATATATATATGTATATGTATATATAAATATATATATTACATGCAAAGATATATGGAATAAAAAATAAAAAAAATAAAATTCATAAAAAAACAGTACAATAAGAAAATAAAATAAAGAAGGTGGAAAATCAGCAGTATTATTATCAAATTTGTTTTTATAAAGATACGCGTGAATAAATGGCAATGCTTATTTTATATACTGACGTATTATATTTATATTTTCTTCACCTCTTCCATATTATCCTTCATATTTTTTATTTTTTTCTTTTTTATACAAAAAAACGAGCATAATATTATCATATACACAAAATGTGGATTAAGGAAAATTTAGTTTGTTTTTGTTTTCTTTATATTCTATAATAATACATATATCTCGTCGTTTTTTTGCGATTTTCCAATTCATTAAGTGCGATTTCAATATATACATTTTTCTGAAAAGTATTTATTATATAAGAGCGAAATTGTATATATATATTTAATGAGAAAATGAATATTTTCTTTTTGTTTAAATTATGACTTTATGTAAAATGTGTTTTTGTATTACTTCGCTGCGAATAATGGTAAAAAAATTGTAAAAAAAACGTCCATATTAACAATTAAAAATATTTTGAAATTAATGTCATTTATTGCGAATGAGATTTTACACTCTTTTTATTCTTCTTCTAAATGCAAAATCCTCAGGATTTCCATTCACGTTTTATTACAATATTACACACGAATAACCGAATAAACAAATGTACGTTTACATATAGAATTCGTATCGTACACTATATGTATATATATATATATATATTTATATATATATATAGATATATATATATATATATGAATTTAACATATAACAACACTGAAACATTTAATATATGGTATTTTATACAACACACATAATATTGCAGCGGTTCTTAATATTTTTGTACAACAGATCGTTTTTATTAAATATAAAAAACTTAAATTTTTCTTCTGAATAATCGAGAATTCATAAATTCAAAAAATTTTTATATTTTCCTGCAAAACAGTTAAAATTTAATATTAATAAACTTTCTATAACAGAAAATGATGAAACATTTTAAATTATCTAAATAATATATAGTTTAAGAATCACAGATATTCTGAAAGATAGCAGTTATATAGGCAATTACATATGTATATATAGTATAAATGTATTGTTTTTCTGTTGTTGTTGTTATTTATACGTTGTACAGCAACATTATATACATATGTACTTGTATCCTTTTATATCTAAATATATATAGTATATCTTTACCATAAACGTACGTGCTTGGAATAATATTCATATGTTAAGAAACCAAATTTATAATATTCTCTGAATGTAGGTTATGCCGGTTTTCTTGGTATCCTTATTTTTTTTGAATTAAATTATTGAAAGTTTCACTGCAAATAATATAATGCTCAAATTAAGTTCAATTGAAATTTCAAACATATATACTTCTTTTATATAAGTATATATACAATATTTTAGTTTAAATATATTAATTTGTATATTATATTTATAGTATATGATGATATAACACAGGGTTTTATACGTGTACTAAATTTCTATATAGAAATCTCATTGCTAAAAATAATATTAAATATATATAATTAGTATCTATCTATATATCAAATATTAAAAAATTGAATAAATTTGTATATATGGTATTATTTTAGTATGAATGAGATTGAATCGTTGAAAATGTTTTTGGAAATTAGATGGCAATTCTTTTTTTGGGACATTGCTCTTCGCGCGAATAAGTTCATTTATACGTTGTATGTGTATACAATAAATTAAAAATATTTTATTAATTGATTTATAAAAAAATGTACACCTCATTTAAAAATTCTATGATATTTTGTATTATATTAAAAATATAAATTGAACGTAAGTTTGATTGATGTAATTAGCATTTGTTTTTAATCATATATATATACATTAATGAAACTATAATTCGATTAGAAATAAATCCTTTTTTCTCTTGTATAAATATACGTTTTTAACTAAATTAATTAATAGAACTGAAAAATGGTAGGTAATTTAAGTCTGAATTTTTTATGTACATATATAAACATATAAAAATCAACTAAATTGTACGAATAAGGATAATAATTTACGTTTTGTATATAGTTTTTAATCTGGGTATAAAAACATTTGAAATTTCAGATTAAATATGAATGTACATTTAACAATAAGAGTGCGGTTAGTATTTTAATTATACCAATATAAAACCATTCGTTCATTTATCCTATTAAATTTTAATAAAAAAAAATCTGAAATGCTATATCTACATATAATAATATAATATATACACATTTGTGATGTTAAATAAAGTTACACATAATCTTTTGTATAATACGAGTACTCTACATTCAACATTTATAAATATATTTAATCTCGATATATAGAAAGCATCGACCATATAATAATAAGACACGAAAATTAACAAATTATGCTTCGTAAATTTAACATCAGAGCTTTGAGCTTTCTGATTGTAATGAAAAGAGATGGTAACAATCATTTTAATTTATTTATTTATATAGCTATCGAATATCATTTGGATGTTACGTTTTTTTTGTTTTGTGCTTTTTTTGTTGGTGTTTTCTATTTTTTCGTATATATTAAATACATTATATTTAAAATACGATCCATTTGTAGTCAGGGCCGCCACAACATACAAGATATTGGTACGAACGAACCACACGCCGTTGCCTAGGGGCGCTGAAAACGATCAGATATTTTAAATAATAAAGCAAATTCTTAGAGTTCTAGAGAAAATTTCTGGAACAAAGAACTACGGACAGAGAACTGATAAATTAAATTTATGCTTGCCAGATTTTCCTAGAGCTCCTTGTGGGACATACCTTATGTTTTGATTTTGAAGCGCAAAAAATAAATTAATAGGTTTTTCTTGTCATATTTCAGGGCGCTTTATTTTAATAATTCAGCCAGGCGCATAAATGGTCTAAAACTGCCCTGTTTGTAGTACAAATTAAATTTTATTTTTCTTTTTGTATATAAATATATTATTATAAATATATTAAAATATTATGTATGCATGTACCAGGTTGATTTTTTTTTATATTCTTATTCTTAGATATGCTTCATTGTTGTTATAATTTTTTTATTTTGTTATATTTTTTGTTATTCTGTTTTGGTTTTATTTGTTGTTGTTGTTGTCTTATTTTTAGCCAATAAAATAACTACTTATAAACGATATATATATATATATATATACAACAAATATTATATATACACCAAAATTATTGTTGGTTTTTTGGTATATATAAAATAGAAGATAGAAAAGTAAAAATTATTTTGTTAATAAAAATCAAATAATGTTTTTTTTTTGTTTTCTGGTTTTTTTGTTGTCTATTTTTAGATCGTCGACTTATTTTTTCGTATATAACTTTAAAATAAAAATACAATCCATTTTTATAGCAAAATTAAATATTTCTTTTCTTTTTGGATATAAATATAAAATCTATTTGATATATATACAGATAACCCTTCATTGAACGAGCTGTGTATTACATGACTTTTTAATTTTTTTTATTTACAAAAACGATTTTTTGTATTTTTTCATTCCCTTGAAAAATCTGAAAATAAAGTGTTAACTGTATATCATATTTACTTACATCGCAACACTTATTTTGCTATTATTTTGTTTTATTTTTTGTTATTCAGTTTTATTTATTGTATTTTATTTGTTGCTTTTATTTTTCATTTTTTGTCTTGGCATTTGGTTTTTGTTTTTGTTTTTTGATATATATAAAAATATCCAATATAAAAAAGATCTAATCTTGTATATTTGAAACGATAACAGCTACGAATACTGGCCTTTGAAAATTGGATTAACAATAACACATTTCAAGACGTTTGAAATGTTCATACATTTTTTTTCGTTACATGGAAAAAATTTACGTTCCTTTTTTAATTTACCATAAATTTATTAAAGGAAATTAAATATTGATGATAATAATATTAATATCAATAATGTTTATAATGCTAATAATGAGAATAACACTATAATAAGAATAATAATAATAATTCATCCTGTTATAAATTAGATTTCAAAAAAAAAAAATCATTCAATATGGTATTAAAATCGGCTAAATAATATTTGTAAATGATGGAGTATATTTTCACAATCATATTTCATATAGATCCTCATAAAAGGAAATATTTAATTTGTTTAGTTACATATGTGTATATAAAATTTATTAAAAAAAAATATCCAGAAGAAAAAATCATATATTGCGTATCATGATAACTGTATAACATGAAAAAAAAACATTTGATTTATCATACCAAAATAGTTTTTACTTTTCTATATATCAAAAAACCAACAATAATTTTGGTGTATATATAATATTTGTTGTATATATAAATATTTTGTTTTTTTTAGGTGATTTATAAGTAGTTATTTTATTAGCTAAAAATAAGACAACAGCAACAACAACAAATAAAGCCAAAACAGAATAATAAAAAATATAACTAAATAAAAAAATTATAAGAGCAATGAATAATATAAATATATATATAAGAATAATATATATATATATATACATACATAATATTTTATATTTATATAGAAAAAGAAAAAAAAATTATTGAAAAAAAATACAAATGGATCGTATTTTAAATATAAGGTATATATACGAATATATACGAAATAAAAACACCAACAAAAAAAGCAGAAAATAAAAAAAAAACAATTTGATATTTCATACCAATATAGTTTTTACTTTTCTATATACCAAAAAACCAACAATAATTTTGCTATATATATAAATATCACAGTTTATATATATATCGTTTATAAGTAGTTATTTTATTGGCTAAAAATAGCCAACAACAAATGAAACCAAAACAGAATAACAAAAAATAAAACAAAATAATAACAAAATAAGTGTTGCGATGTAAGTAAATATGATATACAGTTAACACTTTATTTTCAGATTTTTCAGAGGAATGAAAAAATACAAAAAATCGTTGAAAAAGGTTGTTTCCTATATAAAAAAATTAAAAAGTCATGTAATACACAGCTCGTTCAATGAAGGGTTATCTGTATATATATCAAATAGATTTTATATTTATATCCAAAAAGAAAAGAAATATTTAATTTTGCTAGAAAAATGGATTGTATTTTTATTTTAAAGTTATATACGAAAAAATAAGTCGACGATCTAAAAATAGACAACAAAAAAAGCAGAAAACAAAAAAAAAACATTATTTGAATTTTATTACCAAAATAATTTTTAGTTTTCTATCTTCTATTTTATATATACCAAAAAAACCAACAATAATTTTGGTGTATATATAATATTTGTTGTATATATAAATATCACAGTTTATATATATATCGTTTATAAGTAGTTATTTTATTGGCTAAAAATAAGACAACATATATATATATATATATATATATATATATATATATATGTGCATACATAATATTTTATAGATAAAAAGAAAAAAAAATAATTTTGCTCTACAAATGGATCGTATTTTAAATATAATGTATTTAATATATACGAAAAAATAGAAAACACCAACAAAAAAAGCACAAAACAAAAAAAAACGTAACATCCAAATGATATTCGATAGCTATATAAATAAATAAATTAAAATGATTGTTACCATCTCTTTTCATTACAATCAGAAATCTCAAAGCTCTGATTTTAGATTTACGAAGCATAGTGTTTGAATTTTCCTGTCTTGTTATTATATGGTCGATGTAGAAAGTATATACATAATTTTTTTAACCAATTGAACAAGAGATATATATTTATAACATAACATAACGTATAAATAAATACACATTTTTCAAATGTATATATATATACATACCTAAATCAACTTGTATAGATGTATATATAAATGAAATGACAAAATCATTTTAATCGAGATTTTTTTTATATTTTATTATATAATATACAAACCGAACAATGTAAATGGGGTTATACGTATATCGTATGTATGTACAAATATAAATGCACAAACATATATATATGTGCATTGACCTATTTTTATCATAGAATATTACAAAATATTTATAGACATATATACAATACACTCTATATACAGGATATTTATTCAAGTAAGAGGTAATATATATATAGCAAAAGTGCAATATATGGATTGCAAAAATACATATATATATATACATATATAATCTTTTGTGAATCTTCTATATATATTTACATATAGTGTATAGGTAATACATTCATTTACTTTATCTATACATATGCACCTCACATGAATAAATAATGTACTCGTTGAAATAATTAAACTTATTACTCTTATTAATGGTTGTTTAAATATTTATACAATATAATATTTAAAATTAAAAAATTGTCTAGTATATAGACTTTATTTCAAATTTCTTCTTATGCCTTATACTATAAAGCTATCCACAATTTGGAATACCAAGAAATCAACAAACGAACAAATATGTTATTATAATGAATTCAACAATGTCTATATAATGTATTCTCTAATTCATTAAAAGCGTCATATAGAAAAAAAATTATAAACATGTGGTTTATTATATATATTGTATTAAAAAAATGTTCCGATGAGCTTTTATTTAATAATTACAGGGAATGCATGTCGTTGGTATATTATTATTAAAGTAAATAAATATATAACTATATAAAGCAAATATAATCAATAATCATTTATGATGTATATATAAATCGAACAGTTTTTGGTTTTACAATACATATATATATATTAATAATTTATAATAATATTTTTTTCTATATATACCTAATTTAAATTAAAAAAATTAATAATATACCAATTCCGTGTATGATCCTTTGCTTATATACAATGAAATACTTTTGATATTCTAACAAATGTATTATTGATATATATATAAAAACCATTATAAATATGAATATAAACATTATTATAATCAAATAATCCATATTTGTATTCATATGAAATATAATATTGCTGGTATTTTAATTTTATATTAAGATTTTTATACCATTTTTATACCATTTATTTTTTGGTTGGTTTATCACAGATCCAGCAGAATTTAAATAAAGCTGTTATTTTTAAAAACGAAAATCCATTATTTTTGTTATACTCTTAAAAAAGATCACACATTTAATGTATGCTGTAATTTATAATTGTAACTTTAATCATATAGACAAAAAAAAATTGGTAACAAAAATCAATAATTGAAAGGACAAGTAAAAAAGGGGCAAAAACGTATATATGAAAATTGATTTCAAGTGTATTATTTTTATATATTTGTAATATATATTTTGACCTTTGATATAAACTCATATATTATTTTAAAATCGATATAATTCATTAATATTTTAATAGTTTTATTTTCTTATACTTAAATTGAACATGTTACTTTATATATCTATAAATATATTCATTGTGTACGATAAAATAGGTATTTTATAAAAGGACATACTTAATAAATACTAAATATATATACTATATATAGTGTGTTTTTAGAACAACATTAGTATAGGTAAATATTTTGTATATAATAAATTATGTATTCAAATTCATGTAATTTTTTATTATTATATATAGATTATATACATATACTCGTATAGTTTGTAGTTTTATTGTTAACTTTAATTAATATAGTTTTTCCATTTTTCTACATATAAAACGGTGTATAACTCGACGGTATTTAAAGAAAGTATGTATATATAATAATTTTAAATGAATACATATATGTCAAAAGTTTTATACATTAAACAAACAATGATTAAATTTTGGTATATATATAATAGGTTGTCTAAAAAGTATTGATAATTTTTTTTACAAAATTCAAACGATTTTTTTATATATTTCAAATGAATTTTATTAAACCAAATATGCGCCGTTTTGATCGATGACCCTTTGCCATTTTTCTGGTAAAGACATTATCCCATCACTGTAGAACTTCTGTGTTTTCTGGGCAAAAAACTGATCCAAGTGCATTTTGCAGTCCTCTGCGGAATTTAATTTTAAACCATTAAGGGAGTTCTGCAGAGACCGGAACAAATGATAATCTGAAGATGCAAGGTCCGGGCTATATGGTGGATGCATTAAAACTTCCCAGCCAAACTCTCTCAGTTCCTGCCGAGTCATCAAAGATGTGTGTGGTCTGGCGTTGTCATGATGCAACACAACACCCTTTCGATTGATTAATTCTGGACGTTTTTTTTAATCTCGTGCTTCAATCTTGTTAATTGTTGACAATAGAGATCGGAATCAATGGTTTGACCGGGTGCTAGTAATTCATAATGAACGATTCCTTTCCAATCCCACCAAACAGACAGCATTACCTTTCTTGGTGTTAATCCAGGTTTTGCTACTGTTTTAGGAGCTTCAGCCTTCTTGGACCACGATCTTTTTCGTACATTATTATTGTATGTGATCCATTTTTCATCACCTGTAATCATTCGCTTTAAAAATGACTCGATTTCGTTCGTTTTAAACAGCGTTTCGCAAATGGAAATTCGGTTCATTAAATTGTTTTGTGTTAATTCATGTGGTACCCAAACATCGAGCTTTTTCTTGTATCCAGCCTTTGTCAAATGGTTTAAAACTGTTTGGTGATGGATGTTTAGTTCTTTAGCGATATCATAACTGCTTACATGTCGATTTTCTTCAATTTTTGATATGATTTCATCGACTTTTTCAGTGATTGGTCGACCAGAACGAGGTGCATCTTTGACATCAAAATTACCGGAACGAAATCGAGCAAACCATCTCTAGGCTGTTAATTTTGATAAAGTTCCTTCACCGTAAACTGCACAAATTTGTTCATGTGCCTGCGTTGCATTTTCACCTTTTTCATAATAAAATTGTAAAATGTATCGAATTTTTTCACTAATTTCGCACATCTTTAAGCACTTTAAGCACTACAACTTTTAAATGACTAAACACATTTAATTTTTTTTTTTATCTACGAAATGTCATCTTTCGAACATATGTTAGTGTTACCTGATCAGATTAGTACTACTTGGAATATTCAATTATAATGACATCTATTTATAAAAATTATCAATACTTTTTCGACAACCTAATATATGGAGTGCATTAAATGTAAAATAAATGATATTGTTATTTTATTACATTTTACAATATAATATAAAGTAATTTAATTAATTTGATAATTTTCAAAATGATATCCTTTGTTAAGGTTTTCTATTATAAAAAATATCCATTTGCACGTGTATATGCAAATGGTATATCAGTGTCTGAAACAAATTTAAAGTTGATTATTTCATAATTATTAATAAAGGTATTTAGTTCAGTTTAAAAATTAGTTTTGATTAAATGTGATTAGGTTAAATTCGAATGTATATTTCAATATTATTACACCAATCCTATCATTCATAATTACGAATTTTAAATTAATTTTTTGATGAATTACAAATCACACTCACGAGAATCTTTTTCCATACAACATTATATTGAACATATAATATATAGAATACATATATATATATATGTTTTAATTTTTTTAAACATACAGGATTACAGGTATATATTTTTAGACATATGACATTTATTTTCGTTTATATATGCATTTGTTTTATGTATCCAACTCATTACACTTTTATCCATTATTATTTAAAAAAAAAATGTAACATAAAAACTTTCTATTTTTAAAAGTTAAAATATATAAATAGTCAGTAGTCACGTATAAAATCTTTAAGAATTTGTCGTCAAGGTAAGTTTCATCATATTTAATAATATATATTTTTTTTTATATATATAAATATATATATTACCTCATATTACATTTTTCTGTACTCTATACAAATACAAGATAATCCTAAAATGTACTTTATATACACATTTGTACTCCAACTTCAATATATATGACATTATATATCAAACTTATAAAACACTTTATTTTTATTTTTTTTTTTTTGTTCTCGCTTTTTATAAAATGAAATATATAATTTTTTACTGTACTTTTAGTATATTATTATACATTTATATTTAGATATAATAAAGTAGCGTTTTTATTTTATTTATATATTATTGTGTATATCTATAAATGTAATATATATGATATATGCTAAATATTATTATACATTTAGATGAGTATATTATTATCATTATATATATATCGTATCATATATTGTATATATTTATATATTATAATAAAACGACTATTGTTTTGTGGTTTCAATAATTTTGATAATATATCTTTGTATTCATATATATATATGAATGGAGCATATAATATTGTAATGTAAAAGTAATATTACTTTTATCTTTTTTTTTTACATACACGGTTGTTGATAGGTTGTTGATAGGTTTTTAACCAACACATTGAGAGTTCGATAAAAGAAATGAAAAAGACAATGTGATCAATGAGTGTAATAGAAGTTTTCATTGTGTTTTTTAACAATTTATAAATAAAAAAGATATGATAATTATTATTGATGGCGTTACCATTTTCTTCCGCAAACAAAAAATTCATTATATCGGCCGATTTAACAAAGAATAGAAATTCGTATGATAGCGATTTCACTGTACTTGCATATATACTTTAAGTTAAAAGAATGTGAAGCTATATGTAATCAAAAATGTCCTACAGTGTGTAAACGAATAGTATGAAAATGTAAATGATAAAAAAAAAATGATTACATTCATATCATATTTTTGTCATATAATGATAAATTGTATGTGGTGAATATATATTTTTACATTTTGTAATAATCATTTATATATCTAGAGCAGTAATACGAAACCGAATGAATATTATGTTTATATATTTAATATATATATATATCTAATATGGGTATAAGAAATAATTTAATATACAAATATAATATTCATGTATTATACTAGTAAATATATTGTGTATATATGTAACAAAATACGCTATATAAATCTAAATTATGTTTTATCTGTAATATTTACTGTAAAGGTGCAATGTTCATGTTATTCATTTTTGAATTATTTCTAAAAAAGAAAAAAGTTTTATAATCATGAATGAATCACAATCACAAACATATATCTATAGTATATATACAGTGTGTCCCAGTACAACCCTACAAAGCCGAATACCACGTATTCCTGAGACCATTTCCAGTGGAAAATCGTTCCGGAAGGGGGGGTCTAACTTCAACAATAGTTTTTTTTTTAAATGATAAATATTGAAAATTTTAAATAAAATTACATCGCATTTATCATTTAAAAAAAAACTTTAATTTTTATCATGTTTCGCCGTTACAAATCACGTAATAACTCAAAATCTATAGGTCGCAGCGCTTAACTTTCTAGGGTGGACTTAAATGGAATTTTATGGCGCACAAAAGTTACTGAGAAAAAAAAATTTTTTTACCCCGGAAAATTTCGAGAAAAATCAATTTTTCTGAAAAAGTTGATGGGAAATTTGAATATTTTTGTACTTTGAGCATCAATAACTCCAAAAGTGGGGTAGTTAGCAAAAATTGTATCCCGAGCAAAATTAAAGGTAATTCAATTACCTATAAATAGAGTATCTAATTTTGATCCTAACTTCAATGGTTTGAAAGTTATAAGTTTTTAAGTGAACCCATGTTTTTCAAAGAACACCATTTTTTCAACCCCCTGTAACTCGGTAGGGGTTGAAGTTAGACCCCCCCTTCCGGAACGATTTTCCACTGGAAATGGTCTCAGGAATACGTGGTAATCGGCTTTGTAGGGTTGTACTGGTACACACTGTATAAATAAATGAATTCATATCTATATAAAAATGAATTCGAAAAATTTTGAATTAGATTTAAATGTAATAAATTATATATGGCACTCATAATTTAAGAATTTGAATTTCAAGCGATGCATATATATATATATATATATATAAATATATATCTACGAATGAAATGAAAATGGAATAATAATGAGAATAATTTACAAATCGATTTTTTTTTATTTAACAAAAAAGTAAAATAAGAATTCATATATTATAATAATTTTTATTAATATATAGAAATAAATTAAATAAAAATTTTTTATATCAGTTAAAATATATGCAGCAAAAAATGATCCTGTTTTTCTTCAATTAAAATACCTTATTTATGTTAATAAGAAATTTGTTAAAATTATCAGAAATTTACATTGGAAAAATCTCATCGGTAAATATTTTTCTTGAAATGTTGTAACAGTTAACTTTTTGTTTTATCTAAAAGGACGGATATACGCTTAAAATGGAATGAATGGAAATGTAAAAATTATGTGAAATGTAAATGTAAAACATTTAATAAATATTACATGCTGATGCTGTTACATGCTTACATAATATAGCATATAGAGTATTTATATATAAATAAGTATATGAAATGAATATATTATAAAATATGTATGTTTAATATAAATAAATATATCCTTTTGTTTTTAAGCATATACGTTTTTCACGATAATTGCATATAATTCTTATCAGTACAATAAAATATAATATTAAATATAACAATACAAGTTAACATTTATATTCAAAATATATATTTTTGTATTTTAAACAAAAGAGATGTACTTATTTATAAATTAATTTATATTTGGTTGGTTTGCAATGTAATACTAAATACTAAAATATATATGTATGATGAATCAACTTGATGAATAATAATTAATAATCTGTTGTATTTTCAGTTTAAGGAATACTGTTAAGTAGCCGTTCTCCATTTTTTATTGTGGCATTGTAGTGATTATTACGACATCCAAAATATATTTATTTGGATTAGGAAGAAAATAAACAATTACATTTTTCGATATCCATTTTTCTTTAGAAAATAAAAAGGTGTAAATAACATTTTTATGAATAAGTGTTGATATACCTCAATATAATATAGTATTTATAGATATATGTACAATGCGATGTTACGAACAAAATATTACCACGTTACTCATACTATACAAAATATATATTTTCATATATCTATCATTATACAAACAATCAGTATTGTAAAGATTTTTCTGCACCTGTTTATATATAATATATAGTATATTTAATTTTTGTAACGTGGGTGACCAAACTGCGAGAAACCAATATAATATAGAAGAATTTTACTAAATGATAAGATGTGTAAAACTGGTAAAACTTAAGTACTAAAAAAACTAAAACTGGTGAAACCAGAGACTTAAAAACTTAAAAACTAAAACTGGTGAAACCAGAGATACCATAAGATCTAGTATTTCTTGTTTATAGAAATTGTGTTTAGAGTACATTTTTATATAAGCTTAAAAAATGTTTAACTAACAAATTGTTGGTTATATGTCAAGACGCCAGATAATAATTAGTAAAATTTTGTTTTTTACTCCACTATATTGTTACTTTTTCTTAAAAATGATGAAATCTTTAAGAAATTTCAATGTACAAATCCCATATTTATTTTATAAATTCTTCAATTTTAAGAATTATCATTTACCAAAAAATCTGATTTGTGATTCATAATCATCGTTTTATAAAACATGTAGTCAGAGGCCACCATATATACAGTTAATCAATGCATGAATTTTGTAAAAAAAAAGAATATATACAAGAAAAACAAAACATATTTTTTTTAAAGTATTATTATTATACATGAAATGATAAATTAGCATCGTTCTATAATTAAGAATATATATTTTTAACATAATGTAATTATTATGGAATTTTTCAAATAAAAAACAAAATATTAAAAATATGAAGTAAAACATCTGTTTAAGAAAGTTAATTTATTTTTGTAAAAAACTATATGGAAAATATAATGGTTTTTATGTTTTATATATATATATATTATATAGTTATATATCAATAATATATGTAACATACTTTAAATGTATATTTGGTATAGCTATATACAATTGTTGTTAAAATTTAAATAAAATACATTAAAAAGATATACATTGCATCTAACAAGTGAATATTTATTGCTAAATTTTTAAAAACACGGACCAATTCAATTTTGATATATATGGTATAATATAGTAGTTTAAAAATTTAAGTAATATTTTATTTTAAAGAATGATAAATTGTTTTTCTAAATATTTTTGAATTAATGATTTAAAATTTATCATTAGTATATATATATATTGATATAATGATTGTACTAAATTCAGTTAATTGTTCTAAAATGTTTCAGTTTTCAAAAGAGTAATACTTTGTTGACTGCTCTTGATATTATAAATATATAGATTTCCTATAAAGGATATTGAAATGATTTTAATAGATGGCTTTACATATTTCGATTTTTCCACCGAGAAACTGATTAGCTAAATAGAAAACTAAATCACAAACTACTAATGGTAACTATAACCCATTGCATTTGCAGGTACATATAGATATATAAATATGTATGCGTTTGTATATCAATAAATTCTTCCTTTTTGAAATACATATATAGTATTATACGTTATATAATACAATTTTATATATAATGTTAGTATATACATACACTTAACTCACCTTATTATAATTCATCACACATCCAGTTATATATATATAGATATTTACGAACTTCAATAAACACTTATATATGGAATTTTATCAATGATAATGTTTATAAATCCTATATATTACATACATGATTATTATAGAACGTATTTATATACCTACTATACGTATTTATGCAATTAAGGAAGTAAATATAACGTATATATATTGTTCACAAATATAAAATAATAGATATAAATATATTTATATAGGTGTATAATTTATGAAAAAGGTTTTGATTAGCTTAAATAAACTATATAAAAAAGGATATATATTATATTCAATTATTTATGTAAATTATAATTTATATCTATTTACTGAATATATACACATATATATATATATATATAGTAGATAGGTTTTCATATATTTATGATAAACTTTTATGTATCTAAAATTAACAAGAATATATATATATATGATGTAATTTTTTATATACAATTTCATTTGAAAACTATAATAAAAGAATATATATCTTTCGTCGATATATACACACAATAATTGAATAATTATATAGGGTTGAAAATTACTATATACACATATACTTACATATGTATTCACATAGTAATATAAATTAATTTATGTTGATTAATATTAAATAAATGTATATTTAACTTATCTTAAAATAAGAGATATATTGAAATGATAAGAAAATATATCAATGTTTTTATAATAGTGTGGAAATAAATATATATAAATTCATTTAATCCTATGAATCCATATACACGTGTTTATTTCCTTAATATATGATAAAATAATATAAGAAATTCAAATTAACACGTTGCCTTAATTTTAACCTACTTTTACTTACAATTTTCCTTTTTTATATTACAATTACAATTCTATTTTAGAAACATATATATACTTGTTAAAGTTAAAGCATCTTATATATAAATTATATACAATAAAATTGACAGTTATATCTTTAATTACATATTATGTATAATTGTTTAATAAACCATTATAATGAAATATCCTAAATTAAATACCAAAAGTAATTGCTGAACAATAAGCAGGAAAATTTAATAAAAAGATATAAAATAAAATTCTATATCAAATATATATATACCTTAAATCAAATTTAATATTCGTTTAAATCTATTACATCTCGTATGATAAACAATTCACATAGCAATAAAAGTCTTTTATTCTATATACATTAGCAGAACATATACAAAATATATATACATGCATTATATAAAGTAAAATATAAAATCATAAAGCTTTGCAATTGAATCATAAAAACAAAATACATGTCATAATAAAATTTAGTTAATTGAGTATAAAATATTATTTCTTTTTTGTTATGATTTGTCGTGTTATTTTAAAAAACCATTTGGTATTGAAATGGAAAAAATAATAATATTTTGTGATGTATATAAATGATTTATAAAAAAATATCTACTCTTTGGTTCATAACCTTTAATTGGATTCACAGTTCATCAATACATTTATTCATATAACTATAATACGGACTGATGATATATAGTACGATAACTTATGCATTGTGATAGTTTTTATTTAAATGAAAATAATATTTTATAAAATTTAATATGAATTTTGAAAGTGCCGGTAATATTCAGTGAAAACGAATGATAATGCATTTTTTAAGATGGTTTTCGTTATTTACAAAAAAATGTTTCATCATAAAATACTTTTGCTATATCATTAAATTTAAACAATTTTTTTTTTTGCAATTTTATATCTCTATTATCATAATGATTGTTATATCTGGATTGTACATATATAATATACAATATATTTATTTATAATAAATTAAAATGTATAAGGATGATGATGAAAAATGTATTTACATTGAAATATAAATAAAACTCAATTTATATTCGCCGTATATAGAAGATACGTATATTTTTGATTTATACACTATATAGCTTGATCTTGAAGAATATATAAATAATGTATATTTATATATTAATATTTAAGACGATAAATATCTAGATGGTATATTATATATGTGTGTATTGTTCTATATATATATATATATATATATTTATACGTATATAGACATTGAAATTGAAAAAAAAATTCTGCAAAATGATAATAAATGCGCAATGCAGTATTAAAATCTGGCATATATACATATGATTTAAAAAAAAAAAAGTTATTTATTATTTGTATAACTATTGAATAAATATTTCTAATTTATAGCCGCGATTATTAATTCTAATATATTTTTAATTTTTTTCGTATTATAGATAACAAAAAAAATCAAGTGCAATTTAATCGTAGCTATATCATTTTCAAATATGTAATATTTCAGTGTAAAAGTTGATCAAACATTTTCTACAAAGATCAATGTACGTTCAACATTACTAAAAGTAAATTCAAATTATACATTAAAATATTAAATGACTATGGAAATTGGAAAATTAAAATCAAATAGATGGGAATGGATTAAAGGTGAGTAAAATTTTTTCAAAAAAATTAAATGTCTATATATTAATCTTTATTATATTTTCATATTTATTTTATACATCTTTATATGTATAGGTGGTAAAAATAAACGATACATTTTTTCTTAGGAAAGAAATGCAGCAAATAATCGGTTGTCCTGATTTTGATTCCGTGGAATGGAGGGACACAAAAAGTATTATTGTATTTGCCATTTTGGCATTTATGATTATTTTAGTAATTGTCGGTAATTCATTGGTCATTGCCGCAGTATTCTATTCGCATAAATTACGAAGTGTTACAAATTATTTTATTGTCAGTTTAGCTGTTGCTGATCTATTAGTTGGATTAGTTGTACTTCCATTTTCTGCAACACGTGAGGCATATGTGGTAAGTTATTCATTTATTTATTTGTAATAAAAATACTATTAAAAAAAACCAATTAAATCTATATGTATTATATAATTTGTTATAATAATAAAAAATAATTATTGTACCACTAGAAATACAATATTCATAATTACTGAATGCATATATACTATATATATACCACAAACATGATTTAAAAATTAATAGTTTTTCTTTAGTTACATTTATTTGTTTAATTAGAATAGATATATGATTTACAAAATATATTTACAAAACTACTTGTTTTGACATACGGAGGTCAAAAATAAATTTATATATAAAGTACATGTATATATTACATGCATATATACACAATACATGAATAATATCAAATTTACTATAAAATTTGTATATATATATAACGAGTATTATATTTATATTCTAATTTTAATGCATTTTACTTATACATATACAAATAAATATTATTATACCGAAATAATTATAAATTTATGTAGTTGAAAATAATACTTATATATATGAAATATGCACTAAACGAAAGAAGAATATATAATGTGTATATATATTTCCGTTATAAATTACATTTACAGAAAGTTGTATATTGCAATATGTTTTGTACACCTATATATGCTACAATATTTATTACAAATATTTGTGTGGTTTGTGGTTAATTAAAAAAATATAACATAATATTATTATATTTTTTATGCATAATCTAATAATCAAAAAAGGTGTTAAAACAATTTATAATCTTTATTATATATAAATTAATTTACCGTTAAATTAATTAAATTTTAATCGTTGAGATTTTCCAATATTTATGTATATATTCGAAATATATACCCATACCACGTTTATGCGAAATCGATAATTTAGCACATCATTCTTAATTTTTTTATATAAAATATATGAATGGTATATACCTTTCATATTGTCATATGTCAATATTCATACATTAACAATATACATACCATTTATAGCTATAGAGCAAAATATAAATATATATTATATAAATATACAAAATTATTATAATAAATGCAATTCTCTCTATATATACATACAGAGTGCATGCTTTTAATTTTATCGTTTCATTAAACATATAATTATTAGTAATTCGTCGTCGCGTGCAAAGTATCAAATTGAAGTAATAACTAACTTAATATAAATTTTCAAACATTTCAAAGTGCATGTAATATAAATAATATCCATAATAATTATATTAAAATTAAACACGGACTTTCTTATAAAGTACATCGAGTTTAACGAATACGCTGAATAAATTGTGGTTTTTTGTGTACATTTTTATATTGAAATATAATATATTTGAGTCAAATAAGAATGTATAAAATAAAATTGTCGATGTATTTTATATTAATAAAATGATTTTCCAACAATTGTTCTAATAATTTCTATATTCGTATAATACAAATAAATCATCCAGAAATTATGCGTATCGGGATTTCAACAAAAGTGAATTACCTTTTGATAAATATGTCAGATTTGCTATTTTGATTGAAAATATATATGCATTTATTTATATCAAATATGACTTTTTGTTAGTGACTATAATCTTTACAATTTATTAAAAAATTTTCCTTATATTATTACAATAATTAAACATAAAAATCAAACACATTTACTTATAAATGGTATACATATACTAAATTGTATACTATAAATAATAATCTTAAAGTATTTATACCAGATATATAAATTTCCCATCTAACTATGTATATAAAATATAAATTTGTATATGTTGATCGTGACTACAATATAAATAATTTCTATATATATACACACAATTACTATATATGTAATACAAATTGTTATTATGTATATATCTATCTTTTCACCAGCGTATGTGTATAAATACATCTTATTCATAATAAATATGTTAGAAAGTCTATAAATTGCACATGGATGTGGGTATATAAAAAAAATAAAAAAGAAAATCGGAGAGCTTGTTAACATTGAAAAGAAAAAAAATATGGAACAATAATTGTTGATATTTATATGTTTATAAATACATATAAGAAGTATATCTGAATAAAAACAGAAAAATCAATTTCTTTTATAAACTTATAATATACGTGCGATCCGTGTGTGTTTGTATGTCTATACATAATAATTTTGAAGGATATATATAATGCCGCGATAAAAGACAATCTAGATTTTTTATTTCAAATTCAAATTTAATGAATGTCTGTGTTATGTAAGAATAAAATTTACCTGAATAAATATTCGCCTGTGTATTAAATTCAATCACTTATTTTCCAAAAATGTTCAACACAACGAATCTTTGAATACAAAAATACTGATTTCATAAGCTACCACAAATTTATTACGGGGAACGAATATTTTTTATATACATACTATTTAGATACATGAAATGCATGTATTTATACCCACATTTTATCTCTCTTTTTGTATATGATACGGGACAATAAACATATAAAATAATTCATCATTTACGAAAAGTTATTTATAATATGAATAAAAGTCAATACACTGAAACATGTTATTGATATATCTATTTGAGGATAAACTGGAAAAGTTCAGAACTTTTTGAATTTTCTATATATTATATAATTATATACATAGTATCTGAAGATTTAATAAAAATCCAATGTATCAAAGAAATTGTGAATTGAATGGCAGATATATGTTATTTGGAATTCGTATATTTTTACAAACTTTTTTTTTATAATGTTATATAATTCTTTTGATTGTGTAATCATTTTTTATTAATAATATCGTACGTTATAAATTTACTATCGGTGCAATATTTAATAGGTTGAACTTATATATTAGCTACTCGTAATAAATAATATATAAAACTGATTAAACATAACACTTTTTTGATATGAATTAATAGCACAAAATAATATAGGGAAAATATAATGATCAAATTTCTTTTAATTATATTGCAAAACAAGAAGAATAGAATCTATAAAAATGGCATTTTCTATAAAAATCCATATTAAGAATATTTTAAATAAAATTTTTTATTTAGACAGCGGTAAAAAACATTTTAGAAATATATACTGTATATATTAATCAAAATTCAGATAAAAGAAAAAATTACAATTTATTCTTTATATTTATACATGTATATATAGAAAATGTTTGTTGATGAATGCATTCAAATATTTATATACCCTATTTTGAATTTTGAATGTATTTGCATTTCAAATACTTTAGAGATCGTATTGTATGTATTTTATATATATTCAAAAATATATACCTGGTGTATAATAATACCACAAGCATATTATGTATATATATATATATATTATATTACGACTTTATAAGAAGAAAAAAATGTGGAAAATATATAGATGTGAGGTGTTCATAGATGTAAGGTGTTCATATAGTTATTACTCAAATTTTCGAAATCTCAACCCAAATAAATCAATGCAAAATAACTGAAAAAATGTCGGGGAAATAATTTTTAAAAAGTCCTTTTTAATTAATTGTATGATAAAAAGGTTGATTTTATTTTCAATAGAAACATTCAAGTTTCGCAGTTTAACACAATTCTATCTATGTTAAATAGTGGCTTGCATTTTTTTTTTGCAAAGAGATTCAACTGAATCTGCACTTATCACTTCCGAGTTCTGATATATGTATTATACATTGCTGACTGAGATGCTTATTTCTGAATGCTCAAATAACAAAAAAAAAAAATTTTAAAAACATAAAAAAAAACAAATACTCATTACAAAAGGTTAATAAATTGAAAAGATTTGAATATATGTATACACGACTATATATAGCGTATATAAATATCTATGAATACATAATAAATAAAAATGAAATTTTTTGTAAAATATCAAATACGATATATGGTATTTTCATATTTATTTTATTCATAATCATCGGGTTGTAATGAATGGTTTATAAAATAACTAGGGATTTTATTTTTATGATTTAAACGGATATATACACGCTGGTAACCAAATATTTTCGCTATCCAATTATTTAATTGGATGTTATATGTAAAGTAAGTGAACATACCTTACAGTTGAATTAATATATATAATGATAAAAAATCATCGTATTGCATTAATTAAATAATAATATTTAGTTGAGAACCGCAGTATATTGTTGATATATTTTGCATAGCTTTATGTTATATATACGTTGATGATATACTTGATCACAAATATTTATGTATATATAGCCATATAGAATAATTGTCATCCATAACGTTTATATTGTAATTATAACAAAACATTATTTATTATTTAAAAATATCATACAATAGTCGATTGGGATTGTTCCGTGATGGAATAGTTTAATGAAATAATAATATGTTTTAGATTTATCGATTTGATTTTTCATAATTTCTATATTCAATTTAATTATTCAATAATAATGAAATAATTTATTTAATAATTTTATATATATATGAATTGCAATTAATAATATAATAATTTCAATAATGAGTTCCATTTATATAAAGAATGTATTATCCTTTTATATAAAGTTTTGCTTATAATTACATAAAGTTTTTGTACAAATAAATATATCTATAATCTATATATATATAGATATATATATAGATTTTATATATATATATATAAATTTTGTATAAATATTTGTAGATCTCCATATATAACTATGGGTTTACATCATCCGGAATGATATATAAATGTGTTATATAATGAATAATTTATTTATATTATATACATATAATATACAATATTATAATTAAGTATGTATACATAATAATATCAATAAATGCAATATAATAAATGAGTTAATTTGTCTATCGTATGAAATTATAATGAGTATATGTGGCAATACTTTGACTTTAGCTATCCAATTGCAAATAAACTATTTCCGATATGAGTTCTTTAATCCTATACAAGAATTTGATGTTAACACTTATGAGAAAACTGTTTTTGTATTCCAACGAATTGTAAATGATGTATTGTATATATAATCATAACCACACATCTATTGTGTTTGAATATGAAACCATTTATGAACTTATATTTGGTGTAGATATTCGTAATTGTTATGTACTTTTAAACTAATCAACATTTTGTGTGAATCAGATTAATCTCTATACTATGTAAATAAAAGTAGTAAATAAAAGTAGTAAATCTATACTATATCCTATCGATATGATAATTTTGAATAAGTTTAGCATAAATTCTACATTAAATTTTTATAATGTTCATTCAAAATATATCTATAAAAAAATCCTTTTCTTACACAATATACTATACCCACATCGGAGATCCTATATTCAAATATATAAAAAATAATATATATCTGTATATCAAATATACATTTCATAATGTATTATATACATATAAATATATAGATATAAATAGGCGTGTGATGAATGTATCAATAGATTTAAGTTCATTACTTTTTACATATATGAAAATAATAAATAAAAATATATATTGTTATTGATTGATATTCCCTTATGTAATATATATTATTCAACCAAAAAAACTCTTAATAAAATATTAAATTTGATATAGTAGTTTTTGAATATATATATATATGTTATATATATATATAATATAATTTAATATACATACGCTCTTAAAGATTTATTTATACATACGTATGTTCCGTGAACACTTTTTAGTTCAAATGTGTTTAGTTTAAAATTTATATTTTTATAAAATTATTAATTATGGGTTATAATTTCTGTATAAGATGATATAGTTTCGATTTGCATATTACGATTAAATCTACGTATGGAAAATCACATCAACTTTTATGACAGTATTACAGGTTTCCAAACAGCTATGATTTACCATTGATCGTAAAAAATCTTACAATTCAAATGAACGCATTTACTGAATAGTTTTTATCTGTAATATACGGATCGAATAAATATTATTTAGAGTGATTTGTCGTATATACATTTGTATCTGTACATATTATATTTTCAATCAGAAATTTTTACATTTTCAAAAAAGTTATCATGTTTTTTTTCTAAAATCTTGAAACTTTTATTGTATTTAAAGTTTATGTAACTAAAAAAATTTTTATAAAGTTTGTATATATATAAGGAAATAGAAATCGTATGTATAATATCTTTAGACTATCGTATATATTATATATATCTATATAAGTTAATACACAATAAACAGTATATGAAAATGGAATCTTGATAAATATAAATGTATAATTATATATTTATTATCTAGATATCCATATATTATATTAATATAAATAATGGTTGAATTTTGATTGTTTAAATTAATTACATATGAACAACGCAGCAGCGTTAAAAGAATCGGTAAACATTTATATATATACAACATTTATATTAATGATATAACAACACAACAAAAAGTTATAAATATAGAGTATACACATGTATATATATGTATAAAATATATTTTATAAATACTTAATACTTTATTAAAGTTAATGGAAAAGTCCTTTTTATTTAAGAAATACATATACATACGATATATATAATAAAACATACATTGTAATTATTTTGAAATATATATACCCCTTTATATTGAAATATTAATCATATTAATTGAGAATATAATATACATAATT
The DNA here is from genome assembly GCA_958336335.1 of Dilophus febrilis. Taxonomy (NCBI): domain Eukaryota; kingdom Metazoa; phylum Arthropoda; class Insecta; order Diptera; family Bibionidae; genus Dilophus; species Dilophus febrilis. The sequence continues at coordinate 50,865,069 of OY284468.1, forward strand.
CATTATTTTATTTTATTTTTGTAATTAATTAAAATATACATTTCTGTAGGTGTGGATATTTGGTGATTTATGGTGTAGAATATGGACAGCCGTTGATGTATGGATGTGTACTGCATCGATATTAAATTTGTGTGCAATATCATTAGATCGTTATGTTGCTGTTACACGACCAGTTACATATCCAAGTATAATGTCAACAAAACGTGCAAAATTACTAGTTGCTGGTGTTTGGGTATTATCATTTGTTATTTGTTGTCCACCATTAATTAGCATGTTATATCAACCAACATCATCTGAATTACTAGCATCATCTACATTATCGGCATCGTTATTGAAAAAGAATGAGGTAAACTTTTATATATTTTTATTTATAAACATTCGTTACATAATACGAAACAAATAATAATATATGGATTTTTATTACTTTTTTTATAACTTTCATATGATATTCTTTTTTTTTTGTCTATTATATCGCACCTACATATAATTATATATAAAATACGGATATAATGTTTATAAACAATATATAGGGTATTTCAAAATTTCCTTTTGGATAGTTATGAATTTTATCATAATATCTATATGTGTATATTAATGATGGTAAATCGAAGAATCCATACTATATATGAAATGACATTAATTTATATGGTTTTGTAAAACATTCGGATTCATTATATATTAACTACCAGTCTATGTATAATGGGATGTTGTTAAATTTTCTTGTATATACAAAGTCATGAAATTTTCTGAAGAATGCTCTTAATGTGTTGACATTTTATTAATTTTTTTTTCGTATATGATATTTGTTCTTGTATTCAACACAAAAATGTTATTTTTCTATAATAATAATAATAATACTACACAAAAAATCACAAATATCTAATTTTTGTATAGCGAACGCAAAATATTTATATAATCCCATAGGACAATAATTTTATACATATATATGTATTTCTTCTTACCCTTGTCAAAGATAATTCGGTTTACTCTATACTTTATTGAAGAACATATCATGGATATATGATAACGGAGATAGAGGCAAAAGAAAAAAACATTCATGGTATTTTTCATTTATAATATATATATATATATATATAAATATATAGTTTTTCAGGTATTTTGATCGCTTTTATTTTTATTGTCGTCAATTGTATATACATATATAAACATTTATGTATATAAATACACATGATATAGCAATGTAGAAAATATTCAAGTAACGAAATCTACAAAAGTAACAAAATTATATGTATATAAATATATATACAAAATTAAGGTAAACATATAAAAGAAAACGAAAATGAAATCAATTTCTTCCTATTTATACATATATATATATATTTATTCGCATACCTTTACAATTCTGCACGTAATTTGTAACAGTTTTGTACAAAATTAAGTGGCAAATAATAAATAAATAAATGTTGTTTATATTTCTACTACAAATGAAAATACTTGGAAAAATTGCTTTTTATATACAATTATACATATACTAATAAGTATGAAAAAAGGCAAATGCTTATCTAATCATGTTTTTCCCCTGCTATCACTCATTATGTATATACATACATATACACATTTGTTAAACTTTGCACAAAACTGTGTGTAAAATAATGTCAAATAATAAAATTTGATTTTAAAAGTTTTTCCGGAAAAATGAGAAATGAAAATGTATACAAATTATCAATAAATATTATTCTATTTTCTTTATTTTTTTTTTAAACAAATTTAATTTGAGAAAATATAACACACAGATATATATATATATATATTTAAAGAAACAAATAAATACCATATATAATATATTGTATATTGAAATTAAAATTTAATTCTATATACCTGAACAAAAAATTAAATAAAATAAAAAAAGGTATAATTTTATCACAACGTAAAGATTATTTGATTTATTTTCACACATAATTACATTTTCTCGCAAGTATTATTTTCACGGCACAGCATTTTTACGTTATCAAAGATTATCCATATATATACAGTATAGTATATCAATAGTATCGATAGTATATAGGATAAATTAGTCTAGCGGAAAATCCAAATCGATTATATTGATCCCTTTTTATAAAAAGTTAAATTATAAATGTAGAATATAATAAACAATAACCAAAGTGAAGGCAAGTGATATAATTACGAAATCGTGAGTAGGACAAAAATGTAGTTGCTTATAATAATCTCTTATATATTTGAATTTTCGTACATATATATAGATATTTACAAATAATAACTTTATAATTATTGTTCGAAATATTAAATGTAATTTAAATTTCATATAAACTAATTGGACACATATATTTAAGTCATTATAGTTGAAAATTAAAATATGAATTCATCGATACGTTGGACAAAAGAAATAATAAAACAGTCAACCTACATATAATCAACCCTCAATCGGCTAAATAATAACTTGTTTTATACGAGTTATATATGATGATATAGCGTATACGGTTTATCGTTAAAAAAATACAGAAATGTATACAAACATTTCTAAAATAGAGCAATTATATACTATAAACATGTTATTAAATTATTTAAAACTATATTCAACTTTTTGCATATAATATTAAAAAAAATCAATAATAATCGATTTTATTTATATATACATATAAATAATAATTGTTTTAGTTAAAAAAGTTTCTGTTTAATTTTTCATATATGTATAAATAAAATTAGTTATATATTGAAAATTGTATACTCGTATATATATTTACTTAAAAAGTTTTATTTTTTAACACAGATGACTTTCTTTTGTTTTGAAATATACATATATTATATTTGTAGTTTTATACGTATGCATAAGATATAACAAGAAATAGTTTATATTGTTCAGTTTATAATATGTATAATAACTATCTATTTATGGATATAAAAACTCCATAATATACATATATTGAGAAATCAATGAACTTTATTTCTATAACATTATATCTATAATGTTAAAATACATGATGTAAATACGTAATATAAAAAATGAATAACAAAATCATCTAAAAAAGTCACGGGTTTTCTTTAAGTCTCAATTATTATTATATTTTTTTCCATATATCAAATCATATATATTCTATACATATATATATAAATTTACCCATTGACTATATTAAATATATCATTTTTATAATGTTTTATTATATATGTACAATGCATAATAAATACATGTTTATTTATAGAAATATTATTCTTTGAATCCTTGTATATATCGAGATGATGTGTAAAGAATGATAATGCATTTCAACAAAAGCATTTCTGTGTTAGAATGGTATAATATTATCATATATGATAGATTTTATATAATTCAATTAGCATCTCATTTTAACACAGCTTTATTTTTTCTATAGACATTTTTAGTATATTTTCTTTTAATTAATTAAATTATTCTTTCACAATATTTTTTAAAGAATAATGACATTTTTTAATTTGTTTTAACTAATTTGAAAATACTTCTCATTATATGCATTTAATAAGAATTGACATTAAATCTAAACGCAATCGGTTCACAATCAAAAAATTGAAAAATATTTATTAATAAATGTATAATGTGATTCATTCCGTCATCAAAAATATACATATATTATACCAATTCTAATGAATTCCTACTGATAATTTACAAAGCATGATACAAAACTTTTCTCATTACAAAAGAAAAATTAATTGATAAAAGAAATATTTTAGTAAAAAATAAAACTTTGGTTTTTGCAAACAAAATTTCCTTATGCATAAATTATTACATAATATACATACTATAGATTTATATACACACAATTTATACATAGAAAACTTAATATTATAAAACTAAATTATTCAACTTTGACAATATATGAACAGACAGGTGCTTTTAATTATATAACTATATATATATTATTTGGATATAGCCGCGTAATTTCTTACAAATTTTTGTATATATATAACTACATATATTTATTGATAATTATAACTATAAATTATTAATTAGTTCATTATGCATGTGATGTATAAAAATATATTGCTGAATGAAATTTTAAATAGAACCAGAAAACCGTAATACTATTTTAACTTAAGTGAAACGTAATTTTATTTTTCACATAATATTGCAAATTATTTATTAATATTTTTTTCTATTATTATTGATAATTAATCAATATATAGGCTTTTTTATATACTTTTTTGTTTATCTCATAACAACAGGAGATTTTTTTTTCAATAAACCACTCAGGAAAAAATTTATGATATATTATATTTTATATGTTATCAGGTTTTGCAAAGCATTAAAAGTTATCCGGAATTTTTTAAAAACCACATACACTTTATATGTACATATTTATATATCATATATATATATATATATATATATCCGTGTCATTGGTGTTATACACAATTGTACATATATACGCACATTATTACGAACATAAACATAATTTGAAAAGTGTTTTATACAGAATATGTATTGTATATATACAGATATATAGAATATCATAAATTATACATAGTATATATTTATGGTAGAAAGAACCGCATATAATATACTATAGTTATAATTTTTCTCAAAATTTGTTGTTTTAGATTGATGTCTATATATTAGTTTTATGAGTACACAAAATGTTTATGGGGAAAAAACAAATTAAAACAAGACTATTTTAATTTTCTGATATCATTTAAATGTGAACTTAATTTGTAATTTATCACTTTTTTACATTCTACCTTTCGCCAATGCATTTGGTATTTTCGTTTTGTTTTTATACTGTAAAAGTAAAATATATATTAATAGAAAAAAATTGTATGTATAATAAATATGTTTACCTCTCATCTTTCCATTTAAATTATATGATTATATATAGAATATAATAAAAAAAGAATATCACATATTGATATGATTGGAATGGAATAAATATATATATATTTATTTACATATGATGTTTTATGCATATATCAATTGGGTCAAGCATATCAAATAGGTATATGCGTACTCACATTAGCATTTTTGTGCATATAATCATTTAAAAGTTTTATCATGTAATACTTCAAATACAACTTATTACACTACATATCTATAAATATATACCACTATATGTATATAAAATACATATTTTTATACATACTTTATACGATAGATTATATATTTATGTGCATCCATAAATGGACATTTATGTATTCAATATATACTTCAATATATACAATATACTTTAGATAAAGAAAAAATAATATTACATCTTATATCACACACTGATATTCAAGATTACATATGCTGTATTTATTCAACATGCATAAATATACAGTAAAGAAAAAAAAATATAAATTATTTATGAGTTAAATATACATAAATGTTGATGATACCAATAGTATAATATATTATGTAAAAGATATAGAATGTATTTTCAAGTAAGTTTTTTTTATTTGTGGTATTTCTACTACTATCTAAATAAAATATATGTATATATACTCGGAAATACTCATATAATTATTCATTATTTTTCTTTTAACTTTATCCTTTTAGCTTTTCGCATATGTGAATGAACAATTTTTTTAATATATGATTACAAAAAAAATCTATATATATGTATACATAACTGATAACATATATTATGTATAAATAAAAATAATATTCAAAAATTTATATATGTGTGTATATTAAAATCTACTTAGAATGGAACAGTTTTGTTATTGTTTAAAATTTAAAAATATAAATTTTTTATTCAAAATTTGAGAGAAATAAAACATTTTTTAATTGAATTTTTTTTTTTGGTACTTATGATGTCAATCTCTATGTACAAACGGGACTTCAAAAGTACAAAATTCAATTACCTAAATTTTTTTAAATTAAATGCAAAAAGCTTCAAGGATTACTTGACTCCTCAAGCAGTTGCTTAAGTATTTTCTTAATACATAGTCCAAAACTTGTTTTTATAATATGTATTGGAATATGACTCTATCGATTAAAAAAAGCATACATTTTTCCATTGATAGAACAATATACATATAATATATAACGTAACCGATTTATTGTTGTCATTAACAGATTAAAAGTACCTTAAATAATATTATATACTATATATGTTTATAAGTTTTAGCATTGACTTATTATATTACATATAAAAGTATATGTATATTCAACATGCCATCATTTTATTACTGATAAAAAAAAATATTTTCTTTCATACACATTTTATTTATATATAAATATGGTGTCCTTCTGCTTATTGATTTACCACAATTCTTCTGTAAATTGCTTCCCATTTACTTGCCGCTTTTTTTTTATTTGATACATAAACAAAACACAAAAACATTTTACTCATATCATATTTCGCTATCTACCACTTATTTTTTTTTCTTACTGTTTTCGTATTACTTTTGATATTTATGTTTTATTTTTTTGTCGTATATATAGAAATAAAACATTATCCTTTTGTATATAGATAGAATTATATGAAAACTGTTTATATAAAAGTATATACGTATAGATAAGATATATAAATAGATTATATAGATATAAAATCGATCTCAATATACTTTCTTTTCTTCTTTTTGTGTAAGGATGTTTATAGTATAATTCGTGTTACTATACTAAAAAAATAGAATTGGTTCCCGAAAAGCGTATAAAATACGTACCCAATTTATATGTATATGAATGCTATAGAACAGAGATCCTTAATATATAGTTTAAGTTTTTGTGAATATTTTACATTTAACAAACAGTAAATTTTTATTATTTTGATTATGTGTATAATAATGGTATATAATTTAATTTTTGGTATAGTCATTTAACGAATGTGTTACTGTCCTATAAATGTACGTGTGTGTATTGTGAATAAAGGAAAACTCCAATTGAAATTCATGGATACAACTAAACGAAATGCAAATATATATATATATATGTATAGTAGCAATGTTTAATATTATATTATGTGAAAGTAGAACTTTCAAATAAATTACCAAATATTTTTTTTTTGTATATATTGTATATTGTATATTGCATATTGTATATGTATAATAAGAAAAGGAAACGAATTTTAAGATTCGTTATAAAGGAATATGCAACGCACGTATATAAAGCGATTTTATTGAAATTTTTCTATTTCGATATCTTGTGTTTAAAACACTTTTTCTACTATAAATAAATGTCTAAAAATCATCGGTTGTAATATTTGTACACTTCGACTTATATCGTTCATATTATTTTATAGAAATATGTATATATAATATAATTTAAATGTTTCTCTAAATTTGTTTATTTACGTTTGTGCAGGACGATTTATATAATTCGGAAAATTTTACATTAATAACATTATCACCGATTACAATACCAACAACATTAGCTACAATAACCGTATCAACAACGAGAGCACCAGGTTCATGTCCACTAGAATGTGAACTGATAAATGATAAAGGATACGTGATTTATTCAGCACTTGGATCATTTTTTATACCAATGTTTGTTATGTTATTCTTTTATTGGCGAATATATAGAGCTGCCGTTCGTACAACACGTGCCATTAATCAGGGTTATAAAACTATAACAAAAGGTAAGCTTTTTTTTCCATATTTCTTGTATATTTAATGTTTTTGTTAATTATAACCAAAATATTCACATTTTATATTCTATATTTATATATTATTTATTGTTTTTGTTGAATATTTCTCTATTTTAGATTTCCATGTTTTTCCCTAAATATACTATATATAATATATATTCATTGATATACATTTTTTTGGATTTGTTTCAATCATTTATTTCATTTTTAAAATAATTAAACTCCTTTGTTGTTGTTTTTTTTGTTTTGTGTATCTTCTTTTTTTTATTTAAGAAAAACGTCTATTTTTTTAGAACGATAAAAAAAATAAGCATTTAGTAGAAAGGTATATTATTGACTATATATATATATATATATATATATATATATATTATTCCTCGTATATTTACTCGTGATATTGCGTATACTTATTCATATAATAGAACCCCTTTGATTGATATTTTAATCCGTTATATTTTGTTCGTCCGTCAGATTTTTTTTTTATTGTGCATATTTAGACACACTAAATACAATATACATATTTAGACTAATTTATTGAATCGTTTTGGAATGCTTTAATAATGAAATTAAATTGAATGATATAAAATATAGAAATAATGATTAATTTAATTATACAGATAGATTAACAAAAATAGTTTTTTTCTTATATAGTTTAATACATTAATCCCCCCTTGAAAAATAAAATTCCCTATGTAGATGTAAAATATATATTATAGTTATCATAAGGCAGAAAATATATTATATTTTATAAATATAATTTATAAAGGAATGTGACGCTGAATTGATAATATATTTTTTGTTTTTCATTTCTCCTTTTTTTTTATAATAACAAATTTCACTAAATATAGTATTCTGAAATTTTATATTCTTTCTCATGTATTTTGATGATAAAATAAATATTTTTAAAACCTCATTATACTCGATTCGACAATGTGCTGTATTTGTGATATTTGAACATATGAAACATATATAAAGATTATCGTATTAAAAGTGTGTTATATTTTGATATATAGTCTTTAAGCATTAAATATATGTTCTATCGTTCTATATATGCGCGAGTTTCAAAATACGAAATATTTATATACAGATTTACCCTACGCACAGTAAATATATTATTCATTTTGTTATTGTGTTAAATACACATAGCATATTCGTTATTTAGGATACAAGATATTCGGATGCATTTCTGTAATTTTTAGATTAACAGAATATATACACGGGAATATGATATGATATATTTTGTATACCATGTACTTTTAAACATTGCATATGTGCTTTATATAAACATTAACATCTATTAACTGGTGTAGTGAGATCTATAAGTATAAAATGATACCAATCTATATTGTCATTTAATATTTGTACACAGTATACATACACATATTATTAAATTTGCATAATGATAAAATTATCGTATTTAATCAGACAGTTCAAACAATATGAATTACAATTTCATTATATATTATGTTATGAATATATGTACATATAGCAAATATTTTACGAATTGTTCATTACATAAATAAATCCTTACCTTATATACAAATGTGTGCATATTGAATGAATAATTTAATTATTCGTTAATCGTAAAATTTATATATAACATATTCGAAACTGGAAACATTTATTATATTATATAATACCTATAACATAAAGCATAAAGGATGATTGAAAATTCCATTTCAAAGTGATGTGTTTAACAACGAATTATGACATTTTTCGACACGAATATATTATTAAACATTTTTATGTAATCTTATGAGATTTTACATTTGTTTAATATAACTAAATTTCCCAAGTGTATGGACATATGACAGAATTATAATATGGACATGTATGGACATATGACTTTTAACAGAACTATATGCATTACAATTTTATTGTCGACCTAGTGATAGGGATATTATTAGTTCTCAATAGAGCCTGTCCATTTAAGGTAGCAGATGTGCGGATACATTAACATATAATTTGAAAACAAACTAAATTAAATACTAGATATTTAGAAAATTAATTTTAATTTATCAACTATATATAACATAAGAAGAGGTTTTTCAGACATAGATAAATTTGTATATGTTTTTGTAAATGTTACCTATACATATTTTTTTTTGTTACAATATTGCGTTGTATAAATTGTTATTTATATATCATTATTTTAACAGCACCAATACATATCCAAACATCGACAGATGCCTTAAATAACGAAATAAAAAAAGAAAAACAAAAATAAATAAAACATCAACTTGTATATATTTTCAACAAAAAAAAGATATCAAATAGAAAGTGGATGATGCGTGCCAATCTAACATTAAACGATATATTTTCTTTCACCATTTTTTTTCTATATATACAATTCATATATTATGTTTAGAAGTTCAAACACATATATGCGTATTCATTGATTTAAGGTTTTCGTAAAAGTTCTGAACAATTATTAATTTACAAGAATTCAAATACCTTTAATCCATTGAAATTAATGCTGGTAATCGTTCACTCACATCGTGTTAATTATATATGTATTGCAAAGCCAATAAAACAATACTTGTGATTTAAATGTGTATTAAATCAATTAAATTGATCATATATTATATGTGTATGTGTATATCTGTAAATTCTAAATTTTTTACACAAGAAATATTTCATAAGCTCTGACACAAAATTAATTAAAAATAATCTCATATTATTTAATTATTCTAATAATCAATTAACAAAAAGTATTGTCATTATCACCATACGTGTGTTAACGAATACCTATAATTTTTTATAGTTATATGTTCAAACTTTCGTACGATTATGTATCACATTATTTTATATCATTTAGGAATGATATCAACATATATACGGGATTGTCTGTATAATAGGATGTGATGTATTTTGTACAGGTTATATAAATGTTTATAGGTTTATATGCCGATTTATTTTTATATAGCATATGTTGACGTATCATTATCGCGTATTTTATAAAGGTCGTTTTCGGTCAATCTAACTGCAGTTACTGACATCATGTTGTCTTTTTTACAAATTGTTGCATATACCTTGAATAACACTGACATTTCTGCATCAACATTTTAATTCTGTTACCATTAGTTTTTGTTTCGGTTGCAATGCAAACCGAATTCGATCTTTATTATTTTATTTATTATCAACAAGAGATAACAAGAAATTAATTATGATATTATCACGGGTATTTATTATATAAATATATTATATACAATTATATACATCATAAACAAAAAATGCTAAACGAAATACATATGGATATATGATGTTGTGGTTCACCAACAAATATATTTATTATATATATAATATTGTATGAGAAACAGGAAAATATATCATAATATTTATATATTATAAATAATTAATTTATAACACATAAAGCAAGACTTTTATTAATTAAATCATTATTTAAATAAATTACAATATTCACATATGCATACAGTTTGTATACATTAAATCCTGTTGCAATAAATATGTATATTTTATATGTATAATCACACATTTTTCGTATAAGGATATAAGTAAGAACATATTCATTAGTCATTCTTTATATGTAGAACAAAACTATATTGAGGTCGGTAAATCTGAATATATTGACAATCAATGAATTAAAAAGAAGTTACGGTTTGTATTTGAATGAAAAACGAGCCTAGATTCAAATTAGCCTTCCATTCTAGATGGTTTTGGTTTAATAATTATAAATTAATATTTGTTATTATAGTATAACAATGATGAAATTTTGAGCGAAAAAAAATATTTAATTATATACATTAACTTATTTAGGATTAAAACATTTTCACCATAATTTATGGCTTTAACCCCATTAATATAAACTCCGCTATAACCTAAACCATCATATACGAATCATACATTTTTGTTTGTATTAAATATACCTAATCAAGTTGTACCCCAAAAAAAAAATTCAAATGAAATGTTGAAAATTTTAATTGTATATATTTCATTGTTTTACGTATATATTGTCGCATGTATGTGCAAAATCGTATATAATATTAATGCATTTTCCCTGTACCTGTACCTTATTAATATGTATTGCAAGTAATAAAAAAAAAGCACCCTATACATTCATTTAAAAATTAAAATACAAATGATATTTGCATAATTTTGTTCAATTATATACATATAAATTGTATTTGTTTTTGAATTTTGGTTTTGATTGTACTTTCCCATTATATAATAATTATGTATATTTGAAATATTTTTTTTTTTTTTTGAAATATAACTCCTATGTATTTTGGTTAATGTAAATTGTGTTTGTGATAAGAAAATTAATTATAAAAAAAAATTCCTTGTAGATGTTTGTATCTATATAGATATATTAAGAATGGATATAGCAAAATGTTTTTTCCAAATTCAATACAATGCAAAAAAAAAAAAATTTCAAATAAAACCAATATTAAAAAAATTTGATAACATTTTGAATTCTATCTATATATACGTTAATATCGTATTTACATATAGGTGGTTCTAAAGAAAATCGAAGTAATGATGGTACACGTTTAACTTTACGAATACATCGTGGTCGTCGAGCAAACAGTATACCACACGATATAAAATATTCAACATCTTCACAAAGATCTAATTTAAAGATATCAAATAGTTTAGAGGCAACCACAACAATAATAACAAATACATCGGCTGTATCACCAAATAGTAAATTTCCATCGGTATCTACAACCACTACAACAACTACAACAACAACAACTACTACTACTACAACAACTCAAGCAACCACATTAGAACGACAAATCTCTGTTAAGGTTCAACCAAAATATCGATTTTTACATAAAAAACAAAAAAAGAAATTAATAGAACATTCGGATAACTTTCCAACGAATAGTCCAATTTTACATATGATGCAAATAACATTAAATCGTAAAGAAAAAATGGAATCGTTTTTAATAAACAACAACAATTTAAATAAAGAGAATGTAAATAATGATGAAAATGGAAAACTTTTGGTAAACGATTCCAATGTGGATGAATCGAATAGTATAAATAATATTAATGAAGATAATGATAATAATAGATCAAAAAGATTTGTCGGTGTTGGAAAACGAATATTAAAAGTTCAAGCAAAAAGATTTCGAATGGAAACGAAAGCAACAAAAACATTAGCAATTATTGTTGGCGGTTTCATTTGTTGTTGGTTACCATTTTTTTCGATATATTTACTACAGGCATTTTGTAATAAATGTGTTCAACCATTGTTGTTTTCTATACTATTTTGGTTAGGTTACTTTAATTCCGCATTAAATCCAATCATTTATGCATTATTCTCTAAGGAATATCGTTTTGCTTTTAAAAGTATTCTATGTAAATGTGTATGTCCATCAACGTCAATTGCTATCGGTAAAAATAATCATCGAAGCGTAGATGTACATAGTAATACCGATGACTTTAGATGACCTCGTTTTAATAAAACTATTTAAAATTATAAACAATATTCTCTTGTATTTGAATATATGCCTATATTGATTATTAATTATTAAGAGTTTGTACCTTGTATAATGAAAGAAAATTCTATTTGCTCTTTTTATTTTTATTTATATCTTATTTTCTATATACATATATATACTATTTATACTAAACAATGCATTAAACGGTGTAACTTGCCATTGGACGTATATTAAATCCTCGAAAATACAAGTGATGCTATACAAGTGAGGATTTTTGAAACTATTGTAATTTATTTTTAAATATTTACAGTTTTATTCTATCCAAATCATTATTTTTAAATTTGTTTTTATATACACGCTCATATAATTGATTTTTAATCATTAGGAATAAACGGTCAATGTAATTCAAGTGAAGATCTATTGACAAAAATATTAACAAAATTATCAATAACAAGTATTAAGATTAACAGCAAAAATAATATTTATACATTTAACACAGCAACAAGGAAATAGCATTTTTTTTAATAATAATGGTATATACATTCATTGATCAAAAAACAGATTACAAATGAAGATATATTTTAACCATCAACAAATGAATGTGTGATTTTATTAGGCAAATCAAATTTGTGTATAAAATCTATACAACCAGATTTTAAACATCAAATTCAATACATATTATTTTTGCATCATCCATTATCATCTGTCATATCATGTTATATATATGTTATATATGGAATATATGTTGAATTATTACTACACAGTATAGCCGATTTAGATAGAGGATAAATGGATGGCTTAAATTCAACCATATATATATGCGATTGGTTAAAATGATATAAAATATTATATACCTTAATACATATGGTTAAAGTAACATATGGCATATATTCTATCATTTAGAGTTTGAGCCGGTTTTTTTTTTTGGGAAATGTTTATGCAATATAAAATTTTATGGAAAATAGGGAAATTTATCTATATTGTATAAAAATTTAATGTTTTATGATAAAACATCGTTAAATGTATATATAACCGTTTGATGTTGCTATGAAAAAACAAACTGGAATGAATTGATAAATATAAAAATACATAGATGTATATATATATATATCATCAATCCGTTTATAATGACAAAATTGGTTTCAAAAATCATGCAGGACATGATGTCACAAATCATATATAGATTATTTTGTATGATTAATTTATATATAATCACATATAATTTATATAAATACATAAAATAAATAGACAATCTGGCTCAAATTGCATAAAATGGTGACATATAATAGATTTTACTATAGATTTTAGTATACAAGATAAGTTATATATTCATAAATTTGTTATTAAATATTATTTTATTTTAGGATTTTTCCGTTTAGATTTACTATATATAAACATATACAAATTTTTTTAATACATTTATTATACAAAATAATATATATTATAAAAACGCTTTCTTGATGTTATTTCATTTAAATTTTTAAAAGAATTGGTGTATTTAAAAATATAAATCCATTATTCATTTAACATCTGATATTCATAATTCAATCAATTTATTTTTATTGTAACCATTTGACCGTATATAAGTCATATAATAATAGCTCACATATAGTTATAAAAATTTGAATTAATATGGCATGTATAATAATATTTTGTATATAACACAAATTAAAAAATAAATCATCAAAATATTAATTATATTTTTACGTATATTTTGTGTCTTTTTTGAAATTGTTAATTAACAATTCATTTTAATTTAATAACATTATGTAAAGTCGCCGATAAAAATTTATATTACTAAATTTTCCAAATAATCACAATTTATAGCCATCAATTTCATTAATATAATTTTAATCATCATTAATTTTATGTATATTTGGCATATTTTGTGTATAATGTTGATTATATATGTATATATACAATTTAGACAAATCGATCTAATCGTAAATAAAAAATATTGCATATACTAAATAATAAATTTCCATAAGTGTATTTAACATTAACGCAATTACCTAAAGCATACCTAAAGCCAAACGCTCAAAAATTATAGCTTTTTTTCATTATATGATTCAATGTAAAATAGAAAATTTGAATTTAAACTTATCAGTATTATTTATTCAATATTTTCGGAAGAGTTTTTCATAGACCATATATTTTATATTATCTACTAAAGCTTCTCAACCGTTATAATATTATAATATAAGTATTATATGTATATAAATATTTGTGATTAAAACGATTTGTCAAAATTTTATATTAAAAGCATAAATATATTTTTAAATTAAAAAGATATAATATATATATTAAGTATTGATGGATAATAATATGAATTATATAAGAATAAACATTTTAATATAATTTAACAATAAATTATAAATATTTTCTAAATATGTACGCGCATAATATTTATTTACATTCTAATAACTATATATACAATTATAATTATGTTATTTATATATTTTAAAAATGTAATCAAAAGTAAAGTAAACAATAAATAATTCATTTTATAAAAAAAATAAATACATATATTAAAATATTTTAACCAGCAATACAATCATAAATATATATATTTGATAAACACTAATATATAGACTTACGTATTAATCGCAAATTTACTTCGAAATCCAATTTTCATTGGATTTTTATTGCAATCTGACTATAAAATAACTTATACCCAGTATTACAGCATATGAAATTTGTGAAAACTTACTTATGTACTCAAATGTTATAATTTAATGTTTTTTTTAATATAGTGTTTTTCAGTTTGTAGATACATATACATATATCATATTAGACAATGCGAATAGTGAATCATTTTTAAAGTTAGAAATAGTTATAGAAAAAACAATTGCAATATTTAGACGCGGTTTTGTAGCAATAAGATTATGCATATATTTTCTAAAACATTACAAGAAAAATGGCTGCACACATAAATATGCGATTTATGAAAAATTATATCAGTTTTATTGAATTATAAGTATGTACGTAAGTAATATATATATACTCTGTAAATACAACAATAAATCCTTGTTTGTTTGAATTATAAATTACATGATAAAATGTACAATGGACATGGATTTATTTCCATCACATGCACTCCTTGACTATGTAATCAAATAAAAAAATTAATGATATTTAACCCTTATCCATATAGCCAAAATGGAAATCAGTGAATAGTTACATTTTTTGTTTACCTTTTTTGATTCAATTTTAACTCAGGCCCTGTTATGTCCTAAAACATGCGGATAAAAACCTGTTGGAATGTACAATATAAATTTGAATATATTTCATAAAATATATTTCAAATTTTTGGGTTAAATCCTATTCTCATATTGGATAAATAAAAATATATTACGCGGTGGATCAGGGTTAAATAAATAACTAAGACAAGAGTTTAAAAAAAAAAAACTATAAGTTGTAAAATGAAAAACTTTATATATTTTCTTTTGATATATATATATTTATAATAGAAATATGTGTTGATTTTGTATAGCAATATAAATTGAAAGGATTTTGTTAGATATATCTAATTATATTGCAGCATTATAATATTTACATGATTTTCATGAAATCTCTTTAGAAATATATGTATACGATACGTATACAAAACATTTTCAAGAATGTGAATGAAATAAAATTGAAAATACTCTATTTATATATTTTTTCAATTCAACAAAAGTACAAATAGTATATACTTTATTTATTTATTTATCAAATGCAGTTTATAAGATCTTCTGAATAAACCACAAAACATCATATAAATATAAATTCTATATCAACAGGACAATTTAAGGCGTATCTGTCAATGTTTTTCCATTGGTGATATATTGCGATCTATAAAATGAACTAATTAAGTGGTACATATAAATGTTTTAAATTATATTTATTCCATTTTAAAACTTTAAATAATTTTACTATTTCGTCGCAGGAATAAATATATTAATTACGTAATATATAATAAGTCGATATCGACGGTAGTTATTATTTTAAAATAATTTTTGCATAATATAATATATATGTATAATGGATAATATAATATTTATTTTATAAATCTCTTCGCATGGAAAATTTCAACGACCTATTATAATTTGTTCTTTTATATCCAGTCATTATATAGTTTCAAGCTTTTACAAAAGATTAATTTTAATTGATTATAACATTTATAAACTAATCTTTTGTTTATGAAAATTATTATATAATTACAACTGAAAATACTAAAATTTGTTTTAAAAAATCATATGAAAAAAACTAAAAGACTTGAATGCATTATATTTTTATATGATTCTATTTGCTCTTTGCATATAAAAATTGATATATTTTCTATAATGCAATCGATTTTATATAATATTTAATATTGGATATTGCATAACGACACTTTAATGTGAAGTTGTTCCAAAATTTAATATAATTATAAATAACGAATTTTTAAATGCATATATACATCATAAAATATATTGTATATCCATCGAAAGGGTTCGTGATGCGTATACTTAAACAAATATACTATATTAATTTAAATGTGAAAACTTCAATACGTATATTTTGTATTTTGATTTTATCTACAATATAAATTTCATAATAAATTTAAGTTGAAACTTTAAATATGCATATAACATATAAATGGATGTCTATAATACACAATTATATATACCATACATGTTGCATATTTAATTTATTATTAATTAAATTTAAATATGATGAACATTTCCACATATCTATATCTACATCATATTCAACTATTAAAAACTTTCAATAAAAATTAATATTAAAATTTAATTATGATAAAATGTGTAAAGTTACAGCATTTATTATCTACACAATTGCACACATTTATAAATATATTATAGAGTATTATATTTTAAAAGATAAGGAAAAATTTAAACAGATTTTATATGTCTACTAAATTTTTTACCATAACGATAACAGATTCATCTCATTGATTTTTTCATTGTATAAGAATATATATGTATAAATTAAATATGAATATATTGTTCTTTCATGTCAAATACACGTGATTGTATATATATGCTGAAGTGAATTATTATATATATTTTATTTTAATTAAATATAATATCCATATACATATATATTAAAGTTATATTGTATATTCACCACAACATTATTGTTTAATTTTAATCCGTTTATTTTGTCGCTTATTTTAAATGCTATTTTATGAAATCTACAATATACATAGATAAGCACATCGTATCTTATCAATTTATGATCCTATATAATAATTGATTTGATATAGAAATTTGAGGAATGCGATTTAACTCTCAATTATAAAATACAATTAAAATTTCACGTCGGGCATGTCTTTGGCTTAAGAGCTTGAGTAAAAATTTTATATTTTTGGTGAACAACAAACCATTAAAATAAATAGAACTAATATATAATTGAATACTATTTTAGTGACGTTTGCTAATGCAAAAAATTACGACTTATAATACGCTATAAAAGTATAATTTCACATCGAGTTATTGAATGCGAATTTTATCATATTGCTATCAATTACGATAAGAATTCAATTTCTCTTATCATAATTTAAACATAAGTAAAAAAATTATCGATTTCCATAAAAAAAAAATGCCAAAATAATAAAAAACAAAATTAATAAATAAATAATTATACATTTCATTGACGTCTATACTATACATAATTTGATATACAAGTATTATTCAACGATATATATAATATATTATATACATAATTCATATATGATAAATTGTTAATTAATATATTATATATATGTGAATCTGTGTATGCATATAGATAGATTATATACTATATAGCGCCGTGTTTATTTATGTATATATACCTCATGGAGTGACGTTGATTCATTATTTCTTTATTTACAATGTACATAAAAATTCTATTACAGATTAATTTTATACATATCATATACAATACTAAATATATACATCTATATATACATGAATAATATACAATATTGAATCAGTATACGAATATGGTTAGTTAAATATTTAATAGGGATATACGATTCCGGATGAAAAATAAAAAATAAAAATACCAATACAAATAATATCGGTATTTATAAATTATTGAAATGAAAACTTTTACTATTTTGGTCACATATATAAAAAATGTACCACCCTCATATGTTTAATTCATTCGTATGAATATATGCACATATACTAAAGGATATAAAATGATATAGAAAAAGTTCATTTAATTAAATGATTGGTTCACCATACGTATTATGTGTATATATACATTTGTATACTGCTGTATAGTTATAGTCCATAAAAATTTATATATATATATATATATATATATATATATATATATATATGTATATATATATATATACCCATTTTTACTTGTTACGTTTTGTGATATCTATCTACTTATATATAAGCATATACGGTATATATGTACAGTCAGTATATGTGGTTTAAAGAGAATATATATAGAATTCAATTAAAAAGTTTGCTTTTGTGGTTTTTTAATTAAAGTCATTAAAATAGATTGTTTTTATATATGATTATATAAAAAAAAATATCTATATGTAATAAATTATTTATACAGAACAATATTAATGTTTATATATACATTCAAAAAAATGCATAATAAATATATGTACACAGTTATGTATAGATAATAGAAATATATATAGAATATAGAATGTATATGTGAAACAATTCTTCTTCTTTTATTTTTATCAAAATTCAAAAATATACTTGTATTTGCACATTTTGTTTTGGATGTCACAAAGTTATAATTTATATTTCTATAAAGTTTATATATGTAAATACAAAATACTATATTATATGTGTGTATATATATATATATATATATATATTATACATTACATACATATATTACGATATATTGTAAAATTAACAGGGGTATTATTTATCATTTAATTCTATGTATTGGAATATTTTTTTGTTATAAAATATTTCTACAACAGTTCACTAAATATTATATGTATACAATATGTACTTATATATTTTACTTTATTGTATATAAATATGGTATAATGATAAAATACTGTAATTATGATAATGTCTTTTTGCATTGCACTCACTATATGTTTCTATTTACATTTATACATGTACAATTTTGTTAATTAAACAAAAGAGAAAAAAAAGAAATATCTTAAATGTATCATACCGTACCATATAATAATATCCGTGGTAATTGTAGTGATACATTTCTGCAGAACATATATACTATATTACTTATATGAAAAATGTGCATTAAGGAAAATTTGTTATAGTTGTGCTTTTTAATATACTACACAGATGAGGAAGCAAAAAAAGTTTTATATATATAGCTATAAAATATATTTGAAATTAAATAAAAAATGGTGAGAAATAAATTTTCTGTCGTATATATACTATTTAAAAATTTTTAATTTATCATATACGTATTTATTTTATTTATTTTTTTTATAATTATTACTCATAAAGAAATCGTATCACACTTATAATTTATTGATTAAAGATTTTAATTTTTTCCTTGTATTATATATTCGTAATTAATACCGTACCTATATATTTAAAAAAGGAATTGAAAAAAAATACAACTTATAACAAGGAATCATATTTAGTTCAAGCGATATAATATTTTTGTTTGTTTTTGGCTTAAGCATTCTATAATTGTTTTTTTATTTGTTTATGTTTAATTGAATAAAAAAGTAATAACATTATTTGAGACCTAATGAAAAATGTAATTTGTTATTTTATTTTCATGATTTTAAAGTGAACTATACTATATATTTGTTGTGATGAAATTAATTAAGATTTAAATTTTTCCTGTAAGGAATATTTATAGTAATGAATATATTCAATTTTTCAATTGTACAATTAAAAAATTGTCAATTGTATGTCAATTGTACAATTAAAAAATTGTCCATAGTTTTCGAATATGTATGGAATGATTTAAATTTGTACTATTAAAGAAAATCTCAAGCGATGTTTTAAACGAAAATTTGTATTTAAAAATTTTCAAATTGTACAAAGTTAAACATTTACAAAAATATTTCTATTGTATCAATTGAATATGTATGCATAAATCGAATAAATATAATAATCATCATATTTTAAGTTTAATTTAAACAATTTTGAATAATTTTTTTTTTCCTCTCATCCCATATTATATATTAATATATTTCACGTATTACCTTTATATAACTATATATACTAAATAAAACATGTATTCTATTCATTCCTATATATTATATAGGTAATATAATATTTAATTTTTTTTGAATATTTTCTTTTATGTAAAAATATCGAAATAATTTTACAAAACAACAAAAAACAAACTTCATTATATTTTGTATAATAATATTAAAAGATTTGTCACAACGTTTTTTTCTTTTTTCATTAAATTTCCATATTTTTTTATGTATAATAAATTTGATGGGGATTAACTGAACTTGGGGAGGATGCTAATGCAAAAAAAAAACATTGTGATAAGATAATATTATGAAACGAAAGGAAAAAAGGAATAACAAAAATTTGGTATTCGAGATTCGTAAACAGTAAATTAATATAAATATTGGCAACAGATGAGAATATATAAATATTTATTTGTATATAATATATACATTTATATAGACAAACATATATATAAGCAATATGAATGGAATATTTTATTTTGAAATTCGTGAATAAAATGTATATATCTATTGCGGAAATCAAATAAAATACACCATGAAAAGTTGGTAAAAATGAAAATCAATTTATATATATAAACATTTATATATCATATCTGATCAGTTAAAACGTTATATCGTTATATGATATAATGTAGGCATATACAGATATATCATCAAATATATTTATATTCACATATATATTTTATCTATTAAAAAGTTATACATAATTTTTTTTGTGATTGTAAAATTTTTTAATTAATATATAGACCATTCACGCAGATTATATATATAAAGAAATGTTTATAAATTAAAGTATGACACTTAAATATTTTGGGAAATATCAACCATTACTTTTTTTTTAATTTTTTCAAATCAACAAACAGTTTCAAATTTCTCCTATCAAATATTAATTTGCCATTTACCATTCATTATTTGAAAGCAATTGATAAATTTGAATGTTCAATAATTTAAGATCAAAAACTTTAATACGGCTGTAAATACACTGAATCGTTTTATAATTCTAATTTATCGTTCGTTATTTATTACATGTGTGAGGTTTAAAAAAATATTTTAAAAATAAAAATAAAAATATTTTAAAAATTTCAATAATTTAAATGTGAAAAAATTTTAAATAATGTTTTAGCTAGTTATTGAAATAATTTACCATATAATTAAAAATGAATTCAATAAATATATTTAACATTTTTTCCTATTTTTTTTCGTTTCGTTTTATTCATTTTCATACTCATCTATATATGTGTACACATAGTAGGTGGATCAAAAGGTATTGGTGAACGATCTGATGATCAACGATTAACATTACGGATACATCGTGGTCGTGGTAGCACCCATAATAATAATAATAATTCAAATACTAATAATGCAAATACTGGTAATGTTAGTAATTTTGGACCGATAAACAATGAAACGGCTGCATTAACCAGTAATGGTAGCCCACATAGTACAACGACAAGTATTGGTAGTTCATCACCGGAACGCTTTGCGAGAATATCAACACGTAGACATGATAAAATAAAAATATCTGTATCATATCCATCAACGGATAATTTAGCAGTTCCATCAAATAATCAATCGTCGGATCAAAGTGCAGCAGCCGGAGGAGGAACAGTATCCGGAATAGCAAAAGGTGTAAATAGCGCTGGTGGTAGTGGGGATGTTGGTGAAAGTGTAAGAAAAACATCTACATTATCAACATTAGTGAATGTAAATAATCCAAAACCGGCGAATGTATTGTATGCTGTTCATTATTCATCGAATGGTAAAGAATTAACATCATCGGAGGTGGTTCGACCGAAAGAAAGTGGATTTTTACAAGTTGTAAAAAGTTTACCGCAACTGGATAAAGGTGGGCTTTCGCCAAAGGGAAGTAAACGTTTGCGAAAACGTAATGTACGGGCACAAGCAAAACGTTTTCGTATGGAAACAAAAGCCGCGAAAACATTGGCCATCATTGTTGGCTTATTTATATTATGTTGGCTTCCATTTTTTTCGGTTTATCTGGTACGTGCGTTCTGTAACGATTGCATTACAAAAATTGTATGGTCGATAATATTTTGGTTAGGCTATTGTAATTCGGCGATTAATCCATTTATATACGCTAAATTTTCCAAAGATTTTCGTGCAGCATTCAAACAAATCATTTCCAAAGTATTTTGTTCAATGTCAAAATCAAAAAATTCTACAGCGAATCGCCGTGATTCGGATATGTCACAATTTCGTAGTAGCTGTGGTGGTGGTGGTGGCGGTAGCGGTAGCGGTGGGCCTGGCGGTGGACGTACCCCTAGTTTATCACCAAGTATAGCCGTTAATTCACTGGGTGAAGACAGTGATCACGTAATTGATTTGTCCGATTGTAGATGACGATCGTTTGGACCTAAAATTAATACATCAATGGCATTATCTAGTCCTAGTCAAACAAATCGACAAAATAGAAAACCGGTTTATGAAATTTGTCATCCATTGGTTATGAAAACATCTTCATTTTCGTATGGAGGTTGTAATAACTCGAATCCTAATAATTATGACAATTATAAATAATTTTAACAAACATAATATATATTACGTATATGTATATTATTAATTATATCCCGATAACAATCATTAAAGTATAGTTATAACAAAAATAAAATATTAATATTAAGTGCAGAAAAAATGTAAAGGTAATGGATATTCATAAATACATTAAATTATTGGACAATACGTATATGTATGTATATATTGTAAATAAAACTATATCTCTATATCCATAAATATGTCCTATATCCATAAATTTAAATATATACAACTTCATTATGTTTATTAATAGGTTAGATTTTTAATAATTTAGATATAAAAATTTATATATTAACATATTTATATATTTAAATGTATACTCATGTAAACGTAAATTGTATTTATTATCTGTGTATTTATAAATAATAATGTTCTATTTGTATAATTGAAGAATAAGAAAAAATAAAAAAAAAGTAATATATGTACCTACCCATATATATATAAATATATTTAACAGATCAATATGCTTTTTTATCTTATTTATATATGCATGTACATACCTATAAATAATTATTTATATATATATATATATATATAGCTAACTAAGTTTAAATAATGTTACATAATTATATAGAGCGATGATATAATAAAAATATAGATGCTGAACATTATATGAATAATACATTACAAATTGATTGAAAAAAAAAAATAATATAAAAAATTTTCATCTCATATAAAACATCAAATTATAATATATATAAATATATATATAATCTTACCTATATATAATATTTTCAAAGAATATATATGAACAAATGTTAAAATTTATACAAGATAGAGATAAAATAAAATATGAGCTTAAATCTCTTGTATATATGCATCATATATACAATACTTACAAAAAAAATAATATTTTAAAATCATCATTAAATATCTATATATAAAAACATTGCAAATAAAAAAATTGTCCATATAAATTATATTACATAAAACATTTAATTGGTAAAAATAAAATAAAATTCAGATGATTCTTATATGTATAACGCAAAAACCTATTTATATTTGGAATATTATTACCATTTATTCAGATCATGTTCATATTAAAATAAAATGATGAAAATTATAGTTTAATAAGATTTTATTATATATAAATAAAACTTTATGTCTAATTTAAATGAAACATAATTTATTTAATAATTGGTTAAAATTTACGAATAAACCTACCTATATACAAAAAAAATGTTCGTGTGTATGTTATATATACTCCATATAATGGATGGAAAATGATTTATAATACCATTATAAAAAATTATAATTTAAGTCGTAGCCTAAAAATATGTATATTCGTATAATATAAATACAAATCATATATAATTTTATGATATTATATATATGTATATTATATATGTAATAAAAAACATTTAAAATTAAAAATCATATTTATTCTGTTTTATTCATTTATATCCCGACTCCATTAACATTTTTTATTATAACATATATATACAGTTTCTTATATACCTTTTCTTATATACCTTTACCGCTATATGCTGGATTGATGACAAACGATTGATGTTTACAAAATATATAATGTAAAATAAAAGTCCTAACAATTAATATTTTAAAACGATGTTTTGAATTCATATATGCAAATCCACATGGAAAGTAAGTGTTTCAATATTTATAGTCATCATTAGTTTATTTAATTTAGATATGTATTTACTTATTTTATTTTGTGTTAGATAAAATAATTAACACTATTGCTTGTATTAGATAAATCTTTGGTTGATTATTAAACATAAACCCAATAAAAAGAGATTATAATATACGAATACAGACCATTGAAAAATTGCGATTTATCTTCATTTCCAGATCAAAATGAAGAAAATAATCTTCTGTTTGACTTTTACAATAAAAGATCCATTTTCTATAATTCGCTAAAGTGGAATTCTTTTTGCAAACCTAAATTTAAACTATATAATAGGATTATATTTTATATATATACTACATGCCGTATTAGTAAGCTCTATATATATTTGAATCCATACAATTATCAATTTTAGATTCATACATCATAGCACTCATATAATATATATATTCATATATATTTATATAGAAATATATACCAATATGATATTTCCTTTTTCAATTATATACGTGTATATGTATATAATTATTTATTATTATTTATTTAAACGACGACCCATATATTTGGTTAAATTTTGGTTTATGTAAATTTATTCTATTTATAAATATTGTCCTAATGTACGTCATCATTTTGCGTTATAGAGAGGACATAATTTTGCAATTACCACAATATATTTATGTGGGTATATATATATATATATATATATGTATTTGTTGTATGAATTTGTTTGTGTACCCATCCAGAACACATATGGGATCTTGGGATCTTTTGTATATGCATGTATGTATATATATAATAATTGGTATAATACACATATTTAAATTCTAATTAAATAACAAAAGTTATAACAATCTATTCAAATATATTCTATATGCATATTATAGGTTTAGGTATAGGTCTATATATTCATTATATGTACATAAACATATTTACTTCTAAAATAACAAATTGTCTCTTGATACATTTATTTACCATCGACTACATCCATCATAGACACGTACATGTTTGGATTTTGTATAAATACATATATTTATCAATATTAATTTATTATTTATTTAAATATTCTATGTATATAAATATTAAAAAATGAATTTATACATTGTAATTACTATGGATGAATCCTATAATAATTAGAAAATTTACTTAAAATTCTTATGTAGGACTCTGATATAACATATCTGTATATATGTTAGTATATTGGGTACAAAATGTTTTTTGTTTTCAGATGCTATTATTTGATCGCATATACCTTAAATTTTTGTTCTAAAGTTGAAAATTATCATTTCAAATTTAAAAAAGTATTTTAATCTATATATTACCATAAAAAGAGAAAGATCACGTTATTGGATATTAGACAAATTAATAATTTATAATGTATGTGAAAGACCTAAAACTATATGTTTTGCTTTGGTTATTCAATATGTTTATATGTACATACATACGTTTTAACTCCATAAAGAAATTTCAAAGGTAAAATACTAAAATTACATTTACATTAATTTAATTAGATAACATGTTTGATGTTGGATTTTTATTATAATTTATTTAAAAAAAATTTAAAACATACAAAGTTTAGTGAAATTAAATTCATCCGATTTCAAATGATTGAAATATATATGATTTGAAAATGTATGTACAATACAGTATACACCTATATGCAAATGAAAATTTTCCAAACTAAAAAATTAACTATTTATTTATTTATTTATTGTGTATATGTATATGTCAAATAATTGAGATCAATTACAAAAAGTTCATTAAGTGTATAAATATAAATGTGTTAAATGTGATAATTTTCTAACTAATGGAAATGAATATATTATATAATTTTAATTTATATTTACACATAAGAAAATATGTAAATAAAAGTATATTGAAATATATATTTTTAATATTTAATTAGACAAAATGAATTTACATATATATATGTTCAAGTTCATATATATATTTAAATAAATTATTTAAATGATAAGTAAAATGAAATTTTCTTTAACAAACTGCTAAATTCACTTAATATTAATATTAAATATAACGATATTTGAATTTAAAGAAACAATCAATGTACATATATACGTACAATGTTTTACGTGACGATAGATGCACAACTGTTTCTATACCTATACGTATACTAATTATACAAATAAATATTCCCAATTGTTCTAAATCAAATGCATGAAATCTACATATACTGTATACATTTGAATAGATATAGATTTATAAAGGTTTTATTATAGAAGAGTTTTGTTAGAATGACAATTACACTTATTTGCATATATGTTAAAATGTCAATTAGTTTTAGATATACAGCAAAACATATATATTATATATCCCTCAGGTGAAAAGATTAAAAAAAAATTTTAATAAAACAATTTTAGATAATTTGGAAATTGAATACTATTAGAATATTTACTAAATCGTTTTAGATGCTATATAAAAAAACATTGCATTTCATTGTTGTTTGTGCATTATATGAATAATAAAAATTTTTAAAAAGTGAAACTATTCCATTATACAAAGTTACTAATGGATGTTAAAA
This sequence comes from Dilophus febrilis, assembly GCA_958336335.1. Taxonomy (NCBI): domain Eukaryota; kingdom Metazoa; phylum Arthropoda; class Insecta; order Diptera; family Bibionidae; genus Dilophus; species Dilophus febrilis. The sequence continues at coordinate 50,892,817 of OY284468.1, forward strand.
GATATAAATAGGAACTTTCTTCGATGATTATAATGAAGAAAATTTTTAAATAGTTACAAAATAAAGTTTAATGTATATAGTAGTCGTATATGCATGTATATACAATATATTATAGTATAAATCCTATATCGTTTAATTAATTTTCATACATTATTTGTGCTATATATGGGAAAACTTTCAATGAACATTTTCAAGTCAATTAATTTGTGTAAATGTTTACCTTTTGTATATATATTAACTGTAATAGAAAACTGATAAATACTAGACTATACCGACATTTTAAATTAATATAAGTTTTTTTATAATGCGTTATAAATTTTAAAATATAGTAATATTTCAAATACAATAAAAGATATATAAACATATTCGCTTTTAAATTTAAAAAAAAAAGTTTTTAATCCAAAATATTTAAATAAATAACACAGAGTGTATTTTTTATGAATTTCAACCAAAACTATTCCTATTCCTAGATCTCTTTTTTTATCAAAATTAATAAATGAAATCTTAATTCAAACATACATAATAATCTGTTTTTTATTTTCTTTTTGAATACTTTTCCGTAAGTTTTGGGGTTTAGGGTTTAAGTGAATTTTGTTGCAACAATCAGTTTCTATATTTCAATTGATTTATTATATAAAATATTGTTGTTCATTTCGTTTCTCTGTCTGAATAAAGCATATCCGGGATTAAATTTAATATTTTACTTTATTTATTTATACTTTATTATACTGTTATTATATACTGTTTAACTGTTTTTAACTTTTTTTACCTATACTATATTTATTTAATATAAAAAAAAAGTTGTTTTTTGTTTATATGTATATATGTATATTAATATTTCATTTAATTTTTAATTTCAACTTTACCAGATTATTATTATTAAAAGGAAAAATGTGTACGAATAAAATATAGCGGCACGAATAGTGTATTCTATATATACGAATTCAAAAATATTGTTACACAACAATGTATTGTATTTTGTATCGTATGTTTATGTTTTATTATGTATTAAAGCGGATATACAAATATTGCATACTTTTATAATAATTTCATCGACTAAAAAGATTATTTGCAATATTTAAAAAAGCTGTTTCGATATTGTAATGTAGTTTATTTTGTACAAAAAGTTTATTAATTATTTTTTTTTTTGACAAAAGAATTTTATAATGTAGGATTTTCAAATTTTAAATTGTAAAATATTATATTTATTTATGTATACTCACGAAAATGAAGAACGATGGAATATATATTTTATAAAATCAAGTAAATAAAATGAAATCAATGAGTAATTATATATCTAAACTGAATTAAAAAATATGGGAATTACAAATAATATTTTAAGTAAAATGTTTAATAATCCTTAATAAAAAAAACTTAGAATTAAAATAAAATAAAAACCTTATTTATTTATTGATTTAATTTTTTTTAATTGAAAAAAATTTTAGTATTATATAAATTATTAAATTCCTGTTTATGTACACACAAATCAATATGGTACATATTTCGAAAATAAGTTTCAAGTTAATCAATACAACTTCAAAACTTATATTTCAATTTTTTGTTGTTGTATTTTAAATGAAAATATAAATCATATACTTTTATTTATACAAACAAAAAGTTTGTGTTGGCAGAACGAAAGAAAAACCCATGATAATATTTCTTTTTTTTTCTTTTTTGAATGAATTCTATATAATATTTATTTTACGGTATGATTGTTCAGATCCGGTACAATGAATTTAATTTTAAAGATTCGTTATCTTGTTAAAGTATTTTTGTTTTTAATAAATTAAAATATATTATAATTAAAGATACAATTTTAAAGTAATTATATCACAAATTTCATATGTAAAGATTGGTTTTTCAATTGCATTATTATAAACTTTTGCGACAAATGAAAAATTTATGAATTATAATCAATTATTTTGTTTGGTATACCTTTTTTTTAAACACATCAGTATATGATTGCAGCGAAATTTCAGTTTCATGTTCTAGAATCGAATCAGTTTGCTGTATTTTATCCTGAATTTTTAAATGGAAATAAATCAACAATTTTCTTTGCTTTCCTTACATTAACTTTATTATTTACTTGATGCATATGCATAATATTTATTAATCTACTTTTATATATATCATTTACATGTATATTATTGCAATATATTGCATATATATTCATAAACATGCAATGCATTCGATAAAGAACTGAATATAAAAGAGTTAAATAGATTTTAGAAATCATCGTCTTAATTTTAAACAGTACAAATGCTCATATATATATGGATATGTTTACAAAATAATCGTATAACATTGTGTAGATAGTATATATTCTTTATTTTTTATCTCTATACAAATAAAAAAAAATTTTTTTGAAAGAATACAGATTTTCTAGATAAAATTTTTTTATATATAAATCAGTCTTAAATAATTTAATTAAAAAAAAAACAAAATATATAGCTATTTAATATGACCATAAACCTGAAATAATTATGTATGCTTTACATTTGTATGTACGTACTCTGTATACAAAACCATAATGACAAATATACATTCTATGGTATTGAATCTAACCTAATGTTATTTTACTCTCCATCAGTAATTTATACATAATATTAAAATAGAAGATTATTAGTTATCCAGTTCAATACTTCAGAGATATTGTTCCCGTTATCTTCTGTACTTTAAGATTTCTCTATCCAAAATTTCAAAAATTTGTATTATTATCGATACTTTTGAAAACCTTTTATTTTATTAAATTCTTCCAATTTGATTCGAAGAATATTTTAAAGGGATTAACAATATTTAGATTACACAGCAGCATTAATTTTATATTATTTCTGCAATCATCATTTATGTATGTATAATAATGAGTATGTTAGATTGTTTTTTTGCTTAATTATTTTATACTTTTTCAATACCATTAATACCATTTTCATCATTAACATCATTATTTGTTGAAAGTTCCAATAAATCCGATTCATCAGAATATTTACTTTTTTGTGGTACAAATATTGTCATAAATATGGTCGCAAATAAACATAAACTAGCCATGTTCCAAAATAACCAACCCACTCCAATGTTATCAATAAGATATGGTAAAATTCGGGTTACACCAGCAATAGTTAACCATATTAATGTTACCAAAAAACTACGTATTGTAAAGTAATTTGATTTTGGTATTAAATTATTTACGTAAATCATTGTTAAACGATATGGACCGATGGCATAGAAAACATAAAATGCACATATTGCTAATAATGAAATTTGACGATATTCATCCATTTTCCCGAATGTTCCTTTATAATGACAATCCATTCCGAGTACACCAAGGCTTATACTCATACATATCGTTGTCCAAAATAATGTTAATTTATTTTTTAAACTAAATCCAAGTATTTTCATTAATGGTATACTAATTAAAAAACAACCACAACAAATAATTGATTGAATTTCGGCTGAATATTCACCATCTATATAATAATATAAAAAACAAACAGAAAACATTAATATAATATACCACAAATTAATTCTTAAACATATTAGTTATAATAAACCTAATTAAATTTATATCAAATATATATATAATATATATATTATATTGTATATACCTTTGGGAGATATAATATAATAAATTGTTTAGCATAACACACAGGTATAGGTAAATAAGTTATTGTAATAAATTAGGAAGTACAAAATACGTGCATTAAATATATTCTGTGTGCGACAGAAATATTTTATTACATAATTTGATTGTCAATCAAATATTTTGTAATGTATTTAAATAATTAATTGTTTATTTACAAATGCCAATTAAAATATTCTTTAATTCAATTTTTGAAAGTATACTTTTACCTAAAGGTAAAATATAATCAAAATGTGTAAATAATTAATTAAATAAAATTAATTATATTTTTGATATAAAATACACATATTTTTAATTCTTTCTTAATTCTATATAGGAATATTTGAGCTATTTAATCGCTTTTATCAATCATCGCTTCATATATATGCATTATCAATTAAGCATTTTTGAATAAATATAGAAAATAATTAACATACAAAATTTAACTAAATAATATGAAATTTAAAGATTTTACTTACGTGTTAATTTAAAAATTTTTTCCATAAAAAATAAAATTGATATTGAACCAATTAATTGTTCACACATTATTAATCCGAATATCGGTATAATTTGATTAACACCAAATGTTGTATGTACAATAGTTTTTAAATTTTTTTCTTTAATTTTTTCCCGACTCCAAACTCGTATATCCTCTTCACAGTCATCGTCGATATCTTTAAATTTTTGTAATACAGCTATACCGGCATTAGTGTCTCCCTTAAAACATAAATATCTTGGTGATTCGGGTAATAACAGGAAACTAAACATAAATAATAGGGGGGCGACAGCTGCTATCGTACATGATAAAAATGGATATGTAAATGAATCTGAAATTAAAAATATTTATCTTTATATATTTTTAATGCATTAATTAATATCTAATATATATATATAGGATGTATATGGTTGCCTTTGATATATATAGCAATTGTTTATATACAATACAATTAATTAATATATATAATTGTTACGAACATGATTATTATATACACGCAGATTTCGTCTTAAAGTTCCATATATAAAACTGTTTATTTAACCTAAATCAATAATCGTTGTTTTGTTGTTTTGATAAAGGGATAGCGATATTAATTGTTATCATTATGTATAGCTGCGTTTAAAAATGAATTGCTATAAATAGTAACAATTCATTAGAACATGTTTTCTCTTAATAATAAAATAACTTTTCATTTACTGTTATATACATTACCACAATAAATTTCAGATATTATATAAATAAAAAAAAATATATTTATGTATTGTACATTTTATTACATATATAATATATGGTTTATTAATAAACGCTGAGATGAGTGGTCTATAATCTATGTATATTTTGAAAACTCCCTAATATCAATTGAAAGTTGCGGGTATAAATGTTAGTATATATATTTATCAAATGTATTGATAAAAAAATTATCGAAAAATCAGAAAAACAATAAATCATTTTGGGAAAATATATTTAAGTTTGATGAAATTGCAAAAATTGTATTATATGTATATATCATAAGAATAAAAAAAATTCATATATCTGTATTTTTATGTATATATAATATATGTAAATGAGTTTTGTTTATATTTTTTTGATTATTTTATAAATTCGACCCACACACACACCAAATATATATAACAGATGCACATACATGTATATTAGAGGGTAGATAACATCAAAATATATTTTCAATAGAATTCATTTGTTCAATTGTATTCATATATAACGCGATATTTTCTACTGTATATAAGAAAGACGTTCAAATAATGTCCACATTTATATTTTGCTTTCCTTCGCTTTAGCTATGAATACAATAATACAAACGAGTATACATATATATTGATGTTTTTTTCTAATTCACTTTTGTAATCAATCAATTGAATATATATAAAATATACCAATGAATAATAACACAGATTTATAAAATATTTACGGGGGTCACAAAAAATGTTTCTATAAAGTTTGCCAATAGTTCACTGGATCAACATTAAATTGATATTTCAAATGGTACACAATTACCCACTTTTTGGCACATTATTACCCTCAAAGTTGAAATGTAAAGTTTGAAATTTCAAAGTAGATTATATTGAATAGTATGCTATGTTACAATCGTTATTATAACTAAAATGGAAAATAAATTCATTGCATTGTAATATAAATTTTTTGATATTTATCGATAAATATTTACAATTTAGAAAAGTGTTCCGATAGACCCTGTAATGAGATACATATATTTTAAAATGTAATTTCTTTTCTTCATATAGCAGGACAAAAAAAGTACATTTCATTCATTCATGTGGAATTAAAGAAATTATCGGAAATAATGTAAATGATATTTTGATTTATTTTAGATATTCATTAAAGTTTGAAATGATTATGCTGATTTCTGTGTAAATGTTTAATAAAAAATAAATAAACTAAACTATAAATAAATATCATCTTACTTACTTATTACATATTGTGCAAATATACCACATACGAATTGTGTATTTATAATACAATCTAAAATTGATTTATTTTCATTTGTTGAAATGTCATATATATAAACTGGTATAAGAAAATGTAATGCACCAATGGCTAATCCACCAATAAATCGTCCTATTAATAACATCCAAATATATGTACTATAAATAGAATAGACATATAATTCATAATTAATTTAAAATATCATTTCATTTGACATGAAATTTAATATTACTTAAATGTTAATAATATCCATGATACAATCATTAAAATACAACTGAAAATAACACAGATTTTGGTTCCAATATATTGCCATAATTTATGTATCATAATTGGACTGACAACCGCACCTAATGCCAATGATGTTGTCACATAGACAATTTCTTTTTTTGTAAACTATGTAAATAGGTAATTAAACAAAAAAAATTAATTTTTTTGGTATTCAATTATTAAAATTAATGTAAAGTTAATTAGAATCTTACTCTTGTATTTGTGTCAAATGATGTATTAAAAAATTCTGTGACATGTGAACTCCACCCAACAAATGTTCCATTACAAAATAATCCAAATGAAGCTTGAATTATAGAAAATTATTATTATATTATATTATATAATCATTAATTATTATTATTTTTGTATTATTATATCATCATTAAAACAAAATTAATGTAAAATAATGGTTTACGTTTGCATAAAATGAAATACGTATATAAATGTGGCCTTATAGCAAAACGATCTTTCATTCATTATTCATATGTACATGTACTATTACCAATAACAGTATTCTCTGAATAAAATATATGAAAGAATTTATTAATAAACAAGCATTTATTATCCGGATAATTCTCTGCTTAGGAAATTCTAAAGCTAATCAATTAGATATAATTGAATAAAAAAAAATCACATATAAGTTATGCAATTCCTTTTTTTTGTATGTGAAAAGGATGAATGGAGATCTCTGTATGTTAAAAAATCATCAAAACAATTTGATGTTAACCTCTTAATATAAAAATATACTAAATAATATATATAATCTTATTTTATATAATATATTATAGGATTTTTCTTTAATATAAATAGATAGAATTATGAATTATGTAAATAGAATAAAGATTGAAAAAAAATATCTATCGTACGATGATGTCAAATGTGATAAAAGTTTTAGTGATTAAAAATTATATATAGTAACGATTATTGAAGAAGAAACAAATAAATTCATTGAATGAAAAAAAATGTGTGTAATAAATAAAAGAGATTTTTTTCTACTATTTATTATACAATAACATATATATTTGAGATAACGATACCATTTAAAAAAATTCTAAATTTATTATTATCTTTTTAAATATATTTATAGAATTGTATTAGTATTGTTTTCTAACAATTAGTTATTATAAAAAATTAATATTGTACTTATGGTTTAATAATAAGGTCATATAGAAAATTTAATGCAACTACATATTATTATATATATAAACATATAAGTATAATGTCTGGTTTATTATCTCTCCATTTTAAAATCAATGTCACGAATAAATGCATACTGTCTAACCCCACACCCAGACTAAAAATACCAAATTCTAAAAAAAAGTCAATTAAATTTATTTATATATAGACCAAAAATTTGTAATAATTTTAAAGAAAAAACACTTTTATTAAATAAATTATTGTATATTGATATATGCTCGTTTATATACCAAAATTATATATAGATAATGTTAATAACAATTACTAAATTTTTAGATGTATACATTTATATTTTATTTATACAATCGGCGACGACACACATATTCGTATATATAATTATATTTGTACAAATTAAAATATATTCACCTTTTATTTCTAAGCACGTTTCGGTTTTTGTTTAAAGCTTGTTTTTGTAAAGAATAAATTATATATGTATGGATATAATCGAACCAAATATATATATATATGAGATATAAAAAAAAGTTTTTTTGTTTTAAAATTATTCACCGAAGTAAATTTAAAATATTAAATTAACAAATTTTTACTTATACAAAATAAAAGGAAAAAAAAATAAGCAAATCAAAAGTTTTTTTTCTATATTGTATTATTGTATATAAATATATTCTTGAATAAAATTAATGATTTTTTTTCTGTAAATGTAAAAAAATTGGTAGACGATATTTCATCATATGAAATATATATCCATATTATACACATAATATATAATATAAATAGGCCGATATTATTTTATATACAAAAAATGCACATTTTAATACCCGAAGTTTGTGTGTATATAATGGGATATAGAAGTTTTCAGCAAGTAAGAGAACTGTATACAAATTTAATTAGAAACAAAATATAAATATTTAGATAAAGTCATCAACAAATCAACATTGCGACGTCAAAATGCCATGTTTAAAATTAAGATGAACTTTTAAACAAAACAGTTGTATATATAATATTACAAAATCAGGTATAATAGGGTCTTGCCGATTATGTTGATGCTATATAATAAATTCTTTTCACTTACATATTAAAGAGATTTTTTCCATTAACATACACCGATTTATAATATTACATTATCGTACCACTTGTTTTTACAAGAAAAAAAAGTCCATGTCATGCCGCTTTAAACCTATGATGCTTTATCATGTGTGTGAAATATATAATATAAATTCCAAAATATTATATACAAAAACCATAAATATATATATCTATATATATATAATATAGCGCATTATTGTGAACGTTCTGTAATTTTACATAATTCATTTATTTCCTGTGTAAGATGATAAATATATTATATCGTCGTATACATGTTTAAAAAAAATATTATAAAAAAATCTGTATTTCATTAAACATTTTGAATTTAATCACATTGTATATAAAATAAATATAATTAATTCAAAAGAAAAACTTTTGTTTTTTTTTTCGTTGGTTGTTTCTTAAATGATCTGCAAGTAGTATTGAGTAGAAATATATATATATATATATAATATTATGTCATATATTTATCTTAAAATGTATTACTACAAAAAAATTGTAACGCAACAATTTGCAATTTGCATTAAATTTTATATACATGTCTAATATATATATTTTATATTAATTCATTAATAAAATTATCATTCGCATAATGAAAGGATTTTCAAATTAAATTTTATTGTGTATATATAATATTATGCGGTATTTGGATTCAATATAGGTTTATTTCAAGCATATACAATAATATATATAGTGTAAATATTGTTATATTTCTTGATTACAAAATTGAAAGTTTTTTGTTGTTCATATAAGATAAAATACTCTCATCTTTAATTCAACTGAATAATCATATATAATATAATATAATATGCATTTATGTATATAAGATTATATTTAAGTATTCAATATGATATTCGCAGAAGAAAGTACAAATATAATTGTGGTTTGCCATTTCTCAACTATAGGTATATGAAAATATAACATAAATGTTTTATTCACACAGCATCGTAGACACATATGAGTATATGTTAATGCAATTTCATGATAACAATATTCTTGAAGAAAAATGAATATAAAAGGTACAATCATATTACATATTTATAAGCTAGCTAAATAAAATATAAAATCTTTTATTTTATTTTTAAAATAAAATCAAGAATATTATTTTTTTGTTTAAGAAACTATAGACAATATCATTTTGAAATAAAGGAATAAAATAAAGTTTCATAAAGAATAAATAAGGGAAAAACTTCCAATTTATAATTAAGAATATATACAAATTAAAGAATTTAGAAATATAAGAATCAATAAATTAATATTATGGATTTATGGAAATCTTTTAAATTAAAAATTTAATTTTTTTATTTTAATATTCTATGGATCATCGTTTTTTATTATAGAATCTAAATTATAAGTATAAATAATTGAAATTGATAAAGGTTGTATCTATCTTAATGGCACCCATTTCTCGTTTAATAAATTCCCATTTGTATTTTCTTGATTTTCAAAAATCTTATCTTATATTTATCTAAATTTTAACGAATTCACGAATCGTTAATTTGTTTGTAATACACATTTTATAAAACAATATTATTATAATATATTATTATATTATTAATAGATGTATACAAAACTTCTATAAATTTAAATAATTTTTTACTCACCTACAAATGAACAAATTAATGTCGGCCATTCAGCCGAAATTTTTGCACTATTACTACTAATGCTAATACTACCACGTTTATTAAATACCAATGGAGTTCCATTAATATTATTACTATTATTATTAGGGTCACTACTAATGTGAATATTTGGTTTCCCCATTATATATATACAATTAATTATTCTAATTTACTACGGGTGGTATATATATATATATAATATAATATAATATAATTACAAATAATAATTACAATTATTTTCACCCGCGTTCGTTCAGAGATTTATTTTATTTAAACTGTAAAATCAGGACCGCGCTTTTAACAAATCATACATTTATGACTGTATTTAATTGACTATGAATAATAACTAAAGTATATTTTTTCAAGTATGTACAATATTCAGTCTGTATTATTTTAAAAAAAAAATAAAAATTAAATTCATCTTATCAATTTTTGTATTTTCGGATTTGTTTATATATATCATATTTTTAATAATCATTTTTAAATATATATTTATAAAAAAAAAGAATTATTAATATTTTTTAATTTTATTTTAAACATAACAAAATGGATATCGAAAAAACAGCGATATGAAATTATTATCGTCAAACAGGAGTTATAGTACCAAAATGTTTACATTATTTTGAATATAGATACAGATATTTATCATTGATTACCATATATCTTGTATATGATTGATTTCTATTTATTTTATATATATAAATATATTCAGTTATTTTTTTGTCTTCGTTTTTAAAATATGGTCTGACTGTATGATCTTTGACATTTTCTGAAAACATATAGTACATTCAAAAAATATAATGTTTCTTATCGGTTAATTTTTTCATATATACAATTGATATTTGTTATGGGTATATGCATAAATATTAATATTAACTTCAATATATATAATAATATTAACTTCAACAATTCAATATAGAAATATAGATATATATATATAGATTATGTTGGTGTATGTATATACATTTTTTAATTAATTATATTTGTTATTTTTTTTTATTTTTATAAATTACACGATTATTAATATTTTATATATATATAGTATATACACAGATAACAGAGATTCATATATAGTGTATGGCGATCTGTATGAAAACGGAGAGATTTATTTGAAGAATATATGAAAGATATATATAAAGAAAGATGTATATAAAATTTTGAGTAAAAATATGTATATAACTAATTTTTAAATATCTGTAGTTTGGTTTTGTCAATTATTAATATATGTATATAAGACCTATCCGTAGCTAATTGAATACGATATGTCAAAATATAAAATATAAAATGTATCTAGCCCATTAATGAATTATTGAATTTTTATTAAAATGATTTAATCTATATGCTCTTTAAGAATATAAGTTTAATGTTTTTACGTTCACTAAAAATAATAATTTATGATGAATTTCATTTTTGAATATTGATTTTTTAGGAATATTATTCAACTTAAATTGTATATTAGTGATCTACCTATTGTTTGTAATGGAATTACTATGGCCGTGTGACAAGAGTATAATAATTGAAGTGCATCCTTCAGTTAAATATGAACTTCAATAAAAAAAAAATAAATTTTTCGCTATGCAACCAACAATCTGGTTTTAGCGTCCAACAACAGCCTTCTGTTGTTAGTTACTTAATTTGTGGATTTTACGGTGTCGGTAATTAGCCGTACGACCAACCGCAAGCGGAATATACAACTCTGTGTTAAAATTCAGATTCGAAAAATAACCGAAAACACAAAACATATTTTATGCATTCAGTTAGGATTCGAACCCACGACCCCAAAATTTCGTTAGAATTTTAGTTTGGCATTTTTAACATTTACACCACAGAGTTATATTATGAACTTCAATACGAACATATTTTTAGCATTCAAAAATTAATCAACAAACTTTAAATGTCACAATTATATCCAAGAACCGTATATGATAACAAAAGTATTTTTGTTTGATCTTTTAAATTATAAATTAAAAATGTTTAAATGGTTTTTAAATTTTAGGTTTAACAAAAATTATGATCAAATTTTATATGGTAAAAAGTTAAAATTATATTCTATTTTGTTTTTAATATTCCCTGTATCTATATTATTATTTTCAACTTACACATATCATTATTAAATATTTCTGTAATATATATATTTTGAAAAATACACGTGTTATTTATATATATGTATATATGGTTTTATATACACGTAATCCAGAGGTATACCTAATATACCATCATATATATAATCTATAACATGATAAAACGAAATTAGATTTCATAAATTAAATTGTATATATAAATTAAAAATTTTTCATCATATATACAATAGATATATTTGTAAATTAAAGGTATATCCATTTCCATGTCTATATAAGTAAATAGAATAAAAGGATTTGTAATTTTTCAAAGCACTTTACATAGAAATTACTTACATATGTTATTTCAGACTTTTTCTGGTAACTGCTTATTCGATCATGGAAACATATGGTGACACACAAACTCCAAGTATGAAACTTAATTAGTATGTTATGGTTTATTAATTAGTATGCTATACAATGTACGAATTCATATTCCGATATAATTTTCTATATACACTGGAAGAATGTTTTATACAATAATAATATTTTTTTAACATTGAATTAACATTTAAAATTAAATCAACATTCTATTTGGCGGGAAATACATCTGCTATTATGTTAAAAAAAATTTAATTGTTATCCATTTATATGTACATCTATTTTTTATAATTATTTCCTATTACCGATTTTATATGCGGCGGTACACAAAGTGATTAAAGCTTTAAAATTAAAAACAATTGTATTATTTTATAATGAATTTGTAAAAAGAAAACATATTATACAAATATATCATGAGTAAGTAATATATTGTCAAATCATATATAGAGATTATAAAATTTTCATGACCGCGAAATTTGTTTTCACACATCAAAGATTAGTGAATATACCATATTTATAACGATAAGAATCTTTACTGTGCTGTGCGAATATATATATATATATAAATTTTAAATATAAAATAAATATCTATACCTATACAATTCTACATATGTGAAGTTACATATAAGCATATTTTTATATGTATAAAAGAATATATCATGATAATTATTTGAGGGTAAAAATAAGGTTATGACATGATAAAGAGGAAATTAATCCATAACCTTTATCATCATATAACCAAAATAAACACACAATCATTTATAATACGAATTTTCGTCTAAAATAAAAATTAACACAATTTTATTTCCTTTCATATACACATTTATATAAATTTATAACACATTTATATATATGAATATATATTTTTATATTTTTATTTTTATGTATATTTATATATATGTATATATAAATAGAGTCGTCGGCTCGACAACTTATAATACGATTTGTTGTTTTTCCGTTGTTTTATATAAAATTCACAATTTCATAAATCTATTTGTTAGTCTAATTTTTTTTTAATTAAAAATTAAAAATTTATTTAAATTATTATTTGTTTAGGTATACTTATATGAATGTACGTAAAAGCATATATTGATATCTAACTACATTCTGTCAAATAAGTACCCGGAAATTAGAAATTAAACACAACGCACAAACAATCATCTACATTTATTATATCCCCTTCAAAATAGGCCCCGTCTGAGGCAATACACTTCTTCCAACGAACAATCCAATCATCGAAACACTTTTTAAAGCTATATTCCGGGACGGCCTTCAGTTCTCGTTGCGAATTAGTTTTGATGTCTTCAATGCTCTCAAAACGGGTTCCACGAAGTGGTAATTTGAGTTTCGGAAACAGGAAAAAGTCACACGGGGCCATATCTGGAGAGTACGGTGGTTGTTCGATGATATTTGTTGAATTTTTGTTCAAAAACTCGTTCACAATGATCGCTTTGTGCGCTGGTGCATTATCGTGGTGCAAAATCCAACTGTTGTTCCGCCACAAATCTGGTCTTTTGCGACGAACATTCTCTCTCAAACGCCTCATAACGCCAAGATAATATTCTTTATTTACGGTTTGGCCCACCGGTAAGAATTCCGAATGATCAACACCACGAATATCGAAGAACACGGTCAGCATCACCTTGATTTTCGATTCGCTTTGGCGCGGTTTTTTCGGTTTCGGCTCATTTTTGGCGCGCCATTCCGACGATTGTTGACTTGTTTGCATGTCGTACTCGAAAACCCATGTCTCGTCACCAGTTATGATGCGTTCGATGAGCGTTGGATCGGAATTTACGCGTTCAAGCATGTCTTCAGCCACCTTACTGCGATGCGACTTTTTGAAGATAATTCAGATCTTTTGGCACCAATCGCGCTGCGACTTTCCGCATACCCAAAACATCAACCAAAATATGACGAGCGGTCTCATGAGACATGTACATTTCTTGGGCTATCTCTCGCAAACTATAATGACGATTTTCGAGCACCATTTCCTTTATTTTGTCGACGTTTTCTTCAGTTGAAGAGGTCGAAGGCCGTTCTGAACGTGGCAAATCGTTCACTTCTTCTCGCCCCTCTTTGAACGATTTATACCAATCGTAAACTTGAGTTTTCGACATGGTTGAATCACCAAATGTTTTTTTCAACATTTCCAATGTTTTGGCACAAGAAATTTCGTTTACAACACAAAATTTCACACAAACTCCTTGTTCGATATTTTTATCCATAGTGAAAATCGCAACGCACACAAAAGGTTGACTTGTTCCTAACGACGCCGTAAACAAACTAAATGACACACAGCAATAACATTTGACAGAATAGTTGCTGACAGTTGTGCCAACCTGGGAAAAAAAATGTTTGAAATATTCTCAGCGGGAAAATTTAAAATGAGAATTTCCGGGTACTTATTTGACAGAATGTATATATATTTATATGAATAGTGTATATAGAATGAGCGAATATTATATATATACCTTCTCCTTTAAATTAAAACACTCTGATTAATATTTAAATTTAAATGGAACAATAATCATAATAATGATATATATATATATAGATATATAATAAATTGAATAATTAATATATACTCGTAAATTTTTGGCATATATTAAATATTATATCTATGCGGTTTATTATCATATAAATTTCATTTAATTTTTTTTGTTATCTCATTATCATCGCTTATATTTAAGCATATATTAAAAAATTGGAGTTACTTTCAATAAAATTAAAAAATATATTCAATCGTATTATTATAATAATGGAAAAATTCACACAACAGATAATTTATATAAATTAACCCATGTGTTGTAGATGTATTCCTGATACGTTTTAAGAAAATTATGATCTATAATTTATAAATTCATTTTATAATATATAATTTTTACTTATATATTTAAATATTGTAAAATAAAAATATATGGTTTCATAATAAATTATTTCCCTTTTGGTTGCATTGGTTGTAAGTATATAAATAAAGTGTAAATGGCATGCGAATTCTATATATATTCATATACCTTGATTTTTTTGTATACATAAATTAAAATATATCTATATACAGATATAAACAAAAGAATACAATATTAATATTAAGAATAAACTGACGTCAAAATGAAAAGATAATTAAATACATATATACTATATAATATTCTTATTTAAATAAAATGCCTGAAAATTCAAAGGATGAAATTCGTTTCGTTTTTAGTCTCATTTTTACAATGTTTTTTTTTTAAATTATCATCTCATCATCATAAAAATTGTATATTATATTCCATATACTTTATCTCAACTCATTTATAATAAAGCAAAATAAGAAATAAATAAATTAGTGTATAGTATTAAAATATATGAATAAATTAAAAAAAAATTATCCAATTGTATATCACCGGTATGATTGATAATATAATCGGGGTGTATAAACATTAGCAATTATTCCTATCATTATAAATAATTCTTGTGTACATATATTTAATATTTTTGTTACACTTTACAAAATCCATTATATATTGTGGTTTTTCATTCAACAGACAACAGAGTACATATATAAAAAATATATATAGTGTCATTATTGCATAGAAAATAGAAAATCTATATATAAATTATATTTATATTCTACCATGTTACATATTATCTTGCATTTATTTGTGCATGTGCACAATGTTACCAAAAAAAAAGGAATCACTTTATAAAAAACGTTTCTATTTATACATGCATTTACCTACACATGCATATACAATCTATACCATATAGCCATATATTTTCAATTGTAAAATCCCAGTACTCATCGATCCGAAATTCATTTATATTTCATTTATTTATAACCTTGGCTTTGGCTGGAATAGAACAACGAATAACAATACAAGAACAACATATATAGGGAACAAATTCAAATGTAGAAATATGCCCTTATTTGTAAGCATTTCGGACATATATATAACTCTTACTAAATAATACACGTTGAAAAATATGTATTTTATACAATTTAAGTATCAACAATATAAATATAATGATTTTAAAATGTTATATTTTTGATGTAGAATTGTAATAAAAAGCAAATTCTAAAAATATTTCAAAACCTATATTATAAAATCGACAGAAGACTATAAGACAGAATTTCTTTTATTGTTACACATATATTCTATATATTCATTCATTTTTTATCAATGTGATATTTTTTTTAACTTTTAATTTGCATTATATCCTGCAAACAAAATGGAATATAAAAAATACAAAAAAAACCGTGCATAAAGATATAATTACAATGCAAAATGTTTTTTCGGTTCTTTGCCAGTAATATGATTTTTATGCGGAATAAATGAATGAAAAGCTTTTATAAACTTGAATATTACTTTTCATTTTGATTATGAAAATACAACTGAAAATTTTCAATAATGCATTGTTTTTTTTTTCATTAATTCATAAATCTATTATCTGCCATATGTCTATATCATATTATTTTAAACAAATTATAAATAATTATATTATTATGAAAAACAGATGCATTTTAAAATTCTATTCAAATGGTTTCTTTTGAACAGAAACATATTTTTAAAAAGTAATAAATATACATACTTTATACAAATACAATCGTGACGAACTGTAAAAGTAAAATTGTTCAAATATCAAAAAGTTTCTGCATACTTGATACAAAATGAAAAGAGCTTTCATTATCCTGATATTTTATTATTTAAAATCACCATTTGGTTTTCATATGAGATTTTATGCATTTTTATTTTCATTGTCTACAAAAAAAATGTAATAAATATTTGATCGACAGAATTAACGAAACAAATGAATTTGTATATATAGTGTTTTTTATTATCTTTTAGTATTTTTAATAGCTGTATATAGATAAAAAATTTTGTATAGATTTTATATGCATAAATATAATGGTGTTGAATTCTAGTATAGATTGTTTGACAATTCAATTTGGTTTTCTTCATTACCGTATATTACAATTCAAACGACTTTCTTTTTGTTATCATTTCATATAAATTATATGGAATATTATAATTTTTTAGGTCTAATATAATAATTTAAGGTCTAATATAACAAATGAAATTCAAGAAAAAGAATAACAATGTCATACATACAAAAATAAAAAATTACAATATCATATATTGAAAGTAAAAAAAAATCGGTTTTACTTATTTATATTATAAATATTTAGAAAGAAATCGATTAGAATGAATTTGCGATAACCTGGGAGTATACACCATTTAGATATACATTTCTTTATTCTGTCACGACAGTTATATTGATTTATTATATAAAATATTTGTTATCAAAATAAAGTTAATATATATATAAATATATATATTAACTTAATCTACTTAAATATGTGATAGATATATAAATATATATAATAAAGGTATATATATATATATATATATATATATATGTATATTGATTTGATTTAGCCGTATGTGTATATCGCATAGCAATATTATGTTAATTATATAATATAATGCATGTTATTAAATTAATTATAATGAATTTATTAACATAATTTACTTATTTTATGCATATATTGGATAATATATACATACAAACTTTAATAGAAATTTATATATTATTATTATATAATTCAATTATTATGAAAATCACATTATTTCCTTATTTCTATTTATATATATATATATATATATATATATATGTATATGTAATATGAATTCTTTATATATCAACAATACAATAAAATAACATTAATTGATATTACACAAAAAGTATGTAATAATAATGTACACAAGATATATCAATATATATGTTAAATATATGCTGTTAGCCGCACAAAGAAATTTATAATGACAATAATAAATTCAATAAAATCAATGTTAATAAATAAGTATAAATATATTATCTATATTTAATGAATAATTAATTAATTGAAGAAAAAAACTATTATTGAAATATATATTATTGTACTTTATAGTGTTATTTAAAATATTATGTCGTAATGGAAATGATTCAGACATTAATGTATAATAGCCTATTATATACATTAATATATTTGGAACAATCATATATTTCTATATTTAATGTTGAAATGATTCTGTATTTGAATATCGCACATTCATTTAAAAAAAAACAAATAAAATACACATTATGTTTAAAGGATAAAATATATTATCATGTATTCGTTAAATAAAAAAATAAAAAAAAAGGATAGAAAAAATATTTTTTATAGATAAAATATGA
This sequence comes from Dilophus febrilis, assembly GCA_958336335.1. Classification (NCBI taxonomy): domain Eukaryota; kingdom Metazoa; phylum Arthropoda; class Insecta; order Diptera; family Bibionidae; genus Dilophus; species Dilophus febrilis. The sequence continues at coordinate 50,911,654 of OY284468.1, forward strand.
AAAAAAATATATATAATGAAGGAACTTTTAACCGATATTTTTCACAGCATATAAATATATAGTTAAATATAGAAATATATAACCCAATAACCATACATAACGATGTGAGTATTGAATTTTGTATTGAGAATATAATACGAAATAAATGTAAACATATATGAATATAAATTTCAATTCATAGATTTGTCTGGGATTTATTTATATATGCTTGGGAAAGAACTAAAATAACTTATTGACTATTTAAGCATTTAACCTTTTTTTTTTGTTGTTGTGATCGTTGCGTGGAAAGCTTTATGGAGGGGGATATTCTTTCATAACGGCATATTTATATTTAAAAGGTGTATAATTTTTACTTTTGTACATATAGAAACAAGGAGAAAAAAAATTGAAAGGAAATAAATATTTTCAAACTTTTTCGAAAAACTTTACCTTTTATTTTTGTTGATGTTTATACCACCTCTATTTTTAACTTAATATATAACATATGCTACGTGTATTGATTTTTGTTTATTTGATTTGTTTTTAAAAAACACAAATAATATTATAAATTCGTTTTAAATAAGTTTTTATATATATAGTTTATTCTTTGTTTATGTACAAAAAAAACATTATTAAATTATTGTACGAACACAAAAAAAAAACAAAAATATGCGAATAATTTGCATATATTATTCATTTACCAATCAATCATTTTTATTTTTTGATATTTATTTTTTTTTTTTTCTTTCTTTTATTTTTTAAGTTTCGGTTTATATATACAAGTAAGAGAACCGATACTCTATTCATTAATTCAATTTAATTAAATATATTTTAATTTTATAATTCATCATAATAAATTGTCATTTTATCAATTTCATATTTTATATATCCCATCTATATATAAAATATGTGTAAAATAACAGCTCTAAAATAAGGCTCCATTAATATTTTAATTTTATGAATATTTTAATTCTGTTTATACGCGTATTATTAGTTGAGATGTTCAATTTTATTGATATTCATATTGTTTACATTAAAAACATTCATATAAACAAAAGTTATTTAACCCGATATACCAAACATTCCTTATAGATAATAATATATATGTTAATGAAAATAATAATTAATTACAATAAAACAGTTCTCGATATTATATTGGATTTGATCGCTATGTTTATTATTGATTAACATTGTCTATTATATATTGGCTATAATATATTACCTATTATTATAATGTGTATTATATAATTTCTTTTGATCAATTAAATCGATTTGTTTATACACATAATTAAAAATTAAATAATTAAATGCCTTGCATTTAATTATCTAAATAGGTATATATGTATAAATACTTATATACATATATATAGATTTTTTTCATTTATCACGACCTTCACGTTTTAATGACAATTTCTTATATTATATATATACATAGCAAATTATAAACTCATATTTATATATATATACCTCTATTTATAATGTGATATATTAACAAGCAAGTGAATAATATATATATACAAAACCGTGCAGCAATTTTGTATCAATTGACAATGACAATGAAAATCTAAAGGTATACCTATATAAAAAAAGTCAGTTAATCTTGTTATTACACACGGTAACGTTACGCATTATTATACTATATATTATTATACACACAGCATATAATTCAATTTATATATATATTTATACATAAGTAAGTAGATTTATATTTAATTATATATAGGTATATCATATAATATATACATTATACAGATATACATAACAATATTATATTAAATTAATGTAAGTGAAATATCATGTTGTTGTGCAACTATATTTATATAATATGCGTACGTGTGTGTATATATAAATTATAAATATATATATATATATATATATATATATATATATAAAGTGTATATAATTGATAAATTGTATTATGTTAAGTATATTATAATTCGTCGTATATTAATGTTCATGTATGATATATATGTTTTGTTGATGCATGATGCGAAAGTTCAGTTATAGAATTAAAATTTTAATATAGTTATATAATATTGTTGCTGATTATATAACAAATATATTTATAGTAAAAACGCTGAATCCTAATAAAAATACTATATAAATCACATTCTTTTATTATGTCCAATATCATTATAATTTATATGCAATATAAAATGCGTACAATGTTGAATAAAATATTTTAATTAGTATTGTAATAAAAATGTTTTAAAAAAATCACATTTTATTATATATGATAAAATACTGCGGTTATGAAAATTATTATATGAAGTAATTGAAACATATATTTTATTCTATCTTTATTAATATTTTTGGCCGGTTTATCTAAAATTTATATTTAATATGTATAAAATATCTATGTAATATGATAAAGTATATATATTTTAATATTAATACTATGTATGTATGTGTATATAACTTCTATCAAACTTATTCTTATATTTGAAATATGCTCAACACGAATTAATTTTATATTTTCTATATACAAAAAAGAAAAATGACATAGTAGATACAAACTTGTATTCTTCTATATATGTTTATATATATACATAATATTGAAATTATATTAACAACAAGGTAAAATAAAAAAAATATACGTCTACACAACATATAATTAAATACTTATGTAAATTTATGACGATCTAATAACTTCCGCGATACGCACACACATTTCTTCTGATGACATTGCATTTAATTTTTTGTAAAACAAAATAATAAATTTAAATATAACCAAGTTTAGAGAAAGAAAATGTCATAATAAAGAATATATTTGATTTAATACTCGATAATTTTGTTCAAAACGTCAAAAGATTAAACAGAACTTTTGTTGAAAAATTCTTAAATCGAATAATATATATAATATTTTAATTTTTTGTTGTCTATATAAATAATTAAATAATCTATATGTACATAAAAAACTTTATCGCATATATAAATATATATATCTTATATACAAAGTAATTTATATGAATTTTATTATAATTTTACCACAATCATTGTTTATTACAATTAATTTATAAATTCAACGTTAAATTTCAAATAAATCTTAATTTACATATATAAACACACATATTTCTCTATTATATATATCCGATGCAGTATAAAATGTATAAAATTTAATTGAATTTATGGTATAATTGGATCAAGGTTTTCTATATCTTGTCGCATTTACCTTTACTTATATAAACCATATCTATTATATTATATTATTACTATACAATATATAAAGATTTATATAGATATGATATAGAGTTTCTTTTTAACAAATAAGATACATTTAAATATATAAAACATTTGTGTTGCGTTGATTTGTTTAAAATAATATCATATATATCGCATACCACCGTACCATATACTATATTGATATATAGTATGTGCATGTTTTTATTTAGGAAATAAATTATAATATAAATTTAGATTAATAAAAAATAAAAAAAATACAAAGTTTATCTACCCGTTTATGTATTCATTATGACTTTTGTATTATTATTTTAATTATTATACATGCATAAATCTTGCGGTATAAAAATAAAAATTTAAAGGTATTTTTTTCTATATATTCTGTCACATTATAGACACTTAAAAATAAATTGAATGACAAAATGAATTATTTCTTAATAACGATATTTTATTTATTTATTTTTTTTTTTAAATACAACATATTTTAATAAAATATTTAAATTATATTATTATTATTTTTTTTTTGTAAATGCACGTTCACAAATATTTTGTACAATATAGTGTACAACTGTACATATATATACACTAAATATGGATTATATGCCATAATGTATATTATTAGAAATATTACGAAAATTATCTAATGTATATATTAAATTATATAAGAAATTATTAAGTATATAATATTTTACCAAATATCGTGTTATGCTATGAAGAAAAAAAAAACATAAGTATATAATGCATTTTAATTGATTGATAATGAATGTGCGTGCATTACTTGAAAAACACATATAAGATTACTGTATGTATATATAAAATATCATAATATCTACATTGTATACAATGTATATATTTATTTATATTGTTATAAGATTATGAAATATGCCCTGTTTTTATTATTTATGTTTTGAATTAATTGAAGGTAATAATAATTTTATATATAAAAATATAACATTAAAATAAAAGTAAAAAAAAAAAATAAGATAAAAATTAAATGAAATCTGATTTAATATTTATATTTATTCCAATATGTATATATATATATAGATTAGATAGATATTATTTATGAATTCATTTCCTTAACTATGATTTTAAGAATTATATAATTTTCAATATTTTATGGCGGCGATTATATATGATAGTATTGATCAGCAACAAATATACAATTTTATATTCAATGACTATATAGTATATGAAATCGTGAATCCATTAACATATTAAAAATTTTTTATAAAAAATCAAATAAGGTCAACAGAATAAGTAATATATCCTGCATATATCTCAAACAACTCGATTAGCATATAAAGTTTTGCGATAATTTTCTTAAATTCTTTCCCTTTTTTTAATTCAAAAATTGTATCGTTTTGCATAATGAAAATTCTAATATTATAATAAACAATAAGAATGTAAAATTCAAAATTACGTAATTCATAAAAAATCAAATCATTGCGTTATATGGTTGTATTGAATTTATAGTTAATATAATTATCAAATAATTTGTAAAATAATTATAAAATTCCTTTAAAATATAAAATAAAAATACTAATAATCAAATATTTATAATCACTGATATTTTTTATTATAATTTTGTACTGTATAATCACCGCATATATATACAATTGTTAAGTGCCTTTAAAATATATGTATGGATATACGTACGATATATATATATATATATATATATATATATATATATATGCTTATATCCAAAACAATGTGGTTTATACAATTATACCACAAAATCATATGTTATACAGATATCAAATTTAATGTTAACATACAAATTATATACAGATTTTTATATATACACAGATATATATATATATATATATATATATATGTGAATAGTTCGGTGTATGATCGTTTAATGCGATATTTTACCAATTTCGATTTTATATTGTATATATATATAGTATATAAGCGTATTGCAATCCATAAATATAAATAATATGTACAAAACAAAAACATGTGGTTATATTATTATATAATATAGTTTAGTTTTTTCTTATATTAAATATATATTATGAATGTAATAAATACCTTTATATAATTAGATCAATAAATATAGATAAAAATATAGTATTTAAATTATTATATGTAAATGTTATAATAAATATAGATTATAGAAGAAAAAAAATGTTTAATTTGTCACATTAAAATTATTTTTTATATATGAGTTTATGTAAAAAAAAATAATTAAATAAATTTACTAGAAAGATAATGTGTGAACATGTAAATTGATATACCAACATAATATAACAAACCGCGAGATAATCTAAAAAAAATAAATAAAAAAATATTTATGATAAATCGATATAGGTAAATAAATTATAAAATGATTTAACCTTTGTATATCTATAGACCCTTGAAGGGGTCTATGACTTTTATAGAAAACTCATATATATTATTTACCATTTATTAACATGCACAATTGATTTAGATTTAATAATTTTAATAGAAATGAATTTATATATAAAGAGCTGGTGTATAATATATAAACATCTTATAGATATATATATATACACATATATTTATAATATTTGCTGAAAAATTTGCATAATCGCATATATATTACATTTTAAAATTAACAACAAAGAAATATGCAATGTATTATATATATGTATATTTGCACATTATCAGTATCAGAAATTGATCAATTTAACCGCACGTTATATGTATATATAAATGAATATTTGCAACATATACATATATTAAAATTCACTATAAGAATTAGAGCGTGGTATCGTTTCATACATATACGAATTATAAACATTTATGTTATTTATATATTATAAATATAAATATATTATACTATAAACGACGATATTGAATTATAAATATATTACAGTAGCTTTTGTAAAAAAAGTGGCATTAATCTTTTTCGTTGCGGATCCATCATTAATATTTATATTTTGTCTAAATATTATATAGTCTGTGTATTATATATGTAATCATTATTGGTCATTTATAGTATTTATTATGTCCAATTTTGAATTATTCCGTTAGAAATTTCTAAAGTATATAATAAATCGTCTTATTTTGTTATTTGTTTATTTATCATTTGTTCTAATTAAATTTTATCCAAGATTGTAAATGAAATTAATTTTCTATAGATTTTATCTTTAACAAAATTCTATATAATAATAAAAGTGCGAACAAAAACTCGGTAATTTTACTATATATACATACATGACATAACCCACATGATATTTAATGAATCGAAATAGAATACAAAGTGAGAATTTAAATCCAATATAACGACATTTAATTTGTGTATAAATAATAAGATAGTTATATGAATTCATAGGATAACTCCAAAATCTATTACATTTTGTATATAAATAACAACAAATTAAATGATTTCTGTAACATATATATAAAAAATAATACAGAAAATTTTCAAAAATTAAAAATTAAATTTAAGGATTAAATGTAGTTTTTTCTTTTAGCCCACAACAATAACATATAATTATGTAATAAAATAATTATTGTTATTTATCAATTTTCATTTTTCAAAATAATAGTAATGCACGAATAAACAATAAACACAGTTCAATTTTTCTTTCGTTATTGCAAATATATATACTGTGCTACGATACATACATATATGATTGAGAGGTATTTGTAAAATATAGAATAAAATGTATTTCAAAATATCTACAATGAAATGTTAACAATATATAATGTTTATAGTGTATGTTACATAGGAATGAAATAATAAACATATATATAATATAAAAACCCAATTATACAAATATGAATTTCTGTATATAATATAAGTCCAATATATATATTATTACATAATATATACATTTTTTATTATATTACTTACATTGTGTATTACTAGAGCAGATGTATATGTTAGTATATATAAATATGTAGACAGTATAGACAGCATATATAATACAATTGAAAGTGCCAGCTTCAAGCAATCCTACAGTTTTATAAAATTTTATATTGTTGTTGGTATTATTTTATTATTATTATTAATATACATCTTAAATTCTTACAAATAATAATAATAATATTATTATAATTGAGTGACTAAATATTTATATATTGTATGTAGTATAACATTTCCTATATATAAATATTTTGGGTGTGGTAATCATATATATAAGTAACCCATAACCAATTTGGATAAATTGGTATTTGTATTATATATATACACATTATAGGTGTACTATACGCTACCATATATTGTATAAAAAGATATTTCAAATAATATGTTATAATAATAACATTAATCGGAAAAATTAATATATATATAAGAAACACTTCAGTGCAACTTATTAACTATATATATATATATATAAACAAAAACTTAACATATTTTAAATTGTTTTTGTTAATTAAATCTCTATATTTACAATCATATTGAATATGTACGATATAAATATTTTGTTATATTCATACTTATACACACATTTTGGTTGAGTTCATGCACACTATACAATATATATAATTAAAAATCGTATCTATTGTATTAATATATAAATACATAATTGATCTTATCAAATCAAAATAATATAGTAATAATATTATAAGAAATAAAATATTTATTCAAATGTACGAGTTTATTATATATATATATATATGTATGTGCTATTATAAGATTAATATAATAAATAAATAGTGTATGTATTTTTGTTATTTTATAATTATGAGTTATTATTATTATTGAATCATATTTTATGTACCTAAAATATATATACCTACCTCAACAAATCCACAATGTACAAATTATATATAATATACAAATAAAAGTGTATTTAAAAATATTATGTTATATTAAAAGGCATTGAAATTGATTAATAATTGTTGTTTGAGTTTTTTCACCACACATATATTTCTATAACGATATACATATATTATTATATAGAATTGACGTTAGAGACATGGTAAATTAAAAAAAAAACTTCTTTTTAATTAAAATTTTCTTCGTTGAGTACATATAGGTGTATCATTTTTTATTCAAAATAAATAAATTTTTATTAGCTCTTATACTATATAGATATAAACATGTATATATATATATATATATATATATATTATGTATAATAAAACCTTTTTTTTTGTAATATTTGAAGGATAACAACCTGTGTCATTTTTAAATATTATTCATTAATATAAATATGTATATAGAAAATAACAAATTATATATATATACGCTCGTAGGTATATTGTCAATTTCCTATACATTTGACTGCTATAACATTTTGTTATATACTAAAAATATTTATATATTTTGATCTAAATAATAAAATTGATGAAAAAATTCGATTAGAATTCCGGATATTTTCTTAATTTTCAATGTATGTAAAATATTTATAATTTTTTTGAATTTTATTGGTTCCAATATTATTAATAATATAGACTTGTATAAGATCAGCAGTAGGTAGGTATTCAATATAATGAAAAAGAATATACATATATAATAAATTGATATCTAATTAAATTGGACGTGCGTTAGCGCCAATTACATAAATTTTTATTATTATATGTATATTGGCAATTATTTAGTTATAAGAATGAACTAACATGTATTTATGTTGTCATAATAACTACATTTTTATTAATGTTGTATATTAATTTTAAGAATTTTATCTATATTGGTAAATATTTGAATAAAAATTTGCAATATTAATCGTGATTCAAAATTTTTGTATATTCTATCTATATAATCTTTCGGTTCTTGAAAACAAATATAACGCATTATTTAATTAAAAAAAATCTTTATACGAAACGATGTTAGTATTTTTATTATTTTCGGTGTTACATACAGAATTTCTAAAAAAATGTTGAATTGCTAAAATAGGTATGGGTTGACAATAAAAAATCATTGTGATGTTAATTATATGTTATATATACATGATTATGCAATAATAACAAACGCCTACAATAAATATAAGAATATAAAATAGTAATACAGAATAAAATATTTACGGGATGTAAGTATACATTTTTTCAAATTGATATATTATATATTTTGTATATATTATTGTTAAAAGAATTAAATTAGTTGAGTTTTTAAACGAATTTTGATTAGTGTATGTTTCATAAACGTTCAACGTTATTGAGGTGCAACCGAATGTTTTCATAAATGAATATGAATATACATATGTAGTTGTATCCGTTTGTAGCACATATTTAGATATAGACGATATTCTCTCAAAATTTTAATAACATTTATGGAAGGATATATACAGTAAAATATGATATTAGATTTATATACTTAAGAAATTTAAAACAATAAATGTTTACATTTTTTTTGCTTTTATTTTGATTTGTAAATATTTTTACAAAATTGATATTTTTTTTTTGTTTTCCAATCATATTTTTTCTTTTTTACATTTATATTACACTTTGACAAGAAAATCATATCAATATATACACACACATTTAAAATGTGTATATACCTTCATTCATATATACACATACTAAATATTATAATAAATGTTTTATATAATGTAGTTATATAACTATATGGTAATGAGAAATATATGAACAATATATATGATATAAATATATGTAATATAAAAATAATAATAAAAAAAATGAGTATGATTGAAAATTTCGTATAAAGCTTATCATTTATATCATCAAACTGATAACTCTTTATATAAATTCATATACAATAAATTCCTATTAATATATACATTATATATATACATACATATACAATGGATTGTTTGTTGTATATATATAATTTTTATGATATAGACTGAGTTTATGAGGGGCAGTGCACGGTCGATTTTTTTATAACAAAACATACAAAACATTATTTACATTTAAAAAAATATACATATACTATATCTTTAGAGCAGCCATTAATAAATTATATCTGTTGTTATTATATGTGTGATTACCAATGATGATGACCATCATAATGATTCCATGATGAACCATCATCATGACCATGTGACCATGCACCAGCGCCAGCATGATGTCCGGCACGGCTTTGTGCTTCTGCTACAGCGGCGAAATGTGCAGCTTTTGCATGTTGAACTTCTGGTGTTTCAACTGGGACACCATTATGAATGACTGGAATGTGATAGGCACCATGATGTCCAGCGGCGTAGTTACCGTGATGGGTGCTTACGTAGTTACCTTCTTGTTCGTATAAACTTGGATTGTATGCACCGCTATCATAATGACCGGCATCATAATGACCATTATCATAATGACCATCATCGTAATGAGCTGAATGGCCTGAGTGTGCACTTCTTGCTTGTGCTTCAGCAACGGCAGCGAAATGGGCGGCTTTAGCGTGTTGTACTTCAGGTGTATCAACTGGATGACCGTTATGGATGGCTGGGGCAGCTGGGGCATAATGATGGGCAGCGGCTGGAGCAGCATAATGACCGGCACCGGCGGCAGCGTGTGCAGCGAAATGAGCAGCTTTGGCGTGTTGTACTTCAGGGGTATCTACTGGTACGCCATTATGGATGACTGGAACGGCGGCATGAGCGGCATGTGCCCATGGAGCGGCATATGCATGACCACCCCAGATTGAACGCTTGTGAACGTGATGGTTGGCAGCAGCATGTGCAGCGAAATGGGCAGCTTTGGCATGTTGTACTTCAGGTGTATCTACTGGTACACCATGAGCATTAATTGTAATTGGAGCAATTTCATGATGATGACCCCATGCTGGTGCGATAGCAGCGCCATAATGGTGAGCAATAACTGGTGCTGCAGCATAATGATGAGCTGTTGTTGTATACGTAACTGGTGCACTGTATGCATGAGCATATGTGGCTGGTGCAACTGGATATGCATGAGCGGCTACAGCAATGGGATGGACTGCTTTTGGTGCAACTGGGAAATTTGTACCTACTGCATTGAAACCATGAACGGGATCAGCTGAATATTTAACGGATTGGGTATGTCCATTTCCATCAACATATGAATATGCGCCATTTGTTACACCGTGCGAAGATGTTTCATGTTTTTGGGAATTTGGATCTGAATATCCATATGAATATCCTCCATGGGCATCTTGTGTATGGTATTGGGTTGATACTACACCATGATATGGTGATGCTGCGCATGTTGCGGCAAAGAATAATGCTGATATCACCTGTAGAGCAAAACAAGAAACAATGCACATTATAACACATGATCAATATTAAAAACAAATCACATTTTATTTTCTAATATTTAATTTTACATTTTCAAAACAAAGCATTTTAATTTAGAAAATTTTTATTAAAAATTACACAATAAATTAAATTTTCTTTTTCTTTTTTTTAGATACTTTATATTATTATTTTGAAATGTTCAAAAATGTAATAAAAACACTACACAACAATAATATTTATAAAACAAAATTGTATGTAACAAAAAATTAGAAAAATATTTATTTATATACTTACAAAAATTTTCATTTTGGTAAATTGGTTATTTATTTTTCTATTTATTTATATATATAAATATAATGTATATATTATTGACTTTACTCTTAACCTCCCAGAACTGTCTAGGACTGTTAACGAACTGTGCCGATTTGGTATCAACATTCTCATTATATACTATTGCTGATCTTTTGTGGATCGATGAATATACATACATCGTAGAGCTTGCAATTGTTTTTGTTTTGTATATGGACATTATTTTACCCTACTATAATATTTGGTTATTAAAGTAGATATATGCACTATATATCCAAGTTATATGTACATACAATTGTAATTGTAATTGGATGGAGAGGGATTTATTTTAAGATCAAAATTGGAAACCATGACCTTGCTTTCGCTATATATACTATTATTACAGTTTATTAATTTTTTTTCTTATTACTCGTACAGGTAAAATCTATATACAGGTAAACACATGTAAGAAATTGATTTATATATATAAATATAATGTATAATAATAATTGGTGTTATAGTTTATTACAATAAATTAATAAAGTCACTTGTGGTCATAAATGTGTATTAGTGTTAATAAAAATATATTATTATGTATAGCAGTTTTTTTTTATGAAATTTTATAATATTATATACTATTGCACATATTATATACCATATGAATATTATTATTGATTATAATTTATGTGATATAGGTATATAATAATATGGTATAGATTGTGCAGCATATTTGATTTTTTTTTCAATATACATATATATATATATACAATTATACATATATATGTATTTATATAATTAAGAATTTAATAGTAAAGGGAAAAAATATTTAAGGAATTTTAATAGTATTTCACATCAGTTAAGCAATCATTTTATCTAATTTCCTGATTAAGAAATATTTTAAATATTTTGTTTTAAATATCGGATTGCATGAAATTTATGAGTTATTATTATTTTTTCAATAATATATGGTATATATACGTATGGATATTATGTATTATATAATGTATATTGTATATATATTCCTATAAATGGTTTTGTAAAACATTGGGTGGTATAAAATATGTATAACGGTATATTGATTGATTAAACTATGATATTGTTACAAAAATGTTATGAATAAATTTATTTTAAAAACTTTAATTGATGGTACGTGCATAATTGTAATTTTTGATTGATTGTGATTGGTATATATGTACAAGTATAGTATACATATATATATCATTGTTATAATTGGTCATATATGCATTCCTACAAGAATGTATACCAAAACTTCAATTAATCAATAATAATTTATTTATAATCATTTATTTTGATGGATGACTGAAGATTGCCAAAAGGAATATTATATTATACGCATATAATACGGAAGGTTTTTAATATAATATATACATTTCATGTATTATTATATTTAATTTTAAGTTATTATAATTTTAACCTTTCCGGGCTTTGTTTCGCCTATATATAATTATGAATTCAATGAACATTTTTAATTAATTTGAAATTTATAGTATTGTTTAAATGATAGAAGAAAAGTATTTTGAACTGTAATCAGAAGGATTGCATTAATCATTTATATGGAATACAGTTATATGCTGTGAATGCAGCATTACTGGATCAATCATGAAATTTAGATTATTTTTCTTATTACCTAAATTTAGATTTCTTTTGCTTAATTTATAAATATCTTAATTTGTTATTATTTATTTACAATGGAATTATATGTTAAAGTAATTAATTAAATTTTGTAATTGACACGCGGTTAGCAACCGACAAGATTGACAGCGGAAAAATTGTTCTTCATGTACACCTTGAAATCCTATTTGATTAAACGAATATGAATTATTATGGATTTAGAAAAAAATAATAACATATAAATAATAGTTTTTTTTGTATTATTAAATTTTCTATATATTATTATACAATTAATTATTATTAAAATTTAACTTATAGACAAATAATTATAGAATAATCTTAAATGTATATATCATTATAAATAGGAATAAATATATCATATTAATTATTATTAATATTCATTTTTTATAATAATTAAAATGTTTCTTTATTATATATTATATATAAAAAAATAGATATGCATGTTTGTACGGTGGTGTTATAACAAAAGTGTATTTATTATATTTTAATGTTATATTCTTTTTCATACGACGTTATACATTTTATACAAAAATAATAATTTTAAATGGCAAATCTTAAAATATGTATAGGTACTCTTACATTTCTCATATTTGTGTAAATTCAATAATTTTATGAATATATTTATAATAATATGGTTCGTTGAAGTTGAACGTTGTTGTAATGTTATTATATATAGTTATGGGTAAACAAATATATTTATACATAGTTGATTCCAATAAATATATTACACAATACAAATAAATTATAATATATTAAGTTTTATTTCTATTTCATTTCTATGAAAAAATACTCTTGATTTTATTTTAAATTCCATTACATTAAAATGTCTATTTTTATTTCATATATATATATCATATTTCTAAAAAACTATATTTTAGTTTAAATTTGATTCTAAAAGGTTAAATGTATGAAGATATTTTATCGTTATTTGGGTCAAAAATCTGTACCGAAATCAAAGATTTGATAAAATTTCTGATTGGTTGAGGTTTGTTGATAAGTTCATATTAAGTAGAAAGTAACCATTTCTTTATTAAATAAAATCAATCCACATATGTGTGTATAAGTGTTCATTTTAGTAATTAATTAGCTTAAACGAGTTGCTATTGCTACTTCTACAACGACCTCTTAAACGTACTTATGATTAAAGCCATGTTCATTGTTTAGTTGTTAAAGAGTTTAATTAAAAATATATATTTCAATTTTCTCATTGAAGTAATGAAATTAAAAATAATATTTACATGAATCACGCTATATATAGATATAATTTGTATATGTATATAAAAAAAATAATAAAAAAATTGTGTGTCTACTAATATGATGAACTCTTGTCTAGATAGATGGTAAAATTCTCGATGTATATAAGGTACTTATATATATTTGAACTATAAAGGTACATAGAAATAAATAATTGCGCCATATATCATATTGAAAAATTCTTTACATTGTTTTGCATTGTTCGTTCACACCTATTATACGTTTTATATAAAGTTTAATGAATTTTACATATATTATATATAGATAAAAATATATATATTAGATATACACTCATTGTTTCTATTTTAAAAAATACATTTTTAATTAAAACAATACGAGTTTTTTAGATATTTATATTTTGTATAACAGAAATTTATCTGATATATAAATTAAAATTACTATTATTTTTAAGATTAAAAAATAATTATTTTATATTTGAATTCACTTATCAAAGTTTTAGGATGAATATTTGCTTATAAAAATATTTATATATAAATAAGGTATAGCTATATGATACTCAAAGGAAAATTTCAAGACAAATATAAATAAATAATAAATTATTCGAAAGCATATCTAAATATTGATACATAAATGTATTTATAATCCCTTTATCTTGAGTATTGTATATTTATATATTATATATGTTTTTAAAGAAGGATGATTTTAAAGAATAAATCTCTATGTATATACTTATGATACTATATATGTATATATGTATATCAATACCGATTATAGTTGTTTATATTTTTTTTTGTTTTTAACATTATATATTATTGACATCCTTTTCTTAATCAAGCTAAAAAGATTTATATTGTTTTCTGCGATTATTTGTATATAATATCTGTATATGATGATATAAATAAAATACATACAAATGAAAAATCTTAGAAATTTTCATTAAAGCAGGGTATTGAAAAGCTTTTATATTTATTTATGTTTTTATTGATATATATATATATACATTGTATGTGTAAAGATAACTGAAATTGAGTAGATATTGTTATTATATATATTTAGAAATTGTATATATTTACCTATTAGTCAAAGTAGGTATTTTATTTCATTTATATATTCTATAAAAATCGCATGTAATTCATATATCATAATTAAATTAATATAATTAAATGATTTTTTGTGCGATAGTGTATATACGGTTTATTTTCTGTTAACATCTAAGATTAAGTATACTTAATAATAATCTTTATGGGTGCCCCAGTTTTTTTACTATTTTTCAATTTAATTCATTTTTATATGTTGCTTTGCTTTTATGCTATTCATTTTTACACTGTATCCATAATCAATAAATCTTAAATAAATTTAACCACAAAAATGAATAACGATATCAAAATCATTTAATTAGTTCGGTTGATATACAATATTAAATTTGCAATATCATAAACCATTAAAATTTTTGTCTTCAAATATACATTTTGAAATGGCCAAAAATAATTTTAATGTAAATTAAATATATAATAATAATAATAAATCGTCTATTGAATTATTATTATTAAATAAATAATTTTTTTTTAATTTATATATTTTTATTAACATCTCACCCATATACCATATATTTATTTCTTTGTGTGCATTTATTATACGTAATAACAACGAAAAATACATTTTTTATGCAATACATTTTGAAAATATTTTATGCATAAAAATATATAAAACAAAATTATGCAAGTATATAATAATATATACATCGTTTTTCTAATTTATTATTTTCATAATTATATTTATGAAAATAATAATATAATACAAATATGATAATATAACAAGATAATTTAAAATAAAATACATTAATTTTTGTTTTAAATTATATATTAATGAAAAAATTGCAAGATTTATTTTATAGTTAAAAGTAGAAATGAGCTAGAAAGATCTGATAGATACATAAACATTGTACGTATTTGTACCGACCATCCGCGTACAATATGAATATATTTGTGTGTACACACATACATTCATATAAAATAATACAAAACAAATTTATTAAATATTTTTAAACTTAATTAATTAAAATTTAATCATTTGAAAGTTTATGTTTATTAAATTTTTATTTTTGCTTTATTAGCAATATTTGTTGTATATTTTGTGTTCTGCAAAATAATTTCATAAATAAATATATTTACATATTTTCATATAAACATTATAAATGCAATAATTAACCATCCATGTTATAGATAGATATATTATATATAAATATATTTATGCATACATGCATTTCATGTATAAATATATTATACATCATTCAATTAAATAAAAATTCTTCAATGGTAAATATTTTTATTATTTGATTGCTGATTTAATTTATAATAATAATTAAACGGTATACATTTTTTATTTAATTACATTTTAATTTTAATTAATTATTTAATATTTTTATATTTATATACATATATATATGTATAGATGTATATATATATATATATATTTATAGATTATTTATAAAGGGATTTTTTTTAATTCAATCAAAATGTTTATCTCATTGTGATTTTTCAATAATTACACCTACATTTTATTTTATAGATTTGTTCATCTAAAAAAAATTTAAATACAAAATCATATTAAAATAAAGAAATAAAAAACTAATTTGTTTCATAATTATATTAGTATCAAATGGTATTTTTTGTGTACATTAGTAGTATAAATATGCATTGTACAATTTAAATAATTTATGCCAATAAAATACTATTTAAAAAAGTCTTTTATTACCTATTATTTAAATTGATATTCTAACCAAACCAATACGCCGTATATATATATATATATATATATATATATTCATATATGTGTCATTGCAATATACCGCATATGTTACAAAAACATATATAAAATGATTGACATTTCCTCTACTGAAAAATGTCATCGTTGAACATTTTATGTATATAAATTATATACGCATAATATACATCATATAGGTATGTATATACAGAAAATAAATACATTTCTGTATATACATATATTTTGGTTCATATGCATGAAAATAGTATATAAAGTATATACTAATATATATAATTAAATATACATGTACAAAAATATTTGCACATACATTGAATTTGTATGTTTGAACAAATTTGTGTTGTTTTCGAAGTTAACCAAAAATTGCATGTGCGAATTGTATGTATTTAATTTAACAAAATAGACAGAAAAAAAACCAAGAACAAATATTTACTTTTAATTTAGTGTGACATTTCCAATAACTCTTATTTCAAATTTGTATATATGATTGTTAACCACGCTGAAAATATCTACCGCATTCTTTATTAATTGTTCTATATAATAAGCATTTATTTTCTTTATTTATATACAATAAATTCGCAAACATGGAACATGGTGAAAAAAATTCATCCTATTTAAATGGAATGTATATTTAGTAAAATATACATACAGTATGTATATTTAGTAAACAAAAAAAATATTAAGTTTAGAATACATTATTTGTAATTTCTTTTAATAAAATATTTTTTTGCGTATTTCCGCCTATATACGACAAAACCAGTATTCGCAATGTATACAAAAGGTAGTTCTCATTTTGTTTTGTTTTTTTTTCTTTCCATTTTTGAGCATCTTTTTTTAGGTAATTCAAATATAGGAAATGAATATATTCACAATGTTTCCTATATAAATATAAAATAATTCTAAATCTTGTGTTTACCACTAAGCGCATAAATAGCAACCCACAAAAAAAGGTAGAAAATTATTTTTATGAGAAAATACTTGTGTTTACTATATTGCAATATTATAAATAATATATATATATATATATATATATGTATATTTAAAAGAAAATGAAAGAAATAAAACACATCTACACCTTTGTAGATATAAATGAAAAATGAAGACCCACAGGAAATCCATATTATTTTTAATATACAATACATAAACACATGTAAAACTGTTGGAGTTTGAATTTATATCTATATATACTTAAATGTATTGTATATATATGTTACATGTTTTGGGTATTGTAACCGGAAACATTTTCCACCCTCATAATTTACATTTACGGAATGCATATATATAGTATTTATATATACATCCTTTTGCATATCCACATCTATATATATAACTGTATATCTTTATACTTACTATATATATTTGATTTATCTCTAAACAAACCACATATATATAGACTAACGTTTTTGAATAGACTTTCTTGAAATTCTCACACACCAATTTGTTTAGATTTATCATCAAAGGCTTGATTTTTATCTTTATTTTTTGATATATCCTATATTTTCTTCTATTAAATATTTATGTATGATAAAATTTATGAAGTGTGTAATATTATATATAGCATCATTAAATTGTTTGATGCCACTATACTGTATGTGATATTCTATAGTTTTTGTTTTGTTAAAAAAAATATTGTCAATGATATATTTCTAATGTAGATATAATATAATATAACAACATTTATTTAATCTTTAAACTATTATATTAAAAATTAACATTTATTTTATTATTAATTTTTATATCGATATGTATAATTAATCGATGATTCCATTCAGATTTAAATTATCATTGAAAACAATTCTTCATTGAATATAAACCACAGTTATCAGTCATATCAGTATCAGATCAGTTAATTGTGATTAAGTAAAATCTATGAATATATGTCTCAATAGGTCAAATTAAAGTTTTTTAGATTTAAATTTTAGATCGAAGTTGTCTTATATAGAGCATAAATATATATATATATAAATTTGGTAATCTTCATACATAGATCTTCAAAGAATAGTTTTTTTAATTAAAAATCAATCCACTTGTATTTAGATTTATGTGCTTAATTTAATGACAATCTCTTTAAATATTTCATAGATTTTTTTTTTAATTTATTTTTTTTAATTTATATTTGTTAATTTATCCGCATATATATATTTATACAATAATATTTCAATATCTATATAATGCCTATAATGCCTGTATATATGTAAGTTTAAGTTTATAAATAAAATAATGTTAGTGACCGGTTTGTTTAGTATACAAAATATGTACAGCATCACAAATAAAATAGTAAACACTTTATTAAGATAAACGCCGTATGAAGAAATTGTATTTTGGTTTCGTTCTTTAAAGACATGTTATTTCTCCAATTTCAATTTAGCTTATCCAAACCGAAGATTATTAGCTTTAGTGTTATTCCTCTTTCACTTTTCAATATACATTTTGTATAAATCATGAACTGCAAATTTATTAGAGGGTTTTAATATTATTGATCGATACTGTATGATATATATATAATATATATGTTCTGTATTTGATGCTGAATGGGATATCTATAAATATAGCATATTATATTATACGAAACTAAAGTGTATTAAAAATTATGTATGCACGAACAGTGCGCCAATATCAAAATTCATTTGTACGCTATTCGAATATAATCTATTTTTGTTATATGTATATATTGGATATGGAGATATGTATATATCGATATATATACCAATATATTATATATAGGAATGCACAAATGCTCGCACACATTTCTTCAAAATATATTGTATATATATTTCTGTATATAAAATTATATGAGTTATTTATAAATTTTATCCCTTTTCAAGTACTTCACATATATATATATATATATATATATATATAAAGCGCACAACTTAATTTTCTGCATTGTACGTGATACCATAATAATATCATTATATTATTATACAAAATATGTATTTTATGTTTTTGTTTATATATTTATACAATATTTGTACAAATATACAATATACATATGTATATATACTATATATACATTTATATGTAATCTATATTGGGTTTGCAATTTGTGGACGGGAATATAAACAAAGAAAAATATTTTTCAAATATATTTATTTCTATAATACAGTACATATATTTTAGTTGCTTATACTTGATTATAATAGTATTATAGCTTATGTATTTAATGTTTTGCATACTGACTGTATAAACGGAATATGTATAATAAATTTAAATACAAAACACCAGCAAAGTTAATAATATATTGAACACCTTTTTTTTCAAAAGTTGTATATGAAATTATTTTTTTCTATTTTAAAGAATTTTAATTGATGTAATTTTAATTAACCAGTAAATTTAACCAGTAAAATAGCAGTAAAGGTCATATAGTTGAAAATACAAAATTTCAAACTAAATCAAACTCTATATATTTAAAAAAAAAATAATTATATATATATTAAAAAAAATCGCGATTGATTATGAATAAATTTTCGGTTAATTATATATTTTGTGCTTTACAAATGAATCATGCATATAAAGAAAAGTTGTCTGTTATTGTCACAAGAAAAAAAATTATTTTTTTTGCACTATAAATAAATATTCTTGATTTCGTCGTTTGATATATAAATATACTGCTTAAATTTGCAAGTACAACATCTATATACAAAAATAGAATCTAATCAACTTTTTAGTTATATATTATTGTAGGTGACATTTCATGGATATTAATAATATTATTATTATTGTTAAAACGAATTAATTAATTATATATAATGGCAATGACGATTTTATTTTAGTATATTATATTCAGTAGTAAATATATAAACATGACGATTCAACAATAAATGTATCACAATCTTAAAATATATAAATTCACCTATATATATATATTCTCGTATATATAATTGATTTGTGACGGTTTTATGATATGATTTAAATCATATTTCCTTTAGGAACGTAAATCATATTTATATTTATTTCGAATATTATTATAATGATAAAATTAGGATTAATTTAGTCTAATAAAGGTTGAAACATTCTGTATTCGATTTTTAATGTGCTTTTTTTTTATATTTACCTTATATTTTAAAATTCAAATAACCATAATTAAGAAAAAATATATACATATATTAAAATAGTATTTTTTAATGTTATTACCTTCATCAAAATTAAATATACAATCTCTTTATAAATAAATTTGTCTGCCAATTATTAATCTGTTAATAATTAAAAAGTATAATTTTTTTAACTTGCGCTATATGTCAAAATATTGTGATACATTTAAGATTTGATATATTATGTTTTATTCATACTAAAATCATAATAATATAAGTTGATAATTATTATTAATTGTATTCTATTATAAAAATGCCTATTGTTATTGAAAGAAGTTAAATGCAATTAAATATTATTTGATGTTTGGTCAAATGTCGATAATTATTATAAATCGTAACTTATTGTTATTAACCATTATTTTTTGTTGGTTTTTGTTTATATATGTTTTTCCATTTTTTATTAAAATATAGATGATATAGAAAATAATAGCATAATACTATATAGTATATATAGTGGTATGCGTAAAAAATTATTTTGAAAAATGTGGTATTTATGGCATAGAATTTTTTATTATTTATTTATATGAATGTTTGATTCTATATATGTTATGATATGTTATATTAACCCTGTGATGTAAATGTTAAAAATGCCAACCTAAAATTCTAACGAAATTTTTGGGTCGTGAGTTCGAATCCTACTGAATGCATAAAATATGTTTTGTGTTTTCGGTTATTTTTCGAATCTGAATTTTAACACAGAGTTGTATTTTCCGCTTGCGGTTGGTCGTACGGCTAATTACCGACACCGTAATAGACACAAATTAAGAAACTAACAACAGAAGGCTGTTGTTGGACGCTAAAACCAGATTGTTGGTTGTATAGCGAAAAATTTATTTTTTTTTATATTCTGACATTAAAATATTCTTTGAAAAATTATCTATATATAGTTTTGGTTTTATACGCGATTAGTATAGTGTTTTATATGAAATTGTCTCAATTTAATCCATTCGATTTTATCCTTTATTTTACTGCATTATTTATAATCATATTAATATGTATACAAAACACAAAATCATGTTTATAAATTTGCATATATTTTCAATATACGAAGAAGATAAAAATTCATAATATCCATATTTATGAAATATCAAAAATCCAATTTTATTACCATACATTAATGTATAATAATATTAGAAATATTAGGAAGTCATCAAGATAATAAAAATTGTTAACCTCAATTATATATACAGTATGTACATATAAATGCGAAATAAAATGTTCATACAATTAAATTGCATTGATTCGATCGATAAATATTAATAATAATTGTAGAAATGGTTTTTATTAGCTCAATGCTTACAAATTGTTGTTATATGCATATGTATATAAATACTCGTAAATGTATATAATGCCATAAAAAACCACATTAACATAAAAAATTGTAACAAATATTTTTTATACATATATAATATAATTTGAGTAAAGTATATGTTATATGTATAAAGAATAATTTGAAATCAAATATATTTTAAATTTCAATATTTATTCTCTTTATTCTGCATTATTATTATTATTATTATTATTAGTTTATAACACTTTATAAAATTTATTCACCCACAATAATATATATGGTTTAAAATTACACAATATTGCATTGACTTATATATATTATAATATAATATTTCACCTGCAATTAAGTGTATATGCGTGTATAAATATTTCTAAAAATATATGCTTTATAAAATCTAAACTGAATATACATAAGCATTATTTTTTATTTCTGTTTTGTATGTAGAAATTAAATACTTCACTCAATATATAGATATAGAAGTAAGTAAGATTAAAAAAAAATTGAATTTATTGTTATTAACCATTATTTTTTGTTGGTATTTTATTATGTGGATATTATAATCAAGTTAAAAGATTAATATATACACTCTCCTATAGCTTTTGTATATAACAAAAATTGGATATACGAAATTTATAAAATATAATATAATGTAAATAATATTTTATATACTCTTAAAATTATTGTTATTGTATATGATCATTGGGTATATACAAATATCGCGTATACCATGAAAGGAAATGAAAGATATAGAAAATATTGTATATATATAACGTGATTTGAACTTTTATTATTTATCTAATTTACAATATATTTTAAAACCATGGTACCGACCGAGTTTTATTAAAACGTGATCCCATTGATGCATAAATATTTTTTACTTTTATAATGTCTAAAAATTTCTAAGAATGTATATAATTAGATTTAGAGCATAAAAATAAAATCATATTTATCGTATTTCTTCTATAAAAAAAACACCTTTTAAGTGCATTTATGCTTTTGTTTTGTCTGACAAATATTATAAATTAACTTAATGATCCGAAATTTTCACCAAATAATTAATTTTTTGTATTAGAGTTTTAAATAGGAAGTATTTAATATATACAAAAAATATTGCATAAAAAATCAGTTTATCTAGAGGAAAAACAATCGGGTATTTTGTAATCCAGTAATGGTCTTCCATGTACTATGAAATTTCAGGGCTAAAATATTTCAGAATCTGGGGTGGCATTATGGGAGTCGATACCATCGTCTATCGCCTATCGTCTAAAATTACGATACTCAATTATTTTGATATTATGGCAGTCGATTTTGTGGGTATCGATATTATTTGTATATCGTCTCCGTGGATATTGTTGTGGCAAATGATTTTCATATAGAAAAACAAAAAGTCTATTATTTCTATGAGAATGAGATTGAAAGTATTATTTTTAAGAGAATTGCTTTTGTACTTTTTATGAATATTAAAATTGAATAAATGAACAAAAACAAAAGAAAGAAATACAAACGACAATCGTAACGATAGCTACTACCCTATCGTCAAAAATTATCGTCTTAAACCTACGATATCGTCTGCCATAATTGCAAAAATGAAAAAATCGTATGTTTGACGACAATCGTCTATCGTAATCGAATGCGATAATTCCACCTCTGGACCTTTTAAGGAATTCTAGTTTATTTAAAAGTCAGAAAAGGGAAAATAGATATAAAAAATTATTGTGAAAGTATTCGAAATTCAAAACTTAGAGAATATTTGTTTTTCACTTATTTCATGTTAAAATATGTTTGAATTATTAAAATAGCGTGTACATCAGAAGGTATATAGATCCTATATATTGTGTGACATCAATCACAGTTTGTTGATATTAATTCAATTATTGAATGTGTTTTATTGATGTGCATCTGTATTTTTATTGTAATTATATATTTAACGGCATGATTAAAAATGTAAATTATAAATTACAGTTCAACTGTTCACAGAGAATTTGTTTATTGTAATTTCTTCATGTACAAAATATACACATTTAGTTATTTATGTATTTTATTGTTCAGTATTTTTAATACAATACAAACTATATGTCTTTGTAAAAAATAAATATAAAACCGCATTAAATGATAGCAATATATAGTGATAGCGAATGAATATGAAATCACCGCATAGTGCCTGTAAATAGAAAAAAAAAAATTCTATACGTAAAAGTCAATTTTTTTTTCTTATCTGTTTTGTGACGGTGTATATACTTATGTAACAAGTTAAAAAGTTATATTTAATAATAAAATATAATAGTAGAACATATCTTTAAAGTTTGTTAGAGTCTTTTGTTTTATAAAATATAATATAAACACAGTAAGCAGCTAGAATATACTAATTTTAAGTAATATTTATATCGATAATATTAATATATATACGTCTTTCAACTGGTGGTACGAGCAAACGAGTAATTCTTACATTAAATCATATTAATTATATAGGAATTATTTATTTATTTGCTTATTCAATTATATCTCTTGTATAAAAAATATTACCAATTATAAAAATCTGCATTGGTAAAATTTACAAAATTTTTTATCATATAAAAGCTTTATGTCATTTATTTTCTATATTAATGTGTGAAAATCAACTATATATTTTGATTGGTTAATCGAATTTTATTTCAACGGAAAGAATCCTATTCTTTATTTGGTAATTATTTACTACCAATTAATCATTACATAAATTGATAAAATAATAATTATTACGATTGCTTAATTTTAAAATGTAGAAAGAAGAAAACAAAACCCAACATATATAAATGTAATTTAAACGTATCACAAAAGAACTATTTTTAAAGCTACATTTAATCATATTCATTTTTAATTTATTTATACAGCATACAAATTAATTTTACATTTAATTTTAAAATAAGTATAAATAGTTTGTATAAATTTATTTTTATTTTTATTTCTATAAAATACATCTACAAATCTGGTTCACTAATGCGCCTATATGTTTCTGTCGGTTTCATATACATTCTATTGAGTTTTGGTAGTGTGGTAGGCGTTTCATCTGAATTAGCCCCGGTGTAAGTCCTTTGAGATGACGATGATGATGATGATGGGGGTGGTGATGCTAGTGAATTACTATTCGATAAATCAATATCTTCAAATTCAATACTTATTCGATTAATATCATCAATATCATGTGCTGTATTTTTATTAGATCTTTTTGTCTTCGTGCATGATGTTTCATTCTCAAATCCATGATTTATATGTTGTGCAGCACTTTTATTACTAAATTCTATGGCATCATTTTGATTCGTATTAGCACATTCTTCATTATTTGAATTTTGTAATTTTCTATTTCGAAAAAATCGACACATTTTTATGATAACGGGATGCAAAAGATTTTCATCGTATTCCTTGTCCTCTTCGGATGAGGTAGCCCAACTTACTAATACACCAACAGACATTGTAATAAACGTTCCCAAAAAACTATAATACATATACGTTATGCTGAAAATACTCTCGGTAAACGTCCTATAATCGTAACAAAAATACGGAATTCAGTATTTTCATTATTGCATTAATAAATACCATACAAATATTTTGATCAAAAAAAAGTATTTACTTTTCTGTTATTACTGGTTTTGGTGTCGTTACGATAAATGAACTATCATCATTATTATTCCATCCGATTTCTACTGGACTATTTTGAATTAACCAAGATGTTTCCGATTTTGTAATCCATGGTGAAAATGTGTTATTTGTACACCCCTTTAAAATTTCGAAATACATTTGATAAATAAATTAGTTTGCATCATGGCAAATTAATATTTTAATTATATTGCTGAATATAATATATATTTATTTACGTACCTCTGTTGATACATTTAATAATTTATCTTCAGATTTTTGAATGGTAAAACTACCAAATGTTATTACAATAATTATTATGTGAGAAGCAATCATTCCAACTGAAGCCCCCTATAAGGTTTGAGTGCATTTTTATATTAATAGAATAAGCTTTCTATTTATTTAAAAAAGAACAATTTTTTTGACCGAACTTACTTTCCAGTTCGCAATTGGTACAAGCATAGCTAATAGAAATACTCCAACTAATGGACCGGCTGTAGCTGAACTTGTTAGCATAGCGGCTTCAATGACACCCGATAAAAATCCTACACTAAATGCTACTCCTAATATAATGATAGCATAAATTACACCCAAAAATTTGATTATGTGTAATTGTCTTTTATCAATCATATCTTTAAAACGAGGTAATGGTGATAGAAAATCTTCCCATGTAACAGTTGCCAATGAATTTAAATTCGATACATTTAAACTATTAATTATATTTAAAAAAAATATATTCATATAGTAATTTGGTTGAATAAATTGTAAATAAACGAATAAAAATATTTTTATTTACCATAATGCTCCATTAAATAATGTTGCCATAAATATTCCTAAAAATCCCGGTATATATGATAATTTATCTTCGACAAAAAATGGCAAAATTTCATCCATTTTTTTAATATAGCCAGCTTCCATTGGATCACATTGAATATATGTTGAATAAACACCCATACCGACAATCCATGCCAATGAAAATAATACCACAATAAATGGAATGTTTGCTGTTAGTGTTCTTTAAATTAAAATTTAAATTTAAAAACGTTAAATATGTGATTTTGTTTTGTAAATATAATATATACACATATCAAAGTATACACAATCGATAACTTACTGTCTGACTTCTTTAACATCTTTCATACTCAAATATCGTTGTACTAAACTTTGTTGACACCCTAATACACTTAATGATATAAATAGTTGACCCACCCATGCCGATACTGTATCAACTCTGGCAGTTACACCACCAGAGAATGTAAAGAAATCTAATCTCTCATTATCACGATTTATTTTATATACTTTATCAACACCACCCGTTTCATAGGCACCTTGTATTATAATACCAAATGATACCAATATCATTGTAACTCCTTGTATTACATCAGCCGTTATTGCGGCTTTCAACCCGCCCTAAAAAAACATAGAAATAACATATATATAACATTTTGTTTTTGAATTACCAACCAGCAATGTAAATAAAATACTTATTGCAGTCATCGTCAACAGTGATGCCCAATAAGGTACACCAACAACAGTATTTAAGGCTACACATGGCGTATAAACGGTTATACCAAGTGTAAAAACATTACGTATTACAAATGATGCCGATGCTAAACATCTTACTAACTTACTTTTAAATCTATGAGTGAATGTAAAAACAAAAAAAAACAAAATTTTAAACATTTTTTATTTGTTCTATTGAATATGTTATATATTTAATTTACATTTAAAATATATATTACAGAAGTGTAATAAATTGTATAACATGTATACCTCAAATCTAAATACTGATAAACACTTGTAATTCCTAAATTACAATAAACAGGAACCATTACCATACTAACAATGGGATATGCTGTAACTAAACCATAAAGGGTTTCCCACATTCCGGAACCACGATAAAATAATTCACTTGGAAAACCTAAAAAATATATTAATTTGTAAGCAATAAAACAAATTTATTTTTGCTATTTATATTATTTGGTATACATAATAATAGATACATAAAGCAATACATTTATAATAATGTGAATATTCAACAAATTTTAAGAGATGGTATATTTGTGAAATATAAAACAGAGTGTGAGTGAGTAAAAAAAATTTGTCCGAAAAATTTAATTAAAAAATAAGGTAATCTATACAATTGACTATTTCCTTTAAAATCATCGACCATTTCAAATGAATCGGAAGGTTAAATGAATTTATTTACAATATTCTTCTCATATTTAAAATTTAACAAAACAAAATGATTCCACTACAATTTCAATTTCAATTTCCAAATTATCTATTAAGTTAAACCAAAAAATTTTGGGGTTTTCTTTTATAATTCCATCCTGTACAGTGTACAGATATAATATAATTGTAATCTATATAACATTTTCATATGCTTGAGTGTGTAAATATATAAAATTTGTGAGTATTAAAATAAATATCCAGACCACAATAGTATAATAAAAAAATAAAATATATATACATACCCAAAAAGGCTCTGACTCCAAGTGTTCCACGTGCAATAGAAAGCATCATTGCAAACATTGAAACCCTTCCGGTAGCAAATACATAATTTGCTTTTGTTTTTTTCGTTTTATTACCTATTGTTTCACCCCATAGAGGATATAACGTGGATATTACTAAAAATATTGCAAACACAAGATAATCCCATATCATTGAATTGAATGGCTTTGTCATCTATATATTTATATATAAATTGAAAAACAAGAAAAGGATGAATAAAAATAGTATAATAATAAAAGAATTGCTTTCATATAAAATAATATAAGCATATACTTATCAAAATATATATATTAAAAACACATACACAAAAAACAAATATATATATTAAAGTAATATAATATGTTATTTAATTTAATGAAATCTGTTATATACTTTATAAAAAATTTGCATATTCATTTTTTATTTGGTATTTTTATTTCCTTCATTTTTTATGTTCATTTTTCGCTTTAACAAAAAAAATGAATATCAATTAACGTAAATGGATTTATAAAATATAATGGAAAAATGGAGTTTTTTTAATCTAAATTCATGGTTTATATATATTGTACATATAAATTAGTTTTAAAAATATTTCCATATAATCAACCCGCTATATACCATATATATCTATGCGAAATGAAATAGTTTATGATTACCATACGAGTATATAGTTTTCAAGAAATATTATAATCTTAAATAACAAGTATATATATCACGAAGAAATAAGCTGATCGAAAAATAATATCAGTTTTTCAACTATATCTATATATCCCATATAGAATATATAATAACAATATATATATTCTTTATCCAAGGAAAAAAAAATTAAAATGAAAATACAAAACCCATTATAACTCTTCTATTAATACCGTATCCATATAGTTTATATATATTACACTATGGAGAATATGATAAACGTAATACATCCCTTAAGGAAATTATATATGATACTTATTACGTATATATATAAGGATATAGATGGATTGTAAAAAAACCAATCCTTTGTTCTGAATATAAGCATGTATACATAGTACGTGTACTTATATCATATAAGCAGCAATTGCGTATTATATGAATATATATAAAAAGTGCTAATATACTTTATATTATACATCAACCGATATATTCACAGATATTTAAAATATATTTTATTACAGGCATATACTGTTATGTAACTTACACATAGCGATTACTTTATGGTCTAGACTCTAGAGTTAAATAAAAAGCAGAGAGTATGTATATTGATGGCAAAAGGAATGAATACTTATTATCAAAACTATAGAGAAAACTTTGGAATTTAACTAATTTTGGAATTTAAATGTCAACAAAATGGAGTATATTATTATATTAATTGATTTTAGTTTTGTGGACACAGTCAATTTAAAAAAAAAACTCCTATTAACTTGCATTAATATTATCCATTGATTTTCTATTTTACCAACAATAAATTCAATTGAGTATATACTTTTAAATTTATCCTTTTGTAAATGCTGGCGGCATTAGTGTATATAAATATGAATATACAACCCTTACATTCAATTTTTTGTATATACAAATGATGTTATACAATTTCTAACATGGATGCACATTTAAATATGTATATTGTATATATACCATGTATATTATACATCTATATTTTAGAAAAACAATTATATGCAGTATTAAGACGTTCAACTTGTTTTATACACGTATGCAAGTTATTGTTTTCGAGAATATTATATGTATAAGATTTTCTAACGATTATACACGTACTTTAGGTATAATGCATGCATATAAATATTAAATTATAATACTAATTTCTATAATATTTTCTATTACTTGTCTATATATAATAATACAACCCATATATTGTTATATTGTTGCGGTTATGGGATATTAAAAATTGGATTAAAATTACGCTCATATATAAATATCAGTATTTCAACAACAATTAATTTTATCCCCAATAATTCTATTTCACAATCCTATTAAAATATAGTATTTTTACAAAAAATTGATAATATTTTTATTATTCATTATATGTACCATTGGCGTAGCTGGGTTTTGTTCACTCTGTTCAGTGAACCACCTGCTATAAATATTGATAAATAATTAAGAAAATACAGATTTTAATATTTTTCTTAATTTTTTTGATGAATAAAATTATATTAAGTTTCCCAAACATTTGCAGCGCTGATTATTTTTATCAGTAAAAAATATAAGAGATAATATTCTTTAGGTTCATTTTAAATAATGAACACAATGGTATATATATCATATATATAAAGAAACGTCGCATAAAAGAAAAACAAAAACGAAAAAATACATACACCTTTAATCTATATATACTCTTTCTTTCGTGCATTTTTTTAATCGCACTCCCATAGTGTTCACAATTTTAAATGAACCAAAAAATATTGTTGTTATACATAGTTGTTTAATTGTATATGGCAAATATATTTATATTTTCCGAAAATGCGAGGTATACGAATATACAAATAATACAAATACTATTTTAATTTTCGTTCACTATAAATTGTGAACAATAATACAAATGCTTGTTTCTTTTTTCTTATATATGCTGTATGGTTGTTTGTATGCTGTATTTTTTATCATTCAAATCTCGCATACTCATATACTGCCTGCTGCGGTGTATATAATCATAGAAAATATATAAATATTTTTTTTTTGTTTTTTTTTTTATTTTTCTCATTTCTATATATGGCATATTGGCATATATATGAATAAAAAATAGATATTATTTACTATATAATGTTCACTTATAGAAATGAACCTTTCATATAAAATTATATGCGATCTTTTTTCATTCTTTCGTAAATGCTTGTTATGCGTACTTCATTATTTTTCCAAACATTTCATTTTTCTAATTAAAATTTCTAGTTTTTTTTTTTTTTTTTTTTGTTCTTTATCAGTTTTTAAAGTGAACAAGTACCCTTGGAGGTTCAGATCCGCCGCTGATATGTACATAATTTTTTAACTATATAAATGTTAATTTAAAATATATTCTGTATTAAATTAGAATTGATACAGAAACTAAAATGATATATATGTATATATATATATATACTATAAATATATATACGAATTTAAAATATGAACTATACAAAAAGTAGTATACTATTTGTAAGCTTTTAACCTTTTATAACCTTTTAATTTTATTCCTATTTGTATAGTGTATATATACTGTGCATGTATGTCAACAAAAAAAATCTGTTATCGTATACATACATATAAAAACTATATAAATATCCTGAAAAGGATTTATGAAAATATATATTAAGAGATATTTTACCGAATCCTATAAAATAAGGTAAATGTTCGGGAGTGTTATGTGATTTTCGTTAATATTTCCTTAGTATATTTTTATGTTAAGTAATTGCATTTCACAATATTCAAAATTGCAAACTATTATTTTGATATGACTATAAGAAGATGACAATGAATTTGATGATTGCCGATGACGTTGTATAAACATGTGTTATAAAAATAATTCTCTGATATACCCTAAAACAGAAAATATTTGTTATTTATTATTTTAATTTAAATTTGTAGTAATTATTTGCTTAAAAATATAAAAATGCTTATCCTGTAGTATTTATTTTTTTAATTAAAATGTTCTAAAACATTTTTTAATACATAAATGATGCTTATTTGCCAAAAAACGAAGAGTTTACCCTATACGATATTGTAAAAATATACAATTTTAATGGTATACATTTTTAAGGGTTGAATGTCGCTGTTATTTTGGAAACCCTATTTATGAATATACAATATGTAACATTTTATTTTTAAATATTAATGTAATATCGTCAATATTGTGCAATACATCAATGAAAGAAACATATTATAAAGCTGCCTTTTTACTGCATTTACATATCATAGATGTAATATACATATATTGTATATAAATCGTTATATAATACTTATATATATACAATATGCATATATGGATGCATTCGTTATTTTAATTGACAAACGTATATACACAATATATAATACAAATGTATATATAAATTGGAAACTTACTGAATTATTTATTTTAACATTCAAAGTTATTTTATTTTATATATATTATATATTGGAAATATGAATGAATATAAAAAAAGATTTTATATTTATTTTCATAAATACAATTTGATTTTGAATTGAATTCATTGAACTGTTTTGTTATAAATTTTGTATATATCAATAGTAATATTTTTTAATTAAAATTTCAATATGGCATTTTTTATATCATATAAATATGCGATATATAAAAATGATGAATAATAAATAAACACATTTCATTCATTGATTAAAGTTATATTTATATATATATATAATGTTTAAGGGATAATAAATTCGATTATTACATTGAATATTATGACTATATATATCTTTACAGGGTTGTGTTGACGATTTTGTCTATCTTGAACACTCACGCGATTAAAAAAAGGTTAATATTTATTTATTAAAATTAGTGAAATATAACGTAACATAATAACTTCAAATGTATACATTATTGCAATTTTAGGAAAAACCTTAAGTAAAATTATATAAATAATCTGTACATTTGAGGATAAATATTCAAAATAGAAACAAATTATTGATAAACAATTTTTGATTTTAAGTGGAGAATGGAACCACTTTTTAATGTACAGACCACGCTATATATATATGTTTAGATATACCGTATCATCTGCGTTCTCGTATATGTATTAATGATAATCTCATATGTTAGTTTGATAAATCAACTATATAAATATTTTTTATTTTTATTTTATCTATATATAGAGTAAATATAAATAATCCGAATGTTGTTCATAATTCATTATATTCGATATATATTTGTTAAAAACAATGTAATTGGAATGCTTTTTTTATAGAATAATAAAATTGTTTAATAATAATAATAATAATAATAACAATAATGAATGATGTTTAACTAAAATTAGCATATTTAATCAGGTGTGCTATTATATGAAACTATATACATAATTGCAATTGATATGAAGTATATTATACACTGGGTATCGAAAATGGAAAATGTGCTTATATGTTATGAAACATATAGCTCGCCCAACTTTTGTAGAGATCTAGCTTTTTTAATTCGATATAATAATATTTCTATAGAAAAAGCATTAAAGGTGTCACCATATTCGTTTAACATTTGATAGAATTGAAATATTTGATTGATAGTTTTATTATTGAAAAGTAAAAGTTCAAAGTACCTCTACATATAAATGCGACATTTTTGTTTGTTTGTATAAAAATCCACTATATACATTGAGCAATATATAAAAACACTTTACATTTTGTTTGGTGATTAAATTAATTTTTTAGAATTTTTAACAAAATATTATAAATGTTTATTTATTGATATTTTAATAAACAAAAAAATATAAAAAAGGAGTATAAGAATATGTTTTAAAACAGATACAAAACATTTTTTTTTATTTAATATTATTTATCACACATTGTTATTAATTTTGTTAATTACTTATCAAAACAAAATATTTGTATTATATTTTTTCCCATATGAATATACTTTTTTTGTATTATTATTTTTCACATTATCATTTTCATACCGCAGAGCTTAAATATCAAAAATGAGTCATGAGAATTTTTAATTTAACATATTATCATATATTACAAAATATACAATATTTAATATAATTTGTACAATAAAAAATATTGATGATAATAAAAATTGATTTTCAGAATTTGTTTACAGTTAATAATTTGTGCTAAATTTTGCACATTATAAATAAATAATGGAAAAAATTGTACATTTTTTTATTATATTGATTAAGAAAAAAATAAAGAATATTTAAATAAACATTAAAATTAAACAATGTTATTAAATACATAGATATGTAAAATAAGCAGGAAAACAAATTAGATATACACACCTCTATATAAAAAATTTAAATGATTATGAAGAGAAAAAAATATTATATATTACTGTTCAAATAATCATATAAATTTTAATCACAGAGATACATAATCAGAAAAATAAATATAATTAGATTTTATATATAATTTATGCAATTATTATGACATTATATTTATTTATTCACACATATGATAATTATAAAAAATAATATAAATATGTAATATTTTTATTAAAGATTAAATTATACTAAACAAATTCTTGATGATTTAATTAATACGTTGAATTATACAAACTATATGCATGCGAAATATGATATTCTGTTCAATTCCAGCATGTGTATATTCGTTAATTAAACTTGGAATTTTTTTTCTTTGTTTTATATATATGGATGTGTGCGTGAGTGCATGGGAGATAATGATTTTTGTGGGTGTGAAAATTAAAATGTATTCTAATTAGTCTACGTGTTAAGTTTATTTCGAATATGCATGCAGTTTAATAAACTTAATTTATAGGCGCATGTGATTTTGTTATAAATCATATAGCATTGAAATGTATATATGAATATCTTTATAATTTCTGATTTGTATAATTAATATGATATTGAAAAATTACATTTAATGTATTTTTAGATACATGTGTATATGAGTATAAAATCATGTTGATTTGTCATTCATCATATTTCATTTCATTTAAAATATATCCTATTTCAAATGAATTTGATATTTTCCTATATATTTGTTAGCGATAAAGTTTCTACTAATAGAGATGTAAAACTACATGTTTGATAATTAAGTTACTAAAAACATATATATATATATATATGTTCATTTATGCATATTCATATTCATATATTCATAGCCATTATTTTCAATGGAAATACGATGAACTTTGTTTAATAAATAATGTTACGTATTTTACTGGATATTTTAAATTGGTTTTCATCAAATTCAGATATATCTATATATATATATATATATATATATATATATATATATATATATATATAAATGATAACTTGATACATATACGCGGTGGATTTTATATATATTACATATCATATATATAAATTAATGAACATAATATATTATATCAAATCTATTTAGGAATTACGTAGAATTAGGATATATATTTATGGTTTTATATCTATTCAAAAAATATTCATTTTATTCGATTTAATAAAGTTTATCTTTCATCAACATTTTTTCAACAAAATGCGCTTTCAACAATGGAACCACAAAAACCATATTTTGGTTTAAAAATAATAACTTGACCAACGTTAACTTAATTGATGATGAATTCTAATTCGATTACCATCAACATATTCAAAATACTATCTATATAAAACATATAGGCCTTTTGTAATGTTTATTTTGTCAATTCACTTGGTTATTAATTCATAATTTTAATTGTAAAAAAATACCAATAATATATAATAGATAGATTTTACTTGATTTATATCATATCAAACTTGTCTCACCTGACAATTTATCGCATTTAAAATACAAATTATTTAAAATAAAATAACCCACATGATGCATCAAATAAGAATTTTGTTTTTACATTTGGTTGGATTCGAATAGCAAAAATAAAAAAATTTTTATATTCTTATTGCTATAAACAAAATATATATACAATTAAATAAAATTTGTAAACAAGTCACACTTTCGCAAATATATAAAAAAACAAAAATACAAAAATAATTATAATTTCATATGACGAACAATACAAAATTTGGTTATTTTAATTTAATTTTTTTGTTTTTCTTAAAAATTATATTCAATTAAGTGTACTGTTCATGCATATAAACAAAAATGGAAATAACAAATATACATTTAACTATGTGACAAAATTATATACGTATATATACATTTTGAATAATATATTTACAGAGGCATGCATTATATGAGATGACATAATGTTAAATACTTATTAAATGTTTTTTGAATTTGTTAATTGCTTATAAATGCTAATCGATGTTAAATACATGTATATGAAACTATATATGCGATTGTAAATGCAATTCAAGTTATAAATTTTTATTTTTTTTTTATATAGTCTACAAACGCCGTCTATAGGTTTCTAAAATATGTAAAATATATGTATATTTAAATTTAATGGGATAATCACAGAGATAGTATTATTATCTATTTTTAAATGAAATGTAAATATTCATTAAATTGAGAAACTTTTTATTTATATTATATGGTATTGTTATTTGAGTATTTAATCCTTTGATGAAATTAGTCGTTGACTTACGGAATATAAAACACGTTATTGGTTACAATATTATTTCGTAAAAAAATCATCGTAGTCATCCTTTGAAAATAAATTTTCTAATTATTCACAACAATTTTTAATTAATAATCATCGCAGACAATTTTAATTTTAATATATATACAATATGTATTACTTTTCAATATAATCATGCTTTCAATGTTATAACAAATATGCGTAAGGGTGAAAAGCTTCTTTCCAGAAATTTCGCTAACTATATACATTGAAAATACAAACAAATATTAAAGAATGTAAATTGTTCTTCTTTAATTTATATTAAGGTACGAAAATTAACAATTTTAAAATATCGCCTTCATGAGAATAACATAATCGTATCAAATTTATTATATCTGTAAAAAGAAAAACGAATAAAGAAAAAGAGTTGTTTTATAGACGTATATGATACTTTTTTATATTATATTACACAGAAAAATATATATATTATTATGTATGTTTATATGTAGAGAATAAAACGAGATATAATCTTATCTAGAAATTAAGTGAAAATAAAATATTATATGTATTTTTGTTATAATAGATATATAGATAGAGTATGGTATATATATATATATATCTGTACAATTTCCCTTTTTAAATTTTTCATTTATTTTAATGTTTATAGCGTATTATAAAATAAAAAAATATATATATATAGAAATATATATATATATATTTTACAAAAATAATTCTTTATATGCGATGCTGCGATGCGGTACAAATGTTACTCTTTTTTATTTTGTTCCATATATACGTACATTAAAGTTTTTATTTTTAACATTATTTATATTATACCATATAATAATATAAATACATATATAACCTTATTCATTTTAAAGCATTTATTATATTACATATCCAATATATATAAATACAAAGAAAATATATATACAAAAAACGTCAGAATCTGTTTATAGTATATATACAAAATTTTAGATTCTAATCAAATAATGCATTAAAATCATTTAATTGCATCTTAAAAATATGTATATATGTGTTTTATTTGGTGCTGTATATACGTAAATGTAAACTTTATAAAATTTCTATCATAGAATATTTTAATTGTATTGTGTAATATACCTTTATATAGTTTTTGTAATGGATATGTAAAGATCTTGAAAATCTGTTTTTTTAATATCTTTATTTATTATAAAGATCAACACACAAAATATAATTAACAATATTAAATTAAAAAAAAAGTACACACGCAGATTAATATTTTATTATTCGTTGTAATTAATTAACAAAATATAGCTTTTATTACATAAAATAAAAAAGAATACTGAAAAATTTAATATGAGATAAATAAACTTAAACTAAACTTAAAGTTTCGATACAATACATAAAAAATGTAAAACCGAACAAAAGAAATCGCTATCAACTAAATTATTTATGTTTTATTTTTTTTATTTACTTTTGATTAATTTTATCCGTAATTTCAATTGTATTTATTTTTCTATATTCATATCACTTAAGTATTATTTATGTTATTTTTTACTATATATAAAACTATTTGTATAGTTTTGAAACACTAATAAAAAAAGAACATATAAATCAAACAAATATATGATTAATTTTTGAAATATTAATTAATTATTATTTTCACAATATATATATATATATAAATATATCAATTCACTTTACTACGTAAATCAAATCTGTATAAATATTATTATATTATATTTTAATATTTTTTTAAATTTTTGGACAGTTCAATTTGATGTGTCGGGTCAGCTGCTAAAACAACGTTTGAATGCTATCACCACAAAATTCCAACTAATAAAAATAATAAATGTTGTTAAGAGTTTGGTTTAAGGCTTATATTTATTAACCGGCTCGCTCGTGACCGTATTATATATACATCATTGATCGTATATAATAAAAAACAATAAAT
Source organism: Dilophus febrilis (assembly GCA_958336335.1). Lineage (NCBI taxonomy): Eukaryota > Metazoa > Arthropoda > Insecta > Diptera > Bibionidae > Dilophus > Dilophus febrilis. Next base: position 50,950,358 of record OY284468.1, read on the forward strand.
TATATTTACACATTAATAAAAAATAATATACATATTAACTATATATACTTATACACTCTTACAGGTTTTTTTACATATAAAAAAAGAATTGATCATTAAAAATATTCACATCTATTTACGCGAGTTTTATTAAATATGATAGACAGTTTGAAGTAAGACGAAAAAAAAGACAAACATGAATTATAATAAATAATAATAATATAAACAAATACTTAATATTAATTTTTCTTACATTACACAAGCATTATTTGTTTTTATTATTCGTCTTATTGTTGTATATAATGAATATATATGTATATATACATTTATATTCAACAATCACATTCAATGCGACGATGATATTTGAGAAATATTATAACTTGGGGTTCGTATAGTATAACATATAACCAAATACATTTTTCTTTTATCAAATGTATATGTTATTATATATTCTTGATGTTTTTTTTCGAGTATTTTAATAATCCTATTTTTTTATTTTATTTTACTTGCAACGAAATTATTCTTATTGTAGTATAGACATATTATTATTTATTTGCGTAAATGACTATATATTATATATATGATGCTAGAAAATTAACTCAATTATTTGTAATAATGGTATAATATTATACACTTAATTTATATATTTTGCACAAACAGTTTGATTATCCTCCACCGTGTATATGCTTAATTTGTTTTTTCATGTATATCTATAGTATTTGTATAATATATTACATGATGTGTGCGTCAATGAAACATTAAACCATTTATTTAAAATTAATTTGGGAAATGAAATTTTGTGGTCATATTATTAGTATAAGATAGTGCTATAAAAGTATAATAATCTAAACCGAATTAATTTATATATTTTTTGTTTTTTTTTTTTAATTCATGGAAATTTTAGTAATTGACTTTTAAATTAATACCACAAACGTGAATTATTTATCTTGGTCTGTCATATTTCATTAAATAATAAACAATAACTTATATATATATTTATTCAAAAAGTATATTCAGCAAAACATCGAAAAGTAAAGTATATACAGTATATAAAGGAACAAAAATTATTATTAATGATTTTTTATTATTTTTTGAACGTTAATTTCAATCCATCATATTCTAACTGTGAAGTTATATTTATATATATAGATTTGAAAACCATTACTTAAGGGTTCCGCATATAGTACAATTTAGGATCACAGGTTACGTCAAATCGCTGTCACTTCCACAAACGGTTAAAGTCCTAAAAAAACAAACCCGTCGAATTAAATGAATTACATTAAATACATATTATACCTTTTTCATTCGGCGTCATATGACAAATTCTTGTTAATTATACCAACCGCGGTAGAACGCTTCATTTTCCCATAATAATTTATATATATATAAAGAAAATTATTTACCAATGCATAAAAAAACAAAAAAAAAACAAATCTAAATATTAGAAAGCAAATAATTTTGTTTTAATGCCATATAATATAATAAAGAGGTTTATAAACAAAAAACTAAAAAAATAATATAAGAAAAATAAACAATTTTAAGATTACGAAAATCATTTTACATACGAGAAAAAAAAATAATAAGTTAAAAGTTATGCGTTGTGTGTTCAATAACCTTACATTCCAAATGCATATACATATTCATATTTAAAATATTTAATATATTAAGCACATATATAGAAATACATATTTAAATAATTACAATATATCTGTGATATACAATTCACTTAACATATATCAAAAACTATATAGGTTCTATGTATTCAATAGACAAACATATAAATGTAAATATATACACAATAATATTTTTTATAGAGATTTATAGAGAAAAAAATGTTTAATTAACGACCTTATCAACGATAATAAACGACCTTTCAATATTTGTTTTAAATATATATATATTATATATATATACAAAATAATTTGTTTTTCTTTTGTGTAACATATAAATTATATATTTAATTAATTCATTATAAAATTCGATTAACTTTTTTTGTTTTTTTATATTTATGTATATATTTAACTGTATATAGTTTATATAAAAAAAATTTCTTTTTTTGTTTTGCATTGTGCATTGTGCAATGCGCATAGGTTTTTTTTGTTTTTTATTTTATTTTTTTTTGTTTAGTATTTGAACATTAATAAAAAAAATATTTATTTGTTAAAGGCAAAATTTAAATTAACTATATATATAAAATATTTTGTATCATATATACAATTGTAATGTAATATAGGTATATATACAGTTTTTAACATATAACGATTCTATATAGTATATATAAAATCAAATGAAATATAAATAAAATAATTCTCATAAGTGATTAACAGAAAATTGTCAATTCATTTATTTGTTATTTATTTATTTATATATTTGTTGTCGATATAATTATATTAATTTATTTAATTTCTATTTGTTTTATTTATAGTAAATAATACTAATAGTATATAATAAAAAAAAATAGGTTTAATTATAAAATAGGTGAAATAAAAAAAAAATGTTAATTAAACAATTAAACAAATTGAATCACGCTTTTATTTATGGAGGATAATTACAAATAATAATAAAATGTATACATATAAGGTGGTACATGATTTGTATATTTCCATAAAGGATTATTAAATTTTTATATCTAATGCTCTATAACTGAATCACTTTTTATATACATTTTCAAAATTCCAAAAAAATTTCTTTATAATTTTTGATCAATTTAAGATATTTTGAAATTTATCGAATCTATGAACGTATATAGTAAATAGTAATAGATATATAAGAAAAATGCATTGAATATATAAAACAAAAACATTATCACACCACAAGTAATATGTGAACATATACCCTGTGAATGAATATAGCACGATAATGCATAAAATTATCTATATTCGTAGAATAAATTGATTTCAATGTAGAAAAGTCAGTGTAAAAGTATAATATATTAATATATACAGAAGATATATTTTTCAATACAATGTAGAATAAATTTCAATGTAATTTTAAAAATTAAAAGAAGAATATTTTTTTACAACGAATTTAATAAAAGTATAACTCCAAATAGATTAATACTAATAACAACTTATATGGCCATAATGTATATGAAGATACATTTGCTGTGAATGAAAATCGTGATGAAATCTATTGCATTGAACATAATTCTTTGTTTTCCTAAATGCGAATAAAAATTAAACAATACACTTCATTATATTTAATTATATGGATGCATAATTAATTAATCAACTAAAAATTGAACATATAGATTCTATGCATTTCACTCATAAGTATAAGTGATGTAATTTAGTAACTATTTAGTGACGCTATTTTATTAAATTAACTGTAGGACGGACTAAGATATTAACTATAAGAAAACGGTTTAGCAAAATTTTATTCTTTTTATATCATTAAGCATTGGAAAATCGATTCTATATCGATACTTGTTCCCTCTTATTTTGTCAATCTTCGTTTTAATTACATATAAAACGAAAAGTTGATGAGGGATTTATAAAAATTTAATATATTTGAAAACTACGCAGAAAAGAGTATATAAATATTAAATAATTTTTTATTAATTTTATTTTTAACATTCAGATATTTATTTATTAAGGGGTTTATTTTGATCACAAAAAAACAAAACAAAACAAAAATAAAGGGATATAGAATAAATAATATGAAAGGGAGTATCCTAAAACAACTTTAACTATACTATGTAGATTTGTATTGAAATAGGATATTTAATTGTGTGTTTTAAATTTTTTATAGTAAATGAAGAGAATTGTTTTTCTGTTTGTGGTTTGTTTTTACTTAAATTTTTTTTTGTTCTTCATATAGATAACCATTTCCTCGATCCGATTACAAACATAAAAACAACAAAACATAATTTTTTGTATTCTATTGGTAATGTAGACACTTATCAATAAAACTGTTTAAGGTATACAATTGAAATCAATATATATATTGGAAAATAAATGGGTTTTCTTTGAACATTTTTTAACTGTATATTATATGTATAGTGCACGTAGACGTAGTAGCACCCTGAACCACTTATTCAAAATTCCTATATAATTAAAAACAATTGTCGAATATAAAAGATAATAAAATATTTAATCACAAATTTAACAAAGATTCTTCAACAACAATTCAGATTTTTTTATCAAATTTTCCCTGTTGAAATATTAAATAAAAACAAAAATTCTTTAAATAATTCTTTAATCATAGGTATTTGGTTACAAATTAAAAAAATGTATAATCTCATTAAATCACATGATGTTTTGACAATTCATTACTAAACATTTTTTTTTGATGATGGACATTTTTTTAATACCCAAAATTTAACTATTCAAAAGTATATAAACTTAAAAAGTGATTTTTTGTTACAATGGATAAATAATTTAACTATTCCATTATATATATTTAAAAGTGTAATTTCCCCTCATTAAATTCAGTAAATATTTATTTATAATTTTGAAAATATTATAATTGTATGTGCTTTTTTATAACCGCGATAATTTTACATGACAATAATTTTAAAATTGGGTATGTTCATAAAAACATTTTATTTAATAAAATTTATATACGATTTCTAAATTACTTTATTTATATAGCAATGAAAAAATTCAGTTTATATTTAATCGGATAGAAATAATTATTTATTTGCAATAATTGCAGAAAATAATTTTACATTTGAACATTTTCTGAATGTCATGTGAAATTATGATATATATAGTTTATAATCTTTTTATATGGATTTTAATTTTTGGTTGGATATAAATTTTTGTCTGTATTTATTTAAAGTTATAAAAATAATATATTACGTGATTTTATATTTAGATGTTGAACCTGTTAAATTGATTATCATTGATGATTAAATAAAATCGTCGTCTCTCGAGTAATACAATACTAATATTTACATGCACATGGGTGCTATTATGTTCAAACGAAATGTTTTTAATTTAAAATTCAATAATATTTAGGTACTAATTTGTTAAATAAATATATAATTTATAAATTTTTTTTCAAACATACATTATTTTTAGTTTGACATATTATAATTGGTATAGAGAAATCACAATTCGTGTATTTTTAGAATTGTTAGCAATCATTATTTTGTGTTTATTTTATAATGAATTATGATATGGAATATAGTCAAATAATTTTCGATTGATTAGTAAATATGGAGATATATATAATAAATATAGAGTTATATGAAGTTGTATAATATATTTATATTTTATCATTATTTATTTGTATATATGTTATGTATATAGTTTATTAATTACGTATAGAGAAAATTAATATATTTTTTCTTAATCGTAGATCAGGAGTGATATTTATTATGATGATTATTGCTATCCAATGTTATAATAAAATAAGTAAATAAATGATAGTTTTTATACAATGTAACAATAAAAGGTTTACGATAGCAATTATAAATGCAGTGATATTATTATTAGTTTAAAATCTTGTCCATTAAATTTTTATCAAAAAGTATATAATGAATTTGAATAAAAGAATTGATTGATTGTTGATTGTTGAAGAGTGATAATGAATTTCTATGTGTAAAATGAAGAACATTTAAAAAGCAAAATTGTTTCTCATATATATACAATAGCATTTTCGGTTAATAAAATCAGATTAGTCTGCTTTAAACCACGGTTTTTTATGTTTCTATATAGTTCAACCTGTTTTTAATTAGACTTGTGTAAAACAATATACAACGATTAGTAAATAATTGCTGTTCAATGTTCAAAATTAAAAGTATAACATAATTGAATAAGTTCAAACCAGATATTATATCTATTCAAAATTAAAGCATATAGAAAATTATGTACCCTTGATACAACTATAAATATCGTATTGAAATTCTGTTTGAAGTTAAATAAAAAAATTGTTAAATAGTCAAAAAATTTATTATTAAAATAAAAACATATATAACTTAATTTTTTGCAAGATTTGTAAAATTATTTTAATAAAAAAGTCCCATGATTCAAAACTGTATGCGTGTATATTATATTCAAAATGTAAACATGTGATTCTCTTGACCTAAAAAATTTTACAATATGTATATAGTGATAACATTTTTTGAACATATTTTACATGTGTATATACGGATAATATATTCATTGTGGGATGTTAGAATAAAAATGGTTATAGTTTTACGAGAATAAAAAAAACCATTTTAATTTTAATCTTATGAAAATTATATTACAAATGCACTTATATTATATTTGTTGGTTAACTCACGATCAGTGAATATTTAATTTAATATGCACTTAATATACTTATTGTAACGCGAATTAATTTGTGGTGATCGTAGAAGTAAGCATTATTGGGTTAAATTATGTTTTATATATAAAAAAATCGATTAATTTTAAATTGTATTTATAAACATATGTTTTTTTGTATTCATTTGCTGATAATGATATAAAATTTATTAGACTATAAAAAATAATACGTATAAATAATAATATAGCAAAAATTAAGTTATGAATACATTATAAGTAAACGTGATCCGTTTATATCGTCATAATAATTGAATATTTAGAGATATTGAACATATAAATAGTATATGCATATTTGTATGTGTACTAATATTTATATACAGAATAATTAAAAAGCAAGGAAATCATTAATGGATTGTGTGTTTTGTAATTAAAATGAAATTTGTTTTTCTTTTTATATTGTATTAATCATAAGGTGTGAGGTACAATGATATATGTATGATTATTATTATATAGATTATATAGGGAAACATATATTAACAAATTAATTGAATTGATAAATTTTGTCCTATTTGTTTACCTGTATAAATATAATTACTTAAAAAATATTAACGAAAAATTTTATTGAAAAAGATTTCAGCTATACTAAATATATTTTCTTATTAAATTTAAAGTCTATGAAACAATGTTCCAACAACATAAAGTTATAAAGTGAACAGGTATATACTATAATGAATCATGCACATTCAAATAAAAAGAAACAAAATATTTATATATATAAATTCTATTTAAATAGTTAGATTTGACCTGTTGAGATTTCAACAGAATTATTTTATAATATAGATATCTATAATAATAATATAGATAATGGAATATTGTAATCCACAATTAATATAATACAACAATTTTTTACAATTAATTTAATTTGAAAATAATTTATTTAATTGAATAACCTGTTTCATATAATATTATATGAATATAATTTAATAATTCATTGTTAATTCCATGTATATATATATATATAGTATTATTCATATAAACAATATGTGAATAAAAACATTCAGTCAGACATGTTTTTGTTTTTCATGTTTATATGTTATATAATTGAATTAAATTCTGAATAATAATATTAAATGAATTTCAATTCAATATTATAATTTAAATATAGTATTTATATATAATATATTCATTTATTTATAATTCATAGATTTAAAAGATATGATGTTTATAATCGTTTAATAATTTATTCCATTTTTTCATTCATTATAGTTCATACTTCATACATATATGGGAGATTATATATGGTGTTTGAGAATTTACATTACATAAATCAAATTTATTTATTATTTTTTTAATATATAAACTTTGTAATTCCAATTTTGTAAATTATTCATTGTTCAACTTATACAAAATGATTTATTTTAAACGATAAGGATGATATTATCATTTATTCTTTAATATCATATCCTGATTTATTATTTGTTTTAAAAGTAATATTCAATTATTTTATTCATCAAATATTACGAATTGTAAAATAATTGAAGTTTTGCGGTGATAAAATGAAGATGGTAAGCTACTTCCTGATTTGTAATCATATTTATATTCGTAAATGTTTCACGTTATACAATTATGTGATTAAAAAAAATTAAAATAGAATTGAAAAACAATCAAAAATATACCAATTTTTTATAAAGTTTAATTTAAATTTTTTATCGATATCTATATATAATTTCTTACCATCGTGTTTACAATATTTGAATTTAATTTAAATAAATCTTATTATGGAAATATTACAAAAAAATTTAGTTATCCGTGAACTGATAGATAACATTTACAAAAAATGAATATTAAAAAAAACAATATAATTGTTGTTGTTGTTGTTTTGTATATAGTTCAATTGCAATAATATTTTGAAATTCACTTCACATTCGCCAAAAGAAAAACTTTTTATATAAATAATAAAATAATTTATAGCATAAAATACGAAATATATATACGATTTTGCATATATACGAAACATAGTTTCAACACAATTACAATCATATAGAAAGTATATAAACATTTTTATTCATCTGCATATATAACATATATACTAACATATTATTCTTTATTTAATATAACTCCGCTATTATGTTTTAAAATGTAAGTATTAAATAAAGTTTATAAGATGAACGATATATGCATTTTGGTTACTATTTTTAAATAAAAGAAACATTCAATTTCAATTTTTATTTGAAAAGAAATTTCAATAAATATTTACAAATGCTAAAATGGCGTTTCAATTTGTAGTTTAAAAAGTATTAATTTTTTTCTTTACAGAAATAGCTCTGTAACAATATAATATATATTTGTTTTTTTATTGCAACAAAGGTACTAACTTTAAAGTAACACTATAAAAATTATTTCAATTCTTTTTAAAATATCATAAAATATAATTCATTTCGGATATAAAGGAAATGCACTGCATACAAAAATATAGTATAAGCGAGCTATTACCCAAAATATAAGCTGAAGTAATCAAAAATGAATTTAAACAAAATTTGAATATGTAATAAAATATATATATATAGCGAGGGTCCTATAAATGCACGGGGGTAAAAAAAAATTATGTCCCAAATGTTTAAATCGAAAAAAATCTGTCTTTATGTCTTGCATTAAATTTTATTACTCATAAAATATTTAAAAATGTAAATTTCTCAAAAAAAAGAATCGCATTTTTATGTACATATCATAATTTTCAAAAAATAACGTATATGCATATTATAAATAAATAAAATAAGTACAACAAAATGTAAATACAAATCATAAAAAAAGAAAACATTATAACATTAATGTATTTTAGTGTACATATATGTTACGATGATACATAAAATACGGATATGTTAAATATATAAGTCGTGTGCAACCAACACATACAACAAATATGAAAAATAGGACAATGAATAAATTGCATATATTTATTTATACATATACTATATATTTAAATAAAATATCCTTTTTTTTTTAATTTAATGTTTATAAAATGTACACGAAAAAGGCAAATATGCACGTGGGGGATGCTTGAAACATAATACAAAAAGTTATATACAGTAAAAATTTTGTTGAACCAAAAGTTTTTTCGATATCGTATTATAAATGATGTTTATTTATCCATATTTAATTCCATTTGTCAATATGTATCGATATAAATATCAATTATCATAGACATTTCATTTCCAAACATTTAATAAATGTGATTAATAAACAAAAATGTCACAACAAAATTTTTTTTTATATAATTTCGGTGTATAATAACAATATAATATAACATTTATATTTGTTATTAATAAAGCCCACTTTTGATTGTATAATGTACTTTTTGTTAATTTTTAAATAACAATCAATCAATCATTTTATGGAAATTAACTGAATATTAAATTTTAAAATATGCATATAATATAATAAAAATATGTTATTTTATTTTATAATAAAAAATTGTTATAATATTGGAAAATCCATTCGATGATTCAAACGAAAAATAACCGATATATTTAAAATTAAAAACTATATATTGCATATAAGTATTTTATATATATATTTCGTTTCTTTATTGATTTTTAATATTTATTTAATTAATTTTATTTGAAATTTATTATAATTAATATTTTAGTATTATATTCATACAATATGTATGTTTATTATACATGAAAACAATATAATTTAATTTTATATATGCTCTTAATTATCTAAATGTGTGTTTTATTGAGATTATTGGAAATTACATGAATTTGTTATTTTTATGTAATTATTAATATATTATTATTAATAATTTATTTCTTTTCATTTTGGGATTTTTTCATACAAATAAAATACAGATTATATTAATATATTCTATATTCTATTTTTGGTTTATTTAACAAAAAAACTAAAAAAAAACCTTTAATAAATAATTCGAAATTGATACAACAAAGGCTATGATATTAATATACATTTATTTAAATTTAATAAATTTATATATATGAATTTATTTTAGAAACTCCATTAATTATTTTTTTTAATTATCATTTTTATCGTTCCATAATCAATAATATACTAGGTTTTCCATATATATAATGCCCTCTATGCTAGCTCGTATATATTTTGATAATGATGAATTTCATTTGACACTTAAGTCTGTCCAAAAACTAACTAATAAATTATACTTTCTGTATTATTTGCTCTTTTTAAGATTAATATAAACTTGTATATAGTTATAATGGAAATTTTTTTCAATTCTGTATGATAAAAAATAACGATGCTATCATTCAAAACGAATATATGAAAATTTCTTTGCAGATCCTGTAATTTAAATATTTATTTCAAAACTTATATAATTTTTTATAAAAAAGAAAAAAGAATAGAAAAATATTTAATCAGTAATTAATTTTCATAAGTATTATTTGTGTTGTATTTTCAAAATTAATTATTTCACAATATTTTTCAACATTTATTTAAAAAGAACTTAAACTTGTGTTTATGTACATATATTTTATTTACGATAATAATTAATATAGTTTTTAAAATAGGATTAAAGAAATTTTTCTAAAGTATATTTTCGTTATTATATAATATCACATAATATATATTATGTATATATATATATATATATTTGTTTAACATTGTAATAAATTGTACAGAAAGCAATTACGTTAATATACTACAAAAAAAACAAAAAATCTTAAAGAATATGTGTTTTTTACGATAGAATTTATTGTAGTTTTATAAAAATTTAAATATTTAAAATTTTCATTGTTCAATTAACTATGGAGCAAATAATATATATATGTATATATATTAATATATAATATTTTATAATACAAAATATTCATACTGCTATTTTATATACATCCAACCATATACAAATTTATATATTTTTATAATAAAGTGAATAAAGTGAAATAATAAATATTATAAAATATATGAAAATGAAATCAACTACTGGAAAAATTACTTATTTATTGAAACTTTTATCATAATTTTAAATTTTCACCAAGAATGCTCTTTATATGTATAATATATATCAAGCATTCACATGTTATATGCTTATATATATATTTATTTAATACTTTTTTATTCTATAAAAAATCTACACATCTTTAGATATAAATAAGTAAAATATGCATATATAAGAAAATGTATATATATTTCTTTATGAAAATCCAACACAGATGGAGAATATACAAAATATGATCAGTTTAATTTTTTTTCGCATTATCAATCTGTTGTAAAATACAAAAAAAAAATCTGAATGAGTATTTAAGTAGGTATAAGTTTTACTTTGATTTCAATTTATTGGAAAATTTCTACATAAAATTGTATTTATATATAAAGAAAAATACTCTAGTATAAATATATATTTTCTTAATATATATAGAACTTCTTATTTACACTTACATAAAATATGAATATTTCAATATAACAGATAGAGATATGTTTTATGAATAAATGAAAAGATCAAAAATCGACAACGACAATTCGATGGATTTTATTTTATATCTTTGCTATGTAGAAATTTATTTATTTAATAAAACGTATATACAAAATAATATTTTATATTTAAATAAAATATTTTTAATAAAAAAAATACAAATATATGCATAGAAGGTGATATTTAAATTTAATAAAATATCTATTCTCTATAGTTTATATATAGTATAGTCTCTCAACGAAGTATGTGATTTATGGGGATACATTTTATGGACTTAAAATATTCTCTGATTGTACTATATTGTTGATTAAAACAAAATTTTTTTTGAATTTAAATCATTTGAAATGATTATTCGAATATATAAAATTCAAAATTAATTTATATATGCGAATTTGTGCAATATTTTTCGTGTTTCAAAGATCGTGTTTATATTGTTTATTAAATATTATGTCAAGTAAATACATTCATATATAATATATATATAGAATATAAAATTATAAATCATTTTATATTATTTTAAAGAATTCTATGACTTTAAATATATTTATATACCTACAGTCCAGTGATATTATTTAAATTTATAAATGAGAAATGCTAGAACCAAGAAGTAGACTGTACTAATTGTAAGCTTATTATTAAAGAAGCCTCTAGCGGTTGAAATTATATGTATATCTTGAAGATTAAAGGCGATGCAATCGATATAAATTGTCTAGTATTAATAAGAAATGTTATTACACATTTTTAAATAATGGTATTTAACGTATAATAAATAAACTCGAATGGAAAATGAATCTCATTCGTACAGTATAAAGTGAATAAATGGAAAACAATAAATGTATATGGTATAAATATATATGCATATTTCTATATGTCTAAACCATCTGATGTTATAACGAAATGTTTCATTTAAATTCATTTTTCATTTTATTGTGGTTCGTTTTGTAAAATTTCATATAAAGAGCTAGTTTTAATGCGATATATATGTATATTTATGTGATACATAAACCTAATTGTACAATCACAATTCATATGATTCAATATAGATACAGAAATGTTCGTTTTTAAAATATTTCTAAATAGTGGTATTTGAACATAAATAATATATGTAGTATATGGTATTTATATTTATACAATCGGTATATATTTATTATATTTAGATATACATAATATGTGAACATATTTTGTATATACATATAACCTCGTATTTCAATGGATATGCGTATAACAACAAGCTACCCCTATTTTAAAGTATAATTAAGTTATACTATGTAATTTCATGTGTGTTTGTAAACATGTATTCTATATATAACATTTTACATTTTTTTATATATCCATCTATTCACCTATAACACACAATATAGAGCCAATATGATTACATAATACGTATTTTAAAATAAATAGTATTAAAGATAAGTGTATTATTTGTATCTTATAAATTCAAATAGCTATAGTATATTTACGTTTTACAGATAGTGAATTCGCAGAGATATTTTGATATGACTGACAGATTTGCATTTTATATTATATACGTATGTTTAAAAAGCTAATTTAAAATTTGGTTAAAATTTTTGGTTTAAATTATATTGTAATAATGTAAAATGTAAAAATATTACACACGCATATTTAAAAATAGTATTCGTATATTGAAATGTAAAAGGGCATTTATATATGAATATATATCTATAAAACAATATGAAAAATCGATGTATGAAATAATATCTATAAAACAAAATCATACGGGAATCAAATCATCAAAAGGCAATCATGTAAATTATTGAATGGATTAACCTAAATGATTTTAATTTTTCTTAAATTGTAAAAAATCATAAAACCAAATTATACATTAATATATAAAATATATTTATGCATTACCATATTATAAATTAAATACACACATTGATATGAATATATGTAAGAATATAAATCTATATACACCATATATATAGGAAACGGATGCCTGATTTCTTGTCTATATATATCGGAAGGTATGTATTTATGAAATTGTATATATATACATTATAATATGATTTATGGAAAATTAGGTTAGCAAAACATGAACGAGAACTTTATTCGAATATTGTATATAATATATGTTTAATATTTTGTATTTATTTCTATATCCTTTTCTATACTGAATTATACAAAACTTTATATATTATAAATATAAATACACATACTAATGTTGTTTGGTGCGGAATATGTATAAATATATATATAATAGAAAAAAATACGTTTACAATAATTTATAGAACATTTCCTGTATTTCTGAATATCTATTTGTATATATTATATATATAAATACAAATGTATACAATTTACCTGAGTATTTCCTGTTGCAATTTTCAAGCAATTTAATATAAACTCTATGTACACATATATATAAATATACATTTACAACTTTTTGTTATAGAAAATTCAGTAAAACTTTAAATATTTAAGATATGTATTTTTTTTATGATTCTATTGCAGAAATATATCATTAAAATCTGTTTAGTAATTTGTTTTATATACATTAATAATCGGACATAGTCGAAACAAATAGTATAACAATTATGACTATCGTGTATCTGTAAAAAATAATCTAGAAACAAATATATATAGGACTAATGGTCTGAAAATAAAACTGCGTATATATAATTCAGAACAAAAATTTCTTTACAGAATTTGAAATATTTATTATTTATCATTAACATTATACCATACCATATTGTTATTATATTTACTTTATTATTGATAATATATTAATATATGTATGATCCTGTCTGAGGTTTTATGTAAGCTATATTGTTTAGTTAATTCACATATTCATATTAATTATAATGAAATGTACTTGAAAATTGAGTTATTCAAAATAATCATTTATTTCTTTTTTTCCTAATATAATTGGAATATATACATTTTGTATAAAGTAATATATGTAAATAGAAAATGATAATTCAATTTTCAATTATATTGTATTATGATTGGTATATGTGTTAATTTACAATTGAATATTTATAATTTATAAAAAATAAATAGTATTTGAATAATATCCAAAAATATACACTATTCAAAAATATATTTATTTACATTATGATTCAATTCAATATCTGAAAAAAATTTATAATCAATATACTAATAATTGAAATGTACATATGTACATATATACGATAAAATCACTTGACTTCACATACATGTATATTGTTTGTACATATCACTCTAAATATTATTATTTTTTTCATTATCTAACGTAGAATGCATTATGAAACGATATATGTATATGACAATTAAATTAAAATATCATTAGTATTAATATCACGTAAACGCCAAACCTGTAAATCATTTAGATGTGATTGAATAGGGTTGTGTTTTTATTCGGTGTTAGAAAATGTAAATCTAATTCATACATCAGAAAATTTGTCACTTGTTTCTACTTGTTATTGCATTGCGGTTTATCGGGCAATTAATTAATTAGAATTAATTTCATCATCGTTTTATAATCTACTTTTTTCTGACCGAAATATGTATAGACTTTATGGTGTACTTTCTGAGAACAACGTTTTAAGGAGTGTTAAATTTGCATACCATTATATTAGTTGCTAATATAGCAAATTTTTATTCGATGTTAAAATATAAAATAATATTATTATACACAACCCTTATTACCTGTCATCACCTGTTAAACAAAGAACGAATACAGCAGGCGTAGAGTATATCTATATATGGAAACATTGTGTGTATAAAACACGTATATCTTTAATATATTTAAAGGTTTATATATATGGTAGATATCTGAATTCATAAACTCTTTTATTCTGTACATATATTCATATACCATATAGGTGTGTATATATGCAATATATTATATAAAATAACAAAACACTGTCATTTATATTAAATAACACTTTGTAATAAATGGAATGGATTATATAAAATATAATTTTATGTTAACCCTTTTTGATGAAATTTAAAATGTTAAATTCAATTTTTTTTCGTATTTAATCCATTTTAAGACAATAAAATGGAATATGATATTGATATTTATTAAATTTTCAAATTATATCTTATAGAAAAAATATTAAAAGAATCATATTAAGAAAATTTTATTTATTTTGTACCTTAGATGTGATAGGGCAATTTATACAAATAATACATTTATTAGAAAAATTCAAATCATAATCGATGAAAATATTTTATTTCCGTTTGTTTGTTCGTAATATAATCACACCATACGCGTATCTTGGTTTTGTTCACTCTGTTCAGTGAACCACCTGCTAAAAATATTGATAAATAATTAAGAAAATACAGATTTTAATATTTTTCTTAATTTTTGATGAATAAAATAATATTAAGTGTCCCAAAAAATTTGCAGCGCTGATTATTTATATCATTATATCAGTAAAAAATATAAGAGATAATATTCTTTATATCATATATATAAAGAAATCATATATATAAAGAAACGTCGCATAAAAGAAAAACGAAAACGAAAAAATACATACACCTTTAATCTATATATACTCTTTCTTTTGTGCATTTTTTTAATCGCACTCCCATAGTGTGCACAATTTTAAATGAACCAAAAAATATTGTTGTTATACATAGTTGTTTAATTGTATATGGCAAATACATTTATATTTTCCGAAAATGCGAGGTATACGAATATACAAATAATACAAATACTATTTTAATTTTCGTTCACTATAAATTGTGCACAATATAATACAAATGCTTGTTTCTTTTTTCTTATATATGCTGTATGGTTGTTTGTATGCTTTATTTTTTATCATTCAAATCTCGCATACTCATATACTGCCTGCTGCGGTGTATATAATCATAGCAAAATTTATAAATATTTTTTTTTGTGTTTTTTTTTTATTTTTCTCATTTCTATATATGGCATATTGGCATATACCCAGCAAACATTTGGAAGATAAATCGGCGATACGATATCGCGGCGATATCGCGGGGAAGATAAAAAAAAAGTTATTTATATCGCCAATTTATCGTTGTTTTAACAGTTGAGCGATATTGTACGGAAGATAAAAATGCGATACGATGGCGATACGCTTTGACGATAAAAAGAAAATACAGAGCCACATTTATCTTCTATTTCTCTTCCAGCCCATAAAATGACGATAATATATTATTATTTATTGCTTGCCTATCTTCTTGATGATAAATCCGCGATAAATATATCGCCTTTTTGTCTTCCTCGCGATAAGTATGTAAATAATTAAGTATAAAATTAAATTATAACAGTTTAAATGGAACAGCGAATGAATAAAGAAGAAATATTAACAATTTTTAATTTTTATAATTTTCAGGATTGAGCTGTCACAGGATTTCACAGCATTGAACTTCCATTGATATTCCCTTAGAATATTCTAATCTATATATCGCATTAGTATCCCCAATTTATCTTCCTGGCGATATCGCATTTGTATCGCCAATTTATCTTCCTCGCGATATCGTCAATTTATCTTTCAGATGTATCGCGGAAGAATCCCATTCTCTATACGTAGGGAGTAACGTACGCGATAAAAATGCGATATCTTTGGCGATAAATTTATCGCCTAGGCGAATCGTCTGCAGTACTACCAGCGATAAGAAATGTTTGTGGGGATACGAATATACAAATAATACAAATACTATTTTAATTTTCGTTCACTATAAATTGTGCACAATATAATACAAATGCTTGTTTCTTTTTTCTTATATATGCTGTATGGTTGTTTGTATGCTTTATTTTTTATCATTCAAATCTCGCATACTCATATACTGCCTGCTGCGGTGTATATAATCATAGAAAATATATAAATATTTTTTTTGTGTTTTTTTTTTATTTTTCTCATTTCTATATATGGCATGAATAAAAAATAGATATTATTTACTATATAAAATTATATGCGATATTTTTTCATTCTTTCGCAAATGCTTGTTATGCGTACTTCATTATTTTTCCAAACATTGTTCAATTAAATAATTTCAATTTCAATTTCAATACACATTTAAATAAATTCCGCAACTTTATAATTTGATAATTGTTTGATTCCATATTCTTTAATATAGTTTCCTGTTTTTTTTCACATTTAATTGTAATATGAATTTTTATGAATGTAATTCAAATGATGGATGCATTATTGAACAGTTTTTAAAAACGCCTTTTTCAAGGCGAACTGTTGAAATAAAAAATATATTGGTTAAACTCGAAAGGCCACAACCGGATTTGCAAAATTTAACGAAACAATGCAAAACTCAAGGCAGAGAAGTCACTCGTCGATTTCCTGTGTCGATTTATCAAAAACATTAATGGATAACTGGTTGCAATAAGTTGAATAAAATTTTTTGTTGG
The DNA here is from genome assembly GCA_958336335.1 of Dilophus febrilis. Lineage (NCBI taxonomy): Eukaryota > Metazoa > Arthropoda > Insecta > Diptera > Bibionidae > Dilophus > Dilophus febrilis. Next base: position 50,968,326 of record OY284468.1, read on the forward strand.
CCATGTTTATTTTTTTTGCCAAATCGTGACACCATTTGGTTGAATCCTGGTTATTCAGATTTAAATCATTTAAGTGCAGCAGTTTTTAATCATGAAAAAACCATGAGTCATTTAACTGCTGTACTAGATATGAAAACTTTTGGTGATGTTCGGATTGATTTAATGTTGGATTCACAACTCAAACATTCCGTAACTACTCATAATGAAAATGTTACAAAAAATCGCTTGGTATTGAGAAGATTAATTGATATGACATGCTTCCTTGGTATGCAAGAATTGTCTTTTAGGGGGCATGATGAGACTGCTGATTCGGTGAATAGAGGAAATTTCATAGAAATGATGAATGTTTTAGCCAAATATGATTCAATTCTGTCGCAACATTTAAATAATGCTGGTCAGTTTCGTGGAACCTCACCAATCATTCAAAATGATTTAATTGAATCCATTGCAAAATTAATAAATCCAAAATATGTGATTTATTGCTAACTCTGTATTACAGAGTTACATATTATTCCAGGTGGTTGTCCCCCCCCCCCCCCACCCCCAAGGTGTTTAGTAGTTTTTTTTGTTCTTTACCAGTTTTTAAAGTGAACAAGTACCCTTGGAGGTCCAGATCCGCCACTGAATCACACACAAATTTTGTATATAAATGATTCGAATTCGTACTATTTAAAGAATATTTATGAATAATATGTGATATAAAACACGATGAAATTGATTATGATTGATGAAATATATTTATAATATATATTTATTGGCAATAATACTATATCACATTTAAATAAAATATATGATTTATTGAATATGTAATCAAAATGAAAACAAATATAGATGGAATTAAAATAAAAATGATGTTATTTAAACATGCTTTTAAATGTATATACAGGCGGATACTTGATATTCTGGTGCCATATGTAATATCAACTTAAAATAATGACTATATAAAGAAAAACCCTGAGAAAAATCTTTCACTGCTTGAATTATAATATATATTTGACTTTTACTTATTATATTATAGATGCAAATGTAAAATATTCAATCGTATAAAATGCTACAAACTACAAAAATGTATTATACATTTTTTGTGTATAATAAAATTTTCTTTTAATTTCTCTAAATTTTTTTTTGTTATAGAAAAAATAACACTTTATATATTAGTAAAATGTATAATATGTTGGTTTTGGCATCATTCAAAATTGAAATAAAAGAGATTCAATTTTAACAAATTTACCACAGCATCATTGAAATAACATACAAATCAATAATTATCACACAATTAAAATAGAAAATCAACGTATTTTTTAACACGCTTTCATTCAATCAACACAATTAAAATAAAAAACACACGGAAGATATTTCATTTCTTCATGAAATATACATATTACATTATATCGTGAATAATCTATATATATTTTATGTATAAAAATCTTGTATAAAAACAAAAAGAAAAACATTTATTAAAAATGTATTAAAAGAAAGTTGTATGAAGTATACATATATATCCTATATTGGTAAATAAAACTAGATACTGAGTGATATTTAATGGCATATATTGATGCGATTGAATTGATTTGATACAAATTGTTTGAAACAATCAAAATCAAATTCAGTAATATTTAAAAAAAATATATTGAATATTGTTTGAACTTGAAATTGTCTTAAACAAAATAAAAAATATATCATGAATCAAAACTAAATTACATTTGCATAAATATATATTATTTTTATGACAGACTTCAAAAGTATTATCTGCTATTATTTATATTGTAGTTTTATTTAAATAGTGTAGTCTATAAATATATATGCTGAATTTTTTATATAGATTAAATTTTTGTATTGTAAAAATAGCAACAAGAAAAAAAAACACCATGATTAGTTTAAAATATTTTATTGAATTCATAATACGATATCTATCACCAATTCAATATATAATCTATAAAAAAAGTATTGCTTAAGATATAAAAAATTAATATCGATCTTCTCACAATTATCGGGCATATTTTAATAAAAATCTGATTTTTTTTTATTTATGTATTAAAAAGTACTTTGAACCCCTATATATTGTAATTTTTTGTATATTGTAACTTAAAATCAAAAGACAATCCAAAAAAGAAAAATAAATAAAATTCAACAACAAGTTTTGAGAGAAACATTTATTTATAATATATATATGGTACATAATCCCATATTGTTGGGATTACACTTACATTTTAAATATTAAATTTTATTATACACAATTATTTATATATATATGTATATAAATATTGAGATAACTAATTAATTCAATTATAATATATAATAATACATTTTAAATATGTTTTTTTTTTCTTGTATTTTTAACATTTATAATTCATATATTTTATTTATATGTAATATAAATTTCATAACTTTGTTTTTTTTTTTGAATATCTAAAATTTTAATTATTAAAATTAAAAGAAGAAATTCAACTAAATAAATCATTTTTATATTAATAATTGGTTAGTTTATCTTTATATATATATTTAGTATTATTAATATTTATTATTCTAATAAATGTACATTCAGAATAAAATTGTTTCTATTATTTTATTTATATTTTTATAATTATATTTTTGATTCTATATAGATAATATTTACACGAATTTTAATTTTATATTTATTATATACATAATATTTATAATTATGTGGAAGACACTGCAAATGCATTTTATTTATATTATTATTTGAATTACCTATAGTTTTTTTTTAATTTTTACAAGTTCATAAAAAATTGTGTTTTCATTACATAGTAATTTCATTTGTAAAAAAAAATTGCCATATTCATTTTTAAATTATTTTATAATATAAATATAATTATATCTTATTATTTTATATCCATTTTCAGTTTTATAATAAATATATACAATATTATATATAATTATATATAGATAATATAGTTATAGAGTGTAAAAAAAATTATGATTGTACAGCAATAATATATATATATATAAATGTTTATTGGTTATGTTAATTTGTGGTTTAATTAAATGTGTATCTTCTATCATTTTAATTTTTTAAATTATTAAACTTTATATAACATAGAAAGTATATAATCATTAATTTAGTTAATGTATTATTTATTTTATTTTTATTTTTTTAAGTTATCATAATCATTTGGTATTCGGTGGAAAGAGAAAATATTCAATCAATTATGTGTATACGATAAATAAAAAATAATATTTTGGTTTATTATATAGTATATTGTCTATAATAAAATTTATTGGAAATTTAATTCTTTTATTTTTTGGTTTATTTATATATAATAATAAGAATTAAAAAAATATTTTTTGGTTAAATCCAAATATACTGCACGTATAACGTATGTTGTTGTGTACATTAGAGAAATAACTCCGGAATATATAATCTATCATTATATTATGATAAATCAATATATTATTCTATTATGTAATGTAATGTATTTTGTGAGCAAAAAGTGACATTCAATTTATCACAATTTCTTAATATCAGCATGTCAGTAACATTTTCATGTAAGCATACACAAATATATTGTATATGCAGTAAAGGGTGTAAGATGATATTATGAACATCATATAACATACACATCATATTACATAAAAAAATTTTTAATAAATTTGGAATTTTTTAGCACGGTCTGAATAGGTAAAATCTGGTTAATTTATAATAATAGTAAATATGTCAATATCAAAAAATTTTTGCTTTCTTAAAAAAATAATACAACCAAATAATTTAAATTTCGATTACTTTTCAAATACTTCATTTAGCATATCTATATATTTTCACTTCTATATATATGTGTTATTAATCTATTTGAAACTGATGGCAGTCTCAAATGTGATTAAGACTATTCTAATAATACCTCGTTTAACGTGATTTATGATTGCGCAGTTGGAATATATTATTTATGTATATTCTATTAAAAAGGTGATTACTAAAATAATATATACAATATATATGTTAAAAGATAATTATCATAAACGTATTTTAGTTCATGAATTTTCTTTATATCCATGGATAATGACATTATATAGCGTTTAATTAAATTTGATATGGTATAATAATATCTAGAATATTGATAAATCAAATACAAAACACACCCTTTAAATTCAAATAATATTTTACTTTTAAAATGTTTTTTGTCTGCTTATGAATCACATTAGATGGATTTTATTTTATTTTGTACAAATAACAAAAACACTTTACAATATATGTTATATAACTCGGTTTAGCGTATATCTTTTTTGGCAAATCTAAATACTTATACTTAATAAAATAGAAAAACCTTAATATAAAAAAGTAAAGGTAAAAAAAGTAAAAAAAAAGGAAAAAAATTAAACATTTTATAAAATCCATATTGATTGAAATCAATGTATATGCGGATTAATATATATATATATATATATTAATATATATATGATATTAATTATTTAATAAATGATCTACTACTACCACAGTTTAAGTAAAACAATTTGGAATAATATTTATCAATCCAGAAATATATATCAATTATAAAACTACTAATATTGTAAAAAAGAATAGAATTGTCTTGTATGAATATATGAATATGTATATAAAACAAATTTGAAATAATATAAACAGAAAATGGATTTCAGTCGACTGCCGACTGGTACGGATTTAAAATATTGTCAACATTTTTATTAAATAAAGTTTGACATACAAAAATAGATAAATTCCACTTGACATTCCTCCCTTTCCACGTTCCAATCACCGATATACGAATATGTTACATGTATATTCTTTAATTCTTTAATTCTATGCAACACAATATTATATGTAATACTTATATATATATATATACAATCAAATCACGATACCATCCCATGTGCGGTAATAACACAATATTTACGTATAAATGTATATATATACGAATGATAGTTTAAAAAATGTTTTATATATTTACAATATTTGTGTTTATAAAAACACGCATGTTTTAATTTACACTAATTACACTTATTAAATAATTAAAACTAATTAATGAACAACAATATCGCATGCAATTTAAATGAAAAACTAAATAAAATTTAAATCTATAAAATGTATACAGGTCTATAATTAATGACATATATACACAACACACCTCTATATATATATGGTATTCATAATAACTAATGACAATATACACCTATTACAAAAATAATAATAGGTAAAAAAAATGATTTTAATTAAAAATAAAGGAATTACGACTCTAAAATAATGCATTTTCGCATGAAATGGTGAAATGAAACGAACTGTTTTTATCAGACGAACGTATATCAGACGAAAGAATATATATTCTTAATTTTTGTGCTTAAATTTTAATATAGGATTTTTTACAAGTAAGAGCGGAATGGATATAAATAAAAATGAGGAGGATGTCTGATGAAATAATTGTTGCACTTAAGAATATAAATTATGAAATTTAGAAAATCATTTCTAAATTATTGCACTTTATTTTAAGAACAAATTTTATCAATACAAATTTTTTATTTTCAAAATTGCCTGCTCATTTTTATTGCAGATGGTAAGAAAAACAAATAATATTTAATAAAAAAAGAACCTTTTTCTTGTAATTTTTACATTCATATATAGTTCTGTATATTTCACACATAAATGGTTTCTCTTTTTCTTTTTAGCATAAATATTAGAATACATATTCTGTCGTCTGATATCCGCTTTATACAGGCTGTATGTATAATTGTATATATAATCTTTTTACTATTTGGTATAATAATTGTATATAAATATGCAAATACAAACGAAAATGTAAATGGATAAAAAATGTACATTGGAAAATTTATAATGTTTAATAAATCAAATTTAATAATATTATTTACTTTTTGTAAAATATGTAAAATGTAAAATCTGATATACAGTAAATGCTACAAAAATGGTGCAAACTTAAATTCGGCATATTTTTTTTTATTTTTTCGGTTTAAGAAAAAAGATGATAAATGGTGCAATAAATAAGAAAATGGTTTTACTTTAAAGTTATTTTATTTTTTTTTTTTTTTTAATATTTTTAGGTCTATATTTAAATATTTAGATTTTTGGAATACAAATTACAAATATTATACATTTCACATTATTCAATTATTTACAATTTTATTTATCACAATCAGCTTAATATTGATTCTTTTTATATGTACATATATGTATGGTAATATATATAAAGATATTTATTTATAAATAGATAAATTACGCGTTTGTATTTACACATATGAAAAATAAAAATTAAAAAAATGTATATGTGAATTAATAATTCCAAAAACCGCTTAAAACTTCAACAAAATTTTATTTTATGTATAGAAGACAACGACGATTTATTTACATATAAATATTAATTCAATTTGCAAAGTATTTACATTTGAAAGATAATACACATTAAAAAGTACAATTTCAATTATATACATATACAGAGAAATGGACATGATTGTGGAATGGGGGTTTTGATTAATATTTAAAAAAAAAACAAATGAAAAAATCACATTTACTACATGATTTCATCCCAACAATCTCATCATCACATATAAATAGTCATACTCATATGTATATTCATTACAATATATTAGTGCTATTATACTCAATAAAATAGAAAGCCGAATTTATAAAAATAAATTAATATAATATTTAAATAACAAAAAAAAATTGTACTTAAATACAACATCACGTGTTTATAACAAAATTATGGATCAACAAAAAAATATAATTACTGCGTATATTTAATTATTGTATTTAATTCTCAAAATAATAAACAATCATAAAAAAAATTGATAATATAAACAAAAAAAAAAGTACACAAAAAAATATTATAAATGTTTTTTTTAATTTGCTCCCATATATCAATTATTATAATACATACTCAACTACATTAGCCGAGTATATGTACAGAAAAAGATGTAACAACAAATTATAATAAGAAGTATATTATTATATATATATATGTAGAAGATAGTGTTTTTTTGTTGACACAATTTTGTTGGCACAGATATAATCTTAAATTCATTGAAACGCAAATGGTAAAAAATGCAGTGGAGTGGTAGTTTTTATTTAGGTAGGTACTTTTATATATAAATGCATTAAATGTTTGTAATTATATATTTAAAAGGAAAATTAAATTAAATTAAATTTTGCTTCGATATTAGAATAATATTAATATACGACATAAATATCCACTTAAAATAACCCATGACCAATACACGAGGAAGTTTATGGTTTCATTTATTTCTATTGTTCATGAATGGTTGTTGGTAAAATGTGCTTATATTGTAATTATAATATTATAATTAATGAAGCGTGGTGTATATGACTCTGTGGTGTAAATGTTAAAAATGCCAACCTAAAATTCACAAACAAGTGATACGAAAGATAAGGCAAATTCGAATAGCAATCTTTAATAAACTCAAAATGTCATTCAATACTTAAAATAAAATTCAAATAGATTTATAATTTTTGCTTTTGATTGAATATTTGATAAGTGCTTTTATCGCATTTAATAAATTTAAGCATAACCATTTCTATGCTAAGAGAATAAAATTGAGAAATATTAAATTCTAATTGTACCTAGAATACTGACAATAAACAACGTACACAAAATATTTAACGTATGTCCTATAATAACACAAAAGTAAATGTTTTTATTATACTTTATAAAAAAAATTGTTTTTTATCATATTAAGAATATATAATTTCTAAGATTTAATTTGCTGTATAAAGAACTAAACATATATAAAAAATAAGCAAAAAAATATAATCTATAAACATGATATAAACAAGAGCTAAATAATAAATTTACATTTCCCCATCGTCATCACATAATGTGTACGCAGTGTATTAATTTGGACGTGAAAAAAATATTGATCAATCACAGTTAAGTATTTGTAAGTACATTTGGTGAATATACACCAAATATAAATATATATAAAGATTTAAATTATATACTTATATATTTCTTTTGGGTATATTTTTTATATAATGTATATAAGAAAAGAGAAATTTCATTTTTTTTATATAACAAATAATGTAATTTTTTTACTTTTTGTATATAATATGTACATATTTACAAAATGTTCACAATTCATAAATAAATAAATAAATGGATTTTGATGATAAGAAGGACAATATGTACTATTATTTATATACATTTTAATACAAAATGGTCCTTATATTTTTATATATACAAGATGAAATTTTATATATAAAACAAATGTGATCTGAAAAGACATTTTTCAATTTTATTTATAATAAACAACTAATGATGTTCTCCATATATATATGTATATATTTATATTTTGTGTTTATATCATTTTATTTTATTATTTTTTTTTTCATTTTATTTATTTGTTTATATATAAAACATTTGTGATTGCTTTTTATTATGTACAATTATATTTCAAATAATGTTTGTTGTACATTTTCATAAAATATGTATACAGAGTTCTCTATAACCATATTTGTATCATTAATTATTGCTTCAGTATTAATTTAATATTGTCGTTTGCAGACAAGGTGAAATTAATGGTATGTTAACAAAAGAGACTACGGATATTTGATTAACGATCATCTATAATATTGTATATAAATAAATTTATATATACAATAAAGGAATATAGATTTATTTATTTATATGTTAGGTTGCATTTACTGATACACTATTTCTAAATGTTGTCTTATAATAATAGAATAAAATTGTACCGGGAAATTAAAAGAATATAATTTAATGGAAGATACTTAATTTATATATATACACATTTCATTAATGACAGATTATACACATATATAGACCAGATCTATATATACAATAAACATATATATATTTTAGTATTTTAACACAAAAGTAATAAATAAACATTTGTTGGTATTTAGAATATGTATATGCATATTTTTTCCTTTACAATATATATATATATATATTCATTTTATAAATCAAATGAATTTTTGCCAACATTTGTATATATATTTTGCCATATTTGATCTCTGTTTCAATATATACATATATTTAATATAATAAATTAAATGATATGTGTAAATTATATTATATATAACTCAAATAATTATGTATATATATCGACCAAATGTGATATTACGAAAAAAATCGTAATATCGTAAAATAGTATCATTAACTACTTGTAATATGGAAAATATCTATTTATTTATATCATCGTGTATTTTTTTCGCGTCTAAAATATTACATTTTAATTTGTATATCTTTTATAATTATCAAAATAGTTAAATTAATGAAAATGTATCTGAAATAAAATAATATATTGTGATTCAACAAAATTATCAAATATATTTATATAGAATAAATTATCACATTTATCAAAAGATAATATTTCGAAAATCAATGTTATTAGGTGAATGAATCATTCATATATCAAAAATAAACATTTCAATGAAATAATTTAATTAACATATTATAAACAATTCAATATATCAATATAATATCGGCACCAAATTTAAACTATCGACAATATACTATTTATATATTAAAACAAAATTCGATATAAATAATTGAATGAATCATATATATTACTGAATATGATAAAAATAATAACATATACATGTTAAATTAATAATAACCAAATTTGTTAATTAATTTTTTTTATTGATATTACAATTCCATTATATATGAATATATATATTAAATTAAGGTATTTTTTTATATTTTCAATTCAATATATATTAACATAAGTAAAATAAAAATTGATTTAAAAACAACCTAAACATGACAAACAAACAAAAATACCAGTCAGATTTATCGATAAATATATCTTATGTAATGTTGTTTTAGAGCATATAAAACACATATAATGAAATAGATAATAACAAAAAATGGCTAATACAAAAATGAATAGAAAAGTTTTATTTTAAATAATGCTTTTCATTGCACATTATATACGAACTATATACATACATAGACATATTAAACAAACTATGGTAATAATACATAATAGAAATAATAGATAAATACAAAAAAAATGTGTAGATTGAAATAAATTGTGTGTAAAATGGAATAATATTTTGATTGTTATATTTCAATGAAAATGTATAATCATTTACATTATCGTTTTCTTTGATTAAAATGAGTAATTTTAAAAAAATGTGGTTTGTCGCAATTTTAAGTGCCAAATAAATAAATATAGTGTCATTAGTATACACAAATATTGGAATTGCTTAGTAATGTAACCTAAACATACAGTTTACTATTGTAAAATCATACCCAAGCAACAAATATATAACCGGGAGCAATTGATATAGTGAATGGTACTGTTAATTGTTACCAGGTTCTTTCCCTTACCATAAAAATGGTTCTATATAGTCGCTGGTAATTGCTAGTACCATATATATTGGCTGGTACAGTAGCGGTGTGCAACTTTTGGTATCTTATAATTATCGGGATTCTATAATGGCTTTGTTGTTGCCTGGTACAGTTTCTGGAACTGTATTATTGGTACATACGAGTAATTGGAACTTTGAATTACCAATTTGAATGGCCGGTACAGTACCGAGAACAACTGATCGGGACTAAACTAAGATGGGTAATTTATAGTCCCAATTTAAGTAATTGGTATAGTACCAGGAAAGTGACAATGTTGCTTGGATTTGGCCGGTACTTTATAGTGCCTTTTTAATGCCAATATAATTACCAGGAACTCTTAATGGTAACATAAAGTGCCGGTTACAACTAACTAAAAGTATTGGGAATTATAGGTTGGCAGGTATAATATTTTGGAACTGTATAGTGACTGTGATATATTCAGAGAGAGAGAGAGAAATAATTTTATAAGAAAAGTAATATTCAAAGTAAACCATAGTTCTAACATGTGGTACTTTGGCAGACGTAATATATTACATTGTTGCAGGGCGAAGACACCGAGTTCGATTACTGGATGGAGGATTTCAAAAACTATACACTTTCAATAATTAAAATAAAAAATAAAAAAAATGAATTATTTTTTTAATATTGTGGATAAAATAATTCGCTAGAAGTACTATTCTTCAAATGCGAAAATATTTACTCTTAAGATTCAATAAAAAAAAATGTTTATCTTTCTCTCACTCTCCCTCTCTACTCAATTCCCTCATTTTTATTCAGCTCAAAACTTGGTCCCAGGTACATTACAGGGGTTGTCCTGTAACTAATTTTTATAATGACGAGCACTGTCCCTGGTACTATCCAGGAATATACCAGGCACCTAAAAATCATTCGTCAAAGTAGTGAGCGGTACTTACCGGGTAATAACCTGGGCATTGACGGCCACTAATTTTAAGTTATACCGGGAACTATAAAATTGCAAAATAGGGTACCAGGTAAGGACCAGCCAATATAAATGCTGCTTGGGTACTTGTACTAATATTTTACAAAAAGAAAGTGTCATGGATTTTATGCCTTCTAGTCTTTCTTGACTTTCCAGCCATACGTTTATAAATCCTGTATTTCTGTTTTTATACAATAATTATCATTGAAACATTTTTTTATTAACCTGGGCAAGTTTCATTTCATTATTAATAATAATATTTAAAAAGTTATTTGGATTACATTTATTTAATTTCCGGTATATATGAATATATATATATATTCATAGAGTAAAAATTTCGATGATTTGTAATACTATATTGTTGCAATTTGCAATTCATACTTAAATCGATACTTTCATAAAAATAATAATATTATTTAGAATCAATTAGCATTATTTTTTGGTATTATAATATGTGCAAAATTATAATTCTTGTCATATTAATATAATTAGGAGAATACCCTTGTATTTTAAAATATATACAAATGTGATTTCTATATACAATTAATGCAGTAAAAAATAGAATCTATTAATTTTTCGTTACACCGGAAAAGTATTATTTGATTTGATTTATTAGAAGTTTTTGTATATTTGTAATTGATGCACGCTGAGGACAACTTCAATCACTTCAAATTATAATATATATTTATATGTTTATATTTTATGAACCAAAAATTGAAAAATAATAATGATCAGTTATTTTTACTCTTATTCCTTAATATTATTATACATATATATATCATTAGAACCTGCATATTTGTGTTACGGAATAATAAGAATATAAATATTTATAAACCCACAATTGTGTTTTTATCAATTATATATAGAGCGGAGAGCCAAAGGAACATATGCACACAAATGAATTCCAATATTGATTGAATATTTTCTCTTAAAAATATGTTATAAAAAATGATTATTTTACAAAATATATAAATATGAAAGAATATATCTATTAATATATTATATTATATATTATATTATAATATATAATATAAATAAATATAATAATATAATATATTTAATATAATATAATAAATATATCCTTATATATATTTTTATGTTAAATTTATTACTTGTAATTTTTAACATTCGTCAAAGTGGAGGGGAGGGGAGGGGGGTATTTATACGGTATTGATGTCTATATAGTAATAAAAAAAAATTATAAATAATATATATTTGTTTTGAAGTTGATTATGTATATAAAACTTTTTGTGTACGATATATTATTTGTTTTCATTTTTTTAATTTTAAATTATTATTCATAATGTTTTGTGTAATCAATGATAAAAAAAAAAGAAATTTGTTTTATATAAAATATTTTTTTGTTAATTATTCTATATGTATTTAATTTGCTATTTATTTACAATTTATTTATTCTTTTCTTTTCATTTTTATCAAGAACAAATTTTTGTATTTAATTACATACATTTTTTTTATTATTGAAACATAGACACACATTAATAATAATCATAATTTCATTTATATATGTATATTTTTTATAGGTAAAAAAATGTATAAAAGTTAAGGAATGTTATTATTTATTTTTGTTTCATTTCTAAGAGATATTTGCTTTTTTTTAATATATATCTAGAAATTTAATTTAATTTTTAAAACTTTATATATTTTTCGCATATATTGTACAATTAGATAGTTATATAATCAAAAACAATATGCATGTCTTATATAGGTCCATCAAAAGATAATCATTCGTAAGTGTTGTTAATTATATATATATAAATAGAGCTCTTATAAAAATTCTTATTGAAATTTTATAATAATCATTTACGTATAAAATAAGCCCTTGTATCAATAAATAATAAAAATAAACATGTATCAATAAATAAATGGAATATTCAAAAATTTATTTATTTATTTATAACTAATTATTGCAAAATAGTTTGACTTCAAGGCAAAACATATACGATGTATTCCTATATTTGTAAATATAAAAACAAAAAACATATTTAATCAATACATTTTAAATGTAATATATTTATTGTAATTACTTTATATATATTTAAATAAGAGATAGACGTAAAAATATGATTTGCAAGTCATCATGAATATTAAATTGTTAAGAATTACTATATCTTAAATTTAGTGTGAGGTTTTTCCAATACCAAAAAATGTATTTTAAAATATATCGCTTTTAATATCTATACGTATACATTTTATTATATGATCAAAATTCACGTGATTTTCATAATAATTAATGGATATTAACAAAGTTTCAAATTTTTTTTCATTTTTTATATTCTTCTCATTTCTGTGGTTATATTATATTCAAAACAAACAAAAAAAAGTTATTTTTTTGATTGATTTAATTTACGTTGGAAATAATATTTCGTATAAATTAAATCAAATCTGTTACATGATCATATAATTGATCATATGATATACATTTATATACTTTATAAAAAAATATAATGTAAATATAAGTACGTAAAGTTTATATGTATATATAAATTTCATTCTTGAATATATCAATTATATTTTTAGTTCAATGGCTTTTAAGTGTAATGTCAATAAGAATTAATTTAATTTTTTTGTTATTATTCAACGAAATGCATAATAAACTAACAAGTTTTAGTTCAAGTAGACAGTTAATAACATTTTTTTTATTTTGTATTTAAATTGTCTATCAAAACTTATATAATTATCAATCGAGTAATATATAATAAATCTCGTATACAAATTTTTTGTTATAAAAAAACATGCGATCAACATGCGATACCTATATGTTGTCAGATAATAAAATAATAATTAGAAAACTTTAAATAAAATCTGTAAGTATATAAAAATCAATAAATTTTAATTGATAAAATGTTTCACTCTACTATATGAAAGCTTATCATCACATACTTAAACATATTTCATGATCATCGTATCTATCGATATATACAATATACATATATATGATTTAATGTTACATTTTATCTTTTAAAGTTAAAGATATAGATTTTATATACGTAGTGGTAATATGCAGACACTATTATTATTTTTGAAAGTTATGTAAATGTATGCAAAAAAAAAAGTTGATGAATGTTTTTTTGTTTTTGATTTTGTTTTATGGGTGGAAAATTTCAAAAACAAAAACAGAAACTTTTCATAATACTGTCTTATATATATGAGAGGATATGGATAGATATATAATATATTTTCTATTTTATTGAATGGAGTATAAACACAAATAAGAAGAACTGTAACATCACCGAATGAAAATACATGAGTATAAAATATATGTATTTATATATATAGATTTACAAAAAGTCAATCAAAAAATCATAAACTTTTCTTGCACATACATGATACATTTACCTATCTAGTATCTATGTATATAAAATGAAGATAGCAGGTATATTATATATTTAAAAAATAAAAGTTGATACATGTACTCAGCAATAATGTATCTACGTCATACAAGTATATATATATATATATGTTACAAATAATGCTAATGAATAATGTTTCTAAAGTTTCGTTTATTCATAGGTATTATATATGATATAAAACTCATATAGAATAATAAAGTTATATTACAGTAAAATAAAGTATCACATATGTAATAAGTATATAGATAGAGGTTATTGATTTTTATTTTCGAATTATTTTATATTATTCTGATTGATAATCATATAACATGTAATACTCTATATACTCATATTTAAATTTGGACAACGTTTACTCTTTTAAGGATAAACGATTCTTCTTTTATGTGCATTCAATATTATTTATATTTTACTTTACCTGTGCTATATATACTAAATTATGAATTTAGTAGTGAATATTACAATAGAAAATTATATCAGATAACTGTTCATAGAAAGAAAAAGTTTTTTTTATATATTTTTTTATTAAAATGTGATTTTTTTTTTTTATTAAAATGTGATTTGAATCAAATCGAAATAAGATGACATTATATATTCGATTTCATTTGTTACGATTGCCCAATTGCCATCACCAATAATATATATTAGTTTACTAAATAAAAATAGATTATTTTCAAATAATTATTTTATTAATATTATCATATATTGCGCTATATACGGGATAGTAAACCAATATTTGTCAAATGTTCTCAATTTTGTGTTGATTAGAAAGAACTCGATGTTATCACTATAAATTAAAATCTGAATTTTCTATAATGTAATTTTTATAGGTTTTTTTAAAATTACAAAGAAAAAGACCTGAAATATGAATATCAATATACGTATTGTAATACAATCGTTTTATGCAATATTCAAATAGATAAGATTTAGCTAAATTCATTTAAAACTTGCAGTGTTCAGGAACAAAATACGTAAAACACTTTTAGCCTTCAATAACAGCTTATATGCATTTTTCATTATATTTAAAATATTACCAATCGTAATAGTTTATCGCAGTTATATATAACAAAAAATTATTAAATTTAAATAATTGCTCATTGAATTAATACTACTTTCTATCCGCAGTTCAATAATAAAATATGAAAAACTATACTCATTTATATACTTACAATTATAGAGCAGCCAATGACACAATAAAAAACATTTATTTTCTATATTTATATCATGTAGTAACTTGAGTAATACAAATATGGAAGTATTTTTTTATTCACATTTATGTGTATATCATAAAATCAGATACGATGGAATATAACAGAAGCAATAAATTCTAATATATGAAAGTGCACATTTTGAATTATAGTTTCTTTATGAACATATTTATCTACATATACATTGTAAGTGTATAAAAATTATTATAGTTCTTTTATTTTTCCTTACCGCTTTAAACTGTACAATAAAAAAAATTGAAGATAGAAAATTTCAACAGAAATCATTTGATTTTTTGTGATGATGGATATATATATATGTGCAGGGTAAATCACGTACACAATCTATCGGAAACATTTTTATTTCTTACTGATGAATGGAAAAGTTCTTTATATAATATTCACTTACTAACATAATATTATATATATAAATTTATATTTATAACATATATGTATGAAAATAAATGCATTTCAGCTCCTCTATATATAATGTTTAAAGGTTCTTTTGTGGTTTTAGAAAGTACTATATAAAACGATTTATGTTCAATACATAAACAGAATATGATGTTTATTTTAAAAATTATATATAAAGTATTTTTTGTTTTACTATTATTATTATTGGTAATTTTCCTAATTTAATTTGTATATTAAATATTTAATTTAATTAATTTGATTTCCTTATTTATTTATATTTTTTTATTCACTTCAATTGAAGTCAATTTATTTGATTTTCTTTATAAAGTTTACTTTTTTTTATTACTACTAATTTATTATTGATTATTGATTTATTAAATATTGGGTTATTTTATATATGTTAACTATATTGTTGGAAAGAATTTAAATTTATTTTAAACTAATATATAGATATACATTTTTAACAAACATAATTGCTTATTGTAAATTTATTTTTGGTTTTTTTTTTAATATTATTCCTTAATAATTTTCACAAATTATAATGTTTATTATTATTATTTTTTATATGACAATTTATTTACAATAATAAAATTCAAAAGCGTTATCAATATCACAGTAATATGTCATTGTTCCAAGATAATATAAAAATATTAAATATAATAATTGTGTTTTTATTTTCATATTATTTATTTTTATTATATTATTTTGTTAGTTTTAAATTTTTTATTTTGTAGTTTTTATATTACAATTATAATCTATTATATTTGAATTTTTATAAATATTAAATTTTTGTATATTCGTTTTAATTCGGTCAAAAATGTTGGTTGTGTAAATGAAATATTAAAAAAAAATTTTATTGCTTATTGAATTTGACATTTCTTAATTTCTTTTTTCTTTTGTAAAGAGTTATATTGTTACATTAAACTTTCGCGTATATACATATAATAATTAGTTTTGGAATTCTGGATTTAATCGCGGTACAGTTATAAGAATTTTAATCCAAAAAATTAATAAATGAAAAAATATGAAACATTATCAGTAAAACAATCATTGGTATATTGAAATTATGTTACATCGGACTTTAATACAATGCATACAATTATAAATTTTATATTAAGTAAGAATGATAACCGCAGAGATCTTTCAGTTAATTGTTAATTTGATATTTAATGACTATCATAAACATTTTTTAAAATAAAGAGAATTAAAAAAAAATTTATATTCAATCATCAATTTTTCTAAAAAAAAAAATAAAACCAGTTCAAATTATATTTATTATTGATTTTTTAATTACTGTATTTTTGTTAAATTAAATAGAAACATAGAATATGAAATAAAAAAAACACAATGTTATAAAAGCCATCGGTCGAGCACCCGTTTTAAATCCTGAATGAAGATTCATTTTTTTTATTCAAAAGGGTCTATTAAAAATTGGATTTTGAGTTTTGAATTCAAATCTTAATTATTTATTAATGAATTTTGTATTGATTAAATCCCGAAATCGGTGTTTATGTTTGAAAACTAATTGAATTAATATTTTTAAACACAAAATTTTTTTTGAATATGTGTGTAAGATGAAAATGAATCCCACATATTTATTTGATTTTTCGTTATTGTATATAAAATTTCCGAACTGTTTCATAATTTGATTTAAGATTAAAGTATAATTTTGTATTTATTTATTTTTATATAGAAACCGCAAATATTTATTTTTTTTAATGTTCTTATTGGGTACCTATTTAATATGTTTAATTTTATAATAATAAGATTATATTATATTTTGATATATTTATTATATATAAATAGTATATATTGAATTTCATAGAAATTCTTTTGATTATTAAAGTTATCGCATAATTATGATTAGATACAAGTAAATAAACTATATATAGATAAAATAAATATAAACAAATTAAAAACAAATTATATATTATTGCAATTGTTGCATAAAAATAACAAAATATTAACGTTTTTGATTGATATTATAATATATGTGTATATAGAAAAGGAAAATAAATAGTTATACAATATCACTAATATAATTTCTATTGTATATATAACTCTAGGGTTTATTGAATTATTATAATTTTGTATTTGATGTTTTATTGTTTTCATAAACAAAAAATAAGGAAAGGAAATAAATAATTTTTAGTCACGAAATTATAAGTAATAAAGGAGTTATTAATGGTGTAAAATACAAATCATGTCACGGAAGGCAATAAATGTGTATATAGTTTTTTTCCCATTAACAATTATTTATTAACATTATTTTCGTATATGTATATTTATATAAATATTGGATTGGTCACATTTTGGTTTTTATTATTATATCAAGATAAAATATTTAATATATATACTTTTACTTTATCCATTTATTCATTTATTCTAATTATATATAATTTAGAAAAGAGATTTATTGCTATATTTAATAATATAAATATTTTTACATATATATAAAAAAATGTATTATTGTTTATTTATTTCGATAAAAATTACTTATATTATTTTCTAAAATTGTATAGTGTATTATATTTATATATTGATATTATTATTATAAAATATATGTTATTTTATAGGAATATTCATAAATTAAAAGGGTATACACTCAAAGATTGTTACCTTTAATATTATTTATATAAGAATACTATACTATAAATAAGATCATCAATTAAATTTAAATTTTATATTTATGTGTGTGTGTTTCAATAGTATACTAATCCAATAAAAAAATAATTAGATTTTATCTGCGGAGATACCCATGATAGCCCATTGGTGTGCCTGTCATAGCGCGTTCCGTAGCTTTTTCAATGCTACGTGAAACACAACGATAACAGCACACATAGGCCAAACATCACTTAAATAGTATCCGTCGAAATGCACGTCGAAAATCTTTATTAAATATTGTGTAGATGGCCGGATTTAATGCAGAATTCATATAACCTAGCCAAAATGCGACAGCAAATGCTGATTCTGGTATTTCACATTGTCTACAAGCCGGTGTTAATATGTAAAGAAAGAAAAATGGTAGCCAACATGCTATAAAACTGCCCATTATAAGACCTAATATTAAAGTGGCACGTTTTTCTTTTTTGCGTGCTATTCGTCGTTTTTCCTTTTCGGGGTCACGAGGTTTTACAATTTTCGGTATGGCCGGTTCCAATTCGGCCGGTTCCAATTCCTTTTGTTTTTTAATATCTAGATTTTTATGATGTGAAGTTTTTTTACCAAATATTGGTTTGCATAAACGAAATTTTAATGGTTTGACTACAGCACAACGACTAAACACACCTGAATCAGAACTGGATGGATCAAATTCACTAACCATATCGTTATCGATGCCAACCGATAGTGCCCGACAGCGCCCTGCTGCAGTGGGTGATATTTTAAGCTCATTTGATTGTTGTTGGTTTTGACACGATGCTGATGATGTTGTTGACATCGATGATTTTCCATTAATTGAATTTAATGTCAGGCAATCGTTACCGGGCGCAGATGTACTATTACTATTCCCAGCTGCATCGGTTACGGCGGCTGAAACTATTGTACTCACTTGCATTGCATTTTGACTGTCTGTATTCTGATTATCACCATCAGATGTATCCGATGGTCCATCATACGTTACTATTGGTATAGGTACACTATCATTTTGTCTTGTTTCAATTGTGGCTATTTGTTGTTGTAAATGTTGTTGCTGATGATGATGATGTTGCGAAGATGAACTAGATCCTGATGGCATTGGTTGTGTATGTGTTGTAAAACTAGTAACCTGCGAAAAAATAACAAAAAGACTTTGATCACAATTTTTCTTTCCAAATATCCTATACAAGATAAAAGCAATTATTTAAATTCTATATTTTACAACAAACAAACATTTAGACTCTATCAATTCATTTAAAATATAGAAATTGTATAAAATATAGAAGTTGTTATTTTCACTAAATGTATAATTACGATCTATATTTGTGGTATTCTAGGTAATGATTTGTTATAATAATAATTTAACATCAAATGAATCAAAATATTTGTGATCTTTTATTATTTTTAAAAATTGTTTTACCTTGTTACAATTACATATTATAATTTGTTAATGTAAAACCCCGTGTATAATGTATATGACTTCTATATTCTATATTTTACAATTCATATTATCAACCGAATAAAGCTAGAAAAATTTCCCATTCATTTTATTATACATGTATATAAATATATTCATTTTACTATTACTATTTTTTTTTCTCCTGCTGCTTTTCACCAAACGTAATCAACTTTAATAACCGTAATTTTTTTTTTATTTAGTTTGTAATAATTATATTTACCGCACGGACTTTAGCTTTAAATATATACGTATGACTCGTTCTATATTTAGTGAGTTATATATATATATAACACTTACATTTTTTTCTATTGTGTACTCAAAGTATAATAAATAATTGCAATGTTTTGCAAACAGTACTGAACTAAATATATATATGTTATAAGTATATTTATAATATAGTAAGTTGCAATGCATTCAATGATGATGCAGGAAGCTGACAAATTCTTCATGCTGATTTATATAATTATACAGTATAATATATACTTTCTGAACACTTAGGACAGCCAAGAATTAAAAATGTTATTCATTGATTTAATTGTTTTATTCTATAAATTGTGACCCAAACTGTCGATCTGTTCCCCTTTTTACGTATTGTTTTGTTGTCTAAATATACATTAGGTTTAATGAATCAATATGAAAAGAACTATACGATAAATGTACATGCATATACAATAATGATACATATTATAACGAATATTTAACAACAATCCAACAAAATATACATTCAGCCATCAGTAAAACAAGAACAAATATACATGTGCGTTTAGATTGTGCATATATAGTTTATGAATGTAAAAACATATTGTATATATAAAGAAAATTGCAAATAGTTACATGAAATGGAAGTTGAACATTAGCAAACAGGAAAATGTAAAAAGTATGTTATTAAATTTCAACTATTTAATGATTATATTTTCGTATATAGGCATATATATAAAATACATGTATACATTCATATATATATATATATATGTAGATAATTCTACAGAAATACAATTATTTAATGTATATTATTATATTTCGTAAATTAGTATTAGATAATGTTTGTGTGTTTGGTATATAATTTTGTTAAGGTAAATATAATTTTTATTTAAATTACATAACTACGTGTACAAAGATATGTATGTATTTAATTTGGATACATTTACTCGTATTATATTATATACCTTGTGATCTCAATGATTATATTGTCCATTATGTACACGAATATATACTAAAAATACAGTTGCATGTTTTAAGGTAATTGAAAATCTAATTATATGCCAATCGACCAAATGGATTGAAAATAAGTAAAATGTTTGTGAAACGAAAATAGTGACGTTTTTATTATTTTGATCTATAATCGCAAATGTTGTTTTTGTTGTATTATATGTACATCAAAATCAGTTTTTATGGTGTTTATCTTAGTTTTGATATATTATCAAGGTTTGAATTTGTCTTTATAAAAAAATTTAATTTTTAAAATGACAAAAGTGTAATCTTTATGAAAAATATCTGTTGAATTTGTGTATTGAAACAATTCATAATTTATATATGACCCTTTTGTGGATTTTTTACATATACATTTAAATTAAAATTTCTATTTGTAATTGAATTTTTTTTAGAAAGACAGTGTATTTTTCGATTTCATAAATGCATATATTGTTACGTTGTGAAAACAATTAAAATGGATAAACTCTACATTTCAATATACCAATTTTAATTACAATTTAAAAAAACAAAAATTATGTGCATAATTATTGAGATTCACAAACGAGTTTTTGGAAAATATAATTAATTTAGATTTAAAATATATATATTCTCCAACGGTAAATAATATTTGAGACACGGGAAAGATGTTAAAATATTTTCAGAAGCAATTAACTATCACTGTAATTTAATAATTTTAAGAGCTGAGCCTGAGAGTATATAAATATTTATAAACAATATGATGAATATTAATGAAATTAAACACTGATCTAAATTTAATAATAAAATGTGTATTACATATAAGTAAATATATATAGTGTAAATGTAGACTTTTCCATATATATACGTATATAAAACTGTATATAACCATTAATTTTATTTGTGAAAATTTTCCAATTCATAAAAAAAATTTAACCTTTTGCTATATAAATGAATGTATATATATAATATTTATTTGTATAGTATACACATATTTATATAAATATTGATATACATTTTCCATATATTGGTATGTATATATAATATTAATTTACATATACATATATTTTTAAACATTTATAAAAGAAATCAATTATTAATTAAATATTTTATATGCTAAAACATTTTAATATCATAGAGCATTTAAAATATAATCGTTTATTTTTAATTATATCATAAAATTGAACCCAAAGACGAAGAGATTTTTATGATGATGAACTTTGCGTTCATAAAAATTAAAAACCTTTTTTCCCAACAAAATAATAATATCTATGTATTATGGTCAGGTCTCATTAAAAATGTACCTAGGATCATATTATTCTTTTTTCATTTTACTGAGGTCTACTATACAGACAAAACATTTTGAGTTAAATATTAATATTTACCCTTCAAAAATTATTTTGTATTTCTATGTAGAAGTAAATGAATTTATTAAATAACACTTCGTTCAATAATGTGTGTGACTGACACATAGATGGCGTCCCTAGAACTAAATCAATATTTTTTTTCGCATTTGGCAACCTTTTTAGGCTTACTGTCAACATCATATGTTAATCAGATCATTTGTTTACAAGTTACAGTGCTATAAGTGACGCTATTTTTGTGTTTTAAAAAAGAATGAATTCAAAGCAATTCCGTGTGCTGATTTATCATTGTTTTTTAATGAAAAAAAATACTGTTCAATGCCAGGAATGGCTTGAAAAACATTACTCGGACTCTGCTCCATCAAAAAGAAGCATTTGTTATTGGTATGCCGAATTCAAACGTGGTCGTACAGACACCGATGACATTCCATCTACTGGAAGGCCAAATGACGCTGTTATTCCGGAAAACGTTGAAAAAACACTGAAAATCATTATGTCCAACCGTAAAGTGAAAGTGAGGGAGATTGCTGACATTCTGAAGATATCAGCAGGCAGTGTACAAACCATAATACACGAACATTTGGGTATGAAAAAGGTGTGTTCCAAATGGGTGCCGCGTTTGCTCACACCGGAGCAAAAACAACAACGAACCGATGATTCAAAGAGCTGTTTGGACATGTTTACGCGCAATAAGTCGGAGTTTTTGCGACGGTACATCACAATGGATGAAACATGGATCCACCATTTCACTCCAGAGTCAAATCGGCAGTCTGCTGAGTGGCATGCAGCCGGCGAAAGCCGCCCAAAGCGACCAAAGACGCAGCAGTTGGCTGGCAAGGTTATGGCGTCTGTATTTTGGGATGCGCATGGAATAATATTCATCGACTATCTCCAGAAGGGGCAGACCATCAACAGCGACTATTATATAGCGTTATTGGAGCGTTTGAAAGTCGAAATCGCAAAGAAACGGCCTCATATGGCGAAGAAATAAGTGTTGTTCCACCAAGACAATGCACCGTGTCACAAATCAATGAAAACGATGGCAAAATTGAACGAATTGGGCTTTGAATTGCTTCCCCATCCACCGTATTCTCCAGATTTAGCCCCCAGCGACTACTGGCTCTTCGCAGACCTCAAAAGGATGCTCCGTGGTAAGAGATTTGGCTCAAATGATGAAGTAATCGCCGAAACTAACGCCTATTTTGAAGGCAAAGAAAAATCGTTTTACAAAGGCGGTATCGAAAGATTGGAAAAGCGTTGGAATGATTGTATCTCCCTAAAAGGGGGCTATCTTGATGAATAAAAACGAATTTTGGCAAAAAAATGTGTTTTAATTAATTAGTCACACACATTATTGAACGAAGTGTTATATGTATAAATAAAACTGGGCCAAATACAATTCACATATTTGATAATAATATATATAAATTTTTTTGTATATAGACATCGTTTATATACTATACAGTAAAGTTTATAAACAAATCATAAATATAATTTCATTGAATAAATTTTCCTTTTTTCCGCTAAAGGCTATCGAATAATTAATATTTCAAATTGATTTACTCGCAAAGATATACATTTTCTTGTATATAGAAATTATATACTATATATATATATATATATGTTTGCAATTGTATTACGCTTGCTTATGTGTTTGCATTCATTACTGGGTGTAAAGAATGAGAATAATAAATGATATTGTTATTATACAATTATTTACCACGTGATTTTAATTGGTTAGCTTTTTTTTAAAAATTCCATTACTGCATCTAAAATTTAAATGTATTCTTAAATTTACGGTTAATGGAAATAAGATTTACACATTAACATTTCCAAAAAAAAGTTATAATGATTATTTGGAATGAGCCAAATACTATGTGAAAGTTGTGAAAAAAATTAAAGATGATTTATTTTTTATTTTTGCTTGAAATACCATAAAAATATGTAACCCAAAAATAATGAATATGAGGGTTAATACGCGCATACATTTTTTAAATAAATAATAGTATATATAAGCGTAGACAGTATATATATGTATACCTGAAAAATAATCAATTAATTAATTAATTATATAATTAAAAGTTACTTTAACTTTAAATTTTAATTTTATAAATAGATTTTTGTTTCTATTAATATATACATTTTTATGCGATAAATTGAGTAAATTATAATTTTTCATAATTATGTTTTTTTTTATTGTGAGGGTATTTTTAAATTTCAGTACTCTTTCTGTTAAATAATAATTAAATCAAATTGATATTGAAGTTTAAAAAATTGAATCTTTATATAACGCTGTTTTGATACAATCACAAATTTATCGATTTCAGATTAGTATAAGATATTATATAAAAAGAGTTTTATAAATATATTTTCGCCTATTTATTCTTATATATCTAATATACCATATATATATATATATATATATATATATATAATAGACCATATATATATATATATAATATACCTATAATGTAATATATTTAAATAGCTAAAAAAAAAAATAAATTTTTCGCAATACCACCAACAATCTGGTTTTAGCCTTCTGTTGTTAGTTACTTAATTTGTGGATTTTACGGTGTCGGTAATTAGCCGCACGACCAACCGCAAGCGGAATATACAACTCTGTGTTAAAATTCAGATTCGAAAAATAACCGAAAACACAAAACATATTTTATGCATTGAGTAGGATTCGAACCCACGACCCCAAAATTTCGTTAGAATTTTAGGTTGGCATTTTTAACATTTATACCACAGAGTTATATTTAAATAGCTATATACGTATATACATCAGAGTGCGAATAGATGAAAAACGGATGGATATTTTTCAATTAACAATTTAAGATTATCCTAAACCAAATTTTGGCGGTAATCATCTTTTCAGGATTTAGCATTTTAAGAATTGCAATGCAAGCATACATTTTTATATCGTTTGCAAATAAAGTTCCTTTATTATCCTATATAATTAAAGTTTAGTTTCACAATGTATAAAATGTTAAGATAATCAATGAATTATCTCATATGGTTCATATGATATGGCCAACAATATAATTATAACAACAACAATATAATTAAAATATAAATTTTTTCATTCAAAAATAAATGAATATACGTTCAATAATAAATAAATCAATGCGTTTTTATTTCTCATTTTTATGCTCTCATATGCTACACATAAACTGATTCAGATTTTTTGTATGTTTTGTAAAAAATGAACCCATACACAAATAACGCTAAATATGTGATATACGTATAATGGATTTGATGTATAAACATTACATATTTTTTGAAAAATTTTTTGATGTGTAATGATATATGAGATTTTTTGGGGTAAATTTTATATTTAAACGTTTCAAATATAAAACATACGTATATGTATGTATATGTATATATATGATTTTTGTGATGAAACTCTGAATTTAGACAGGACATTAAATATTTTTGCATTTATTTTTATTTTTTATATGTTTTCTCCACGAAAATATGTCATTCATATATTTATATTTTCCTTTCCCCCTATGTATACAACAACCGTAATTAAGTTTTTCGTTTAGATGCGGTAATTTATTAATGAAAATTAAACTTTACCACCGAAAACATTTGGATGCACTTTATATACATTTTCCAGGGAGAAATGTTAACTTATTAGTATAAAATTATATTTAATGAAAAATTAAAAAAAAAATGTGTTCTTACCTGTTCTTGATTTTTTTGTGGTTTCTTTTTGATACCCCTTCTTGCTCTTGCCTTTGCGGCAAAATATATCCTTATATACACAAAAACCATTATACAACTTGGTATATAAAATGATCCAAGAGCTGAATATAATACATAGCCTATGTCTTCGCTTAGCTATATGTGATACAATGGAAGAAAAAAAAAAGAAAAAAGGAAAATAAAAATAATGTCACATTAATCATGGTATGTCTACAGAATATTTATGTATAATATTTAAACTTATATATGTATATTGTATATTGTATATATATATATATACATATATTAATGAAATAATCTTATTCAATGCACGTCGTAGCTTTACTCGTATAAAAGTTATACATTATATATATTTTGAATTATTATTATGTATTATATTTTTATACACTGGAATTCATGAACAAAAATTAAATAAAACAATAAGCTCTGCACACTTAAAGATCCAACCAAATGAAAAAATAAATTCATGAACCATGAAAATGTTTAACAATTTTCATATTGTGGGAAAAATAATAGATAAGTATAGTCACTCCAATTAATCAGTATAGTGCGGTATATAGGAAATTAAATTTTGTATTACCGGCATTTAATAATTATTTTCCGTTCACTTATCTGTTACGATTGAAACCTATAATTCTCATGTATACATAAATTGTTTTCGAATTACTTTAACTGTATTATTTTTTTCATAATAAGTGTAATTTCTCTGCAATATTTTTCTGTAATTTTCTATTTCTGCAAATTTTATTGATATTAATATGGTTATTAATAATTGTGTGTTTGGTAAATTTGCAATTGACATGTTGTAAATATTTTTACATTTGTTTGTATATAACTAGAAACTAGAGGAATATTCGAATTTTTAACAAATGTCAACATATAAACTTTTAATTTGAATATCCTTCAACGAATAAACCGCTGTATTTATATATATATAATATAATATTGTGATGTAATATATATGGATATGAAAAAAATATGTATGTGGTATTTTTATGAATAATCCCCATTGTTATATGCCTAAATAAATATATCACAACATCTTTTATAACTTTATATATAAATAATCCATCATAATTATATGTTAACAAATACATTTCATCATATATTTTGTATATGTATATATTATGTATGCCGTATATGAATAAATTTATAGTTAAAGTTTGTGAAAGAGCTTTTACTCCAATCAAAATAGTAAATTAAATATTTAAATATAGATTTGTGTAATTCTATATATATAGATGTGCATTGGTTTATTATTTATATACTATCTCAATTATATTGAAATGAATTAGTATATAGATTGTTTAATGAAAAAAGTAATTAATGACAAAAATATATCTATATTCTATATGCTATAATCGTAAGCCATATCAATCAATTATAGATATTGTAATATAATTAAAAAAAATATCTCTATATACTAATATCATAATTGCATAAAACATTTAACGAGTTATATAATCATTTGCGCAAATAAATTTCGATATATATAGCATGAGCGACCGTTCATGATAAACGTAAGGTATCAATAATAATATAAAATTTATAATGAAATCAATAGGTATAGCAAATATTGGGGAATATAAAAAAAATATTTAAATATATAGTTTGATATAGCAATTATTTATAATAAAAAAAAACCAATAACTTAAATATTTAATACATAAAATGTTTATTATTAATCTATAAAATAATATTGAAAATTGAATTAAAGATAACGTCCATCATATATGTCTATAATTATTCATTATAATAGCAATTTTATAATTATACAAATGTGATGTGAATGTGAAAGTAGTAAACAAAAATTTTAACACTTAATTTTTTTTTTATCTTTACAATCCTATTTCCTATAATTATTATTATGTTGAAACTTTTCTAAGAAAATATTTTTTCTTTATATATATCGTATGTTAAAGAAAAAAAAACACATTTCACATGTATTTTATATATAAATAACAATATATTTATTGTGTAAGAGGAAATACATTAAGAACCATATATGTGTTGCAATATTGTTGTGCAGTATGGCTTTCCCATATATAGATATAGTTGTATACTATATATATTCCATAAACATAAAATAATACATAATACAAATTGATAATGTATAACTTATAATATATATATTATTTTTCTCAAATTATTATTATAAACGAACACTACACGAGAATATATATGTTGTTTGTATATAACTATATATATTATGTGTACGTATATTATTGTTCGTTCCCTTAATTCAGCACATACAATTTTCCCACTTAACAAAAGAATAAAACATGAGATTCATACTGTTATGTGTATATTTGTTTGAATGTTGAGTTTAGATATATATTTCGCTGTTTTCTTCTATTGTTATAGGCCATTATATAACATTATTATACTTAAAGGGAATAATTAATTCTATTCTATATGTTTAGTATTGTGATTTTTGTGTTACATAACATATTTCTGTATATATATAGGGTATATATAATATGATAATGTGCGGCTACGATGGTACTATTTAAGAAAGGATATAAATGAGACTATATAACTATATATAAATGTGTATATATGCATATTATGTTCTTATTGTGAATTCGTGTATATATATTTTAGTTTATCTAAGTTTACACATTATAAAATCCTGTATAATATAGATATATACAATAATACTACTAAAGTAGACCACTTATATATTGAATATATATAACGATTATATATACCATATATGCATTTAAACGTATACATTCTTATATTCGATGTGGAAGGAAAATTCCAGTCATTCATAATTATGAATATATATTTATGTGGGTTAGGTACTAAAATTGTCATGAAATGATGAACTTTTTAACATTCGTTATAAATTTTATACCATATTGATTAAAGAGAAATTTTGTATGGTTTATTTGATTAAAATTGATTATTTGTTTATTTGAATCGTATTTAATGAATTTCTAACCCCATAAAATAGTAAGTACGATTACATAAAAACAAATAATCAATTTTAAGAACGCACTTTTAACACCTTTAAATCATTATAACTTCCGTAACGTTTAACTCTTATGGTATATAGATTAATTAATTTTCTCAAATAAAAGTTTTCTAATTCATTTCAAAAATAAAAATAACATCAGATTACGGATATAACAAAGCCTTTTTTGAAATACGCTATTGGATGCTATATAAAATGATAAAATAAGTATAGACATATATACATAAAGTATATAAGTATATGCATATATTATATGAATATATTTAAAACTTCTTGTTAGTTTAATTTTTCTATTCATTATATATTCTATATATACGAATATAATTAATTCATGGCCGTCGTATGAGATATTTATATATATATTTTCTAATAAATAATTATATTGTACATTGTACATTGTATAATAGATAAAGTATATAAGAATAAATATATATTAAATATTTTCTATGTAAATAAAGAAAATGCAATAATTAATTATGCCCATATATAATATCAGAATAATATTATTTATTTTTATTATTTTTTTTTACGCGAATGCACCTTTGTTATCAAATCATTAAGACTTGTAACATTTTATGTGTACATAAGACAAACAAATTCTACTTATATTAGTAAACGCTCATCAAAATAACCACATTTGAAATAAAAACTATAAGATATATAGCGGTACAAGACATTAAATTATTAAATTTTGATGTTATAATCTATGAAATTTTGAATAGTGTAAAATTTTGAATTTTTAATTGTGTTTTCGAAAAGGTGGATCTATATAAGAGCTACCAAATATTTGGTGTTGCAGAATCAATTTGTAATTAATTTATTTTTAGCTTCACATTTTCTTAACAGTTTGTGTATATATCAATATACCTAATACTATATATAATTAGTTTATCTTATTTTGTTTCATTTATCCATTATGTGGAAAAACGTAAATGAAGAGAATATCTTTATTAACTGTATAAAAAGAGATATAGAGTTAGATCACATGTAGTGAAATATAGTATTTTTGTACATATTTTTTGCATATAATGCATGCATATATATATCTATATATTCTATATATAATATATTATATACATATTACGAAATATTATATAACATGTATAATTATATTCAATATAACTCTAAGTATATATTATTATATTATGTATTATATTATAGGAATGAATATGAGGAAAATGTAAAATTTTCTGTCTATATATACTTACAAATATTTTCCCTTGAGACATCCATATACAATCTATATAATATAATATATATATAATAAAATATGGTAGGTTAATAACATATAGCTAACCAAACTAATACAATCATTCTGTATACAGTATAATTATATATGATACACAGTAAAATAATATTTTCGTTAAAATACACATTTTAGTGTTATGTATTATACAGTTGTGTATATACGTATTACATACTTTTCTTTGCATATATATAAATTTATTCAAACGTTCAAATAATGAATAAAGTTTGAATTGTTTAAGTACTTTCCTCAGAATATATATGTACAAATATGTTATTGTTTGGTAAATTTGTAATTCAATTAAATGTGGTGTAACGCACGTAATGATGATATAACATAGATATGTGTGTGTATACGGTATATTACTTTGAAACACATACAAGTACAAAAATATCTGTAATCCCCTATTTTAAATATAATGTATAAATCATTTATATCTATCTATTTTATTTTTTTTGTTATAATGTCATTCAACAAAAATATGTATTCATTATTATTATCATTTATTACCCATATTATTATTATTATTATTAGTATTATACAAATTACAATGTTATGTGATATGTAAATTTATTCTTTTATATTATTGCTGTAAGTTTTTTCTCTATATATGAAGAAAAAACGAATATATATTACATATATGTTATGTATATATACAATTCGTCTTTGATATTATATTATTATTATCATTTTTTTTAGTAAAGTTAGGTACATATATATCATAGATCTGTATTTTTATATATATATATATATATAATCTTTGTATATATGATATTAAAAGTAAACTCCCATTTGATGGGGATGATTTTTATTTGTTACAGGATGTTTGATAAATTTTAATGTATATTAAAATAATTATTTCTATATTTCTATACATATCCATATTTGTTATTTGCTATTTTACAGTATAATACATTTTATTCTTATATAATTAAATTCTGACTCTTTAATTAAAAATAATCTTTCTTACGCAAATATAAATAAACTATTATTTATGAACATTTATTCAGTATTAAAAGCAAATATTACAGTCATTAAAGAAATGATAATATTTTCATTTCATTTTGGCATGTTCTACATATAATAAAACCACCCTGCATAAGTATGTTTATAATATTTTATGTCATATATGTATATACACATATGATATATATATATACAAAAGTTTTATTATATGAAATATGTATAAATATATATTGATTGAAGGTATTATGTAAAAAGATAGAAAAGATCCACATACCAAGCTTAAGTATATATATATATATAGGAATATGTGTAATTGTATATTTATATGACTATCTTATAATGTATGTACATACATGAATGTGATTATATGTGAAACATTCACAAAAAAAAGGAAAAGTACTCCATTGTTGTTGTAAATGCCTCAAATTATATATTATACAATATATATAAATATTACTTTATAGATATATAAATATATATAATATAAGCTTGAAAATTCACTGTAATAAAGATATTATATATATATCCTTTCCATTAAATTAAATCGACTCAGATCAAAATATTCATATTATATTAAATGGATGAATTGAATAAATTTTTATTCATATTATTCAAACTGTATACTATATATATATATATATATTTGCATGTGAATATGTGATGGATCATCGCAACGGAGAAAAGTAATTCGTTTATTTATAGATTTTATTATAAATATATTTATCTTTATATATATAGCATATTCTCATGAGATAAAAAATTATTTAGAATAATTTAATTTCTTATATAATTTACAATTCTTAAAGAATGTATAAATTTTTTGTTTTAGAACAAATGTCTTTTCTAGAATTTTTACAAGAAAATTGACCGCAACATATAAATGTCTATATAATATGTTAATTGAAAATAAGATATACAATGCGGTATTTTTAAAAGATGTATTATAATAAAAATGTAAAACAATGCACCAATCAACGCTTATTATACTATTGCATATTTTAATTTTGATTTTGTGTAAAATATCCGATAAAAGGATAAATGTGTTAATATTAGTAAAAAAATCGCAAGCAAAAATTGTAATATATATTCTTTTCTTTTTTGTTATATATTATCGCGAATATTTTTTTTTATACTTTATTTTATTTTAAAAATGATAAATTGAATTTGACATTATTATAACAGAAAAAGTCATCGTTTCACTTATTACAAATACAAAATATGTATATACCATACTGAAAGCAGATTATCAGATTCTTCATATGTAGAAAAAAAATATAATATGTTTTATAACACATTATTACACAACACACAGCTATAGATATATGTACATGTGCAAGATATAGTTAATAATATAAATATATATATTGGCTACATACATGTTAATATCTGTTATAATAACTATAGAAATATTCAATGACATACGATATTCAACCCAATAATATTACGTATATAGTTATATATATATGATACGTTATAATATCGTGCAAATAATGTTATAAAATGACATACATGAAGATGAAATATATATTTTTATACTGAATATATATATATATTTATAAAGTTATAGTTATATATAAAGAAAATTTATATACGCGTACCCGTACATTATAAATTATATCATTATTTTATTATATCTATAGTGACAAATTGACAAGTCGTTGTACATTAATATTTTATGTGATTTTATTATTCTCATCATTTATGATTATGCGCAAAATATTTGAGTTTTATTTTAGATAAGTTTTAACTTATTGAGTTTTGATGAATTTATTGATGTTTATTGTGATAAATGCGCAATATAGTGTATTATATATAGATACACACATTATAAATAATTACACCGAATAATTCGATATATTATTTTGAACATGATTTGTAGTTGTGTGTTTCAATAATATTTATAGAGATATTAAAATATACAATATACAAAATCAATATAGGAATAATTGATTAACGAATTACTTCTATTTTATGTTTACCAAAAATGTATGAATATATATTGCTTAAACATGGAGATTATGAATTCAAATAGAGAAAAATTGATCATCTTGTGTAATAATATATAGATAAAAAATGACAAAATATAGATAATAAAAAATCTATTTCGAATATTTACCAATAAGTACATATTATATATGAATGTATATAAACGGGAAAAAATTGTTAAACTGACATAAATGTCAAATTGTCATCTTTATGTAATTATTTTACAAAATGTATATAATGTATTATAATATAAGTATATGAGCATGTTTGGGGAGTTTTATATATGATAAAAAGGAAAATCTACATTTTTGCTCATGGTTTGATAATGTCAGCGCGGGTACAATAGTATTTAAATGTAAAATTTAGTATCATGATAACTTCAAATTTTTATATATTTTAAATTAAATATATATTTTTTATTATTATACATTATAAAGATAAAATAAAATGTATGGATAAAGTATATTCTGATTTTTATATGAATGAAATAAGAAAAATATTCTTATTTTCATTTTGTTATTTTTTATTAAATAAAATCAAATGTCTTCACATTGCATTATACAAAATAGAAATAAATTTATATTTACTTATAAACGAACATTTATATGAATTATTGATACAATTCTTTTTATACCGTTCATTCACCGAAAAACACATTTAAGATTGTTTATGTAAATTTAATTGTATCTTTATATATTCAAAAAAGTGATATTAAGAAATGCAATATATTTGTATTTTGTATATACAAATGAATGTTGTGTCTGAGAGAGTGCCTTAACCTTAAACTACACTTTCAATTGTATATAGTATTAAATAATTGTATTATGATATAGGCATGCATTTTATATACATATTTTATGGTTCAATAACATGTATTATTAATGTTCATATTTCTAGCAAAATTTTCAAAATAATAATCCGATTTTATTAATTCAAATTTATTAATATTATTTATTTTTTCTTTCTTATGCAGATTGCACCCAGGGCCGTCGCTACATACAAGATATTGGTGCGAACGAACCAGGCGCCGTTGCCTAGGGGCTGTATGAAGTCAAACAAATTCTTAGAGTTCTAGAGAAAATTTCTGGAACAAAGAACTACGGACAGAGAACTGATAAATTATTCAATTTTAAGGAATTAATTACACGTATGATATTCGATATTTATTTACATATATTATCTATTTAAAATTATAAATATATAATATGAATAGTAAATTATTTAATTCATATATATATACAGCAGGTCTCATCTAAACTTTCGCATTAAGTGTATATTATAAATATTTAATTAAATATTTCAGAATATGTATAACAAACGTTCGATACAGGTAGAATATATATATATATATATATATATATAAATATTTGATATTTATAAGAAATCGAAGAATGAGACGTATATAGCACAATAGCACAATAAAGGTAAGAAAGTATAAATTGATAAACAGTATATCAATAATTACGTTAAATACGAATTGGATGCATGGATATATATATATATATATATATATATATATACATACACTTTATCAGGGGATATATGAAGTCAAACAAAATTATTTCAGGATGCGGTAACAACGCACTATGATTAATTTAGAACACATATTGCTTTAATTATTAAACATATATTTGCAATACTAATTATATATATTGAAATGCAATGATAACATATACTTATTTAGATCCAAAATATTATATTCTGCGTAGATACATTTATTTATCATTATACGTATTTATTATTGAAATTTTAGAATAATACAATTGGAAACATTTATTATACTGAAGAACAAGTGAATTTCCATATATAATATCAAAAACCAATATACATTTGTATGTGCCACTCTGTGTGAAAATCAACAATCAATTGATAAAAAAATCACTATCTCGATGTCAATTATTTTGGATACTTTTTTATGTTATTTTTGATTTTTATTTCATTTATTTATTTTGATTGATTTAGAACATTTTTATATCGAAATATTTATTTATTTATTCAGCCATTTCTATGTAATTTTTATATATTGTATATATTCTATAATAAATATTCATGAATATATATAAAATTATATTCGCGTATAAATTCAAATATACACATTTATGGATAATACTTGTGGATGTGGATAATAAAACAAGCTATTGTTAAAGAGCTTTTTCATGATTATTTTTAATCCATATAAACATTAAATGTTCAAAGGTTTTGGATTGGTTTTGATCAAATAAAAACCACACCTATATCTGAAATAAATAAATCAATTTTATTATTGTATATAGAAAACAAAAAAAACTGTATAAAATAAATTTCCCATTCGAATTTCGTATACATATGCATAGAGTATACAATATATACATATTAACTATAGTGTATATAATGTATGTGCATTTATTTATTTATTTTTATAAATGGTAGCAACAGAACATTTAATCTGAATTTTATGATTGATTTGAAATTGAATCTACATAATTGAATTATTTTTTATATAACGTTTAATATTTGAATGATATGTATATCTATAATGTCTATCATCGCTGTTCATTTGAGGTTTATTTTAAGTGAACTCTTAATATTATAAATAAGCTACAGGTTACGTCATTTTCATCACCATATAATCGAATTTTCTATTGATTTTTCAAATATTGCGTAAATAAAATATATTTTAATTTTACATTGTAAAAGAATTTTTTCTTATAATGGAATAACATTTTTCTGAAATGATGTTAGGAAGAATTGGCCATTAACAAACTGCTAATGAGCAGTTTGTGCATATATTAATCGATATTCTCATTTATGATTAATCTATAACTTTTAACTATAATACATATAATGTTTACGTTAGATAATATTTTATAACATATCATAATATTTTTTTAGCTGTACATGCACTGCAATATCATTGGTATAAATTCGAATCGAATGAAAGATTATAGAAATATATCTTTTTTATATATGTTGTTATTAAATTTTTTCCTATCTTTATCTATAATTATGTATATAAATACCATTCATTGCGTAGATATCTCATACAAAAAAAAACAGAAGAAGATGTAATACGGTAATACACCATTTATTATATTTAATAGAATTTCTATATATATTTATATATATAGAAATATATATTTGTTGACAACTTACAAAATGAAAAGCAAATTCTGTTGTTTTTAACTATAGATATATACCTGGGTATATAATTTATTATATTATTATATATATATATAATTATATACGTTTTATGTTAGATAAAAAAAATATTTTTATCACTCAATCATTTCATTCACAAATTCTTAACCAAAGGCAACAAAAACATCAAGTAACTACACATATCTATTGGTTATTTTTCCTTCATTTTTTTATTATGTCTTGTTTTTTTTTTGTTATATACAAAGATCCAATTATATTTTATGTTCAAAAAACATCTTTCATTAAATTACGAAGTTATATAGGATGAAAGATATACATGAAATAGGAAAAAAAATATGGAAAGGAATATTATAATGGAAACTTGTACATTTTCGATTACTGATAAAACTTATATCTATATATATGTCATGAATACGAAAGCTTTTATCACTCTTATTTTAATGTAAAAGATTCGTTTATAAAGTGTTGAACGAAAAAAGACAGTAAATCAATATATTTTAGGGAATATTGGAAACTAAGAATGACAATATGCTCTTTATAAACGTTGAAGTTTATTATATATTGCGATATTTTTTGTTTGTATATTTTTTTTATAATATTTAAAGAGTATAAACGGATTTTTCGTATTTTTTTATATTATTTTTATTTTTCTATATCCCCGAAAATGGGAATTTATTGAAGCACATATAAGTGATTTATACTTCATTATACAGTATATTGATAACATTGCCAACAGTTATACTAAAAAATATAAATATATTATATATAAATACTTTAAATTGTACTCTGAATACATATCAACGCTAGTTTAGCATAAATGGATCACGATATATATATATATAAAGAAATAAATGCACAATAGCATACAAATACATATATAATAATAAAATTGATTTCTGGGGTTTTCATCAATTCTGTAAATATTCCTGAAATTTAATATAAATAAATTTGTAAGATTTATATATGTATATAGCAATGTTTTCATAATATACTGGGTAAATGACCAGAAGTAATATCGAACGTCTAAATACAAACGTTTGTATGATTATTTTAATTATCATAAAGTGGATTTTTCTTTTCAAAAATCCTTTTTTGGAAAAAAACCTTAAAAAAGAAAGCATGCAGTTTTGTATATTAATGAGAAAATTAATCTTTAACATGCAAATGTTTTGATGTATATTTATTCGTATTTTTTGTTATTATTATTAGTAAACTTTGTAAAACAATTTTATTCATCCCTTATAATTGGTATTTCATTTAGTACAAGGCAATAATGAAATAATAATCTTATATGAAATATATTATAGTAATATACTTAATATCTTCAAGAAAATATATGCGTATAATAAAATTATATTTCATATAGATAAAAACCCCGCTTCTGGTTTAATCAAATTTATTAATGATATAATATTTCAATATTTGCTATAATATATGATAGACAAATATAATAAAATATTATATATATAAAAATATTATTAAAATAAGTACCGCTTAATAAATATTATATAATATAAATACATTATTTATTAGATTAAATTACATTAACAATTCTTTTTAACATATGCGTGATATAATACTACAAATAGATGATATACATACACAACATATATGTGAATGAAGTATACAATATGCAATATGGTACTGATTATATTATTAAAATATTATTAATTATGTATATTATCATATATGTATACGTAATATGTACATATTTGATGTTAATGATATATATATATATATATTTATATATATATCAAAAATATATGTGTGAACTCTTGTATATATATACGATGTTTATGCGATGTTTATATATATATATATAATA
Organism: Dilophus febrilis; assembly: GCA_958336335.1. Taxonomy (NCBI): domain Eukaryota; kingdom Metazoa; phylum Arthropoda; class Insecta; order Diptera; family Bibionidae; genus Dilophus; species Dilophus febrilis. The sequence continues at coordinate 51,007,051 of OY284468.1, forward strand.
TATATATATATAACTTTAATTAGTATAAACATCGTATATATATACAAGAGTTCACACATATATTTTTGATAGAGAATATATAAATTTAATGGATTTTGAATATATAACAGCCGAAATCAATATATCATTTGAAATGTCGTATTAAGTATTTTACATCGCTGTAATAAAGTTCAATAATATTCGTACATCAGTTATTCTGCTGGCGTGAAGCATTTTTATAAAATTAGCAGTTTTAGCTTATAGAAAACTCTTAAATTATTTCTCTTGAAAAATTTTTATAATCTAAATTTTGTTCAACACTCCGATTTGCTAATTAATTTAATATAAAAACTTTATTTTAAATAATAAAATATCCGTTTTCTTGAATATACGTTGTAATTTGTATGGCTGCTGTTTATGGTATATATATATATATATATATTAACAGTATTAGTGTATATAAATATTTATGTGATATAATTATTTTAAAAAGCATATAATAATATAAATCTAATTATAAAATTTGGCCTTTTTTATTATATTTTATATATTTAATAATTAAATAATTTAAATTATAAATTTAATATTCATTAACTATGTATAAATTTGGGGGTGTTATTCCATATATAACTGAATGATTCAGTAAGATTCTATATGCAAATATGCAATTCAGATTATTTGACTGTGAAAAAATGTATTTTGTAACTAATTTTCTATTATTTAACCTTTATTTTGGATTTGTATTTATGGAAAAACAACATTTTATGAAAATTATAATGGCATTGATATAGTTTCTTCTGTAAAATAATTTCAAAAAATCAATATATAATTTTGATTTACATTTATATTACTACAAATCCTATGACGAACTGTATAACAAGTAGGTGAATTAACAAATTACTGAAGAAATAAATTACATATGTGTATGAACATGTACATTTTACCGAATGGTATACATATATAGAACGAATATTGGTGATGTTGATGAAATTTTAAATACGTATATTTATATCCGGATCTATATATAAGATTATAAATATAAATATATTGTATATATACTATATATAACAAAACTCACATATAATTTATATCAAAGTCAATGGTATAATTACTATTAAAATTTTAATCAAAACACAAACTTAATTAATGACACATATGCGCTCGTTCAGTGTTTATATATACATTTAACGATACCATTAATTTTCTAAATGTAATTTTATAATGATTAATGTTATTCTATGCAATTTATTTATAATATATGATATATGTATAAATATATAATTATACATGCGAATATACTTTGTATTGTAAATATTCTGAACACAAATATTTATACCATTTGCTGCACCATTTATATAAATAAACGCAATTATATACAATTATACATATATATCCCCTTATATTTTAGATGGCAGAAATATTCTTAAATTTAATTTTATATACACATTTGGTTTTAAAATCATATATTACATATAATGAAGTTTTCGTTTATGTGGCGGTGTATATTATATTTCAATTAAAAAACACCAAAATATATATATATGTATTTTACCATTACATTATTTCAATATCAATCTAGCGTTAATCAAACGGAATTGGTATCTCAAACGTACGATTATCGCATATCTTATTATGGATTATTTTTTAATTAATCAGAATATACTTTATGAATTATTTGTGATATTTATCTGTAGAAGCTGATTTCTATTATCAAAATGAAATGGAATCAAGAATACAAAAAATTCTATTTTCTTTAACGATAGGCTAAATCTAAAATTGAATAAAAACATTAGGGTGAACTCTATTTATGAGGTTATAATGTTATTGGTATTTTGAAATTTTGGGAAAAGAATTGAATGTAGATTTGCATTACAGGGATTACTGATATATACTTATGCAATATAAATTCATAATTTAAGACATAGGCATAAAGACAAATTAAAATTATTTGATATTATATAACTATGCTTAAAAGTAATCAAATACAAATTTGATCAAAAACTATATCAGATTTTTCATTCATATGTGTTTATAAAAGCGATTTTGTTTAGCGAACTTTATATATATACATACAATTATAAATAATTTTTCTTTCCTTATAAAACTTTTAATACAATTTTAAATATGTATAAAATTCCAGTAACATAACAAAAAATGTTTATATATACATTTAATATAAAGAAATTGAAACTTTTATTTCAATTTCAATTATGTATATAAAACTTTTTCAGACATGGACGCGCTAAATCTTTTATAATGTTAGATCGTATATACATAAATGGTATCAATTTGCATATATATATATATATATTTGTTTCTATACAGGTAGTCCTATCGTTTATTTACTATATAATCTCAGTTATTGGTTTCGGAATAATGGTATAATAAACCGCAAAAATTTTAAACCGTAATTTTAAGATAATTTCCTATATTGATATATATACATATATGCAACAGTGTAAATTTCCATTTCGAAAATTTGAAATATTTTACCTTATATATATTAAAAACATCCTTTTTTAATCGGGTATGATTTTAATCTATATTATATACAATCAGATGCATTCTACATATAGCAATGTAAATGGAATTATGTTAAAATATAATTTTCACTAAATTTGGAAATCGTTTTCAAAGTTTTTCTAAATGTTTACTATAATACATATATATATATATATATATATATATATATATATATATTACATTGTAATTTTTTAGAATGATATTCTGTAAAATCTATTTATATAGTATATAAATACAACATAAGCGTTATATGTTAAATATAAAACAGAAAATATATACATAAACAATAGTGCACATTTTATATATATATATATATGAAAAAAGGTCATGTCTATAACTTTTTGGACTTTTTCCATCATTGAGTTTGTGAATATACAATTTTTATACTTTATATAAGATAATAATTATACCTATTACATGTTGTCAGTATTTATATATATTAAATATTTAACATTTATACATAACCGGGTCGTATTTTTAAGATTATAGATACACAAATTTTCAACTGTATAAAACACTATATACATAAAATAATCGATAATGAAATGAATATTATAGTATGTAATACGACAATTGACGATTAATTGTAAATAAAAAAACAAATGAATTTATTTTATTCATTATTTTTTAAATTTAGTTATCTAACAGGGTGATTTAACGGATTCGCAAAAATTAGGTTTTTTATTTTATAAATAATATAATGCACATTTTTGATAACGCAATGTTGTTATAACCAAATTAATCGTTATTAGTCTTATAATTTTTGATATATATTAAAAATATTCATATTTCGTAAAGTCCATAGAGACTGAGAAATAAATAAATATCAATATTAAATTATAACTTTTTATATAATTTTAAAGAACAATATGAGATATTATCGCAAATCCTATACACACTTCGTTATAAAAACAATTTTAATTACAAAAACGTGTTGAAAATATGATAACGAAAACTCTGCACCTATTCATTTTCGCAAATGTAAATGTTATTGTAATTTATATTAAACTAAACATCATTTTTACCCCAAATGTAATAGAAAGCAAAAAAATATATTAATATGTTTTTTTAAATAAAATTATATATATTTTTAAAATGAAGAATTAAGTATGAATGGGATAAAATAAATTACATTAATATTAATGTAAATATATCGATAAATATATATAAAATATTTCATAATATATGCATCTGGCATTTGGGTATCCGTATATGTAAATAATCATATAACATAATATATACTATGTATGTATAATGTATATATATGCAATATTCTGAATGTTTAAACTTTAAATAAATACATATAGAAATATATACATAAATAGGAAATGGAAAAAAAATAAAATTATATTTCATCATATACAACAGGAATGCAAATTGTAAAATTCCATTTGCGATTTCACTCACATGTTTGTTATATATACTATATATGAAAAAATGTATGAATGAAGTATTTATATGAATGAATGAATGAAGTATTTATATATGAATATGCATTTATCTAAAATAATAGGTATGTATATAATATGTATATATGTATATGAAGAAAATTTTTAATTATAATATTGTTCATTTATCAATTGTCTGACCTAAACTCAACAGAGAATTAAAATACTATAAAAAATATTTCTTCTATATATATAGATTTAGATATATATGAATAGATAGGAAAAAGCGATTAAATACGTCCGACCAATGCATATATACAGAAATATATATAAATATAAAACATTTTTATTTTTGTAGTTTTTTGTTTGTTAAATATATCAATTTATGAACATTGTGTTTATGTTGATTTGTGTTTTTATGTGAGTAAAACCACATTCAATATGTTTACAATGTATATACAACACAAGTAATGCCACATTTAATAATAGTAATCAAAAATAAATTTATATATAATTCCTCTATTTATATGCCAAAATGCAATGGACCATATAAATTTAATGTATATCGTGTATAATCAATATACTAAATATATCGAATATAAAATCAAAAATATATATATTTTAATGCAAAATTGTAATCTATTATATTATTTGTAAATATTATCTATGTAGAACTATATTGTCCCATATATATGTAGTCAATATATTAATAATTTTCATTGGGTTATTTAATTTCGGTGATGGTTATATGAATAATACAATGTTTTTTAATATACATATATTTAATTCACAATGAGGTATGACTCAAAAATTTGGATATTAATGGCTTATTGTATATACATTATGAACATTGTTATGATCAGTATCCAGTATACGTAACACAATAAATTACCATTTTATTGGAGGAAAATTATTTATCATATTGTATATATATTTTTCCCAAAAACTATTGTAATTTAAAATAATTTATGAGTTGTTTTCAAATATACAATATTTGTGCAACATATTACTATAAACAAATTTAATATATATTAATAAAATGTATTGATAGAGTCATACTAGAGTAATACTTTTTCAATTTTCATCTCATTGTTTTCTTTTCAGGGAATTGATTTTTATGCCTATTCATCTTCAATCAAAAAAATTGCAAATATTTTATCACAATTGAAAGTGAAACTTGAATGTGGGAATGTCACATTTTATAATTAAGCCATATTAAGCCACATTGTATGAACGCACTAAATATTATAATAAATTTTGTGTTTTATGCGCATAAGATTGTTAATATATAAATCATTGAATTAAAATTAAAAACTTCAGTAAATTCAAAGTGAAATAAAATCAAATCCCCCATTTATTAACATTATATTAAATTTAAGTGTATTATATAATAATATATATACAATAAATTATAATATGATAATTGTAATCACTTTGATGAAATATTTTTATAGTTTTATAAGTGCGTAATCGTAATAAAGCAATTCATTTAATGATGATTACAAATCGTATATTCAAATTCAATATCAATTAAACTTTTACCGAAAAGTTGCAGTTGCATGAAAATAACTTCTTAAAACATTTTTCATTACAAATATCGAATTGTAGTATTAAAAAGGTCAATAAATTATTCACCCTATTAGTTTTATATTACATAATATGACCTATTACAATAAAATTTATTTCATTTCTTATATTATGGAACAATTTATTTTTATTTATGGATTAAATGAATTTATTAATATAATGCAGGCAATGATTTCTCGTTGCGCACACAATAGATAAAAATATATTTAAATTCAAAAAAAAATACTATTTAAATATTTAGAAATCGCGATTTTATATATTATTAAGGGGTTTTTTGAATGTCATTTACCCAAAAATAAAAAAAAATAAACGGAAAATCATGATTATGTTTTGGTGATTGGACAAAATGATATAAAAAAACTTAAACCTTTTACTTGATTCTATATATTATATATAGTTAAATATTAGTCGTGGAAATAAGCATAGCTATGTATTAAATATACAGAACAATAAAACTCTCATAAATCTTTATAAACGTATATATATATATATATATATACAGAAAACAAGATATTTTTTTTTCCTATATAGTCAAAAGAGAATATAGAGTGTATATTATACATAAATATATCCCCCTGTAACAAATAAAATACTTAAAAACTTTGATATAAGTTCCCTTATCTTAAAGGTTTCTTCCTTTTTTGTTATCTTAATGTAATAATTTTATATATATTATTCCTTTTATAGAACATATTTCCTGAAAACACAAAAAAAACCTTATTATAATCTCTTTTTTTCATTATTATTCATTTTCTTTGCTTCGTATATGACATTTTTCTTAATATTATATACCCTTATGTAAGAAGAATAAAATACATATATATGTAATTTATATACATTTATGAATTATTAAATAGTCCTTTTATGCAATTTATTAGTAATATTTCAACATTCTTATAAAAATATTTCTTATACATCAACATTTCGATTAAAAAACAGAAATGTTTATATTAAAATTAATTTTTTTAGAGTTAGATCATATATGATACATTAAATTAGATAATCATACACGTTAAAGAAAATACATAAAATAATATAATTATACTCTGGTATAAATCAGTAAATATAATTAAATATAATTATAATTATTGGTAATTCTATATATTGTACATAAGTGAATTATTTACATCGAGTCAAATATTGAAACAAATCAAAAACTAATAATATATATCTATGCGTTATCAGAAAATGATATTGAAAATTTATGAGTTTATATTTATTTTATTTATATAATAAGTAAATATTTTATTTAATGTGAAGAAATGAATTGAATTGGGTTAATACAATGAGAACAAAAATGATAAAGTAAAACAAACATAATTTAATTTTATTGTTGTGAAAAATATTATTCCGTCTAATATTTATTCTGCAATTATTTGTTATTCAAAAACAAAGTTAATATAAGTATTAATTAGTATTACTTTAACAATCATTAATGATTTCAAAAAAAATATTATTGAAAAATGTATTTTTATTGTTTTTTAAACCAGTGCAAAATTCAAATCTCCATTAACATCAGATTTCATGTTAACATTTACTTGTTGATTATACAAGTTTTACCAAAAATATCAAAAATTAAAAAAATATGAATATATACACAACAATCTTAAAACTAATACCGATTACGAAATGCATAATAATAATAATGAAATCAATAATTTTATATTATTTTCTTGTATACGCAACCTATATACGTTTTATGGTCACTCAAAATTTGCCAGATTATTGTTCCGTCTATATATTTATATATTATATAACATAACATACCAATAATATACTTATAGGATATATGTAATATTATTTATAATACATATATATTAACATTTAGAATCTATATAATATATAATAAGAATAATAATATTGAATTCTGTATGTTATATCGTTATAGTTAAACTTGTACAAATTCATTGAAACCTATACTGAAAATATACATATCCGTATAACCGTATACGCAAGCCAAGGTACCGAAAATATATTTGTATATATACAGAGAATGTTTGTGGTATATAGTAAACCCGGTATACACATTAAACCACAAAACACATTATAAAATTACGGTCCCCATCCTCCCATATATCCTTATAAATAACGATCCATATAGATTGAAATGAAAATGTCTGTACAAAGCAAACCATCATATGTATATATGTATGTACTGCTTTTGCTATATTATTTAGTATATATATATAATACATATATAGGTATTTTCAATCTATCACTTTCTGCAGGTGTTTAACCGAAATAAATATAATACCATCATTTATTATATATCTTATGGCTTTTTGTGTATACATATATATACACATGATTTTTTTACCTATGTACATCCTCTCTCTACATAACTAAAATAGCAGTATATATTTAATGTCTGTTTTAGTTATAATACAGACGGATGACGTGGAAAGTATTTTAATGTATATACTTACATCAACATATAATAATAATAATAATAATAATAATATTGAAAATTGACGTCCATTCAGTAAAAATACATGTGTCTAATTTAAGGTGTTAAAATCTATATGAATCACCTTTAATATAAAACTGAATATATGTGCATATAGATAGTAGAAGTACGCGTCTAGTGTATAAATATATTATAATAATTTAATATTGAATAAATATATATATATTATATATATATAATATATATATATTTACATTATTATTAAATTGAAATAAAATTTGTATTTTTTTTACAGTTTATACAACAAAAAAATATACAATATTAAGCAAAATCTATATGGCAAGTATGAAATAGATCTGGTAAAATATATTGTAACGAAATTCTCTTAATGTGTTACATATTTAAAAGTTTACAAACTTTTTTATTTAAATCAAATTATACAAATTAAATTAGTTGTTTATGACAAATTATTGGAATAAACATACCACAAACATTGAAAAATTAAAAATATATACATTTTTCGGATGTTATGCAATAATAATTGTGATTGAATTGCGATAATATAATATCGCAAATTATATCTTTATAATATTACCGTACATATCACCTATATCGATTTCGAATGACCTAATTTATGTTTTGGTACTTTAATAATGGGCCTTCGAACTTAATGGTAAATATTAAATGTTATACATTTGATTAAATACGTACGCTTATACAAAATGAAAAGAACATTAAACAGACAGTTGTAATGTAATTAATTATTTAAAATAAATTCATTGCCGCACAGTGTCGACAAACAAAAATTATTAACGTAACTATAAGGTAATATATAAAGAAATGTATGAACATATTATTTACAAACAAATATAAATATAATATATCTTTATAAATAAATTTGTGAAGGTATATATATGAAATAAATCATAATGAAATATGAAAAATATACAATTATATATATATATATATATATATATGGTATATCAAAATAGCATGTATGTTATTTTTTTCTATCTTTCATATATACATTTTCTATATGCTGTGAAATGAAAAGGTACGTGTGAATGAAAATTTATTTATAAATAGAAGAATGCGAACATCAACGTATAACATATATATATATAAATATATAAATAAAAACCGAATACATGTCTATGTATATATATTAATACATATACCATATATTGTTGAATGCCACCCATTACACAACATAAACGTAATACCAGTAACACCATCATTATTATACCCTCATTTATTAAATTCGAAATATATATAAATGCATTCATATACAAAATTTACGTGCATAGTTAATATACATATCTATATAATATACGTTTATGTTTATAAACGCACGCATAAATAACAAAATGTATAACGAAAGAAAATGAAAATCGTTTCAAGAACCATTATATTATAAATATATGTATAAACAAAATATATGTATGTATATATAATATATATATTATTATCATTTATTTATAGCAATCAATTTGATCGATATTATATGTTGATTTTCTTTGGTTTGCTTTTATCGTAATTAAAGATGTGCTGACACCACAATGTACAATTACATTTTATTATATACATACATATAGAATGTTTATTCATATATAAATTATATAAGAGAAAATTCATTATATTATATTTATATATGTATTTATAGACTTCGATAAATTTGTATGTGAGATGTTGTGAAATACGGCATATTTAAACGTTAACGGCATATTTAAAGTCATTACTCATTATATAAACGTTAAAGGGAAATTCTCGTTACATTTATATATAAGAGAAAATATATATTATGCAATCATTTTATGTAGATCTTTATCCATTAAATCTTTTAAACAATGCACAATGCACAAAAAAGAAATATATATATATATTTCAAATATATTTTATTTGAGTTTTTTTATTTATGTAAAATTTATATTGAATAAATTATTAATATATATAAACAAATACAATAAATATTTTTGTATGTTTAGTAATTATTAAAACATCGATATTTATTTGTATTTCAATATATTTCCATAATTAATTATATAGATATACATATGCCGCGTAAATATCTAACACAATAATATGTTTTCACAATACATCAATTGAGAAATATTTGAACGTACACGATTCTTTTGGAATTATATAGGCGTATAAATAACATGTCGATTTTTACTATAACGGAATATTAATTAAAAAATTATATATTTATAATTAAATGTCGAGCTTCATACACGCATATATAACAATTATGGTAACTATGGCAAATTAAAAGTTTTTGTTTAAATATTAAAGTGTCATTAACTAAAAAACTTTCTGTATGATAAACATAATTAAAACTATAAGTGGAATATTAAAATTATTTAAAAATAAAAGTAGAACTTATTTCACAATCAGATGATAGGATTAAATTCATTAATTTTTTTTTGCGTGCAAAACAAAAACGTTTGCATTGAAAAGGGTTTGTATTTTTTTTTTAGGTATTTTACTATCGTAAATAAGTAGTATTTTATATAAAATATATAAATATATATAGTAAAAAAAATATATGTGATATATGTTATAGAATTCATTGCGGGTCAACCGCATATATCGTCATTAGATATAGAACCTTTCTATTTTTGTTGTTTAAGGTCGATCACCCCTTACACTACACACTATTTTTAACAGAAAGCTTCTTAAAAAGACATATACCATTAAACTATATATGAAAAGCATCTTATTTTGTAATACGTAATTGATACGGTTTTTTTCATATATAGTTTAATATTTAATATTCAGTAATAATAGTATAACGCTTGATAAAAACTAAAATCATACAAAATTCAGTATAATTTAATACATTTTGATGTGTAAACATGTAATCCAAATATTGGGTCGTTAAAATCAATATTTTTGTATATAGACCTATAGAGTGATGTTCGCGAATAGGTTGTAATTTAATAAATAAAAGAATTTGATTTGGGTCATTTAATAAAAGGTTTGTTATTTGACATTTTTTTTAATGAATATTTTGTTATGTTTTTTTTCTTCTTTTTTATATATAGTACATTTTTATTTACTTATATACTTACATTTATTTCATGAATAGTTTTATATTTGTAAAATATGTTGAAATATAATGTTTTGAATATAATTTTTGATTTAAAAAAAATATTAAACATACGCCAGATATAAAAAATAAAGTATTCAAATCAAATATAACAATTGATATCGGATCACGATGATGAAAGATATATAATATATATAAAATAATAAATATATAGGTTATAATATTAAAAAATTGATTTAGAATTTACTTTTTATTTAAAAAAAATGTAAATGTTTATTTAGTAACATGACATATTGTTAATTTTATGTATAATATCAATACTATATAGGCCGATTGAATCTGTTTATGACAAATAAGGAAAAATTAAATATGTTAAATTAATTCCTAAACAATACAATTTTCTATATAAATATGTGTTTTTTTTGATTTATTAACAGATCGGCAAGGATTCAAATTAGACATACAAACCCAAAATTTCGTAAAAAACTCAAGTATCACCTCAACATTAATTAATGATAAAACCCATGTCTTATATAACAAAACAATATTATAACAAATTATATATGATTATACAAATTATATTTTTATTTGGTTTAATGAGATTTTTTATATTGGTTTCATTACATTGACTTACGGATATCCGTATTTATTATTCACCATTAAAATGATTTATCCTAACCAAATAACTTTATATAGACCAAATTTGTATGTAAAGAAATTATATTGACATCATTTCGATATTATGAATACTTGGCCCTTGACCGTCAAAATGTATGTTACATTTAGAGCAGTGTTTATGTATATAATCAATTTTAATATAAAATACATCGCTATATTTCTCATGAATATGTCATGAATAACAATAAAAGACAAAATGGCGTAAAATTATAATTTTTTATAACTTTTTATGTCTATTATCAACAATGTATTTTTATTTCAATTTTTCTATATTTTGTATTCCTTTTTATAATATTGAAAATACCCAGTTAGATATTTGTATATCCACCATAATGCCCAGGAATAAAATACTTTATAATACGCATTTTACAAATATCCCCGATTTCAAATATTGATATATTTAATTATGAATTGCACTTCAAAATTTAAGATATAGTATTTTAATAGATATGTCATTCCTTATATTTTACAATATATATTATTTAATAATGAAAATTGGAATAATTTAATTCAATTTATCTATTGACATGTGCATACACTTTATTCAATCATCAATTTTTGTCTATTTGGGATGTCTGATTATTATTATAAAAATATACATAGAAGTAATATGTATCAATATATATTTATATAAAGTTATATACGTTATTTGTCTATTGATTAAGTGAAAGGCGCCAAAATAAAGTAAGAAAATCCTCTCCTTACGTATTATAATATAGTATGAAAGGCGGAATTGTCTGGAAGCAATACACAAAAAAGTATTATTATATGTATAACAAGTAAAATGTACATATGTATATGATATTGTCCGAAAAGTTTATCTATTTTTTTTATATACATATATATATTGTGCATATAATCAATATAATATATATAAGTAATATATATTGAAGCGCCTAACCATACCAAATTTAGAGAAAAGAATTTGTGTATAAATATATGAATATAAAATTTATGTATATGTATACACTATATACAGTGTTTCGTATATGTAGATATTTGATAAGATGAAAATTCAAGAAGAGTGGCAGTTAAATGGTTTGTTGATGATTTATTGATTTTAAATGTTATCATTATATTGTTTGTGGATATATTTTTTTTGTGTATTCAAATTATATGACAAATTAATATTAATTATTAACAGCTTTTAATATTAATGAAAAAGTGTTTTTCTTTTTCTTTATTACTTATTACAAAAAAAAATGAATTCTTCATTCTACAAAGTCTTTAAATATTCCACTGTACCATAAATTTGCCAGAATTCATAATACAAAAAATGTATTTGCCATTTATATCGTAAAACAGTGATGTAATTTTATAATACTTTTTTATCTTAAATGTTCAAGTGATGCTTTAAAAACCAAAAAAAGAAAATCTGAATATGTTGGAAATATTATTGAAAATGTCTAACGAAAATTTATTGTTTTATTCAATTAAAATATTCAATGTATTATATATTTTTTGTTTTATAAAAATTATCAAAGCACATTTTGTATTCCACATATTCATGGCATGAATTTTGTGAGCGTTTTCAAACACAAATCTTATTTGTTTTTGTTTTGTAAAATTGACATGATTAAATATAGTTATACAAACTGACATATGTGTACATATTTTTTGTTTTTATTTAACTTTTAAAAAAAACTCTGTCATTTTATTTTATAAGTACAACATGTACAGTACAAACATTTATTGTCAAACATATTCCTTTTGTAAATAAATAATTATTAAATGTATAATATAATTACATAAATGTGGGAACATATAAACAAATATACATTCGTACTTATAAATTTAGTTTATATGTAATTTGAAATTTTCTATAATGACGTATATATTATTTTTTTAAACGATAATATATATATATAATGTATAGTATAGTATGGTATATATAAAAGGCAAATATGTATTTTAATAATTTAATTAAGAAAAATTGTAAAATGCATACATTTATTTATATGATACAACGTAGATATACATCAAATATAGATAACATCATGAATTGTGTTTTAACTACATATACATATGCTTATTATGTAGGTACTCTTGCCATATTTAAAATTCTTCAAATATTTGAAAAGCGTTGTGTATCTAAATATAAATATAAATTATGTGTGTATATTCTATATCTATATATAAATAAAAATGCATTCATTTAAGAGAGATTTAAGAATTATATTTGTTTATATTAAATGTTTAAGTTTATAGTGTATATGACTGAAAATTATTTAATATAAAAAAATCGATATTAAAATTTCATTCAAGACATATAATTTTTTTCTGTGAAATAACAAATCTCTTGCTCCATCAGACATATTAAATAAACGTTTAAAAATAATTGCGTTAATAAACTTTTTTTATTAAAAAGAGCACATCAATACAATATTTACTGTATGGTAGAAAAATATATGGATGGTTAGAATCATTTTAAACAAAGTCAATGCCAAAATTAATTATTGAACTATACTACAAATTAGGTCACAAGAATCAATATACGTACGATATTGGTGAAACGGACTATTATTTATATTATTGTATATAACGATAAAATAATATTTGTATTTGATAATTTGATGCATATATATGGAAATACCAATTAATTTCATATAATTTCAAAAAAGTATATCATAAACTCATTGTAAACATATTTATATTTAAATATTAATTATATATGTATAAATGTTCTTATATTATTTGTACATGTTCAAATGGAAATAGCAAATCATTACGAAACCTTATATCTATATCAATATCATACATATATCATATAAGTATTAGGAGCTATTAGGGAGGTGTATTCAATGTATATAATAGAATTAATTATCAATCAAATTTGAGTATGTAAAACACGTAAAATATTTTGTTGTTTATACCTATATAACTATATGTATATTGTATATGTTTGCATATTTACTATTATAGTATATATTCTCATAAATATATGAATTATTTTGACTTTCACATTTTCATTTTCATTATATATTGTTATTGTTGTTTTTACATATGTTACCAATACGTGTTAATTTGAATCATTCGCATATATACACTATTTGTAAATATATATATTGGAAATTATTAATTTAATGTATTTTATAACAATATGCTTCATAAATTATTTAAGCAACTATAACTTTCAATGTATGGTATATAACGTATTTATTTTATGTGGTTCTAGAAACAAAATAACAAATAAATCATTACATTATTTATACTTCAATTGATTATTATTATTATTACATTTCGGTTTGATATATGTCTTCAAGTTTCTATTTGATTATCATATATTTAGAAAAAACAATTAAAACAATTATTAAAATTTAATTAAAATAAATATCTCACTCAAGCTAATTGGTTTATTTTTTTAACATTAGAATATATAGAAATACGTAAACAAATATTTAATATCAAATTTTTTTATTTTTTTATAATACTATAAAATATTGGCTGCAATAAATTAAAGAATAATAAACATATGTGGCACATCCGATGAAACAGAATAGAATTATTATATTATTAAGATATAGGTAATAATATTCGTTTTATAATATTTACGATAGCAAAAGAAATATATTGGTCAATATTTTTTTTTGAATTATTTATTTTATTAAATATCTGTAATATCGTTAATCGGTATAAAAATGGATAATATAATAATGGTAAATACTTAAAGAAAATATTATAACATACAATATATATATATATAAAAAAAACAACATATATCCTATAGTAATACTATAATACACCCACCAAATGGTTGGGTTGTTTATATTATTATTGAAAAAGTTCTATAAGATTTTCATAATAATATCTAGTTTTACATGTAAATTATGTATATACTTTATGTTTATATACACACATTTTCTATTATATCTTTTTCATACAAATTATTAATATTATTATAACTATTATATTATTACATGGATATATGTAAAGATATGTATATTTATATAATAATACAAGTTTACTGCATATTGAACAAATAATTTACCAAACAATGATAAGTTCTTTATACAAGTTTATTTCGAAATTCGTTTATAAATATAAACAATAAAATAAAAGCTTTTGTTATATATATATATAAACTTTCCATATAAGAATTAGTAATTTGAAAATGTCAAATATATACAATAATAAAATAACTGACCATTGAATTTATTTGATCAGATTCGATGAAATGTACAAAATTGTATATGACAATAGAAAACGTAATTCAAATAAACAAATGGTCCTTAAAATAGAATTGTTCGATAGATATATATATATATATATCATCTGACAATTTATATATGATATACAGATATACAATATAAGTGTATTGAAGGATTTTAATTGTTTCAGATTTCGCAAAGTGCTTATTTAGACAAATTTATAAATACATAAATAAAATTAAAAAACCAAGTAATGTGGAAAACAAAAAAATGCGTCCTTTACGTTTTCACGTGTATCTTCGAAATAATCTTGTGTTTTAATAAATATATTTTCATTTTTATACATATATTTGATAATGTCTTGAAAATCTTGAAAATTCTAATTTTGATTTTAAAACAAAATAAAAGACGATTTTCTATTTATACATGTAATATATAAATAAATAAGATTATACAGAAAATGAAAACTAATTCAAAAGTGAATATGCACTTCAATAATGTTATTTAAATCAACTTAGAGTATTAGGTATAAGGATTGGGTATGAAATATACCTTTATAGCTAGTTATCTGCATAAAATTTATTAAAATTCAATTATTAAAATTCGATAACAAAAAGATTTTTAAAAATCCCCACATATTTGAGATAGATTTAAAAAATACATTAATATGCAATACATTTTTTTATTTGTATTGTTTTCATGTGTATATTTAAACATTTTATTTTTAAGATTTTCACTCAATCATTCAATACATATATGTAATCCAAACTATCAGAATATATTTAGGTATATCCAATATAATTTCTAAAGATTTATAGGTAAGTTTTACGTACGCAAATAATTGACTTATATTTATTAAAGAACAATAAAATGTTTTTTACATTTAATTTATTTTTCTTTGATATTTCAAAATTAAATAAACTGTAACAAAATTCAGATTTTGTTTTTTTCACAACATAAAAACTTCAAAATGAATAATAATTTTTTTGTATTTATGCGGTTTTGTAATTTCTTTTATTTACATACAAAATTATAAAGTTGTTATAATAAGAAAATTAAAACACAAATTACAATTTGTATGTCATACAAAAAATATTATAAAGTAACTATTTTTCTTTTTGCTTCATATTTTAAGAAAAAATAACGAAATTGAAATTCCTATATGTATATGCGACAATAATTTATATGCTCGTAAATGCCATGTATATATATGTATATATTTTAATATTATTCAAATGGTGTATGACGGTCCACATATACGTATTATAACATTTAAAAGTTCTTATCTTAAATTATAATAATTTTATGGTAAAAAATGAAGCAATAGAATAAAAATTGCAGGTAGTGTTTTTAAAATGTACACATATATATATTATATATTTACAAAACTAAAATTTTATTTTACTTATTCTTTTAACTATATACCATTTTTTTTAATAGAATAAGTTTTCCAATTTTTTTTTAACTTTTTTTTAAACGAATTTTTCTTTAAAAATATATATTGTAAAAAACGTGCTGTTTGATAAAACTATTTATAATTATATATATGTAGGGATGGGAGAAGATAATATATAGGGATGGGAGAAGATAATACAACTAACTAGAATATTATTAATTTTCATAATTTTTTAAAATTTTAGATAAAAGAAATAATGAAATTTTTTACAAATTTTGACAAATTTTTGGTTTGGTGTTTTTAACAAATTTTTTTCTTTTTGTTTTGTTAACCATTTTATATGTTAAATATATTATAAATTTATTTAATTTAATTGTAGTGCGGTGAATATTACGGGTTCAGCATTATATAGTAATAGCGAAATCAACATAAAAAGTACTTTTAGATTTATAATGAATCTGCATATATGATTAAAACCTGTGTACATGTGTCAGAAATTATCAATAGAAAATTATTGTCTCTATATAATTAAATGTATTATTTAATATCTTAGCGCAAACCAAACGAATCACAGTTAATGAGGTTTATTATAAATGTTAAGATTTATCCATATACGTTAAATAGACACGTTTCTCAAGATTTCCGGTTGGTCATTTTCAACACATTTATCCTATCTCGAATCTTTTACCATTAGCATATATGTATACAGTAATTAAATATTAAAATTATTTAGATTTATGTTAAACATTACTCGGATATAATACGACAGTAAAATTTATCAAACACCATTTTTAAATATAGAATTGTCGTATAAGATCATTACACAGTATGCTCTATCAGTTAGAGAAGAATATATATTTATACATTATATCCGTATTCAAAACACAGTCTATGTTTTATGGTTGTATATATATAAATGGCTGAAATATTTTATATATGTTATATAATATGTTGATTGTGGGTGATGGCATATAAATTAAAAACAATGAATAAACAAAAAAATTGGTATTGTTGCCTATAATTGTATATATATACAGGAACGAACGAGTATATTTATATAATATACATAATATATGGTAAATATATATTGAATGCATAATAAATAAAAAGCTGCTGTAATATTTTATGTTAAAGTCATTTTTATTAAACTCATTGTGTGTAACACTTTTTTCCTTCACACATTTTTTATCGCCAACAAAAAATAACCAACAACGACGACGACGAACAGAAAATATACATCAATATCAATCATTCAAATATGTCTAAAATAAAAAAAAATGAAAATGAAAATAAAAATTCACACAAATTTCTCTATGTATAAGAGTTTGTGAAAATTTCATAATATGTTAACCACATAAACATGTTCATATGTCTCTATTTTTTTTACACTGTATTGTACATTTATTTCTATATATACATCATGTATATATATTTTTATCTTTATGTTTTTCATCGAAAAAATATACGTTGCAATGTACGTATGCATATATAATATAAATATGTGTGCGGTGTATGTTATTTAGATGTGTAAAATGTTTTAGATGGTAAAATTGTACAAGGGTAATTTTTCATTTATACACAAGTAATTTTCTTTTTTTTTATTTATTTATTTATGTGTATGCATAATTTCAGATTCGGAAAATATACGTATATATATATATAGCCATATATGTATACAGTATGTTATATATATAGAAACATATTATGTATAAATATATATGGTCTGCTTCAGAGTATGTATATATATATACAGTATAGATTACATATATGGTATTTCAGAATAAAAGCATTGAGTTTTTATTTTATTTTGCTTGATACTTTTGCAAAAAAAAAATCCTGTTAATGTGAATTTTGCTATTAAAACATACTTCTTTTATGTGTATATTCTTTCAATAAGATAATTACATTATACTTTTACGTATATTTCATGAAATTAAATTATATCTATACACAATTATACTCCATGGAGTGCTTTACATTTTTTTCTTCTGTGTGAAATGCTATAAAAGATTACATTTTTATGTATAAATATAATTATGTACTGTATATCCATATATATTGTAAATTATCTGTGTATATTTTATTTTTTTTAAACAATATATTCATTATTTATAGATATAAAATGCTAGTGTATTTTAAAATAGTAAATTTCAATGTTGCATACAAATATGGATGCATGTAATTTTTAGAATGAACTAAAATAATTCTTTAACTTTGGTTTAAATAAAATATGTGTATTCTTTATTATATAAGTATAAATTGCTGTTTAAGAGTTGTTAAATATATGGAATACAATTTTTTTTAATTGTAAACTAGCTAGCGATTCCATAAATATTTCAAATCAAGATGGACCACATTGGGGTGTTATTCTGAAGACATGTTATTTTTTATAGAATGCTAAATTAAATTGTCCGATTGCGTTGATATTTACATATAAACTGCATAGGTAATTTATATATAAGTTATGTTTTTCTTTATATTTTTGTAATATTATACTATTTGTCAGTTTTACATGCTTTTTATCCAACATAAAATAAAAAAAAGTTTAAAATTAAGATGGAATAAATTATTATTTAAAAAATAATGAATATATGTTAATAATGTATTCAATATATGTACATTATCATGTTACAATGGATATATTTAAAAAATTATATATGATGATTGATGATTTTTTCAATATTATATAATTTCATATAGTTTGTCAGGTACAGAATTAAATTTCATTTTAATAAATATATGCTTTACTGGTTTTTTATTTTCAATTATTAATACAATTTTAATTAATGAATTCCATTTATAAAATAACGTGATTCTGTAATAAAATAATATTATATTATTTACCCTAGTCATAATTCTCATACCTCTTTAAATTATGATATTTTATCTATATTTTACTGCTAAACAATATTTTACATTACCATATCTTTATGAATTTTTGTTAATCATATAAGCAATTAGATTTATATACACACAAAAATGTTGACCAATTTACCGGTATACTGTTACATACACACATATATAACTTCTAATGCAAATGAATATTTTTGTATAATTTAAAAAAATAAATATATTCAAACTAAAATTGGGCTGTGAAATCTTTCTTATTTGCAAAATCAAAAAAAGAAAAATAGAAAAATTTATTAATATATTACTATTAAATTTCAAAATACATCATTGTGATATATGACAAATATGAATTGAAAATAGGAAAAGCAATTTTTTTACTAAATGTCCTATTAAGCCGACTTGATCTTAAAAAATGAAAAATATAAATTATGGTAATTTGTAACTCCTTTATTTTTTTTTTTTTCGTTTGGGCTTCCTTTTACTTCTCTAAATATATACGATAAAGAGCAATAAACAAAAAAAAAACAAGTAAAATAAAAAAAAGAGATAAATAAGTAAAAAAAAACATTCAAAATAGATGATATGAATTTATGTATAATGTACATATATCTAGATATATCACATTATAAACATATGATGATATAGATAGAAGAATATATTATTATATGAAATGTGTTTCTATATTTGCAAACATAAATATCCAAATATTTTAGATATATACACGTATATTTATAATATGATATATGTACATTCATATATACAAATCGATGATATTTATTTTATGATATAAATGTTGTATATATATATAAATTGTTTTTAATGAAATATGTGCGAGAAAAAAAAATGCTTTTTTAAAAACGTGAAAAATTTTACATAACATTCACTTCATATATATATTTAATACGTATAATATTCTCTTAATAAATAAATGGAGTGATATAATGTGTAAAATTCCATATGTTCATTAACTTTTTTTTCCAAAAGTTTTATAAAACTAAGAATACATTTTTTTTTTTTATATTTATGCTAAGATTTACATATTATATAATACATTATACATACATATATATATATATATAGATAAGAGATAGATAATGCACGTCACGTATAAATAAATATACAAAAATTTTCTATGACTTTATTTTTTTCTATTACACGAAATAAGGTTAATGCTTTGTACTTTAAAAATTTTGTAATGGGATAAATAGTTGCCAGAAAAGTTTGTATTTAACGCGTGTGTATGCAAATATAAGATTCAATTTTAAAATAATTTTTAAGCAACGCAAAATTGTTGCACGTTATATGCGTATTATTTAGGGAAATTTACTTGTGGTATAACATAACAAACATATAGAGATATACAAAAAACAGAAAGTTATTTTCTATTATAAACAAATTTAATAATTTTAAGGGAATATAAGTAATGTGTATTTTATCGAAAAAGAAAAAAATATTTATGTAAATTGGGAGAAGAAAGGTGTTGTATATAGGGAAAGAAAATTCAATGTAATATATGAGCAATTTATACTTTATTTATATTTATACATTTCATAAATGGTTAATTCTTTCACCTACCAGAAAATAGCTAATAAAGCTAGTTAGTAAATACATTTTATATATGTTAATCTACAAATATCTAATATTTTTTTTAATATTGCATATAGTGTTCAACTATATAAATGCTGTTTTAGTATATGAAAATATTTGCTGATGCATTTGAAAATGCATAAGAACCAAAGGAATATAATCAAATCACCCAAAATAAGACCGCATTGATCAGATGCAATTAAAACATATTTTTTCTCGTAAGATAAATTTAAGTCCGCGTGGAATCTAATAAAAATTCGCGTCATTGCATTATTCTCAAAGTTCTGCATTGTATAAATGAACGTGATAAATGACTCGATTATATTTATATAACATATATCCTAAACATGTCGGCAATTTACAACAACAAAAAAAATATAATAAAATCATATGAACACTTTAATTTTATTTATTTGAGCATCATAAAAAAGTAGCCGAATATTTCTTATACATCTATATAATTCTATATCTCTTTGTTATATGCATATAGAAATTCAAAAATTGTAATAAAACCAAAATATTTTATGTATATTTCATATAAAAACATATTTTATTTTTGATTAAATTATTTATTTATTTATTTGTATACCATTCTATATATATCCCCAATTTATAATCATATATATCACAATCTATATATATATATATATATATATTAGATATTCGCGGTTAAACGATCAACATTAAGAAAATTCATTAGGGAAATTCAATTTTTGTGTTTTCTATATGTGATGATGTATATTGTATATTATATATATGTATTGTTATAAATGCAGTAATTTTCTTCTAGTTCTGTATATTTTCGCTATATGTTTATATGTATTTTATTATATATAATATATTTTATACACTGTATATAATATATCTCTCTATGTAACAACTAATATATAAGAAAAACTGTCCCTATGGATGAATGTTAAGAGATTTTGTACGTTTTAAATTGTTTTCATAGATAAAAAAATAAAAGGGCAAAATTATACAACATATCGTAAATGTACATGTTTATTGATATTCATGAATGAATGACACAAAACTTACACGTTTACGTATACACATATTTATTTATAAAAAAAAAGTATCCATAGGATAAAATAAAATTAATTTTATTATGCATTTGTTTGAAAATTTACTATTTTTTCCAATGCTTATATAATATAATAAGAAATATATATAAAAGTTGTATTAATTATTCCATAGAGTCAATGTAACATTTCATTGCGAATTTGTATTATACATACGAAATATACCGATAAAAATGGGGTATATTCAAAAAACTGAATACAAAAACTCTTATATATAAAAAACATTATATAATGTATATAATAATAATAAATTAAAATTCTTGTTATTTTTCTTTATTATCGAAAAGTTAATTCAAGAGATAATTTTATTATATGGTTAATAAATAAAATGTAATTATAGATAAATTTGTGGTAAGAAAAAAAAACAAACTTTCTTACAAACATTTCTTTTTATTTATACCATTGCAAATTATACATATATTTGTACAATGAAATGAAGTTCCATCTTTTGTATATTTAAAAAAAATACCCCCGCGATAGAAGTTTCTTGATTGTCAATTATTTTTCTTACGTAAATGAAAATTATTATAAGTATGCGATCAAAGTGTAGGTCAACTTTTATATCATAAAATATAATTTATATATTTGTAGTAACACATTTTATTCATCAAAAGAAACCATACAGAAGCATTTCTTCTTCGTTAAACTCTAAAATAGTAATTCTATAATGAGTTGAATATTTTGGTGTTTGTGGTATAATGACAAATTTTTTATTTTAAAAATTATTTAATTAAAAGTATGTTGGAATTTTGTCATAGTTTAAATATCGTCTTGCTCGTAATCATTAAATATTATTTCCAAATAAGTGTTTTCAATAATTTTATATAACAGCACATTTTTTATTTAACACATAAATTATAACTTTTAAGTAATAAAAAATATTTATTAATTTGTTTGAAGAATTGACATGACATTTTAAAATTAAAGTAAATATTAGATTCTTTTAAGTTAAATAATCATTTAATTCAAATGAATTGATTACACCCTAACTAATTTGATAAACCATTAACATTCAAGAATTTATAAAAAAATTGTATCAGCAAAGAAAGTGTCTTCAGTAGAATTTTACGTATGCATAAAATGTCATATATACATAAATATATACGATATATATACACAGTCGAGATAGTATATAAATAAAACTTTTTTATTTTACTTTATTTATACATAATTAAAGTTGACGCAATATAAACTTTTGTTACATTCAACTTAAAAAAATTAAAAACAAAAAGAAATATTTATTCGGTATACCTGACTTTTAAAATGACAAAAAAATGTATATTTAAATATATACGTATAGTTAAAATGAGGTTAAAAAAATGTTGTGATTGATTTTTAATAACTTTAATTTTAAAATAAATATAAGAGAATAATGATATATAAATTATATCACAATATGTGTATAAGTTAATCACTTCATTTCTTTTGATTTTTATTATTGTTTCAACCAACAATTAATCAAAATTATCCAATTGAATATTAATAATATTATAAATTAATAATATATATAATAATATATAAGTTATATATGTTATAATATATAATTATAATATATAAGATATATAAGTTATAATAATATTATAAACTTTTCCCAAATTAGTAATTTTAAATATATACACTTTCAAATCAAAATGTACTAATTTTTTGCCAACATTTAAAATAAACTCTGGCTAAAAATATTTACAATTAATTTACTAAAGCCATAAAGCATTAAAAAAACATCATTATTGAAACTTTATATAAGTCTTTCTATTATATATAACAGTATACATATACATATAAATTGTTATAGTGGCAAAAGGCAAATACACCTTAATTTAGGACATATACATAAATAAATATGAAAACTTTAAAATGTGAATACAAAGTATAAATCTATAAATATTATTATTATATATACCATGTATATATAGAGAGATATTAAATACAATTTATAAATTTCGAATTTTACACCATACACTATATTATTATGTAATATATTTAAGATATAATGGGTTAAACCACCCCTTTTATAGTTTATAATTTATTTGTTTGTTCAACAAACCTATTTATGTATAAAGTACAGTATATATATATTATACAATGTATAAATGTATCAAATAATGGATAACGATATATAACGTTCTTTATTAATATATATATATACATATATATTAGATATATAGAAGGCATTGGTAACATTTGGTTTATTACATACTATATATGTATATAGATAACGTATAAAGATATTCCCTATATCACACATATACTGTTTGTATTGTAAATTTAATATATATATATAAATACGACGTACGATAATAAATTGATATACCTATCAATGTAATATATGCATATATAAAATATATACATACCTTTACAATATATTTTATATATTATGATGTGTATATAAAAATTCAGTGTATGAAATCAATATAAAATACAAAATTTTTTAAACACAAATAAAAAAATTTGAAGTATATGAATTGATTTGATGTGGAGTATTCACTTCTTATATACAAATAAACATATAAACAAAGTTGTATTGCTTAAAGAGGTTGTGATTGACAGCTGAAACAAAACATGAGGCTACGCGATATCTGATCTGTATATATAAGATTTCATTGGAGAAACTAATAAACTTTGACAATAATCAGTTAAATAATACGCAAAACACATTAAGTTCAAATATAGTGATTTTATAATTATTAATACGTGTTAAATATCAGTCCAATTCAGAGGGACGAATCCCGCATCATCAGTATTAGTTTACATAGAATTGTTTGTATATTTAATATTAGATATTTGTAAATTACACGAATATCCTATATAAACTATACTATCCATTTAATATATAAAGTATAAATTAGATCGACACATAATTTATTTTGACAAATGAAGGACATTCATAACATAAATGTATATATATATAGGTCTTGGATATCACTTTTTCACTTCACAGTTTTTCTTTTACAGAATTTTACATAATACTAACATTTTTTTCAAAATAAATAATAATAATCGTAATAAATTGATTTCGTTTGAATTTCACCCTCTTAGTTTTTTAATTGGTTTTTCCTTGTTAATTTATTTCATTAAACACAAAGATTTGAATAACGAAATTAATCAAAAATATAATGAAAATATCAAATATATAATTATATAAATATATAATTAGGCCTTAATTTGAATTTCTTATACATAGATTTTCAAGATATACATATCTGAATTGAATAACATATTATATTTATTGATATATATATATATAATTATAACCATAATCATATATGTTGATTGACATTTTCGTATTAAAATTAGTATATACGCTTTTTGAAATATGCAATGTTTAATAAGAGTTGGAGAATAAACACATTATTCGCATTATATAGACACCCAATCGAACATTGAATATACTAAAAAAAATTTAAATAAATTTAAAGTTCAATAACATTTTTTCCGTATAATGAAAATTCACCTGCAATTTACAAACATACAAAAATTTAATGTTTATTTGACAAAAAAAAAGGTATTGATAACTCTCGATAGAATACATTAAATGAAAAACAAAATGAAATAATATGAAAAAAGTGTATGTATATATTAAATATATACGATATATATTTGAAATGAAAAAATAAAGATGTGTCGTAATCACACCTTTTACTTTATTTTTTTTATTAGGTACAAATATTATTATACGTATACGCTTTCTACTTTAACTGTTTTGTATTTCTTTATTATACATTTATAGTTGTTTAGAAATATTTCTATAATACATTTTCTTTTATAATACATATATTTATATATATATATATATAATGAAAATTCACATATATATATATATATATGGGAAAATGTGAAAATACAATTTATTATGTTTTTTTATGTATACCAACATATGAATAAACACACAAATATTGTATATAAGTATTTTAAGCATCCGCAGGTATATATATCGTATATATTTACATATTCACAATTTGTGTCAGAATATATTATACATATAATGATATATATTTTTTTTATTTTATATACTATATGTATTTTATTATATAAACATAATACAATTCTTTATACAGATACTGCGTATATGTATATCATCATCTTATCTTAACATATATATATACTCATATATTGGCTTTTGTACCTTATTACAGATTATTTTGATTTTTTTTATTCGGTTGAGATTCCCTAATCTTTTATGTATATACCAACAAAACAAACATGCGTATATATATAATATTTATATTATACAATAAAAACAAACAATATGTGAAAAATAAAACCAATTTCAATATTTTTCTTTCGTTTATTTATATTCTGCAATGAATATTTCTGCGTATGCAAATGAGAAAAAGTACACCTTTATATTTCAAATATGGGAATACGTATATTCCAGCGGCGCCGCGTAACCAAAAATTATGGTTGTCAAAATTTTTGAAAAGAACAATAATTCGTTAAACTAAAATAATTTATGTGTTTTTAATTTTTTCAAAAAGTCAACTAAATTTCTTTTGGAATTTCAATTTAGAAATGCTCAACTGGATTCAATTCACAAATAAATTATTATTTTTAATTTGCACTAAATATCATTAAAATGCAATATGAAATCTCCAAGTTGTTCAAAAACTAAATTAGCAACATGAATAAATAAAAATAAATGCTCGTATTGTAAAAATACTTTGTTAATTTTAAATGAGATTATTATTTTATTATATATTTTCTTCTTTTACACACACTACTAATTTCTCATACTTTACCTCATTTGTTTTTGTATTGTATCTACATAATATAGACTACATCACAGCATGTGCGATATATGAAAATGTTAGTTTACCATGTGTATGGAAGGTTGCTAAAAAAAAATATTGACAACATTCTTCTAAACACACCATATAAATAAATCAAAAGCCCATATATTTTAAGCTTAACGACAATTTTATTTAGAACAAATTTAACCATTGAGTTGTTACAACAAAGCTTTCACAACTTAAATTCAAATACATATGCATATAGTTGAATTTGTATATAATAGCATAATAGGATAATAGGTAAATAAGACAATATGAATGGAATGGAAGTTGTTAGTATTTTATTGTAACAACCTGCTGATTAAGTGTGTTGGTGTTCTAAATGAAATTGTAGTTAATTTTAAAATATATGGCCTTTTTGATTTTTTATATGATGTGTTAAGAAGAATGTTGTCAACATTTATTTTTAACAAAACTATTTAAAATCAATTCTATATCGAATAGTACGTGAAGTTAAAAAAACTTTTCCCAAATTTTCAGGACGCATTTTTTTTTTAAATATTGAATTTTTATTTGATTTTTTCGCAAAAATCAAGTTGTCATTACCAGGATACGCCACTAGTATATTCACTAGGACATTACCAGGATACGCCACTAGTATATTCACATATGTATAGTAATGTTATAAAATATGTAAATGTATTCCTGTCAAATTTAAAATTAAAAACCCCAACAAATTGCGGGATATGAAATACAAATACGTGCATTCACATACGGTGTATAACTGGCAAACTTGAAGGAAAAATAAAAACATCAATTTCAAATTACACAATATGCACATATATTTTTTTTACTGGAAAAAACAAATCTTCATTATTTTTCATTATAATGTTCTTGTGTAAAAAAATTCGCATTAGGATTTTTGTTTCGAAATTTGATGCTTTATACCAGAGTTGTGGAGTCGGCCCAATTTTTGATCGACTCCGACTCCGACTCCAACCAGAACTCTTATATAGACTCCGACTCCGACTCCGACTCCGACTCCAGCTTTATAGAATTTTATAATGTTTTAAGGGAAATAAGTTATATTTAATGATTTTATATATATGAATTAACTACATTTATAATTATTATTAACTTCAGTTTAATTTTTATTTTCGGATTTCCATTTAATTTAATAATAAAAATAATAAATAATTTCATTTAAATAACGCATATTTTCTTTATTCTCCCTTAAAAAATTAGTTCTTAAAAATAAAATGGCATCAATCAAATCGGCTTTCATATTTGCTCGCAAATCTGATTTTATTATGCGTAAAGCCGAAAATAAACGCTCCACACTGACTTGGGTTGGTGGTAGTGCGGTGGCTCACAGTGCAGCATTTTGTCCAATTTCTGGATATTTGCTTATCGCACTACGCATATCTAAATTGCTGCTTCGATCGAATTTTTCCACCGTCTTTAGGCATTCATTAAATTCTAAACAGAATTTATCAGTTTCTGCCATGCCATTCTTTATAAAATACGCATATACAAATATTGTTATTGGGATTTAATATATATGCACTGCGAAGTGTTTATACGTGAATATACGATATTCTACATTTTCCATTAACAAATGCCATACCATTTTTTACTCCTATATATAAATTGGGTTTAGTATACTCAATTATTCAATATTTGTATTATAAAAGACAAAACATTCTGATGTTTACTTTAATAATTAATAATATGAGGAAATCAATGTAATTTAAAAAAAAGTGAGAAATGTAATTGAATATTAATGTGTTGGAGTCGAGGAGTCGGTCCAAATATTTCGACTCCGACTCCGACTCCACTCAAATATAACCGACTCCTCGACTCCGACTCCGACTCCGACTCCACACCCCTGC
Source organism: Dilophus febrilis (assembly GCA_958336335.1). Lineage (NCBI taxonomy): Eukaryota > Metazoa > Arthropoda > Insecta > Diptera > Bibionidae > Dilophus > Dilophus febrilis. Next base: position 51,036,344 of record OY284468.1, read on the forward strand.
TTTATACCCATACCCAGTAAATACCTCATAATTGGAGAAAATGCCAAATAATATTCCATTGTGATGAAGGTCGACGAATTTTTCAATTGTATAAGATTATAATACTATATATATCTGCCGGACTTTGTTGTCTATACCAGTGATTCTTAACCGGGGGCCGAATTAATTTTGCCGGGGGCCGCCAAATTGTGCAAAATTTCCTCAGAATATATCAAGAAGAAAATTGACGTATGGCTGAAATAAAAAAATAAATATGAATTATGCTGATATATATGGACAATGTAAAAGATATAATGTAAATAAAACGCCAAATTTAGTTTTTGAGTAAGGACCTCATTCAAAATATGCATATGCATAACAAAATCGAAGCTATAACTATACAAACATCGATGTGAAAATGAGTACTTAGCTATGTTGGGCATAAAAACTAAGAAACGAAATCGATTGCAATTAGATGCCTGCATTATTTAAGAAAGGGGCCCTAAAAAAGTATTAAATATTTGGGGGCCGCGAGTATAAAAAGGTTAAGAACCACTGGTCTATACTATATATTGTATTTATAGAAACAACATTGTCCGAAAACATTAATCGTTCTAACAATTTATGTTACAAAAATATTATCGTATTTTATTACATTTAAAATTATTAAAACCAAATTTCACCTTACAAATTCATTGATTTTTATTGGTATTGTATATATTATTATTACGGTATAAAATAAACCAAATGAAAATATAAATTTTCATTTTTTTTTAAATCTAATTCATTTATTTCTTCTTTTTTTTCCTATTTTTTACATTTTATTTTTATAATTTTCATTTATATAAACTGATATATGTAATTTTTTTTGGTTATATTAAAAGTTTATTCATTTTGATAATGTTTAAAATGCATAAATATAAAAAAATTATATGTATATAGTTTAGTTACATTTCCATTTGTATATATATAAAGTCTCCAAATTATAACATTTATTTAGTTATTATTATATACATTATCTGTGTTTTTTTTGTTGAAATTGCTTACTCTTATTAAATGTTATATAATATTTTGCTGTATAAAATCATGATGTTCATAAAAGTATATGCATGATTTAAAGACTAAAGTACATGTACATGATAATGCATATATATTTATTTATTTGTATATATGTACATTGTACAATAAAAATAAAATAAAAAATGATCTACATATTCATATTACTGGTAAATATGGTTTTTTATATTAAGATAGACGCATGAGTTTTTTTTTGGTGTGTGTGTATGTCTATAGATTAAGTAAATGAAACCTCCGTATATGGATGTAATATGTATATAATATTATTATATGTAAAGTTTTGTTTCGCATAATAATAACACATTGTATAATATTAATCTTGATAAACGCATACCATGCGTTATATTAGAATGTTTTGTAACCATTTCATATACGAATATGTATTGTATATATATATGTATATAGGGCTGTGTTTGTTGTATATATAGTTATATAGCTGAAATATAAAATAATGCTCACTCATTTTATGATAAATTTTGTACTTGTTTTTTCGGCTTTATAATTTATTAACTTGAAAGTTATATTCCTTGTACACATATTTTTCATAAATTAGTTTTTTTTGTTTATTATTCGTAATACATATATGTATGCGTTAGGGTAAGCGAAAATATTATATTTTATTTTCATTTTTGTCGCATGTCATAATATGATAATGTTTTGTATATATTTTATATAAAGTATTGTGTAAAAAATTTAATTTTAGGAGTGGTAGCACAATGATTAGTCGCTGAAAAATGTAAGTACGTTCATAATTGAATAATAAAACACAAAAATATATTTGATGTATTCTATGGACACATTTTTTTTTTGTAATTTTTTTTATTCCGAGATAATTCGGGGTGCGGAATATAATATCATTTAATAACATATACCTTCATGAATCTTTTCAAACATATACATATGTATGCTATATGCAATTATTTGAAATGAAATGTGGTTAAATTTAATATTATGACCATATTATGGCTTTAGAACTAAAAAGTAATTTATATATTTATATAAAAAAAAATTTTTAAGCAATAAGAAAAAATAGAATATAAGAAATTTAACAAATGTTTCTGCCCCTGACAATAAGAGAACTATATGTATACATTGTCATGGACATATACTTGAAGACATGTTATATATACACAATTTATTCTTATGATAAACTTTCATTTGATATTATTTATACTTTTTCGTATAATAAAATATATTAAAAATATATTTGTTCGATATATTACATTTTAGATATGTTCATATACAATACAGATATAAATATACATGCGATGGTACATAAGATGTATGTACCATTTTCATGAAAAAAAGTTATATTATTAAAGTTAATGAACAATATATTTTATTTAACTTTAACTTTTTGTTGAACTTCAATGTGATTTATATCATGTATATCGTATATATGATGTATATATATTAAGAATATATGTAAATAAAGAAACACTATATATAAAATTCACGCACAACATACAAACAAACATATATATATAAGAATAAAAGACAAACTTTTTAACGTACTTATACCCAAATCAATTCATGTAAAATATGTAAATTTTATGTATATGCATGAATAAAGAAATTGAAATTAAAAAATGAGTATAAATTAAATTTTTGTTGTTAACCTCAAGCACAGAACACACATTCAAAAAGATTTAAAATATATAGAAACATAAAGAAAATTCAATAAATCGCTTTATTTTGACACAGTTTTACCATCGACGAATATAAAATCTGAAGAGCTGGGCAAAATTTTTAATATGGATTTTGTAGTGTATATGTGAAAACATTTACTATTATAAATTGTATATTATTACCAAAATGGTAAAATGTTTCTTTTTAATACAATTTATGATTTTCCTCAATATGAAAAGTAAAAAAATCGATGTATATAATAAAATTTCGTAACGAAAGATGTTAATAGATATATCCCATATATTACTTCAGTTATCATTCGGAATGATAACTAAAATAACACATTTCTTGTTATCTGCATAGACAAACCAATAAGAGGTTTAATTCAAAAATAAAAAAAAAAGCCTCAACCCACAAATAGAACACGCAATAAATTTTGTTTTACAAAATTTTATTCTAACCTTTTTTTTCTTTTTTTTGGTGTTTTAATGAATGATATTATTTGTTATACATCATTTCAATATATAAAAACAGAAAACAAAAGCATTAATTAATTTTTTTTTGTTTTGAAAAAAAAATCGTTCTCGAATAAATAGCGATTTCTTTTCTTTTAGATACCACTTATTTGTCTCTTAAAATTATTTGTACATATTAATTGTAAATTTGCATTTAGATATTTAGATATACATATATATATAAATATATAGTATATGTAGTATATATTTAATAGTACAATTCCTTTGAATTTCTTTTTTAGTTGTTTTATCACAAAAATATTTCTAAATTTAATATTAATATATGTATTTACTTACATCAATGCAATAAAAACATATTTATTTTTAACAGATTAATTTTAAATATGTTGTATTTTCTTAATTTCAATAGTTTTCTTAGATACCGCATTTAAAAATAATAGCGCGATATAAAACATAAGAAAAGAAACACATGAAGTGATTATATAAAAAAAAGTGTATTATATAAAAATAAATATATTTGCATTAGAAAGTATTACCATTATACAAGACCTATGATATATATATATATAATTATATATATACTGTATAAATAAACAAATAGCAAAAAAAAAAAAGAACAAATAAAATTAGATCACCCTCTTCACTTTTTTTTGACAATCGTTCTAACTATACAAATAGATTTTTTCTTCTTCTACTTCGTATTCCTATACAGATCAATGTTTATATCCTTCCCTTTTTGTAAATGACGATTTATTATTAACGTTGAAGTTGCTACTATAATAAAATACAAAAAATACGAAAAAAATATTATGAAATTTCATATTTGTTTTCAGGTTTCTACATATATAGATTTAGAGCAAATATAACCCTAAACATCAATATATACATATATGGAATATATTGAAATGTTCAAAGTATATATATATATATTCAAAATGCAATTGCGTAGGCGATACAGATATTATTTCGATATATTTATTTGTATGATACATATACATATATATATATTTATATTTATGTGAAAATTATACCAAACGAAAAACAGATATAAAAATTCTTTGTAATTTTGATAAAATAAAATGCAATTCATTTTTTGGCTTTAACCAGATTATATACGTATATAATCGTACAGTTATAAATACTCGTAAATTTTCATCATTTTGTATTTTATTTTGTTTTTGTGACTCCCTGAAATGTATTATGAATATGAAGAAAGAGTTCACGAAAATAAAACAAAAAAACATAAACTATATACTAATATACAAAAAAAAATTATTGATATAAGATCGATTTTGTTATATGTACAAGATGTAAATTGTAATGTATATATACATAACCATATACACTTATACCCACAAATATATATAAATAAGTTGTATAATAAATCAAAGTTGATAAAGTTAGAATAGATTTATCGATTGAATTTTATTTTAACCTTAAATTGCTTATTATATATACGCAATATTTTTAAGACGTATAATAATGACCTTTTAAATATCAAATAATGTATCTATTTATAAATCTTTTAAATTAAAATGGGAAAAATATATAGAGAACATTTTTAAAATTAAATTCAAACAAATATTTATATAAAAATTATTTATTTTTGTTATTTATTTATATAATTTGAATTTAGGTATCTATATTATATATAGGATAATAAAATGACAAGATTTATTATGAACTTATAAATGTATTTGTTTTTTTTTGTCATATTATATTGATATAACAAAATTGAATATCGAATATTTATTCAGATATTGTAATGAAATCGTATTAATAGGTAATATTCAGAATGTACACGATTTTAATTTTCCTTTTGCATACTTATAGTATCTTAAGTTACAATTTTAAGAGATGAACAACATGGATAGTATAGTATCAGAAAAAATTTCATCAGAAATATTGAATTTATAGTTTAATCATTCATTTTTTATCATTCATTCGGATCTCTTTGAAGTTCATGTGCACAATATAGAGTATAGTAAATAAAAATATCCCTAAAATGTAGACCATTTAAAATGATTAAAATCGAAGTTATTTTAATAACTTCAATTAAAGACTGGTTTAATTCAGATACGTTTGTATCAAAAAAAATGTTATAAGAATATCGTGTGATGTAATTTTAAAATATAGCAATTAATTTTTTTTCTTAATCTTAATCATATATTTTTAGATCACATTAAACATACATATATAAAAAGCAATAATTGAAACTATTCAATTATAGCCATGTATCAATAAATGTAATAATATGTTTTAATAAATTTTATGGTTATATATAAATTCAATATATACAATAATCTATAGAAGTAAACAGAATATAAAATTCAGAATTAAATTAAGTGAGAAAATCGTTTTATGATGAAAATTGTGTTGATAAATCAAATTGAACAATATATTATTTATACATCTATAGCATACAGTATACATAGAATATATTTTTATGTGATACAATGTGCTTTAAAAGATATCAGTCAGAGTGAGTATAGTGTTACGATGATTAACGTAACACTTTCGGATCTTAATAATATTTGTCTATGATAGTTTCTTTTAAGTACTTGAAAATATTGTAGAGGATTCAATTAATTAATAAATTATCATTCATATAAACAGAAATATTTTATTCATTTTTGAATAGTGAATTGGGCAATATATTATAGACATATGGAGAGTATATAGTTACAGTTATCCACCACATATTCTATTTTATAAATACTTTTATTTGCCTGTTTTTTTTATTATTTTATTTTGAAATATTACATAACAAGAATTTTTATAAAATGATACAGCTGTTTTTTATTATACATATAATAATGTAATTTATAAGAAAATGGTGAAAATGGTTATTGTTGTTGTTGTGTGGTTATTCTTGCATTTATTTTTGTTTTGTATTTATACTTTGGTAATACTATTATTAAATTTTATTGTGTTTTATTTTTTATTATTTTATTTATATTTGTTAGTTATTCAATAAAATTGAATTGTGTTATATTGTTGCATGTATATATTTTAAAGTATATAAAAGTAAATAAGAAAAAATTGCAAGAGAAAAAAAAATAATAATAAAGAAAATCCAAATGTAACAATGTAACTAAATAATTGAATAAAAATTTCACACATACAAAACTATATAATGAATATAAAGATAATTATTCATAAATATTTATTGGAACGCCCAATTAAAAGAATATATTAGTTGATAGTGTATTGGAGGACTATTGAGAATATTACAAATAATTTTTGGAAAATGTCTATGCACTAATTTTAAGTCAGATTTATCATAAACTCTATGATTAATCAATGATGCATCCATGACATTTGTATTGTTAATTAAAAAACAACCTATATTCGTTTTCTAAATACCATGAAAATATAATCCGGTTTTCACAAAAATTTGATGACGGATAGTATCCGTCTTTTAGTCAAACTTTTAGTGGACAGTTTTTTTCTCATAATATATATATATAATATAGGTATTTCATATTTCCTTATAGGAAATAAACTCCTATAAAAGTTGTATAATATCATTATACGAACAGTATATAAAGAAAAAGCTTTGTGTTAATAGTATCAAGAAATATATATTCCTATTCTCATATACATATATATATTTTATAGTATGAAAAGTATCTAAAAGGAAAAAGAATGTGTTTTCATTATACAAAGGTAACAATTTTATATAATATATATATATTTTTCCAAATATCTATAAAATAAATACAGAAAAGAAAATAATGTTTTTTTGTCGAACTGAATAATAGAGAATCAATTTGAACAGGAATATAGAGGGATTTAGTTTAAAACCCACTTAGGCCCTTTTATTCTATTTAAAGCCAATATTTTCATTCGCAATGAATAATAATAAGTGGTATACATATTGAATAGTATAAATACCATACTTCATCAATTCGCATATATAAGAGAAAATTTACAATATTCACATTTTTTTAGTGAATTATATTTTGTTAACATTATATGTTCTTGAATGATTTTTTAAATAACTATACTTATTTATATATGCGCATATAACTCTATTTCTTTTATTTGAATAATATTTAGATAAATATTTATAACATAAAGTAAATATATATTTTTGAATATACAAAGGAATATTTTCTGTAAAGCATTCAAAATTTATTTGAATAAATGTCAAATTTACTTTTCTTATATAAATAGTTTTGAATATTTTAATAGATGGAATATAAAATTGTATAAATATACTATATAGTTTATATATAGATTTTAAATACAAAACAATGGTGATAGTTAATTATTCGGTATACATTGAACCAAAATCACATTTCCCAAAATAAACAACCAGATTTTATTATATTTCAATGTATGGTATATTTTTGAAAAAACGATATACGTTTTATTCAAAATGTATTAAATAGATATAAAGTTATTGAAAACGAGTTTTCAAATTGAATGCTATTATTTGAATATATGTATAATGAATAATGTATATATATATATAAATAACATCTGCTTCCCTAAATTATATATAATATATAAATGCGATTTTATGTACTTAGATAACATCCACATTTAAAATAATAATTTGCATTAAATTATTCATTTTAAACAAAAAAATAAATATATATAATAAAACGTTATTATTATAATATATAATTTAAATTACTAAATAAAAATACGTTAAAAATAATCACATCGATATATATAAATATATCATAAAAATTTGTGTCTTAATAATGGTTTTATAAGTGAAAACCCATAATGTATATATTGCATTATATATATATAAACATTCAATTTTTCATTTCCTTTTTAAATGGTATAATATTTTCCTTATTCACACAAATATATAACATTATCATATATATGCATATCAAAATGTGTATTGTAACCATATAATGGTATATACATATATTTAGAAAACACAGTAAAATCGTTATATATATATATATATGTTTTGTATGCCTATATAATATTAAATAGACTCCCTTAAGTAAAAGAGAAAATTATATAAGGAATGCGATATGCTTCCTCATATAGATTGTGAAATTTATACACAGACATATAATAACAAAAAGCACCTTATAGTTATATATATATATGGTATATTCGTAATTGTTGAAAAATCAATTTTTATATCATAAATTTACAATGGATAAAAAAAAGTATACACAATATATCTATATATCAATATATACAAAAAAAAATATTAACGGAAGGGACCAGGAATTTTTCATTAGAATATATATATTTAAAAAAAACTATATGTATATAACGGATCTAACCAACAAAGTCTGACGCAGTATTGAAAATAAATAAATAGTTAGTATATCAATCAATTTATTGTTATTGAATAGTTCGTCCTAAAAAGAAATATAATTTCATTGCAAGAGAAACTATATCTATATAATTTATATGATCCTATATTCTTCCATATAATTTAAATGTAAGTGAGTTGACAATTCACTTTCACATATCATTTATACTTTAAATCCTTTTTCGGATTACATAAGCAACTTCGGCTTTTCTTCTGTGATATATAGATAGAATGAATAATTTGATTTTCGGTAATCAACAATTCGTATTTTTTTCCTCTTGTACTGCAATCGAAATGAAGTGTTAAAAACTTTCTATATATATTTGGCAAATAAATTACAACAATCCCTATTCCATAAGTTCTATACGACATCAATTCAATAAACCTTAATTACAGTATATAGAAAGATATGTATACTCTACATCAATATATTTTATGATTTTATACAGCATGAGGATATATATCATATATCGTCTTATCGTCTTGATATATGAATAATATACTTTTATATATATGCACCTATATAAATATATGTATAATAAATAGAGATAGGATATTGCCATATATTAAAACGAAAATAAATAAATATACAAACATATAACATATAGAAATAAATATTTTGTGATTGCATTATCAAGATGAAAATCTAAAGGGATGGTGTCCGTAAAGTTATTTATATAACATCAAATTGAACCAAAATTATATCACCGTAAAATTAACTTTGCACACAAACTTTTATATATCGAATATATCATACATATATATAGATGTTTTTCTGTGGTGCTATATAGTGAACATTATAAAAATTTTGTTTTTATATGTACGTATGTATATATTTTTGAAATAAAAAAAAATTCTAAGGACATCGTTCTCGATTATACGAAATGTTATGTATTTTTTTATTTTTTTTATATATTTATATTAAAAAACACACTCAATTATGTGAAATTCGATAGGTCAACAGCATTAAAACTCAAGTTATTCTCTATTTAATGTATTGAAAATTTATAAATAAAGAAAATTTAAATTTAAAATATTTTACGGTTTTATTTTGCATAATGTGACAAATATAGATTTAAGTTATTTAAAATACTCTATATCGTTTTATATGTATTTGCATTCATTCCAATTCACCTGGCTACACTTTATAAACATGCATTCACCTTATTTACACGTAAAATATAAGTAAACAGTTTATTGTAATAAAATTGATAACAATTCGATTTGAAAAAAAAATGGAAAAAAGATGATAGACGCAGTATCGAAAATTGTATAAAAGTTAGTATTCATAATTCATATAGTAACATTCGGTAACATGGTAATAGAAAAAATCGCAATATATATATACATAAATAAACTTTTAAAAAATTCTTAAATCAAACCGAAACAAAAGTTCGTATATAAAATACGTTGCGGTATGCAAATAAAATTATAATAATAATTTACGTGTAACAAAAAATTTAATTTGTATTCTATCATTCTATCTATATAACAATAAGGAAGAGGAACTAACTGTTTATAAAGTCTATAACGATGTTACAAAAAAAACATTAAAAAAAATAAATATTTTTTATCTTATATAAATTTGTCTTTTTTATTCTTTCCTGGAAAAAAAACTTTATCAAAATCCTCTTTTATATATTGCGCTAATATGTATATAAATATACATACGTTTAATATATACAATAGATTACAAAGTATAAACTCTTATATGACATATAATTAAATTAAATATCCTTTTTTCTTGCACATTGAATTTTAACGAAGAACGATGATGAAAATTTTAAAACGTTTTTGACATTAATTTAGGCAGACAAAATGTCAATCTTAAAACAATTCATTGATAAAAGAAGAATAAAATAAGAAATTAAATTTTCATAAATCATTACATATAACCAAGTTTATACAATTTTTGTTGATAATTTCTTTTTCTTTTTCTTAAATTGTTTATTTTATAACGACGATAAATATTATCGATGTATATTTTGCAGTGATGGAAAAAGTTATGGTATTTAAAAAATTCAAAAGATATAAAAACCAAATAAATATATCCATGCATATATATAAAGATAAAGAATTATACCAAGAGTATACCATCCCTGGTGTATTTATTATTTGTATATGCCAAAGAATTCGTTATATATGTTTAACATTTTATAATAAAATTAATTTAAGTAAAAAGTTTATAGGTAATAATTTTTATTTTATAAGCTTATTTGGTGTGTATTATTTTTATGTTATAAAAATAATTTTCTCTTTTTTGTTTGGTTGTCAAATTTCCCAATAGATATACTTTTGTGTTTATCATAAGAAAACAAAAATCGACATGATAAAAATGTATATGTACTATACAAATATCAAATATCAATATTTAATATAAGAATATATCTATATAATATAATATTGAACTGAATTTGTATAATAATTTTAATAAAATAACAACATAGAGATTATTATGGTAAATCTCACGTTTACAGATAATATTTTATAACTTTAACATTTTTCTTAATTTTTCCGTATTGTTAGTTTGGGAAAAATGAAAATACATGATGTTAATATAACATATTCATATAACATGATTCGTATATATAGAATTATTGAATGATATTCGATGAATGTGTACAAAATGGTTCATATATGATATGAATTTATATAAAATACCATTGCAAAAAAGTAATGACGTGTAATTTCATATATATTTTCTTAGGTTAACTATATATAAAATGTATATGAATTCAAAGCAAGGTGCATAAAATGAAGAATACCATTTATTTTATGATCTTATTATATATATTAGGTTGTCGAAAAAGTATTGATAATTTTAATAAATAGATGTCATTATAATTGAATATTTCAAGTAGTACTAATCTGATCAGGTAACACTAACATATGTTCGAAAGATGACATTTCGTAGATAAAAAAAAATAAAAAAATAAAATTTGTTTAGTCATTTAAAAGTTGTAGTGCATTAAAGATGAGCGAAATTAGTGAAAAAATTCGATACATTTTACAATTTTATTATGAAAAAGGTGAAAATGCAACGCAGGCACATGAACAAATTTGTGCAGTTTACGGTGAAGGAACTTTATCAAAATTAACAGCCTATAGATGGTTTGCTCGATTTCGTTCCGGTAATTTTGATGCCAAAGATGCACCTCGTTCTGGTCGACCAATCACTGAAAAAGTCGATGAAATCATATCAAAAATTGAAGAAAATCGACATGTAAGCAGTCATGATATCGCTAAAGAACTAAACATCCATCACCAAACAGGTTTAAACCATTTGACAAAGGCTGGATAAAAGGAAAAGCTCGATGTTTGGGTACCACATGAATTAACACAAAACAATTTAATGAACCGAATTTCCATTTGCGAAACGCTGTTTAAAAGGAACGAAATCGAGTCATTTTTAAAGCGAATGATTACAGGTGATGAAAAATGGATCACATACGATAATAATGTACGAAAACAGATCGTGGTCCAAGAAGGGTGAAGCTCCTAAAACAGTAGCAAAACCTGGATTAACACCAAGAAAGGTAATGCTGTCTGTTTGGTGGGATTGGAAAGGAATCGTTCATTATGAATTACTAGCACCCGGTCAAACCATTGATTCCGATCTCTATTGTCAACAATTAACAAAATTGAAGCACGAGATTAAAAGAAAACTTCCAGAATTAATCAATCGAAAGGGTGTTGTGTTCCATCATGACAACGCCAGACCACACACATTTTTGATGACTCGGCAGAAACTGAGAGAGTTTGGCTGGGAAGTTTTAATGCATCCACCATATAGCCCGGACCTTGCACCTTCAGATTATCATTTGTTCCGATCTCTGCAGAACTCCCTTAATGGTTTAAAATTAAATTCCGCAGAAGACTGCAAAATGCACTTGGATCAGTTTTTTGCCCAGAAAACACAGAAGTTCTACAGTGATGGGATAATGTCTTTACCAGAAAAATGGCAAAGGGTCATCGATCAAAACGGCGCATATTTGGTTTAATAAAGTTCATTTGAAATATATAAAAAAATCATTTGAATTTTGTAAAAAAAATTATCAATACTTTTTAGACAACCTAATATATATATATATATATATCTGTATATGTACATACCTGTGTTATATATCCTATAATGTTAACCCTCTTCCAATGATTACAAATTTTTTTATTCTTTACATTAGTATACATGTATAAAATATTATTATATAAACGTATTGGCATAATAACATTCAAGACATTTCACATCTGATCTTTTCTTTTTATTTTTTTTCTTATGTATTAAATATTAAATTTTATTTTCATTTGTAAAAATGACACGTTTGATTTTCGGTATATTATATACATATATATTGCACAAAATCCATGTGTGAGATTCATATCTACATAAACATAGTTGATAAAGAAAAAAGTTAATTTGATAATCACACACTGTACTTCAGGAACGAATACAGAGTGTAAGCCACAACTTCATTTTACTAATAAATTTTATAAAAACTACGTTAAAATATGGTTTCCATATTGAATCTGCTTAAAAATGAATGGGAAAAATTGATAAATAAAATCGGTGGTACCTTTTATATATACAGAATTACAGACAATATATAAACTGATAATTTTCGTATGTGCATATATCATTTGAGATTTGATATTGAATATGTTATTGAGAAAAGCACTTTGAGAAATTTTCTTCGAGAAATAAATATTCTATATATAAAAATATATGTAACTCCTTCAATGTTTTAATTAACATTTTTCTTAACATCTTCATCTTCAATTAAGTGGAATATACCAACTTATGTTTATGTTTATACATACTGTTTTGTATCGTGAATTAATATAAATATGAACTATATATGGGCATGGAGGTATATATATTAACCAATTGATAACATATAAATGTATATATGAATATGATGAAATGTAAAGACATTAAGTAGGTATTTTATCGAGTACGTTTTCAGATGAATTTATTTTTTATTATTACTAAAAAGCACAATAATATAGTCGAAAAATACACTTTTATTAATGTCAGTAAATGCTTGTGTTTTTAACACATAAATTGTTTTCATGATTATTCTCGCAGTTGATTTTTTTTTTACATATTCAGAAACAAATATTATTATTACCAAATCAATGTCCTAAATATATTGTTTTAATATTACCTACGTAAGAATCGATAGTATGAATATATAATATTCGGTGATTTATTTTGCTTATTGACATATATCTTATCGATCACATAAAGTTGAATGGGTGTAACATGTATATAATAAACCATGTAACATGTTTAAAAATATGTAAAATTCATTTCCTTTTTTTTGTCTCTTAAGTAATTTTTAGTTTTAAATTATTAATTTCAGATTTTTACATATAACATATTATATAAATATTATATTTGCAAGTTTATATTCATAATTATGATGTATTTTTCTGTCTCTTCTTTTATACATAATAATAAATATGAAATATTAATGGATAAATGAACAATTTCTTTAAGCAAAAAAAACCTTAATTGTATAACATTTACATTGAAAATGTAATTGTTAATCATATATCTATATATATCTATATATATAGTTAAGCGCAGCTTAAAAAATAAGAAATACTCAAAAAGAATTTCATAAAATGTAACTTACATTATTATAATAAGAAATAATGTATTGCAGGAAATATATTCATTTTTATGTATTCAAATAGAAATAATTAATATGGTATGTACATCGTATCTATATAGGTAATGCATACTCTTAAAATTAAACATCAAGTAAGATTGATGTAGGAAAAAAAATTCATAAAAGTACATTTTATGTTATATAGCCTTCAGGTTTATATGTTATATATTATATACCGTACAATTGGATAGTGTGGTTTTGTGAGATTTTTTTTATGTATTCATTTTTACTATTTTAGTATTTTTTTTTAATATACATTGCTCTAGAACATAATAAAATATTTTCATGATATGTATAGTTAGCGCAAGGAATGTAAATGCCTACCTACATATTGTATATTCAACAAAATTTTACATTTTTTCAGTACATATACAATATACATACATATTCTCTTATTTCAAAATGCAAATACAAACAAAAAAGAAAATTATATGGAAATAGGAAGGGGAAAATATATGGAATATTAAAATATTACAGTCTTTCATTTTAAAAGGCTTATTTTAGATTATGAGATGGTATATATAAACCATTGTGTAGAAATTTTATAAATATGTACCCTATAAACAAATAGGAAATATTATAAAAATAGAATTTAGCGATATTTAAACTTGAAAATTCTAAACAAAAAGCAGTCCTTTCTTAAACTTTGATCATTGACATATTGAAATATAAATTCCATTATTTTAAATAATATAACCGATAACTTTATCAATATACAAAATTAAAATTTTCCTGGCCAAATGGAGCGATTAGTAGTTTTATTTGTATTCAGTTACATAATTATATATATATATATATATATAGATAGATACATAAACCTATTGGACAAATGGGTATGAAAATGTATTCTCTAGTGTTCATATGTATTTATTCACCTTTTCATATTTTATGAAATATTTTTGAATGAAATTAAATCTATTCACTATATATCATATATACATAGGTTATTTATATAAAGTTCTATATGCAAGACGTATTATTATACCTATATAGGTATTTTATATAGTTATGAATTCTATTAATGCTATTCATACATAAAATATACAATATATACTCGCAGATACAAACAGATTCACAATTACTTATATGTATATTAATTTAATTTATATATAATATACATATATATGAATTGCATTTAAATTTATATTTATCCTTATATTATAAAGGTTTAGAATTAAAATACAATATAAAATATATTTATATACCCCACATATACGGATATATATGTTTATATACATTCAAGTTAAACATATATTCAAAAACAGTAAAGTGTATAGTAATCCTTCAATGCATGCATATGTAAAAATATTTAAAATATTAACTCACTATTAAGTATAAAAGCTAACACAAAATAAGTAATATATGTGTATATGTTGAGTATAGGACCCATACAGATTTATAGACTTTAAATCGGTTGATATACGTACCTAAATCTATAAATATATACTAAATAACATTCGAATATACAGTAAAGAAAACATTTACTCTCTAAAACAGTATATAGCTAAATACAATGTAATATGTAATACATATATTTAGATATAATATTTATGTAATAAAAAAAAGTCTGTGGACGCAAATTATTTGTTTTAAATTTACGCAACCATAAAATAAAATATAGATTAGTCAACTTGAAAATTAAAAGAATATATAAATTATAACATAATTATAAACAATTAGATTCTAAAAGCAAATTTATATTTATTATTATTTCAGAAACGTAAACCGTAGTAGTAGTAGTCCGGTTCATTTTTCCTTTAGAAACAAAATTAAGAGAATGCACAATAGTTGTTCGACTTCGGAGTGATTATGATTCGGTTTGTTAATCATTGAAATAAGAATATCGAAAGTATAAATTACTTTCCTTTATTTAATTTATAAGCAATTTCACCCCAGGATATTTTAACACCAAATTTAATTGGAATCAAATACTATTTGATGCCGAACTTTAAACTGAATTATTGATTTTATAAAAATTTTACATATTATATTTAATTCATTCAATTAACCCAATAATAAATAGTAGACCAATGCGTTTTTGAATTTATTTTTTACCCATATGAGAGTTTACGATAAATGCTATACTTATTTTAAATGTAAATTTAACTATCGCGGTGTAATAAAACGATTCTTTACGAATGCACAATAAGTTATAGAAACATTTTTCAATTTGGTTAAATTTATGGATAGTATATATTGTTGTTTTATATTATATTTTTTGATCAAAATGGCATAACTTTCCTTTCATTTTAAAATAAATGTAAAATTGTTTTATATATTATATATATATATATGTATATATATGTAATAATTGTAATATTTGATAGAAAATAATGTATTCAAAAATAAATATATATACAATCTGACGAATAATATTTTATTATAATTTCTTCTTTTGACAGTTTGTAAATAAATAGCAAAAAAAAAGAAAACAGAAAATAAAATAGCATAGCATAACGAAAAATTGTTTTACGTCATGTCGAATATTCATATTTTTATAGAAAAGTTTTATGAATGAAAGAAAATTTTCTTATGTTCTTACGTTTATATATGCAAAAGTATATATATATATTGTATATACAACAGAATAGATTTATAAGAATATTTTGAATATAGCTGTACTTATATGTTGGTTTTTTAAATATTTTTTGTTGATATATTCGAGACATATTTTGTTATAAAAATATATAAACGTATATGAATGGATACATATGTGTTTATTTCACTTCTTAAAGTTAGAAATTTAAGTTTACATATATCATCTGAATATATATAAATTTTCGCAGAACATACTCTTATATATGTTTGTTGAAGTGGTAGAAATATATTTTTGTTTATTCTTAAATATACTATATATACATCATATACATATATTCTATTGCATCTATTCAGAAAAATAAATAACTTTTTACTTTTGTAAGTGAATATACGTATGTATATATATTGTGGTTATATGTCGTTACTTTACTTTACACATGATAGATTTTAGATATACATATACTACATATGTGTATATATTTATATTTATTACATTATATGATTATATACATAAAAATATTTATATATATATAAATATGGAAAATATCTTATATCTATAAATCTCTGATAAACATTATACAAAAGTGTCGCATTCCATTTAAAGAAATAAAATATTCGTATACATATTTGATATATTTTTCTTATATATATATATATTGTACATAAAAGATAATAAAATTTAGTATAAGAAGGGTGAAGAGTATCATTTCGCAGATTGTACATTGTATCATATTATATTATATAATATATAAAAGATACAAATAAAGTGATAACAATTTGTTGTTTTTGAAAATTGTCATATATGTATTTTAGTATTTGCACAATAAGTATATTTACATCATATATTGATCGTGTATATTGTTATTTATTGAAAGTATAAAATTACCTAATATAATGTACATACGTTTTTAAGATAAATTAAGTGATGATTCGTAAAAGAAAACATATACAATATATATAACATGCAGTAACCATCTGTTAATTATTAATTAAATATAATAAGACATATGTATAAAATATATAATTAAATAGAGCAATATATATATATAGTCAATACACAAAACATATATATAACCACACATACATACGGTTTAATGTAATTTCATTTTAGTATAAGTTATTAGCAATATAAGGCATCTTAAAATTTTTGTATTGTATATAATATTATACATATACGTTTAATATAATAAAATAATAATTAATTGTAACAAAAGATGTTGATACGATGTGATGGGATGTCGTTGCTATTATGGTTCGTTTTTTTTATATATACACAATTATAGTACACATAATACACACATAACTTTATTATCCTGTTAACATTCAAAAAAGAAATATACGAAATAAATATATATTGTATTGTATATATAAAATACATACATAATAATGAAGAAATCCATATGTAAGTGGAATGAAAACTTTTACTATAATCTACTTTGTGGTTATATTATCATTCATATATATTCATGCGAACATATATCCCATATAACACGCAAAAAAACTTGTATCGTTTAAAAATTTATTGAAATCATCGTTTACCATCTAATGTTTTTGAAGGATATTTATTTTCTGATAGTATATTCATAATGCTGACAATATTTCATTTATTTAATTTATCTCAAGTTGTTTGAAAAATATGTATAGTATAGATATAAATTTAAAGTAATTCGTTTGAACCTTCGAAAGGGTCAGTTGTACGCGGTTAGTGCCCAATGTCAGTTGTACGCGGTTAGTATTAACAACCTTCGAAAACTTGCAACAATATTTTTGAAAATACCGTTTTATGAAATAAATTGTTAAAGCGGCTATGAAAATCGTAAAAATGATGCTTAAACTGTTGCAATAAATAATTAATAATAACAATGTATTCATATATATGGATGTATATGTTTTTTGGGTATCACAAAAATAATGTTATCGAATTGAATATGACGCTATATAAATAAATATATTAATAAAAAGTGAAGTAATAAAGTAGAACATTACAGCATTATATATATTTGAAACACCATAACTATAAATATCTAATCTATATATACCTGTATGCTGTATCAAGTAAATATATAAAGTAAGATTGCAAACACGTACTGAAGTACGTACCCATAAAATATAAAATAAATACAATATTAACTTTGTTCGAATACAAAGTAAAAAGTAATATGTTTCATGACGAAAGTATATATATACGGTATAAAAATATCGATGATATATTGGATTATTTATATATTCCGGTCATAAAATATTGATGCAAGAAATTGTATAGTTAAAATTATAATTTATACCTCTGAGTTAAATGCCCTTTTACAACACTTTTATATATATTTTTAATACATGTGAATTTTCCGAGAAAATTCCATTTTAACCAAATCTAAAATCAAACCTATAAACAAAAATCTTATTACTAAAATCGCTCTATATATATATATACAGAATTTCAATAATATATTTATTAATTATAAATAACTTGAAAATTATAAATAATTTTATTTATTGTAATCGATGAACTATACTCATTAAGAAATTGACATAAATTATTTATGAAAATTCTTAACAATTTCATCGCATATATATATTTATATAGGTATAAAAATTTATTTGATAGTATAATATATGAAAGTCGCGCAATGGGAACTCTTAAAGTATAAAACTTTAATGGTGCGGTTTGGTTGTTGTTGAAGGAATATATATATGTAAAATATTATATAAAATAATTCTTTTAAATGAAATAATTTTAAAAATAAATTACTCTTTATCGGTATATTTCTATAATCATTTCATATAAAAGAATGTATATGTTTCAAATTATATTTAAAACATATTAAGAGTTTTTCAATGTACATAAAATATGTACATTTATGTAACTTATTCTTATAATCTTATATATATATATATATATATATATATATTCTTTTGCATTTAAATATGTAAAATCTATATATGTATAATATAAAATATATTGTTTTGAAGATATAATATGTAAATACATAGGAATAAGTGATTTATTTATTAATATGATTAATATTATTTTGTAAACATATATCGTACGTATATTTATATTTATATTTTAAAACATTACATCTAAATTATATATAAACATATTTAGTATTAGAAATGTACAAAAAGGCATATAAAAAAGTTTTCTAAAATAGGATTAAATATCTTAATACATATAAGTTCTCTATAATGTTTGCAATTTTTGGAAATTTAAAGTTTGTTATACATATATACATAGTTAATTGAGTATACATACATAATTACTTAAATATATACGTTGAAACATATACACCTCCTCTATTATATATATATTAAACATAAGAATATATGCATATATAAATATATATTTATGTATATCATTAATTTATAACTGAATAGCATATAAAATATATATCTTTAGCTAAATATTATAACATTTATATCTTTTATATCGTAATAAAATATACGGTTTGTTAAGCCCATTAATATATATACAGGGTGAGTTTTTTAACGTGAGACAATGGAATATCTCGGAAACTACGCGTTTTTAAGAAAAATGTTTCAGATAAAAGTTGTTCAGTAGCTAGGGGGACATAAGATGGTTGTGTGTTTTGACCTTGAGTCAAGGTCACATAAGAGATATGACGTAAAACATACTTTTTTTAAATGGAAACCCCTATTTATCGATACAGATTCTTATTCTACATCAAAAAATAAGACCATTTTGTATCCGAACATTTTTTGATTAAACCCCAAATTTGGTCGTAAACTTGATTTGAACTTATGTGGTTTTCGTTTGACTTTTATTAAATCTGATCTGACATTTCAGATTTTTGCCTTTCAATCGAACATGAAAAAGAGAAATCAAAAAAAATTTCAACAATAAAAGAAATCAAAACAAAAATAAACACTAAACTGACAACTATTATAGATAAAAAGTGTAGGGGTAAAACTTTCATAAAATAGGGATTTCATAAAATTGATCGAGATCAAAAAATAGATAGATTTTTTAACCTAATCGAAAATGAAAATTGATCTACAATAGATCAAAAAAAGATTGATATTTTGTGCCAATAGAAAACCACATTAGTAAAAATAAAAATTAATTTAAGGATTTTAATTAAATATAAATTTATAATTTGTCATGATGTGTTAATATTTAAAGGAACATGTTATGCATTATTAAATTAACCATTATTGGAATAAATGTTAAAAAGTGGTGACCATTAACTTCCAAACATTTCATTGTTCTTATAATGAAACCATCGATTGAGTGTAATACCGTTTCCGGATCTATTGAAATGCAAGCATTTCTAATGGGCTTCTTCATATTTCTGGTTTCTCTTCTCTGAGCTTTCTTGGTAAATCTTTAATCTGAGGTATCCCCATAAAAAAAATCTAAAGCTGGGTCTAACATGATCTCTTCCCATATAGGTTCAAATAATGATATAATTTTAATTTCGGCCTGTTAATAATAACTTTCGGATAGTTAATAATAACTTTGATCATTTAACCCAATAACGGTTAATTTAATAATGCATAACATGTTCCTTTAAATGTTTAGTATTTAAATGTTAACACATTAGTACATATTATAAATTTATATTTAATTAAAATGATTAATTACATTTTTGTTTTGACTAAATTCAAATCAAGTTTGCGACCAAATTTGGGGTTTAATCAAAAAATGTTCGGATACAAAATGGTCTTATTTTTTGATGTAGAATAAGAATCCGTATCGATAAAAAAAGTATGTTTTACGTCATATCTCTTATGTGACCTTGACTCAAGGTCAAAACACACAACCATCTTATGTCCCCCTAGCTACTGATCAACTTTTGTCTGAAACATTTTTCTTAAAAACGCGTGGTTTCCGAGATATTCCATTGTCTCATGTTAAAAAACTCACCCTGTATATAATATATATTCTGCAGAATTGCATTTACTTTTAAACTTATTAAAAGATTTTATGAAAATTTCTTAGTTAAATTAATTGAAATTTTTTGAAAATTAAGAAAAATTTTACAATGAACAAAACTCTTTGAGATATATATTTTGTTTCATATTTATTTGGAAAATATTTTTAACTTACCGAAATGTGCCAATGTACCAATGATAATACAAATATATATACAAAAATAATTACATATGATATAAATAAATTGTGTTTAGATTTATGGGATTTGTACCATTTTTTTGATATTCCAATATCCATATAGGATATACATACCTATCAAATAAATATAAATAAAAAAAAAATTAAGAATTTATTAATCATTTATTTATTATTTAAATGTATATAAAATTTTGTACATAAATGGATATCTGTCAATTTATATAAATATTATTAAAATAATACATAACTGTTAGAGAAAAGTTTTTAAACAAAGACAAATTTTTATCGGAAAAATAAACATCAAGATATTGTAGATTGTACGTGTATAGAACTTTCATATTAATCCTCAAAAAATTATGTTTAATTTATCATGTTGTGTAATCACCTCATCTGTGCATATAAATCTTATATATTTTTCAAGTTTGCTCTATATCTAAATTTTATCCTATATATGTTGAATATATAACAAAATAAAAAATAAATATAAAGATAGATGATTGTATATATAATATATTTTAAG
The DNA here is from genome assembly GCA_958336335.1 of Dilophus febrilis. Lineage (NCBI taxonomy): Eukaryota > Metazoa > Arthropoda > Insecta > Diptera > Bibionidae > Dilophus > Dilophus febrilis. Next base: position 51,058,620 of record OY284468.1, read on the forward strand.
CCCCTGTTGTGTTAATCATTTATTAAGTAAAAGCGAAAATGATGACTATAGAATAAAAAATCCGATATACATTTCGTGTAATATACAGGTGTAAAATAAAAATAAATATATGCATATATATAATATGGTATATATATATTCTTATATCAGAAAACTTTATATAAAAAAAAGCAAGACTATGAAAATCTATATAGGATATTAGGTATATATATCTATAATATATATGTACATTTCATGCAAGGGCAGAACACGCGTACAGCAATGATTTTGTATTGTATACATAAATCTTTAAGAAGATATAAAGAAAATTTATGAAAATGAAATTATATAACCATATACATTGTATGAATTTTGGTTATAGACGCTGACTGAATAATGTTTTCTATTAAATGTATACGTATATATCTTTAAGCTTATATATACATATATATATATATATATATAATTGTATATATCTATATATAAAATGAATCCTATTTATTCGTTTATAAGGTACTTTGTATTGTATAAAAACTGTATTATACTACTGCATATATTATACATTTATAAATGTACATAAATATAATTTAAGGTAAGTTATAATGAATTTTAATATTTTAAATATTTTACCTCATAGGAAATGCTATTAAATGTATAAAAACGATAAAAAAAAGTTAATACTGTAAATAAAATTTTTTTCTATTATAATTTATTTATTTTTTTTTTTTACGTATTTTGTCAGTGTGCGTTACATGCACTTTCTTATACAATTTAAGACTGTAATCACATTTACATTTTACAATTTGGTTGGACTATATAGGTATATATACTTTAAATTATGCAGGCTTTAGCAATATTCTAAGTTAAATTTTAATTTAAATGCTGAATTAATTCTTACAAATTTAACAAAAACAGAAGAAAAAAAGGGAGATATTTTGAATAATATAAATGTATAAATGCGTTATCTTTGATTATATAAAATATAATTATAAATAAAAAAAATCATGATTTTAAATGATTGTCTTTATATTCTGTATATACATATATATTGACATATAAATATATAAAAGTTCTATAATATCATTTCTTTTAAGTAAAAAAAAAACTAAAAAAGATAATATATAAACTCGGGTATGAGAAAATTCCATCTGAACCATTTCAATAAAAATTTAAATAATATTATATATATATTCTTAAATGAACTCTTTTAGATTTTCTATATTCTTACTATATATATCTTTTTATATCTGAATATAAGATATATATTTTTCTATAAACACGATTTACAAAAATTTGAATGGATTATTATATATATATATATTTTTACTAACAAATATTTAAGAAGTAAATTCTATAAATTGAATTTTAGTTCTATTTAACATATTTACCTATATACTATAGATATAATGTACAAACAGTTTTTAAATCTATTTATATTTGAAATACATATTCTAATCTGATACAAATAATAATAGTAAAAAGAATCTGTTTTAAAATATTTTCACAAAATAATATACATTAAAATATGAAAAAAAAAGAATACCTATATCGTTTTCTTTAATCCATTTTTAACATTTAAACATTTTTGATGGAATGTACGTTATTATAAACTTATAGCAGTTAATTGAGCTATAATGCATTGTGTATTTTTACCTTATTTAATATACAATATGAAAATTTAACAACTTCGGTGAATATATAAGGATATTATTAGAATTTATATAATTAATAAGTGGTTAAATTCATTTATTTATAAAAATTCAAATTGTATTGAAAAAAAAATATACTTAAAAGTAATTTGATAATAATAAAAATTACCTCATTTTTGTATATTTGAGAAAAAACATATATTTTTACTGATATACATAAAAAATTTCAAGTATATATATACGATATGATGTTAGTCATTGTATACTGAATGTAATTGAAATAACTTGGAAAATTATTTGCAATAATATAAACATAGTGTTATATGATTATGATGTCAGATATAGGAAAAAAAATGTTAAATATTAAAATTCGTATGACAAAATTCAAGGCAATAATATACCTACTTTTATTCAAAATCGATATAATATGTGAGGAGAATTGGATATGTCTATACGAATGTATATATATATTATTGATATTATATGTAATAATATGTATGACATTCAAGTTATGTATATATTTGAAAACTGCGTTAATACATACGCGCACAAAGAATACGTTGAAAAATTTTACAAAGACCGAATTTTCAAATGCATTTTTTTCATATATTAATACAGGTACGTATACCTAGTTTTTGGGTTTTGTGCATATATATGATATATGAAATAGGTATCTATTATCGCAAGAAAGATAATATCTGGAACTTTCATCATTCAAATTAATCATTAAAAGTATATTATATGACATGGAAATAATTAGATAAATGCGAAAATACACAGAGCGTATGACAGCAATATTTGTGTGCATACATCTATTAATGATATTATTTGGCATTGTTTATGATATATACAATATATGACTATCATTTCTTTATATTATCGTACACGTACATACACTAATGGAAACTAAAGATGAGTATATATACATACGTTAATATTTATACATAAACATTACATTTTATTATACAAAATCGTAAATATGTAATAATAAAATAGTACAAATAAAAATGAAAAAAAAAAACAGAAAAGATCATTCACCAAAAATACAATATACAATTTAGGTATATTGTCGTGTAGTACGCGTATATACTAAATATAAATAAATATATAAAATACATTTATGTAGATACATACTATATGGTGAATAACATATATATATATATATATATATATATTCCCATGATAATCAAATCAAATGTTATTATGGTTGATGGCTTATGTTCTCTATATGTATATATAAACATCTTTCGGTATACACAATAATAATAATATATATATATTAAAGGAAGTAATATATGTAGTTTGTTGTGTCTTTTATATCGTAAAGTTCTTGACATTTACAGAGGTTGTGCGTTTTTTTTTGTACTTTATATATATATTGGTACAGCCTATATTTTATGTGCAATGGTGAAACTCCTTTGTGTACAATATAATCAATATTTTATTTATACATCAATATACAATATATGCGAATATATATGGTATATATATAAACACATAATATGTAAACATCTCAATTTATTTATAGTGTGTAATATAAGTGGAAAAAGACCGAAAATAAAAAAAACAACAAATAGATTGTGTACAAAATATATGAAAGTTTATGCATTTATAATTTGAAATAAAAAACAATTTTTAATGAATTTTGAATTTTTTATTAATTATTTCATGATTATATATGATGATATGATATAGATATTATAATTAATAGTTTTTCTATATTAATAATCTAGTTATTTATAGTTAAAGTACCAATTTAAAATTTCCTTATTGCAAATTATATATCAGTATAGATATAGTTAGATACAATACGGTTATACACATGCAATTATATATAATAAATGCATACATTTTGTACACGCATAATAAATAGAAAAATTTACAAGTATATATTTTCTAATCACATGATACAGGCCTTAGACATACATAAAAATCGATTGCATTATGAAAATTTTAATTTTTTATCTTCATATGCTCATATAAACAATATGAATTTTACAATAAATGAATATTTTCTTTTATCCATATCGTCCTTATAATATTCGTCTATTATTTATTTATTTTTTGAATATTATATCACAATTTACATATATGAAAAAAATAAAAGATATTTTACCATTAAGAATATTTTCGCAATATACATATACAATATTTTTAGTTATATATATATATGGTATATGTAAGAAAATATATGAAAAATCGAAATGAATAAAATTTTTAGTGCAACGGCATAGAGGAATTTTTTCATCTTTTGACTATATTCAACTTATATGTATAATTGTATATATATATATATATATATGTATTATTAAAGCTATTTGCTTTTTTCTTTATACAATATATACACGAACATATTCGTATAAAAATATTTATCTATATATTGCTGTGGAATGTCTATATATATATGAATAAATGATATAATATATTATATGTATTATGGAGCTTAGAGAATTTCAATAATAGCATTCCACACGAAAAGGATATAATAAGATAAATGTGTAGGACAACAATAGCAAGCAAATCAAGTACAAAATAACTACAGACATATACGCAGTATATATACAAAGGAGTATTGTTGGCGTTGTTGATTTGTAAAATAAAGTGAAGTACAAATAATATACCATTTTTACAAATGAACAAATAAATATTAAACACAATACACACATATGTACTTTCATGTATGGTTTCAAAATAAATATAAAAAATAAAGTCACTTGGAAAATGAGAAATCGAAAATGAAAAATATTTATATATTCTTACTGGTAAATTGTATAAAATATTGTATGTATATAAATATTGTATATTTTTTATTTTGGATATACACATCTTACATTATTCGTGTGTTGTTATTTTGTTGATTTTCCTTCTTTAAATGACTTTTGTGTGCCATGAATAATAAAAAAATTGCCTTTTTTTTGTTATATCATTTTATTTTATTTTAAATTATATGTACATGTAATTTATTACGGATTATTCGTGAAATTCTGTATACAATCGTATCTACAAATGTATATGAACCAAATGTATTATATAAATACGTTATAATAGTACACGCACATGTACTGTACACGCATTACATAGTCTTCTGTATATATATAATATAAATGGTTAAATATGTCATATGCACAAAAATACGCGTTGAACTATTATTGTAATTGGATTTTATTCCAAAAATATTAACTATTTGTATATATAATATTATTTATTTAAAACTAATAATTTTTAATTAACACCTGTTCAGTTTCTGAATGCATCGATTCAATTCTTTTAATATGTTCAATAACATCTCAAAAGAAATGACAACGATTTTATATTTTATAATCCGTTACAAAAGAACTTAAAAATATTCGAATATTTCTAATTAATTTTTCATAACAATTTCACCGTATTGTCAACCGAATTTCTATATTAATCTTTAACCACACATCTTGTGTTTTTCTTTTATTCATCTTTTTGGACAATTCAAGGCGGCAATATTTTCTCAAACTTATATTGTAATCCAACACTGTTTGAGTTGACCCGCCTTTCTATTATTGTTTAAACCATATTTACCTTAAACATTATATTCACATACTCAAATCTGAAACATTATTTGAAAAATTCAAATATTCGACTATGATATGTTATTCGAATATTTAAGAAAACATATTCTTAAAAATGGTAAATAAACTGGATATTATAATAATATTAAATTATTTTGAAATGTAATACAATTATACATTTTTATATAATTGCAAAAGAAAAAAAACTCCAAATTTGATGCAAACAATTACGCTACCATATACTATATATGTATATTTGTAAATTTTATGGAAATTAGTTTATTATTCATATTATTAATACAATATTATATATAGCACCGATATATAAGGATAAATGTATACATACCAGCATATACATATAGTAATATCATATTTTATTCGAATTATTATAAAATAGAATATAATGCTACAAATGAAATGAACAATAAAATAATTTGAATAATCTATTATATATTTATATAGTTTATATATATTAAAATATTGTAATATTTTTAGTGAAAATTTTAATTAATTTTTAATATAATATCATGAATACAAAGAGTTTCTCTCTCCATTTAAGGGGGTTTACTATTATTTATGCAAATCTTTAAAAGTTATTCATAAAGTTATATTAATTGCTAATATTCATGTATAGGAGTTAAAAATATACGTACAGAGTAATTCAATTGGAGCTTTTGATGTTTTTGATGCGAATCAAACTGTATATTATCATCTTATATATGAATATTTAAAATAGAATTATAAATTTGAAATGTCATATGAAGTGAATGTATTCTGTATATATATAGAAATGTATAGAAAAAATATAAATGTAATATGTAAATGTGTATATAGATGTGATTTATGCGTACACTAATAAATCACTCATTGATTAAATATTTACTCACATATGAATTGAATATGTAGTTATGTACTTATGCATCCAATACATTTTCATACATGCATCTCTTTACATACAAAAATGAGTTTTTTACCACACCAAATAAATCATGCGGTATATAGGACATACAATATACAAGTAAATTAAATTATAATATAAAAATAAATATTGTACCATTTGTAAAACCATTTTATGAAAAAAATTGTCAAATATTTATATGGGTATATACACATTTCAAGCAATTGCAAAAAAATAATTCCAATATATACGCAGTACCTTTGTATACAAATATATTAGAAAGTGTTCCAATATATATAAAATGAATTATATACAATCAATGAACTTGCTGTTTCAAAACATTCTTTATTCTTTAATTATTTATATATTGTTCGTATATAAATGAATATTGAAAAGAAATATAATCTTATTGTTATATATACATATACATAATAGGATAATAGTTAGAAAAAATGTAATGTGTAATATAAATAATTTCCTTTTGCATTCAATTTCATTTCAAGTATACATAAATATATACATTTATATAATATTAAATAAGATAAACTTAAACGCTACCAAATGAATGCTGTGATAAAAGTGATAACATATATAGGGTGTTTACATAAAAATAAAGATTTTTTACTGTAAAGATATTAAACAAAAAAGTAATATTAAACTATTATTTATCTTTAAAGGATAATACGTTTATAATGTAAATAAATTAATATTATAAATGAGTATTGTATATGTAGTTAATTTTGTGTAGTTAATAAAAACGCCAACCTAAGATTCTAAAAAAAAATTCGGAGTCGTTAATTTGAATCCCATGTGTTTGTGTGTGTGTGTGTGTGTGTGTGTGTGTGTATTGTTTCAGATTAATTTTGTAAGAAGGTTTATTTTCTGATTCATGTACCAATATAATAATTTGAATTTTAATTGTTGTGTATATATATTTTTATTCTCGTAACTGTACGTGTATACGAATAAAATTGGAATATTTATACCAGAATTAATCGTTTATTTAATATTGAACTTGTTTTATATCAAATACTAAAAGAATTAAGTAATTTTAGGTATATATGTGCATATAATATAACTATAGATAAACATATGTTTAATCTTGAAATAAGTACTTTATAGCTGCTGTGTAATGTATTTCTCTTTTGTTTACAAATATATAAGAGCAAATTACATATACAATATAATGGATTATAATATATAACTATATAACTATTGCAGATACATAAAATATAAACGCTATACATAAATTTAATATGAAAATAAACACATATCCAATAATAATATATATATTTACTATATATCATGACAATGAGATTGATCCTTTGTATTCGTACATTTTAAGTATATACAGATATAATATACATATATTTATATAAGTTAACACCATTTATATGTTTTACTCTTGTAAATTTATTCAGAAATAGCTATTCTATAAGGATATATAATGCATTTAATATTTACATATACGCCTCGTATACATATTTATATTTATTCAATGTATATTATATTATATATGTATATTCAAAATATACATTATAAAATATATATTATATTATATGAAACACATATGGAATGCACACGACAAGAGCATATCTATCGTATCAAAACCAATCGTATATGGTATCGTATATATTTACACATATACGTATTTGAAAACAAAGAATATACGCTTATGTTTATAAATTTAAATATTCACTGTTTATTTTGTCTATACATATATTTATATAATCATATAATAGACTGTATGTATAGCTAAATATACATTCATAGCTCTTTTTGAACTGAAAAAGGAGTTTTTACCCCTCCAATATTTGATAACCAATGTTTCTATTGGAAAATTAATTTTTTTTAGTTTATACAATTTTAATAGCATGATTGTAACTATTCTTTTAAACTTTACAAATCAAATTTATCACTTTTGTTTTGGTCCTCTGTTATTGAAACATTTATGATGCCGTATAGTTTTTCCAACAATATGTTGAATAAGATATTAAAATGATTTATAATGCAATAGTCAATTTATGTTCAAATGCCGTTTCTCATATCCGTACCCAACTCTAATTATCTATCGAATAAAATGTTCATATCTAGAAATATTTATATATAGCAATATATTAAGCAATTAAAAAATTGCGTTATATGTTTTCCTACTTTCTATAAATCTACGAGATATGCTGGCGATATCATAACATAAAATATTATTATGTATATATATATGGAATACAATTATTGACCATTATTATATTTATACTATTATAGTGCAGACAACATAACTAATATAATACTGATATTTATAATAAAATTCAAGAATAAGTGCAATTATATATTGTTGTTCTTAAATAATTTATATATTGTTGAAGAATAAGTGGTTGTATTAATAAAATATATATTTTTTTATAAATATAATGTATTTTTATGTAGTACACAAATGTACTAGGGAAAAAAAGAAAGAAAACTATAAAAATGGTATTAAACATTAATAAAAATAAAATAAATGGATAATTATTTTTATTATTCTATCTGCGAAAATTTATTTATTATTTTTATGGATTTTATATGCGAAATGAGTGAAAGAACAAACCATATACAGAGGATACAGGATGGATCTAATTATTGTCTATCACGCTCAATTATATCGCAATTGGAAATTGCATTATTATATACATTTCAAAAATGAAGATACAAAACAAAAGATATATATTTGTAATAACATTGGAAATAAAAAATGTTCAGTAAAAATAAAACAATATATCTTAATCCAGGTTCTCTATATAGATTATTAATATTTTAATGCCCCTGTATAAATGTGTATGATTTATGAACCTTAAATAGAACAGAATTTTTTTATATTTATTTTTACAAATTGTATCGCATTATATATATTTAATAAAAATAAAATAAAAACTACTTTAAGCATATAATATATATATACATATATATACATAATATAAATTTATTATGATTGCCAATGGACCAGAAAAAAATAAACAAACAAAAAAATATAGGCCAACCCCTATATATGTATATAAATTTAATTTGTTGTAAATACAATAAATAAAAATTCAACACAAAAACCAAAATATGTAGCAATACCATCTATTATGAAATGATTAATGACGAATTATTTTTTTTTTCCTTTTTTTATATGTGTATTAATTTTATTAAAAATGATACATTAATAATTTACATATATATAGATGAGAATCCGCATATGAAAAGTATAAATAATAAATAGAGAATATTTTTCAATAGTCGTCGTAATATCATAAATATTTTGAATATAGGTGGTATATAATATCCACCCATTGGATAATAATAATTGAGATTTTTTATAAAAAAAAATTAATTTGGATTTATCTTTATTATATCAAATACATATTTCTTAATGAAAAATATAACAAAACACAGAAACAAAAATCTATACAAATAGAAAATATAAGTAAGAAAATGTCTTTCTTAAAAAATTGTTTCTTAAAAAAACCGTATAATATATATATTTGCAAAAAATATTGATATACATATGCGGGTAAGAAAATGATAAAAAAAATAAATGCCATTGTTCGTATTATCATTATATAACTATTTTATATGCTGTAAGATGCAAATATAGAAATACACAAGAATTATTACTATTTTATATGCTGTAAGATGCAAATATAGAAATACACAAGAAATTATGCTATTATATATTTATTTTTTTTATCATCATATATACTTATATTTATATGTTTTTATTTTTTATTTTCTACTGTCTATATTAATGCCATTTTATGTATAAGTTTATTTATTAACGATTCTGTTCTGTATATCCTTTTATTTTATTTATACACATATAATATATACATATTTACGAGTATATCCTATTAAATTTTTTTTATAACATTTATTTTTTATGAATATCTCTTCCACAATGATTATTACGAATATATATATTTATAGAGATGAATGATAATAATAATATTAATAACGAAAATTAAAAGCTATTCAATAAATCAATTTCGTATTTAAAGTAAATTTTATATGTTTAAAATTTTAATAAATTTATGCAAATTATTGAAAATGTCATAACTATATAAATGGTTGTGTATTATAATTAAAATCGTCACATTCGGAATATACCATGTAAAGACAGAGTATATATTAAAAATAAATATTTGATAATATTTCTTTTTTTTTTTTTTGTAATATTTCAGGATATATTAAAAATATTAATGATGTATAAATAATATTTATTACGATGTATATACATTAAAAAAAGCGATACGATATTCCGCTTACATGTACGATGTACAATGAAAAAGCTATAAAAATATTTAAATTTGTATATATATAAATAAAAAAAACAGAGTGTTTTACATCATGTATTGTAAAAGAATGAGAGGTAATCAAGAGGAATGAATAACATTTATGCATTGTTGAAGTTTCAGTTCCAAAGATATAGTAAATATAATTTTTATATTTCTAAAGATAATTTAACCGGAGTAGTGGCAATTTCTGTCCACCAATTCAGGCAACCAGTTTTAGTAATTCTATCTGCAACCATTTTCAAGATTAGTTGGGTACATCCCATTTTCTGATCCCATAAATATGTTAGCCATGTTTGTTTTTAATAGAATCACCTTAAAAACCTAAGTGTATAACTTCCAACCTATGATAAATTGATTGATAATAAATTAAGTTCCATTTACAAAAATAAAATATGTGTAGTCTACAATCTACATTACATAGTCTACGGCACAACCCAGTTTAGCACAACCTGTCGTTTTAATGATTCGCTTTACTTCAACCATTCTATACATATAAAACCATTCTATACATATAAATCTATACATTCTATACATATAAAATTTTATCAAATCAATTATGTAGACTTTGAAGTTAGCAAATAAATAAACATTCAAATGTTTAATAAAAAAAATTAGGAATACATTTGTACATTTAAAGACCATTTCGCGAAGAATGTCAGTTAAATAAAACAATTTTATTTTCATATAAATAAAAATGTTACTATATATTATGTCGTACACATACATACATAAATATGTAAATAAATCATTTTAATGTAAAAAGGCCAATATTTACACAATCTACTCATATATACACTACGCGTATATATATTTGAAATACAATTTTTTAAGCTCTATATTCTATATATAAATATGGATAATTCTTTCTATATAAGAAAATTATATATAGAAAATTTGTGTTTATATATTATTTTTTGTTGTCCTTATAAAATGTCTAAATTGTTCATAACATTTTCTCCTACCTGTTTGCATTTTGTATAGAAATAAAAAAACAAACATTTTACCAATATATGTTATAATATATTATACAATTTAGTTTTGTATATAAATATATAAAGGTGCGTTAAAAACAATTGTATCAAATTTTTAAATTATTTCATAAAACCGTTAAAATTCATATTACGTTATATAGATGTTAATCATTGGTTTTAGTTTGGTGCCAATTTAATTTACTACATTCTAATGGCTCTCAAATTATTGAATATTTATAAGATTCTCTGCATTCGAAATTGAATTAGTTGCTATTTATTTCACCACGTGTATATTTTCATACCATCAATATATACCTATGTGAATTTCAACAATATAAACATTCCACTGCTAAAGGTGAATACACGTGGATAAAAATATAAATACACAGGTGAATGTATGTATTTACTTTTACAAACAGTTTGTTTATATATATATATATATATATATAAATAAAGCCATATGTATACATATCTGGTATTATGCATACGTACGTATACCGACATATATATTATAAAATGCATACGTGACAAGAGTAATAAATATTATTTTTGGTTTTAATTCAAAATTATACCCGTTCACTGTATTCTATATATATAATATATATGTATACAACTTAATATATCAAATATAAACATTTAATGTGAAAACAACATAAAAATTCGTAATATACATGAACCTTTTTCCAAAAGATTGGTGTATAAGATAATAATAATAATACGCCATGAAAAGTGAAAGTATGTTTAGAATAATATATAATATGTGAAATGTTAATAAACAACAAAGTCATGTTCATTGGAGAAAAAAATATATATTAATAAATAATTTGTGATTCAAAATGTAATTTTTTTTAGGTGAAGAAATATCAAACATCACATTCTGTGCTAAATTCCTGTCATAGTAAATATTTGTATAATAGACGATGGTTGGTTATTATTTGAACGAAAACTGATGAGTTTCTGTTTTAATAATCAAATATAATAATTTTCCTATTTAATAGAAAAATAGATTTCTTGGTGTTTTTTATAAACATTATAATATTCGTGGTATGAATGGTTTGAATCAATAACTCAATTACGCCCATGTACAATGACAATAAAATACAGAATGAATTTTTTTGATGAATTTAAATCAATAAATTCAATAATCGTTTGTAATATACATAATACCATATAAAAGTTTTGCTTCGATAAATAAAAAAAGAAATCTGCACTAACAATAAGATAAAAATAATTACATCACATAAATTTGTTCGGAATCGAATAACATATATCATGCATATATAACTATGCAGATGCAGGTATACTTAATTTTAATAGATTGTAATAAAAGTAATGTATTATTATATTTTTTATATGTTCAATGTATAAAATTATATTTATAAAAAAAAATATTTTGCAAGTAAATGTTTACTTGCAAAAACAAACTTATAACAATTATTGCGAATGAAATTCAAATCACTAAAGAGAATTGTAAGTTTTTTTTTATAATTTAGTTATTCAATGCAAGATTTCGTATTTCGTATATATAATAATGTGTATGCTTATATAAAAAATTATTATATAATATATTTTTATATACTTATTGTATTATCCATCGACCGAGTTTAAACATATATGTGACATACTTTTATGTGTAAAGGAATATAATCCTTTCAATTTTGGATATACAATATGTATAGAGATTTATATACCCAAATGTATTTAACCCTTGAATAATAAACGGAATAAATATTGTTATTATTATTATTATTGTTATTACTGTTATTATTATATATAAAGATATACTTATATAGATTTAAAAGAAAATGAAATCTTTCCTAATGTTAGGAATACGGGAAGGGGATACGGAAATAAATTAAAAATGTTATGTACATATATAATTAAAAACATTTCACATTTCATTTTAACATTTATTTTTATATGTATAGCAAGAACCCGTAACAAGATTTCAATCTTTAATGTTTGTTTAAGAAAAACTCAAAGCATTTATATTTGGTTTTGTTTTATGTTTTATTGGGATGTGTCTGTAATCTAAAAATTTGAGGATCTTCCACATATTTAAATCAAAACCCAGGTTTCGCAATTTCAAAATTTCAAAAATTAATAGTTAAACTTTAAATAGCTTAAATTAAATTAAATTAAATTAAATTAAACTTAAATACAAAAAAATGTATAATACATAATGCAAATTTATATTTATATATTTACTTATATACTATAGGTATATAAAGGATAAAGTGAATAGATGTATACTGTAAAAATTACATTTATGAAAAGCTATATACATTTCGTTTTTATAGAATATGTATAGTACATCCTTTAATATATCCTTACATATATAATACTCTACACATCATGTACTATATATATAATATATGTATAATGAGAACGACACAATTTTTTTCACACAAAAAATCGATTATTCTTCTATATATATTTTTTTGTTCCATTCATATAGAAATGTCTGTTTGTGTTTTTTTTGTCAAGTTTTAACATCATTTAAATTTATCTCACTTCTTTTATGGATATTTTTAAAATATATGTAGTTATTAAATTTTTATTTAGTGAATGGATTCTCGAAATATTGTATTTAGTATATACTGAATACTATTTGTATGGATTAAAAAAAAAGCAATTTACGAAACAGATTTTGGATATAGGAAAATGTAAAATATATGATTTTTTTTTTATTTTCAATATCATTCATTTCAATAATGTAAACGTAAATATACAAAGAATACGATACGGTAAACAGAATTACAAATAGGTATAAATCTGATATAACAAATGTGTAAGAAAGATATCGTTTGTAAGTTGAATTGACAATGGAAGTATAAGAAAAAGGTGTCCTAAAACTGTTAATCCTTCTCTATATTTAATGAATACATACAAATTGCTCTTGTGAAAAATTATGACGTCAATGTGAAAAAATGTACAAACAATACTAATTTTTGCTTTTAGTATCTTAAATTAGATGTATTACATTTGCAGGATAATTTTTTCAGGGTTATATTTTACATTAACAATTTTAAATAAAAATTCTTTTCTTTTTAGATCATCATAATTTACCAACATTATAATAAAAACGTCCTTAAATTTTAACAACTTTATAATATACATATTTATTAAATGTATATAAATATTTGCATGCATAAGTTTGTTTATATAAATATTTTATTCAACATTTTATTTCGAAGTGAAACATATAAATTAAAATATTTGTACATGTAAAGCGGTGATTCACCTTATTGTTCATTAGCAAATTTGTATGTGTAACAAAAAAAATGAATTAAAATGAATGAAAAGTTTATTACAACACTATAACAAAAATTTATATAATAATTTTGTTATAATGTATGCTTGTATATATATATATATATATATATATATATATATATGAACATAATTAATTGTTTGAATTATAAATAAATTAAAATATAATATAACCATATAGACATATAGATTTCATTTTTTTTTCCTTGCATTTTGTATGTTTAAGCGATTTTGAACCAACAATATTTTTGTAATCAAATTTGCTGTTGATTTTAGAGGTTCGAAATATAAATATATATATTTAACGTTGAAATGTGAGGTGGCAGGTTTTAATTTGAATATATTTAAAAATAGGGTGCGGCATAAATGATATATTTTTGAACAAAATGGTCAAAAAATACCATTCTACTTTTAGTAATTAGCTATATATGTGCTTAAAATTTCGTATTAAATTTAATCGTATAGTTCAATGTTAGTTAAATATTATGGGTTGAGTAAAATCATTGTTTTTAAATACCTCACATTTTACCATAGAACATTTCGTATGCATATTGTATTTAAATAATGATAATATATACCTGTAACATATTCATTTAAATTCATATCATATTGTATTTATAAACAAAGGGAAATATGATATCTGACAATTTTCTATTCCGATTCATTTTATATTTATACACAAAATGTCAAACATTTTAAATTAAATTGTTGATCATTTTATTAGAAATAAATTTTCCATAATATAACAAATATCATATATAATAAATAATCATAATAAAATATACAATTACAATTTAAATAAGAATAAAAAAAACTAAACAATAATAAATTATATATGACAAATTTTAAATAACTCATATTTCAAATTAAATTTATTACTTAAAACAAAATTTGCATCCGATATTGAAAATTAAATTTTAAACCATATAATTTATTTATTTAGAATATTTTGTATACGTAAAAATAATATCAACACCCTTACAAAATACTCTAAAATACAATTGGGTTAATCAATCTAAATTATTGATTTTCGTATCATAACTTAATTTTAGTGTTAAATCGAATTGTGAAAACTTTATGATTTTATAATATTCTATTACATATATAGAATATAGAGATTTGATATTCACACCAATGGAAATATTGAATTTGATTTTTTTTTCGTTTTTCTTGGTCCATAAACGTATACAGTATAGTAAAAGGTATGAACAATACACATTTTTCTTTATAACGTAATGTAGAAAAAATAAATGTGAGGATTTGAAATTAAAATCTGAAAAGTGATAATTCTATCTAAACAAAATGCGTTATTGAAGATAGAAAAAAATGTATATGTTTTAATGAAATTTGAGAATTTGATATTCGTAAAAATTATTATAAAAATTGTATTGTATAACATTGTAATGTAATTTGAATGTATGGGCTATGACTGTATCTATGGACATAACATTCAAAATGCAATCTCATTTTGCATTTTTTCTCTAATATTTCCAAAATAGAAATACATTGATTGCCCAAGATATGAAGTATTTACCCTCTATAAAATTTTGAATTTATATCTAGTCACACATTTTCAATATGATAGTATAGCGCAATACTTAACACGTGTGCCAATCCTGAAAAAGGTTAAAATCAAGAAAAACAAAAAAGAATGTTTCCATCATACACATAAATATTTTTTATGCTTAAAATTTACATTATTTTATTTGATATATACAAATATTTTACTATATATGTAATGTATATAAATAGGTACATAAATAAACGGATGATATTGTATAATATATTATTATATATATACGCAATTCTAAAGAGATATATTACCTATAACAATCATAACATATATCATTCTACTATAAATTTTATTCTTTATAGTATACATTTTTTTCTTTTCATATTTTCTTTTTATTATTATACATGTCTATCGATTTAACGATATCATCTATAAATTTATGTACCTTTATATATAAATATTTATATAGGTATAATAATATATATACCAACGTATTTATATCTTTCACAAACGCTCCGCAATTTGAGATATCGATATAGAATTTCTATTGAACATATATTTTGCTTGAATGTACAAAAAAAATAAATAAAGTAAAGATGAAAATAAAATAAAAGCAAATTTCCTTCTCACATAAATTGTTTTCAGTTGTCTATTTGATGGTATATAACTGCGAAAAATCATTTATTTAAATATTTCCGCATTTAAAACCATTTATATATTTATAAATGTATAGACACCACATTCATCTAATATTACTATATAGTATAGATATTTTATATATGTAACAATTCGCAGTTATATAGAAATGTACTATATATAGTATCTTCTTATTAACAATATATGTGTTCAAATGTATAAAGATGTTTTATACGTATCTATATATTATATATTATATGCAAATGAACTTATATATTATATACCATTTATTTATTTGGAAAAAAACGAATTTATATATTTTTCTTTGTAAACAAAATGTTTGCGAATAGAAAATGTCAATAAAATTATTTTTAATTCAAATTATGTAAATTTTTTTAAAAGCATAAAATATAATATTGTAGTAATAGAAAAAAAAAATAAGAATAACAAAATGTCTGTGTGTTTATTTATAAATATATTCTTTTATTATTTGCATTTGTAAAAGAAAATCCATCCTATATTATGATGATTAAATTTCGTCTATTTGAAGAAATGTTCATGATGGTTTGTGAATTTTATATATGGTATATCATATTATATACGAAATGCCATATTTAATAATTTGTATTGTATTTTTATATTCTATTGTTCTACTTATACATATTATAGTATTATACATCTGCATGTTCTGTTGACAATTGACATTATACCGGGAATACTTTTTTTGAACAACACATTTTAAATGAACAAAATGCAAATGTATTAAAATAATAAAACATGATGATAATTTGTTTAATAAAATCAAAAAAAGATTATCGTTAATTTTGTAAGTATATACCATATAATGTATTAATTTTTTATGAGCTCTTTTTGTTAACGTATAATTTTGATAAATTATAAATGCTCCTTTTTGTAGACCAGTCATGCTTCAAACGTTGTTTTTGAACGTTGCTTCACAACTTCCGAATCGCATATGTTCTTTAGAACAGTTGATTAATAACGAATAACTTATTTATCTCAGATATACATAATTTAAACAATCAATCAGATTTCAAAGTCAATCTGTTTTAATCATTCCTTTTAACGGTCTGCATTTTCTTTATCGGTATATTTCTAAATTATAGTTTCCTATTTTATGTTTTGCTTCAACGTTGTTTATATCTCGTTCATTTTCTAAAATCAATATAACACGCATATCGTTCGAAAACTCTATATAGAATAACATAAACATTAATATTTTATAACATTCATTGTATATATATGCTTATATATTCAATACTAAACATCAGAAAATTATACTGGAAAATAAATTTCATGTTTTTCGTATGCGGTTTTATTTTGTTTTTTTGTTAACATACATGAAATGAATATAATATTATTTATAACCTTGAAATAAGAAATTTCTTATTCCATGAATAAAATGTTAAAATTTATCGATTGTATAAAATTATGTACATAAAAACATTTATAAGGAATGATGAATTCTTTTTGTAACAACATATATGGTATATGTATGCCATTCACTTTGTGTGTTTGTGTGTGTATGTATGCATTTGAGTGTGTGTGTGTGTGTGGAAAATCCAATTTTCGATTATAAAGATAAAATAAAATACCAAACATATCATTAAAATTGATATCAAATCCATTATTATTTTCCACTTAAATTAAGATCATTTAAGATATATTTAATAGGGTTTTTATTATAGATGTGGTGCATTTAAAACTCTATAAAACTATACTAAAAGTACTGTATCAGCTAAAATTTCGATTTCTATACTAAAAGGAAAATATTTGTCGGATATTCGGATATTAAATTTTACTTATAGCCATTGCATATATACTATCTAGTATCTATATATATGATAAGTAGAATGTCGTAGAATATATATAATAAAAGTTTTATAAAGTATATATATATTTTTAATGTTTAATAACAAAACAATCATCGAACGTCTTTTTAAATATTATCAGACATTCAGACATTTGTATATATAGTTATATAAGTATGTTTTAATTCACAATTTGAATTAAATGAAAAGCTTTTAGAAACCATCATGTCGCATTTCAAATAAAAAATAAAGTTCATTGAGCCATTATTATTTTCATTTGGATATTTTTGGACAAACAAATTGGAAGATACGTCCTGCTTATATAAAATATATTTTATTTGCGAAAATAATAAAATAAAAATAGACAAAATATTTCTTTCAATCACATGGGTTTTTTTCTTGAACGTACATTATTATATATCATGTTTTATTTTCATACATATTACAAATTACGGTTATATACGGTAACGTATAAATAATACTGTTAAAATAGAGCGTTCGTTGAAATGACATTAAAATATGATTTTCATATTGCTGTTAAAATACGTTCAGTTTTTAACATTCTAATTTGTAAGCATATACGATTAAAAGAGATACCGATATGATTTTAACAGAGATTATAAAAAGTATTTCTTATTCGAATTTTCCAAAAATGTATACTACGGGTTAAAAACATCCAGGTTTACTGTATTTCTTCATGTCTATATATTATTTGTAAATACATATGTATCAGATTAATATATACTTTTGTTATTTTACTTATAAATAAAATGATATTTACTTATATAATCTGATTCAATTTGTTTCTTTGAATACTTATTGTATAATATATAATATTTATTGTAATATAACATATAACATATATATACATACATATAGAATAATAGTCATTGAGGTTTATTTGATATTATTAAATAAATTGTATTATTAACCAAAATGAAAATATTTATGTATTTCTAATCGTAAACTTACTTATATTTAAACAATATATAATATATATAATGAACAAATGTATCAAAGAAATTAATTTTTCATATTTCATTTTAACCATTTTTACTTTACTATACATATACTTTACTATACATATACTTTACTATACATATACATATAGTTGGAAGAATTAATATATTGTTGTTTATATGCGATGCAATTAAATTTAATGAATCAATTAATTCGATAAATATATACAAAATTTCTTGTTAAAATTATCTTAATATAATCACACGTATTTTATATCTTCTTTTAATTATATACCATATATATACACCATCTAATATAATATATTAAAACTTATCGATTTATTTTGATTTAACTTAAAGATGGTATCAATATATATCTGTACTATATATGTTAATATATTTATATATCTATAGTATAATTTATTTATGCATAATATTATATACAATATGAATGGAACAATTGATAAACTCGTAAGAATATTATTGTAGTATTTAAAAAAATATTTTATAGTATTTGTACATGCAGTATAAATATATACAACATGTTATATATAATAAATTGCAAAAATATGTTCTTCGTAAATTTTTGAAATAATTCAAAATAAATAAGAGCGATAGCATTGAAACATACGACAAGGATCTACATCATTATCATCATCGACATTATCATTATGCTGAAATATAATATAATTATATACATTCATGTCGTACCGTATATATCATTTGTAGATGTATATGATATAGAAATTAATGAAATATATGAATTTGAGATAACACACTTTACTATATATATATTTATATATCTAAATAAATTGCATACAGCGGTGTTTGTAATTCAACTCAAGTTTTTAACTCCTGGGTATATGATATAAAAAACCGCACACAGATCATTATCACTGGATACAAATAAAATTGAAGTTTTGAACGTTTAAGACATTGGTAACCCAATATCCGTCAAATATATTTTTATTCAATACGAGTACAATTGAATTATTTATTAAGCATAAACATTCTAAACATAAGTGGTTCTTTTATATTTCGATATCCAAATCGCAAATTTCAATTCGCTAAATATACCAGTAAAAATTGCATTTTTTAATAATAACCCAAATATAGATAAGAATCAGTGATACAATAAATTCAAACAATAATATATATATATATATATATATATGTATAGAATATGTATAATAGAATAAGGAAAAATGCCTTAAGCGTTACATAAAGTGAAAAGTAAATAAAAAAAAAAGAAAAAGAAAATTCGAAATACTATATGTTTACATATATATACATATATATAAAATAAAGAATTATTATTGTAAAAGAGTTTATGTATGGGTAAGTGTATGATATGTATATATATTGTTATACACTCATACAGATCAACTTATTATCTTCTCTTTTCCAGTATTTATATATTTATATATACCTCCATCTATATAGTCTATTCTATACATATATTCTAATATATCAAAAATATATAAAAATTTGCAATAAATATTCTGGAATGCGTTCTTTGAATTTTCTTATTATTTATTGATTTATTAAATAAAAAAAAACGAAATAAAAAAATTAAAAAAAAAACGAAAATTTTTTTTGCTTATAAATAAAAATAAATATATATATATAAAAATCTATGAGAAAAGTTTCCTTTACTCCCTTTCTATAGATTTTCGCTTTTTGTATTTATATGTATATATATATATATTATCAATATATTTTGCTTATATTCTTAGAATATATATATTTATATACGAACGTATTGTAAATATATATATATATTTACGTACTTGCTTGAAAATGGCTATATTGGGAAATATTTGATATTTGAGTAACAATACGAAAATAAAATAAATAAAATATTTTTACGTACAGATGATTTTTTATTCATCTTATTATTTCATATACTCCATATATTTACGTTTTATATTTTACTTTTTTTGCTATAGTTCCAACACACACCAATTTTTTTTATCGAATATATAAGCCCTTATAATATTCGTTTATTTTAGAGTGTTTAATTTTTTTTATTTGAAAATGGTTATACGATCGTTTATTTAAATATTATGTAAAATATAGGCTCATTCAATTGCATCTCATATATATATATACAGGGTGAGTTTTATAATAAATGCAGTGCCTTTATCTCGGAAACCGTTAGAGATAAGAAAAAAACTCTCTCTATAAAAGTTGTAGGCAATGGAAGGGGACGTCTACGGGTGACATTGGGTGACCTTGAAATCTGTTGGTTCTTTAGTTACAGACCAAAGTTTAGTTTTTTTAAATGGGAACCCCCCTTTTTGAGGATGTCATTTGATTAAACAGTTAAAAATAAACAACTTTTGTCTCCATACATTTTTTCGAAAACCGCCTCGTTTTCGACTTATGAGCTAAAATGAAATACAAATAAATTAGATGTAAATACTGCTCTGTATTAATAAATCAATGATTCCATGTAATTTAATTATTGCAATTCTACCGTAACACTAATTAATTGTATGAATTTCGTATTTAAATCTATTTTTATTTATTTTAATTTATAAATTTTATTTTAACGTTATGAACTTACCGCTAGTTCTACCGTAACACTAATTAATTGTATGAATTTCGTATGTTCTATGAATTAGTATAAATTAAAATTTTAACGATTTTAATACGCGGACTGTTTTACACTGTATTTTGCCTTTGGGCACAACAGCAATTGCTGATAAATCCCGATTTCTTTCGGCGTGTATTATGGACTGATGAAGCAACTTTTAAGAGTGATGGCAATGTCAACAGGCATAACTACCATTACTGGAACGACATTAATCCACATTGGATGCGTTCTATCGACCATCAATATCGATGGAGCCTCAATGTTTGGGCTGGCATAATCGGTAACCGTTTGATTGGACCTTATTTTTTTGAAGGAACACTAACAACGGCAAGATTTGTTCAATTTCTGGTAGAAGATTTTCCTGATTTGGTCGAAGATATCTCTCTCCAGGAAAGAACTGAAATGTGGCTCCAATTAGATGGTGCGCCTGCTCATTTTGGAAGCGCTGCAAGGGAACATATTAATTCAATGTTTCCCAACAAATGGATTGGTAGAGGCGGTTACGTAGGTTATCCTGCGCGATCACCGGATTTAACCTGCATGGATTTTTTTCTGTGGGGAACAGTAAAAGAGTTAGCCTATTTTCAGCGGCCTACTACTATCGATGATATGAAAACTAGAATTATATCCATTTTTCGTAACATTAAGGGATGTCAATTAGAAGCAGTACATGTTAATTTTAAGAAAAGAATTGAAAAATGTTTAGAACAGCGCGGTGGTCATTTTGAACATTTATTAAAATAGATTTAAATACGAAATTCATACAATTAATTAGTGTTACGGTAGAATTGCAATAATTAAATTACATGGAATCATTGATTTATTAATACAGAGCAGTATTTACATCTAATTTATTTGTATTTCATTTTAGCTCATAAGTCGAAAACGAGGCGGTTTTCGAAAAAATGTATGAAGACAAAAGTTGTTTATTTTTAACTGTTTAATCAAATGACATCCTCAAAAAGGGGGGTTCCCATTTAAAAAAACTAAACTTTGGTCTGTAACTAAAGAACCAACAGATTTCAAGGTCACCCAATGTCACCCGTAGACGTCCCCTTCCATTGCCTACAACTTTTATAGAGAGAGTTTTTTTCTTATCTCTAACGGTTTCCGAGATAAAGGCACTGCATTTATTATAAAACTCACCCTGTATATATAATACATATTTATTCCTATATGTAATATATCAAGAAAATGTTTTGCATATTCCTTTTTATGCTCTTTTATTCATTTGTATTTTATATATACGACTGAATATATCGTGCAACAGTGTGACAAACGGTTATAAGAACCTTTATATTATAGTAAATTCAGTTATTACAGTGATTACAGTGATTTTTATATCACATCTGAAGTTTGAGTCACATCTGAAGATGTTAATGGTAATATTACAATTTAATCATCAAAAATTTATTATCTATGCATTTTTATTTCAGTATTTCGATAACAGATAAAAGTAAAAACAACATCTCTGTCTTTATGACCATTTGTTACACTGTATATATATATATATATATGTATTTTGAATGCGAATACATTTTTTTATATCTACAGATGTGCATATATCAGATGTTCACAAATACAGAATAAAATAAACATTATTCACAAATAGAAAATTGCCTTCGTTTAACATTTTTTTATTTTATTTTCTTATGGTATATCGCATTGGTTAAACTAACAACCCTCACATGGGCAATTAAAAGAAATATTGGCCATTAGAATATAAATACTAGATATATAAAATATATGTATCTAGTATTACATAGATAAGAAAATGTACTTTTCTTTTAGTTTCCATATAATAAATTTACATAATATATGAATTTAGAGTCAGTTATTTTTTTTTATTTCCAATATCTGAATACCATATATAATTTCTTATTTGTTATCTTCTCGTATATATGAATGAAATATTTGTGATATTTAAAAAAAATATGATTAGAATAACTAATTAAAATTTGGAAATATAATATGTACGAGTATATATGATACTATATGGATACGGGAAAATTTTACGAATTTGATAACACAAAAAAATAATAACAAAAAGTTTTTAAATGAGTCTAAAGTAATGATAAAATGGGTTTTAATTACAAAAAACAAATGCTTTAAAAGGAATAATAGAAGCAATTCTTGATTATATATTCGGTGAGAATTATTTCGTTTAAACTTTTTTATAAAAATAGTCTCACCAATCTCACCGAATCCCCCCAAATGTTAAATCCATGTGTTGTTATTTTTTAAGTGATTCCACAGATGGATAAACATAATTTAAATAATCTCAATTTATGTATGAGTAATTTTTATATGACATGCCATTTATAATGTAAAGGTTAAAAAATAGAATTAAAGTAGAATTAAATTTTAATTTATTTATTCAAATTTTATGAATAAATCGATTATAACCAAATATTAGAAATAAAAAAACCCAACAAAAACAATAATTGAATGTATCTAATGTCATTGAATACTATATATAATACAGGTATATTAAAAGGTTTTATTGATTACACATTTGAATTCAATTTATGCATATGCACCTTAAAAAAAAGAAATCATTTTTTGTTAACTAAAAAAATTCAATTTTATGTGTTTATCACGTCTGTGTATGTTGGATATATATTGGCATATATATATTTAAATATTTTAATATAACGAATTTCCATATGTATATTCAAAAAAGCAATTCTAAACATTAAAAACAAATTTATATAAAAAATTCATCTATATAGTAGTAGTTCTTATATTATATACATACAAAGAAATATATGCAATTCAACATATATGCATTTCCAATCATTTATTGGAAATGAATTTTTTTTGTGTAATATGAAAATATGTATGTGGAAAAATGATTATTAGTCAAAAAGTGTAAACGTATGCAATTCAATAAAATACTAAATATATGAAATAAATGTATTTGAATTATTTTCTGTAAAAATATTTATAAAAATAGGTTATATTTTTTGATAAAAATTTCATTTCATTTTATTTTAAATTTGGAATATATACTATACATAATAAGGGAAAGAATTATATATGTAGTTTGGATTGTTAATCATATAAATATGTATATATTTATATGTATATAGACCACTAAAATTTATATAATAAAAATAAAGTTAATCAAGAATCAGATTGACAAATATATGTATTATTTTAATGGCAACGTATATTTGACATTATTTTATCATCATGTAATTCAAAAATACATTATCAAAACTTTTATAAATAAGTAGTGCGCAATCAAATTAGAAAATATGAGCATTTTTTTAGAATATTTTAAAAACTTTACGAACAAATAATTCAAAAAATGAATTACATTTGAAAATTAATTGCGCTGTATTCCAAATTTCAAATAAATGCAAAATTGAAATGAATGAATAAAAGTTTTCTTATATTTTCAATGCATCTACATATATACACACAAAAATTCAATATCGACAAACGACAACCCGATATGAACTTAATAAAATTTTCGATTTCAAACAAATGAAAATTTTAAATTAAATGTAATGGAAAAGAAATTAATTGTATATGTACTGATATTAATTATTTATTTCGAGATATTTATTTTAAATAAAGTTTTTTGTGTTAGCGTTATACAATACGAAAAAAAGTGTACATAAATTCTATTTAAACGTACTTTTTTCATTCCGAATTTATAATTATACATTTTGTTGTTACAACACTCATTGCTTACCCTATTATATAAATATATTTAACAATAATTTTTTTCACTTTAATGTGTATGAAATCTATCATATAATATAAAAACAAAGTTTTAATAAACAAAAGTAGGGTATACTAAAAAAAATAAATAACAATATAAAACAGATTTTATGCTGGCTGCCATAAACATACATAGAATATTCGCATACATTCCGTATTTAAATGATTTTTGCAATGCATATTCATTTTGTATGTACATAGAAATGGTATAAGGGGATAGTGGTTATTATATAACAACATATATAATATGTTTTAAAAGGGGATATGTTAAACAATTGTTAATTGTAAAATAAAAGACAATATATATGAGGTTTTGCATATATATAGTACACATTATATATCTTATATATGCTTATGTGGGAGTGGTACTATGGTTAAAGATTCGGTATATATGTATACCTAAATTATTTTGATTGAAATTGTGTCAAAACTCAATTCAATAAACTTTGTTAAGGTTGGTTTAGGTTTATTTATAAATTATAAATTTGAAAAATACATGGAGAACTTTTTATATCACATTTAATAACACAAACCAAGGAAATAAAGTAGGAAAATTGTTGATATTGTTGCATATTATACAACAACCATAATTTAAAAATGTTCAATTACATAATAGATATATAAGAATTATTTCATAAATACTCATCAGAATAACTCTTTTCAATCTAATACATTTTATTTATAAACTATTAAACTATATATACTACATAAAATTTAATCAAGTTTTTGATTTTTTTATGCTATGAAAACTAATTTAAATTAATCATAGATAAAAGTGTGTTTATGCAACGATATGAAATTCTAAAATTAAAAAATATGTATATATAGTAATTTGAAAGTGTTCAATTTTTAAAAAAAATATGCTGTTTAATTTTGCCATTCAATTCTTTCAGATGAAACACATAAATATATGTACCAGTGTACCTGTATCTTGTCGCAAATTAAAATTTTTGTATGAATGTTTGAAATATAAAAGATATTCAAATTAGGTCACTTTTTTAAAATTTATATGAATATTCTCCACCTCATAAAATATGCATAATAGAAAGACAAAAATAAACACCAGTATATATAGTTATATGCAGCTCTTTGTAAAAATATTAATTAAACATTAAATATTTGCTTATGATTATAGTTAAGTGAATTTCTTTTTGGCCATGTATATAAAATAACCATTTTCCATTTTTATTAATTTACCTATTTAATGCTAAATATATATTTATATATAAACATATCACACAGCATCGGTAATTAAACAATTTTTTAGTAAATAATGATACACATTTGACCTATATAATACATAAAATGAATGTATGCGAATATAATCCACAAAGCCTTATTTTATTTACTATATTTATATTTGGATTTTATTTGAAATTTATTTTTCCAGCGCACTAAAAATAACTATAATTAACATTTTATATTTTTTTCGTTATTTAATAGTTTAGTATACATAGAAAAAATGATATACTACATAAAACAAATCTGAATACAACGTTATATTAATATTTAATAGAGTTTTTTCATTCACAGAGATGTTTTCATTCATGCATTCAAGAAGATTGATTTTCTATTAATTTTTGTTATTTTTTATAACTTATTAACATTTTACCAATAAAACAAATACTATTTACTTGAAGGTATTTCTTTTTTTAAGAAATCTAAAACAAAAGTTATTATAGATAGAAATTTATAATTTCTATTATATATTTGTGTGTTCCAGTGCGATAAAGAGAATATTTCCAAACATATATGTTATGTATATTTGTTGAAAAATAAACCACATTTCGAATCTTTGATCATAAACAAATAAAGATTAACTCACTTAAAACAAAAACAAAAATAGCTATTGCATATTATACAAAAAATTCTCAAACAAAAACATAAAAAATAAATGGCATTTATTATTGATGTTTTAAGGTTTTAATAACTTTTATATTTGTTTGTTATATTTGTTGGTTTATAGACTGTTTTTTTCTGATATTATATTTATTTATTTTTTTACATTTATATCTATTCAACGAGCGCGGTTCAAAAGTTTTCCATTATTCACCTATAAATTAAAAATATGATTTTCCTTGGACAAAATATTATGTAATTTTTTACTATATCAGTTTTTTTCTTAATTTATTAAATTAGTACAAAGTACATTTATGCATGTCTGTATAAGAAACTTATTGATCGGCCTACGTATGCTATGCTCCTGTTTATGTATATTATGATATTATATATTTAAATTGATGTGAAACCAAAAGTACATATATGATATAATAACAATATTTATTCTATAAATATTGCGATATACATCCTGTTGTAATACAAAATTTTACAAATACAATGTGGATATGTGTATCATATTATTACAACATGCATGCATACTTGTTGTTTGTAATATGATACGCAAACGTTATAAAGAAATATGTATATAAGTTTAAATGGGTGTTTTTTGTACATATAAAATTATTATATTTATTCATATTAGAATTTATTATAATAGAATCTGTTTCTATTTATGTATATAGAAATGGATTTTAATTTGAATTTAGCAACAGATACAGTTATTGAAGATAAAACAAAATACAACAGAAGAAGAGCACATACATAAGTAAAATATCAATTTTCATTTTAAATATATATTATTCCAATTTATACGATGTTCTAAATGAACTTCGGTATATACGAGTATATTCGTATTTGAATGTATCTCAAACAGAAATTTGGTTATAATTTATTGTAATACATGAATATATATAATTCACCACACTATATATTAAGTATATACTATATAGGTATATATTGATATCGTATGTGTATAATATATTATAATAATTTTTTGTTTTATTTTCCTTTTTGTTTTTTTTATTTAAAAAAAAACATATAAATTATTATATAGGAACTAAGTTTATAGCGAGTACATTAAAAGCTTTTAAGAAAATAAATGACTCGATTATTCATTATATATATAATATTAAATATAGTTCCTAATGGAAATCTTGTTTCTCAATATAAAAATATTGTATATTATTAAAATACAAAAAAATTCTATATTTTTTATTATTATTTTTTCTTATATATTATATATGATGACAAATATTAGTCGCTCCTTGTATATATGTTTAGTATATCGTATATGAATGTATATTATTATTGTATTACGTGCAAACTTTACATTATATTCTGAACGTCGAAGGAATAAAATATTTTTTGTAAAAATTTATAATGTGTCTTTGTTATAATACATATCTATCTTATATACTATATATATAGATATATACAAGGACATAAAATAATGGTATCGTCGTAACTTATATTTTTATAAAGTTAAACAACTGTTCCATATATAATTTTATTGTTTTTATTTTATATATAGATATACATATTTACATATATGTAAATGTACTTATAATATATTTCATATGATTTTGTAACTAATATTATTTTTTACGAAGTATATGAAATATAATCTCATATACAAATTTATATATTTTGTACATGTTCACTATTGGGCTACTGTACATAAAAATAAGTTTATTATTTTATTTTGAAATTATTATACAACTTGTTTTGTAATATGGAATTAAAATTTTACTTCCATACAATTGAATGTAAAATATTTCTATATATCAAAATAATAAGAAAATTGTATACTTTTCCAACAAAAAATACATTACATATAAAAACCAAACCAATATCCCATAAAAGCAACTAACCAAAATTTATATATATTATAATCGTTTGTATTTTATATATACAATATACATATAATATGTAATAAAATAGTAAACATAGTATACTATATATAGTATATATATGGTATAGTAAATTTAGTAATACTTCCATTTTCACAATCTCTACCTTTTCTAATGTATCCTTAATTTACCTGTGATTTTCAATACTTTCCTTTGTCTATACCGCATAGAAACATATGCATATATAGTATATCTAAATAAATATATTCCAAGTGTATATCTATGTATAGATTATATATGTAATATACAACAAACAAAAACAAATAACAATTTTTATCAATAAACATTTTTTTTCTCTCGCAGTCTTTTGATTCCATAAGGTTATGTTATTTATTATTCAGACTAACTATATCATGGGTTAAAATGGAATAAAGCAAGTAGAAACTGAAAATGTACGAGTATATACCTTTTTTTTCGTTTGCTACTATCGTATATATACATATGTACATATATACGTTTATTGCAAAGGAATTTTATTTAGAGTTATTGTTGGTTATATTTTTATGTATATAGTGATATACTTATATATAATATATAATATACATTATGTATTAGGGTATACGTAATATTTTATATGAGGCAATTTCTCTTTTCGGTATAGAAAAATTATATTTATATATAGAAGATTTCCGGTGTGAAATCAAAGTAAGAAACATATAAACAAATAAGTGGTAATCTTATTTATTTTTCAAAGCATTATTTTTAAATGTCAAATTTGTTACTGACGATCGTCGTTTTTAATTTTATTTTAATTTTTTCACACAAATAATGAAAATAAAATTAATTTATGCAAATAGTTTATCAATATATATAAGATTCACCCTAATATTAATATATATTGTTCTGTACTATATATATATATATACAAAACAATATGAGAATGAAAAAATATTAACATTTTTCGTTATTTTTTTTTAGTATTTTTGGGAAAATTTTAAATGGATTTTTCCTTAAATCGAAAAATAAATGATCCGAATAAATAATTCGAATTTTCTACACGTTATATTTTCAAATTTGTATATATATATCTTATATATATAGATTTATCTAACATATACCTCGCAATACATTTGCCTTTCATAATAATGTATAACTTTATATACGCAACCTTATATGGAAATAATTCGAAATGTAATATATTATAAAAATAAAATGAAATGAAACGCTTTTTGTAATACTCGAACTCGAATATCCTTATTTGTATATATATTCACGAATAATATATAAAAAATTAACACAATTTCGATAAAATGGCGAAATTGTTTTCATTTTATTCTCTATATTTTACAATAATTATGTACAAAACATATAAAGTGTAATATATTTTTATCTTGTTGAATGAATATTTTTTTAATTTTCATTTATTTTAAACATTTCTTTTTGCATTTAAGTCTCGCATTATTATATTTATTTATATATTATATCCTAGTGAAATTAATAAATAATATGTTTTCAGAGGTTACATTTCTATATTGTCTAGTTTCATATTGTTTTGAACTGTTCATTGTTAATACATTTTTAATCGTATATCAATTTCACTTTGTTCAATTTATTTTATGCAATTCGTTAAAAAATAAAAGTGTTTATATATGTTTTGTATATTATTCTATATATAATACTAAACAACAACGAAATATTAATTTTTAACGTATTCAAATGTATTTATAATAGGAAATTCATTACATAACAATCATATTGAAATATATGGCTTTATTGCAACACAAAATAAAAATTTTAAATATATAGATTATGCCGATTGCTACGTTATACGGTCAAGCAGACGTTTATTCGCAATGAAAATGTATATAAAATTATATATTTGTATTTCAACATATATTTTATTATGAATGCAAAAAATTTTTTAAATAAACAAACTTTTTACAAACTATCAATTTAAAAAATGTATTTCATTGAATTTTATTGAAAAGGTTCTATTATGTATATATTTATAATTTTAGAAACAATTTAAGATGAAAAATTTCACCTTTGTAATTAATTGAATGTTGTATTTTTACATATATCTTTTTTAATGATTATTTTATAAAACTCTGGAAACCGCAGGTTTTGTTGAGAATATTTTATACCTATATAAGCATATATACATATATATATAGCTTAATTTGACATTTGAGTATATATCTCATGTATGGATAATGACAACAAAATTATATATTGATGACAAATTATATTATAAAGATATTTATTATGTATTATCATAGTATATATAA
Organism: Dilophus febrilis; assembly: GCA_958336335.1. NCBI lineage: Eukaryota > Metazoa > Arthropoda > Insecta > Diptera > Bibionidae > Dilophus > Dilophus febrilis. The sequence continues at coordinate 51,090,487 of OY284468.1, forward strand.
AAACTGAATTTATATAGTCATTGATAAATATAACTGTCAAATGTCAATTCCATGATATTTCTAAACTGTATATAATTTATATATATTAAAGTATATATAAAATATGCATTTCATGGTATTACAATATCATTTTTATCATTTTCATTTAATTTAATTTAATTTCATTTAATTATCAATAATTGACATTTAAATGAATGAAAGTGTCGCACATACGCGGAGTTCCTAATCCAAGATTTCCATATATCTTTGACTTTTGAAGTCATGAATATAAGACTGTACACATGTGAATATAAACATTCAAAATATATCTAATATATGAATAAGACAATTTTCGGTATTTAATAAAATAGATATAATGGATCAATATAAACAATATACATAGATATTATGGATACATGCTGTAATAAGTAAATATACCATCATATATTTCTGTTTGTTTGTATATTTATGTATATATCGTGTAAACGGCACCCTAGATTTATATTTCAGCAAATTTATATATATATTATTTCATAACATCGCATTCAGTTTATCTTATATGTGTATATATATTCTAATTATATTACCGAAACACATCACATAATATATACATTTAAACGCAAATGTCTAATATGCTATTAAATAATAAATTATATAACGTGCAAATACATATAATAAATGGTTATTATCATATACATTATATTAATTTAGTATAACTGGTATATAACAATGATAAGCGAAAGAAAAGGTAAATTTCTTTTATGTTTTATTATAGATTATATTGTATAATAATATGTGAAACATATCATTATTTAATGTATCATCATTAGTTTCACACATATTCAATTAAGTATAACGAATAGACGTGGTAAAATATTATTACATAATCCGGAAAATAGTTTATATATTATAATATACACATATATCGATTTAATCTCTGTCACATTTGAAATATGACAAAAAAACTGTATCAAATAATACCAATTAATCAAAATAATAATATTTTATTCACTGTTAAAATGGTTGTGATTGAGATATTACAAATATAATACAAGAAATATATATAGATGATATTAAATTACTTTCAATAATACGCATGTTAAATATATACATTATTATTGATAACTACATAGTTGTTATAATATTCCTTATATATTTTTATACAAATAATATATATTTAAATATATATTTATGTCGTTATATGTATATATAATTTTCTTAATATAAATATACCGTAAAAGAACATAAAGGTATTATTAATGTAATTATCGAATGAATCTATGAATATTTCATTCAGAGATTCAATCATTTATAGTAATATTATATACAGTTCTATACTGACTATAACTGCATTTCATAATGTATATTGAAGGTATAGACCATAGTTATAGTAGAGTTAATGAGATTGTCCTTTGGTCCTTTTGTGCTATTTCGCATTGAAGTTATAAAACGTCTAAATCTAATATTCTCAGATCTTTATAAATATTAAATTAAAATATATACATAATATAATGTTCATAAAACGATGCTAATCATATGTTCATTTACTAATATATCTGTTTCAATTATGATGTCAATATAAATAACATATTCCTAAATAAATGTTTCATATGTACTAATAACAATAATAAATATTTACTTTTTAACATTTATACTATGTTTACAAATGCTCTGGTGTAGATGATTTATATCTGGCATATTAAAGATCGCATTTTTAAATATTATAAATAGGAAAATTCTATAGGGAAATTGTATATTTTACATTTGCCCTTTTCATGAAAATGATGCCTATGTTTATATAATACTCGTTTATAAATAATAATACGAGATTATAGACAAAATGACAACAAATATACAACAACAACAATAAAACGCGATAACAATAAACAATTTTTTATAAATATATACGTATATATAATACAGTATATAAAATGAAGACGAAAAATATCCATGCTTTGTGCGTATTGAATTGTTTTAGGGTTTATACTAAAATGTATCACTTTGAAATCTTCTAAATTATATATTATTCATATATATTGTATATGTATCATTTTATATATTTTCTATCTTCATTATAAACCTTTTATTTGTGGCGATATATGTATATAGATATATAAATAAATACATATAAATATTGTTTATTTATACGCATGGTTTTGTATTAATATTTATACGATAAATAATATATATATATATATATATATAAGTACAAAAAAAATGAAATAATCATTTATTTGTATAGTGCTAAGAAGATTTTCTTTTAATGTTTTCTAAATTCAGTTTCTTATATAAAAACTCATATTGTTATTATATTATATTATATATAAGAATATAAATTGCAAACACTTAAAGGATAACCATATTATATAACAATATATTAATCTTTAGTCACAATTCATTGTTTGCCCTTTAAGTGAAAATTATCCAAATTGTTTTAACCACAGAACAGACTCTCAATAAATAATAAATCTATATAAATATATAGATTTTAATGGTAAGCGATTATAGTAATTCAAAATACTAATAACAGACATATAAAGAATTAACATAATTAAGAAAAATCTATCTAAAGATTAGATTAAAATATAGTTAATTGTATGTGAATTGGCAAATTATCATAGTTGTTATATAACTATGTATGGCAACTAGAAAAACATACATTATTCGTATGATTTAAAATTGTTATAATTTAAACACACATATACGCAGTATATACCTTTCACATTTTATTTTTATTTTCAATTCATAAATTAATGCAAAACATTTATGGAAAATTGTATGTAAAAATTCAATTCCCCCTAATTGAAACCTCTTACAAATTACACATTTCTATATATGCTCTAAATTTATATAATATTCTGGGTATTCAATTTTTTATTTTGGGTAAAATTAAAAGTTAAGTACGCACGATTGTATTATATATATATTTGTGATTATATTACATAGAAATAAAATAAATGGTTTTTGTTTGTTTTAACCTATATAAAACGATGTATTATTATTGTCACATATAAATACGAGTAATAATATATATACCAAAATCCTATAATCATATAAATATACAATAGACCAACATTTACGTTGTATAGAAACTTTTTATAGATGCTCTCCATTTGCTCCTTTTTTTTTGTTGTGAATTTATACAATTATCTTTTAAATTGTACATAGTTTATATTTAATATAATATATACACTGTTTGAATAATACATTTGTGATGTTATTGTTTGTTTGTTTATTTGTTTTTTTCGGTTTTTTTTGTGTGTATATGGTACAACTAAATTAAATTACTTTTAATATATAATGTTTTTACATCAAATACATCACACAGAAGTGATTGTATTAATATAAGAATAAGGAAAGCTTTCAATACATTCTGATGTTTCTGATGTTACATTCTGATATATAGATATATGTACATTGTACATGTATTTACTAACATTAATAGAGACGACAAAAAAATATTTATCTATATTAAGATTTAGTATAAGTGAAATTTTTATAATTTGTTTCAGATGTTTTCCAAAATTATTGACCAATATTTTTAAATAAAATTTTTGTTTATATAGTCACCAATAAATATTCTAAACCCTAAAATTGTATACTGTCAATTTCATTCATATTTCGTATTTAAAATGAAGATTTGTCAATTACTAATGTTTTGCAATCATTAAACTAATTGATATTGTCTATTATATTCGAAAGAGTTTTATCATCAAATTTCATTAGCGCAAAAAAGACCTGTATTTATATTTATCTGATGAACACTAACGATGATTGAACTTATATAGATATATATAAATTGTGAACAATAGATTTCAAAAGTACTGATTTTGTTTTTGTTTCATTTGGAAAAAGGGAAAAACGAATCAAAACAATTTTTAGAAAATGTTTTATAACAAATTATTTAATTTTCAAATGAATTAAAATTTATATAAAAAAAAGTAATTTAAGCTGAAGTAAAAATTTTTATAATATAGACAAGACATATTCTTGAATATTTTTTTTTTGTGCTTTTTGAAATATTTTCTTAAATATATTTATATACAATATACGATCACGCGATAAAACCGACTGTCATAACGTATAATATATGCAATGTATATATTTTTATCAAATAAGTTTTTAAGAAAAATATATTTTTAATTGATTCTATATATATATATATATATATCTATACATCCAACACATAGCATATACAGATATATATGACACATTTTTTTTAATTGAAAGAAAGGAAAAACTTTGTCATCATCAAATAAGCAATGATTTGAACATACACAAAAATATAATATAGTAATATCTATTTAATCTATATAGATGTTAAATAACATTAAATAATTTTTTACAAAATGTCATATATACGAGTATTACACAAAAATTCATATATCCATATGAATGAAATAAAGAAATTTATCTTCATTTTTTTCCGATTCTCATTGTGAATATAAAAATAAATAGAAAAATTAACTTTTCGTTAAAATAATAATTAATCTTTCAATTAAAAAATAAACAAACTTTTTCAATCAAACATTTTTTTATAGAATCAGAATAGTTTTTTTTTATTTTCTATATATTTACAATTAATATAACGTTTTATTTGTTATTACATTTTCTATTTTTAAGTGCATATCTACTCTAGAAATGAATTATATATATATATATATGTAAAATATCCTACATGAATAAAAAATTGAGTAAATTGTACTACGCTAAACATTAAAATGAAAATTTTAAATGCAATTACTTATATATCATAAAAGCAAAGAATTCTTTAAAATATTGATATTAAAAGAGCTTATATATATTATATATATATATATATATATAAAATATTATGAATTTGATGTATTTTCAAGTATTTAGGTATCTTATTGAAAACGTATATTTTTATATCATAAAGTGTATTTCAAAAAACTTTCGAGTATTTACAATGTATTTATATAACAAAATACTTTTAGAAAACATTTTATTCTTTAGTATGGATAGAATATATATATATATAAATATATAGAATTTGCTGTATGTGTGAAAGCATTCTTAACATATTTATATAATCTTCAATATATATGTATGTATATGAAATGAAAATTAGATTTCTATGTATATATATATATATATATATATTTATATATATATATACATTATAGGTATACAAATTTTGCAAATTAACATAAAAGTGTTGTGTATGAGTAGATAAATAATTTATATTAACGTCAAGTTTTTGAAAATGTCTTTAAAAAAATGTCATCTTATAAAAATACTTGTTATTACTTCAATGACATTCAAAGGTGATTAATAAATGAAAATATACAATTTTATTATATTTGCACGAAAGAAAATCTTTGTCTTTCTATATAGATATAAAATATAAAGTAAAATATCTTCATATATAGAAATAAAATAAAACAGCAATGTACCGAAGTCAACTAATATAAAAATATGTATTTTATTTTTATTCTAACAAATAATAAAAATATAATTAACTTAACATATTATCACATATTAAAATAAAATACAATGCTATAAATATAAATAATTTTAATCTGCAAATTTGAAATAAATACACGTTTACAGAAGTGTATGTATATAATTAACAAAAAAAAAAGGTATATAAAAAAAATAATAAAAAAATTAATGGGTACAAATATTTACTTGAATGAATATATGATAATTTATTTTTATATTATATGTACCCGTATAATAAATTGATAACATAAATTACGTAATTAACTAACACACATATTTTGTATATATAGGCATCGAGAAAATAACATGTATACCTGCGTTTATTATATAGTTTAAATGTTCTACAGTAAGTGCACACATTTATTATAAAAAGTGATCTATTAGATCCCGAAATTCAGAAATTGAATATATTTGTTATTAGATAGGACGTATATACACTATCATTCAATCCCAAAATTCTTTCCGCTTCCATATACGGTAACAAGACATTCTCACGTATCTTACAAGCAGACTTAATTCTGACCATAACTTTATTTATATTTACAAAAATAAACTGTAAAAAGTAAAATGCATGCGAATAGAATTTGGTGTATATATTACAATATTTATTACTAGTACATCATCGACAATAATAATAAAAATAATAATGATAATAAAAAAAATATTTAAATCAATAAACGTATAATTTATAAATGAATTGCGGTTATATGGTTCAAATAATTAAATATTCCCATTTATGATATTATATGTACTATATGTATTATACATTAATGGGAAAATTATGGTATAAATGTTCAGGTGTGTTTAATAATGAATAAAATTAATTAAATTCATACGATTTTTTTTACTTACATTTATGTTGTATTATTGTTTATACGTACGTACGTACGGTATATATATTTATATTTCACATATAATTCAACCATATCTATTTTCATAAATATGGTATACTTAAATACAGAGGACATTATAACCAAGGGTTGGAAAAGAGATATGATTATGGGGTTTTTTGTGTATTGTATTTTTATGACAAATAAATTATGGTTCGTATTGAATAGTACGTATTTATTTATAACGATGTTTATGTCATATAATTTTACGCTTTTCTTGAATATAATGAGCCATTTATTTTATAAGATAAAATCATTTATGAAAGTTCTTAGATGTACCTTACGTTTGTCAATAAATAATAAATATAACAAAATAAGTTCTAAATTGTCCTTAAATTTGCAGGTCCCATATGCCAACTAAATGCCCTGCGCCCACACATATAATAATACACATATTATTTATACGATTATTATTTATTTTTTTTATTATTATTGAATTAAAAATATATTCATTAATTTATTATAAAAATAAATATTGATTTAAGGTATACATTTTTTATAATAAAAATAATTTTGTTTTAACGCAATCTCTTGTAGGTGGGTATATATAATTAAAATATTAAGTTATATATCTATATACATATACTATAAATTATATGATTATACATTTTATAAAATAATTTTAATTGGATTATCGTTAAATTTATTGTATTATATTTATTTTAAATTTTCTTCCCTAAATATATAACGTTTATATTGCGTATATGCAATATAAATCGTTTAAGTACTTCTTTAGTTTGAAAATAAAATGGGAAAAAAATTAATAAAACGGAATATCAATTAATTAAAAATTGTTCATAATATTTCAATTACATAATTTTAATATTATAATAAAAGATATGCTTTTATATATATAGTATATAAATACACCTTAAATACAAATTTAAATTTCATTTGCATATAATTATAATTATATTTAATTAGTTATCACATTTATAAAAACGTATATATTACCATATTCAATGAATTGTAAAAATACAGATATGCGGAATATGGATTTTTGGAAAATAAAAAAAGTATATTTTGGATTATTGTTTTAGTAGAAAATATTATATATTTGTTATTCACGATGTTTATAATCAAAATTGTATATACTTATCGAAATTAATATCATTGGTCATCACAAATATTTGTTCAAACTTATTTATAAATATATGCGTTCGATCAGTTCGATTTTAAGCAATAAACAAATTATTATACATTATCGTTCATGTACATACCTGACACTGAGGTAATGCTCCCTCGGTTCGTTTCGCTTTCCATCCTAATAACGGCGGTATACATATTAAACCGGACATAATCCACACCGCTGTTATCATAACAGCTGCGCGTGCCGGTGTACGTGAACGTAAATATTCAACGGCTTTCGTTATACTCCAATAACGATCTAATGATATTAAACATAAATTCATAATTGATGCTGTACATAATAATACATCCATGGCCGAATGGATATCACACCACCAACTGCCAAATATCCAATATCCCATTAGCTCATTGGCCAATGAAAATGGCATTATCACTAAACCTAAAAAAAAATCGGCAACTGCTAATGATGCAATAAACCAATTTTGTATATTTTTTAAAGATTTTTCTGTGGCTATTGCAATTATCACTAACATATTACCAACAACAATAACAATCATTAAAACCGTCACAATTATTGAGGCAAATACAATATGCGTTAATGTATATCCACTTGGATATGTATTATTATGTATAATTTCAGTAGTTGTACTATTTACAGTTGAAAGCGATGATGATGATAATGTGGTTGATGAAATTGAATCGTTTAGCAAATGATTATGTAATTGACCGGTTAAATTACCAACCATTATTAAAAATTCCTCTGCTGTTATATTTTCTGGTATGTTTTCCATATTGCTTTGGTTTTTTTTATATTTATTTAATATTTTTTAATTTTGATTTATGATTATATATAGAGATTTGTTTTAGATAGTATTTAAAATATAGATATATAAAAAAAATGGTATAATTAAAAATTGATTATTTTATGTGATGAGTTTAATATTTAATTAACAAAAAGAACTATTTCTAACTATGTGAATATGTCAAAACACGAACGCTATTATTCTTACAAAATAAAGAATAGTGTGTGATCATTGTCCCAACATATATAAGCATTTAAAATATATACATTATAAATCTAAATGTAATGATTAAATATGATTTTTATCCTTTCATTCAAATCCGCATATTTGCTTTATCTTTCCTTATTTGTGTATGTTAAAAATGATATTTATTGACATTTTCCACAATTATTATTTTAAATGATATTGACATTTTCCGAATATTAAAATGAATTTTAAAATATTTGCTGAAAAAATTATTACCATTTTTATTATATATAGGAAAAAACCGAAATCCTCATATGTTTTTATAGAAATAAAAAACAACTGAATGATATTAATTCCCTTTCTTCTAAACCAGGATATATATAATATAATGTATATTTGTTTATTTAATATATGGCTCAAAAAATGTGTTTAGTGGGTGGTGGATTGTTTTTTTTAGGTTGTGTTTTGTTATTTTAGCGCATGCTTATTTAGTATTTATTTATTTATTATAAATTTATAGTAGTTGTTGTTTTTGTTGATATATGGTTATCCTTGATATACGATAATGCATCCATATTTAAAGCTTTTATATATAATATATATTAGTATATATGTTTACCACAAAAAAACTTATTTTACATTCAACCTGTGAACTATTTTTTCCTGCATTCAATTTTTCTTTTAATTTATTCATATATTATTAACACAGGTAAACAAAATTCTCATATATATCCTTAGATATAACACTGAAAATCACTTTATGATAAACCCATTTTCCTGCATAAAATATGTTTGAGTTTATACATTTAGTGTACTATATATATATTAAATGTTTATTTGCGAAACACAGCATAACGCATTTCATCTAAATCTATATAAATATATATTATACATAAATATATGAAAGTACAATTTTTTTTTTATTTTCAACCTCATATGTAAATTTTTAATCCGTTTTGATTTAAATTTCAAATAAAAACATTTTCTTTTCTTATTCTAATGTGTTTATATGTACATATGCGATATCTTAACGTGTACATCGTTTCTTGTATCATATATGTAAACCGTTTCGCCGTTGATACCAAAATCTTGTAGAAGTCTAAATATATATAATATATGTACATGAATTTGGCAATATATATATGTAAGTACTATAAGTATATATAATACGATAATACCTTTATATAAACAATAACGTACATGAATCAACTTTTATTTTCACTGATACACGCACTCAAATGTATATATATATCACATGAAACTTAAAAGGAAAAAAAGGTTTTAGGATTTTGGTATTTCAAAAACCGTTTTTACATGTTATTCAATTTAAATTAAGTTATATATTCATTTATTCCATATACCCATTTGTATTAATATATATATATATATATATATATATACATTGATATAATTATGCTAATGCTTATTAAATAAGGATATATATATGATGTTATAATGTATACCATTCAGGAAAATAGTTATGCTACTATAATAAAATGATACCAAATAATCAATGAAATAAAACGAACAAAAAAAAAAGAATATTATATTTATTTTATATTTTACGGTAAATTTATATTTTATATTATTTTTAAACACTAATATTTTTCATATATTCAATAATATATACAGAATTTGATTTTAAACCCGTTTATTTTCCGAAATTATCCGAATTATGAACTTATTAGGTTCATTTAATCGGCATTTTAAAAATTTTCAAAACAACATATATTGGAGAAATAATATTATATATACATGTTTTATTTTTTTTAGTATTAAATTAATCAAAATACATAACAAATAACAAATATATACGTTTTTGAAAGTTTTTCTATGTTTATAAAATAATAAAGTTACATATTTTAATAAAATTCGTACAAATTTTTTATTACGAAAAACACCTTTTGATTATTGCTTTATATTTTTTGTTCTATATTATTTTTCATTTTTTTTATATAAAATTGAACGCCACTTTTAGTGGCCCATAAAACATATTAAAATTATAAAATTTACATTGTTTTATATACATTTAAATGAGATAATAAATTTAAGCGGACGTTGATTTGAACACACAATTTTTTATAAATGCTATTTAATAATATATATGTTTCATAATTCAATAAAATGTTGTGAAAAAATTATTCTATTTAATCAATTGTAATATTAATTGTAATATTAATATGTGGTCACGCAACAAAAATCAAAAATATAAAATGTTGATTACATTTTTTGCTTGTAATAACATTTTATCGTTAACGTTTTTTTTAAGACTAACACAATTTTTAGCCGCACATACAAAATTATCTAGCTGCTATTTATTGCTTGTTAATTCAATTTAATTTTTTAACATATGTATATGTGAAACATAGTTTTTTTGTTTTTTCTGTATATTTTGTAAGTGGTTTGATTTGCATTTTTCTTTTAAATAAAATTATTTATAAATTTGCACACATTATAATTACCTATTTAATTTTTAGGTTTGTTTTTTTTATTAAGAAAAAAGATTATTAAAAACAACGCAACAAAACCGAACACAATATAAATTTCCGTTTATTACATTTGGTATATGAACCTTTTAATTTAATAAACTATGTAATGCTGATAATAGATAATTGTATTCTTTTATTTAATTTTGGGGTTCACACATATTAACATTCAATAAAGCGAAACGAGTTTTTCCTATCGAAAACTAAAATTATGTGTATATTTTTTATTTCATATTTTTTTATTTATTTTCATATTTATATGGTGTTGTGCGAATTAATTTTAACAAAATAACACATAAATTCACTTTTATATTTATAATTATATCGAAAACCCACAATATTAATTTGATTTTTCCCGTGTTTTACGCGCGCCGTTTAAAGGTGTATTTGCCTTTGTGTATTTTTCGGTATGTGTGTGTTGCCTATAAGATTTTCCGATATATATAAATATATATATATGTTAATTTTTAACTTGTCATATAAATTTGCCGTATACAGATATATGGATTTTATTTATCCAAAACACATTGAAATGCAAATATATACATAATTATGTATATGTAATAATAAGCCGGATTTTATTATTATATGATGAAGAAAATCTTAAATTAAATTTTTTTTTAAACGTATATAAGCCGAATACATTTATTGAGAAAACACACAACAAAGTAGAAAATTTTCCTTATATACAACACATATTATTTTGTATTTATGTTACATAGTTTATTTATTTATATTTTTGTGTATATATATTTCGAGAATTTTTCATTTAATATTATCCGGACGAAATTCAGATCGAAACTGAAAAAGAGTATAAAATTATGGATGATTCTTGGTTACTAAGCAAGTATAAATGTGTATATAACATTCGCACTATATATAAAACCATGTGTAAATATTTTTTTATGTATATACGATGGTTATATATATAAATATATGTTTATATATTATGATATATATAGATATAGATATTTTATGTATATGTTGCTGAATTTAATATTATTTGTATATATAAATAAATCATTCAGTCAGTTCTAAAAATAAGGTGAATTATAAAGTTCATTAGTATAGGTTATAACTGAACTTGTACTATATACTATTAAAATTCTTATCTTGTCTAATCTTAAGATATGTTTCCATTAATTATAAAATAAAAATTCCAATCAACAAAATAGTATGTTACACTATAGAATACATATACCAATGATAATAGTATATGAATTTATAACAAAATGTTTATTATTATTATATTGTTCTTTTTTTTCACAAAATGGTACGTAATATTGTGAATGAAATCGAGGATGTAATATATATATATTTATATGTTTTTAATATATACCTATATGATATATATGCATATAATATATTATATACATATACATTTGGATGAAAATGGAATGTAATATAGAAAATTTATGACGTTATTGTTTGAGAGTTTCGCCTCATTTACCCTTCTTTCTTATACACGAATATTGCATATATATATTGATTATAAATGTATATATGGAAAATCGTATATAGACTCTTACTATTTTTAACTATATACATATTGAAAATGTTATATTTTGGGTGTATATGTATAGAAGTTCAGATGAGAAAATGTATATATAAAAATATGTGTTTAAAATTTAACATATAAATATGGTCCATATTTAGAATATATTGTGATATACATGCATGTGCAAATTTTTACACAAGGACTTTTGCAAAACACCATGCGCAAGGACTCTCTTCAAATTTTTAGTACACATTATTATGTATCTTTCAATATTTTTTGTAAATAAGTATTTATTTAGTACATATTCATATATAAATTTCAAATTCAACTTTCGGTTTTTTTATTAATATCCAGTTTTATGGTGCTTTCACTTACATTCTTTTAAAAATCTTAGTTAATGATGTATAGATGTTTACCGAAGAAAATTGAATAAACATACGTGCAACAACATTCCCGAAATTCTTCACATATAGAAAAAAAAATTTTTTTCATCTAATTAGGAGGATGTTATATTTTTAGATTTTATTATTGCGGAGATTGAAATTAATTGAATTCGAAATATCTTACAATTGTTAAAATAAAATTAAAATAAATGGTGCTGTGGTTAAAATATCCTATATACACATTGCATGATGATAGCGATTTAAAATGATTGGGAATCTTGGTGATATTTTTTGGTGATTTGAATCCGTATGCGATATAATTGTAAGTCAGCATCTATTCAATTCCATACAAATAACAAAGTAGAAAAATTATAATATAATTAATTTTAAATTTTAAATATTTATGTTTCTATAAATATTTTTTTAACACTTCAGCTGAGTATGCAATGAAATTATTAATATTTATTTTATTTTTTCGTATACATCCAATAGATAAACATATACCGATTTATCATTTCATACAATTTCTTTTATTCTGAAGGTTATTCATTAACATATATATCTTATATAGATATGGTATATATGATGCTGAGATGAGATGATTGTATATATACGTCATACTTTAAACATTTTTTGCGTATAATAAATACCATTATATATATATATATATATATATATATTTAATAGGCATATTCATAATATAAACTTTATTAAATAAACAACCATTTTCTCTTTGTGCTTCAAATAGTTTGATAAAAATAAGTATATCTATATTTTTGAAAAATTATATTCATGCTATGTATTTTTGTTTATATACAAAAATAGATATATAATATATACGTGAATTTTATTTTCATTCATATGTATAATTGCAGCACATCTACATATAAGTTTATGCATTTTAAACTAGTTTTTGATGTTTACACATTTAAATTTCACATATATAACATATACACATGCATCATATTCAAAAATTTGATATAATAAATATAAAGTTTGTATTTCACCAAATATCTATATAGATATATATGTAGATTTATGAACATAAAAATACGCGAAACGTATATACTCGGAAAACTTATTAATGAGATTTTATTTCCTTCATTATAATAATATATACATATACATATTATTATTTCCCTTTTAATAACATAAAAAAAATGTTGGTAAATATGTATAGAATTTAGTTTTCTGATATTTCATTGGATTTTCTTATAAATGTATATGGTATATTTCATTTACATATTATAATGTGTATATTAACAAAAAAATTCATATCTTTTTTTTGTAAATGAAATTGTAATATAATAGAATTTTGCTCATTTTAGTATAAGGATTCAGATTTATATATTGTATATACAAAATTCGCTTTAATTTGAACTCAGCGCCGCCAAAACCCCTTTTAAAAGAATATTATTTTGTATAATTACGATTAATATGGGAAAAATTTACATATAAAATAAATCACGTTATTCTCGAAATCTTATTATAATCAGTTCCATTGGAATATATTAACAGTGTAATATACAGGCAAATGTTTTGTACATAAAACTATGAATATAAAATAAGTAATTTTTCTTACTATTCTATAAAAAAATTTAGTGAAAGTATTAAAACCTATATTTATATATATAAAATATGTGTTAATTTAGTCAAATATACGAAAAAACATTACCTTGACATGAATATGTCATTTTTAGTTCGATATTAATGTAATTAAATAATTCATTTATTTTCATGACAAAACTCAATTAAAAATATAAGTTAACCCTTTGGATTTATTAGGCAAGCGTGTATTTTTAAATATTATACTTTATGTAATAATTATGGTGTTATATTTAATAAAATAAAAATAAATTTTTCGCTATACAACCAACAATCTGGTTTTAGCGTCCAACAACAGCCTTCTGTTGTTAGTTTCTTAATTTGTGGCTTTTACGGTGTCGGTAATTACCCGTACGACCAACCGCAAGCGGAAAATACAACTCTGTGTTAAAATTCAGATTCGAAAATAACCGAAAACACAAAACATATTTTATGCATTCAGTAGGATTCGAACCCACGACCCCAAAATTATTATATTTACATATGGTTAATCCGTGTCTGTCATATTGTTTATTCAAAATCATTATTTTCTCTTAAATTTATCCAAAGACAGATACATATTAAAGTAATAGCAATTTTGAAGAAAAATTCAAAAAAATAATGTTAAGTAAAAAATATTTTATGTACCACCGCATTCTTAAATAAACTTTCAAACATATATATATATCCTTCTTTACAATCCTTTCGTTTCATGTAAAATGTAATTTATTTGTAAATTAAAATGATATTTTTTATGGAAATTCTTTTTATATATACTAAAAATATTAAAATTAATAGTCGCATCTGCGTTTATACAAACAATTTCTAAATATATATAATAAAAAATATAGAAATATTTATTATATACAGTTTATTTGTAAATTAATATATATATACATTATTATAGATACCTCTATTAAATTTAACAAATATAAAATATTATACATTAGATTAGCTTTTTTGGGTTAGTTCTTATCTCTGGATAATAACTAAAACATATATAATATCATAAAATTTGTATGAATAGAAATTTAGTTGAAAAATATATTTGTGTATATATTCATTATATACATATATGATGTATAGTAAATTTCATATAATTCATATCGTAATATTTACCTCTATTTGTCCAACCGCTTTTCTCTAAATATACATTTATATGGAATTGTTTCATTTTATTTTAATTTATACACATGTATGTATATAATACATATAAATTATTACATGAGGGTAATTTATTTAATATATGATAATGTAATTACTCCAGATATTAAATAGATATCATGTCGCAAATATTATATACGATTATTTTAATTAAGATAATTTAGAATATGTGCAAAATAATTGCAAAATAAACGTAGCCCATATATTATAATAAAATTTTTTTTATTTCCATTTTATTTATTCACTTTAATTTTTCAAATGAATAGATGTCAATTATATAACATTTTATTAATCTGATATATAATTATATAGGTATTTTATTCGAAATGTCAGTTAAAGGTTTTGTTTATCAGATGAAGAAAATATTGGCATATTCTGAACTTGAGTAATATCGCAAAAATTTATAATAAAGTAAGTCTGTTATTTATTAGGAACAGAAACTTAAGAACAATGTTTAATATTTGATATATACACCGTTGTAACAATTGAAATGTTAGAATTCGATTATTTTAATATTGAATATAATTTAAATAAATGTTCATATAAATAAAACGAAATATAAATATATATTACAACTTATTATATTACCGCTAAATCATTTTACATATATATATATATATTATATATATATTTATATACTTATTTTGTTTATTTATGTGGAATATTTAATAGAAAATCAAAAGCACAATTTTATGAAAATTTTATGTTTTTGATATGTTTAACTTGGCTATATGTGTATATATTTTTCTATACATATACGTAGAGTGTTTTCTTATTTCAAATGTGCCGTATATTTATTATATCGCATATGATACATGATGTGGAAAATGATTAATTTTCTTTTTCTACATATAAGCATACATAATATAATATATATCTAATATATATACATAATATATATATATCTATATACTTGTAATATTCGTTCTCGTATATATATTTATATATGTATATATATATTATATTCTTTTGTTTTTCTTCAGTTTTTATTGATGCATACAAAATATAACATACACATACTGATTCCATTTTACAGCGGTGCTTTTTAATATAAAATCGACATAAACCGGAAAATAATTTTTCAATTTAAAAAAGAGGTAGTAAAAGTTTTAAGTTTAATCTTCTATAATAGAAATTAAACGTTTGTTGAAAAATATTTTTAATAAAACAAAATTTATTTTAAAGGATCAATCTTTAATTCTGCTATTTTTTCTTAAATAAAACATCACATATGGTATCAAGTACGGTTCAATACAATATACATAAGAGTTTTGAATGTATATACAACACAAAAATACTCACAGTCTGCGTACATTTTAAAACAATTAATAAATATGTTATTAATTTTTCCAATTGATATATAATTGGTCAATTATATTATAAAAAGTTAAAATGAAAATATAATATTACTTCATATATAATGTTAATTATAACTATATGTAGTTTCCTTTTTTGTTATCACATTAAAATAACAATTTATATAAAAATTGTGTTACTACAATATATAATATAAATTGTTTTTACGAGATAGTTTATGTATGAAATAACATATAATAAACAACTCGAGTGAGTGTTAACAAGCACTTTATAATAATAACAACAAACATTTTCAATAAACCGCAATAGAAATATTTTAATATAATATTTTTCTTTCTTAAAATGTATTATAAATCATCCATAATACAACATCAGATATACTCTATACATACAATTATTGATGTTTATATATGTATATAGTGCAGACAATATATAAGGTAATTCAACCATTTTGAATACGCGAATAAAATAAAATATAGGCAATATATTAATATGCTTATTGAAATCTGAAAAAAATTATCAAAAACATCATCATCGCACACGATTATCGATATAGGAATATCGGAATGTATAGGAATATCGATATATATATATATATAAGTATATATAGGAATGATCATTTTATTATTACAAATCAAGGATTCATACATTAGTAAACATTTTCTAATATTCTTTAAATTCTGTTAGAAAGATTTGCTATATTGATTTTTATTGCAATTTATTGCTATTATTGCAATAATACGAACTTCATGCCATGCCATGATTTCCATCTAACTATGCATCTACCTTGTAAAATATAATAGAGAAAAGAACTTTTCCATATCACGTTCGCTATAAAAAAATTTAAGAATCTAGTTCACGAAATATAATACATGTCTTATATATACACTTGCCGTTATGCATGCATACATATGGATTTACATATATAGATGATTGCATATCGATTATATATATATATATATATATATATATATATATTTATACTCTTAAATATGTATTTTATATTTTACTTTCTATTGTATAAACATACAGCATAGATAGATATTGTTGTATAATATATATGGTATAGAAACATATATATATATATATATATAGAGAAGTACGTTTGGTATAATATAAACTCAAGAATATTTATTATACATTATTATAATATATATGATATGAAGAGTGAAAATCTATTTCAATGAGAATCTATTTTTATTTGATTTAAATATACTATTTATGTACACACGAGTACACTAACATATACACGCACGCCAAATACATTTTTTGAAGGATGTTTTTTTTTGTTCTTTATTTTCAAATCAACTAAAAAGAAACAGATATCTATTATATATATGATTTCCATATGATGTCTATTTTGTATATTTTTTTTTTCCATATGATGTCTATGCAAAAGCGATTGATGGTGCATATAAGATAACGAATATTTAAGTAAATATATATCTATAAAATATGTACCCGAAATTTGCTGTTAGAAATTTCGTAATATATGTTATATGGAAACTGAATTCGTGCAAAAAAATTTTTCAATTTAAAAATAATGAGTTTTTTTAGTTTACTCTTTTTTATTCTTATCTGTTCTTCACTATAACAAATAGTAAAATCTATAACTATACATATCTGAAATAAAAAAAAATTGTGTATTCTAATGAATTTCAGATTTTAAAAAAATTATCTTTATTTCTCAATATTAAATTACATTTAAAAACGGATTTTTGTTTTATTTTATTTATTATAATTTATTGAATTATGAAAGCCTCAAACAAATTATCAAACAAATTATTCACATCGATTAAATTTTGAATTACAGCACGAATTTAATTTCTTTGTTTTTCCAAATCGTTTTAATATTTTTAACTTAACGTATAATAATAGCATACTTATCCCATGTTGTTATAAACACTTCTTAAATTCATAGCTATACATATATATTCCCACCAGAATAAAAATCACAAATTATCAATTCACATGAAAGGTATATAATTTAATTTTTTTAATCAAATCTGACTCTTAACATATGGACGACTTTGACACACATTGCTGTATATAAAATAAAACATATAAAAATATGGGGAATATTTTATTAATATCTTAATATGTATAGTGGTAATATGTATATTGTATATATAATATCAAATACAATTTGATTTATTTAAAAACATAATAATATATAATTTTATATATACACATTTATTATTTTGTATATTTTTTTTATTTATACAAATATCCAAAATATTCATTTAACTTGTATTCTATATACATACACATAATTTTTTCAACATCAAATTTATATAACGTATTGTATATCGGTAAATATTTATAATATAAAATATTGGAGAATAAAAGCTATATATTTAAATGTGTTTATAAATAATGTATATAACAACTAAGGCATATAATGGGTTTCTTCAATTTAATAAAGTATATATATATATATATATATATATATATATATATATATATATATATATATATATATATATATATATATATATAGGATATATAGGATAATAAATTGCTAAGTACAGAGAATATATACGTATATTACATATATGATATATTAGCAATATATACATTACACACATGCATATATATATATATATATATATATATAGATTGGTTAAATGTATTGAAAAAATTTACATGAAAAGAAATAAATTTTTCAATTTACCTAATGGTATACCATTTCAGTTTCACATATATCAAAGAATATTGTATTATATTTTACTTCAATTCCCATACATTTTTTTTCATTTTAATTGAACAATATGCCAATACAATATTATATAGAGATAATATGATATAGGAATTATTTTGAATATACCGTTAGACCTTGTAACAAATTGAATATATTTGAATATGCATCTGATAGAATTTGAATTTATATTACTATAAAAAAAGAAAAATTTTCTATAGATTATATTGAAAGAATCACTGATGGCAAACAAAAATAATTTTAATAGAAATATATACAGAAATAATGTAATTAATTTTTAATTAATTAATTTTTAGTTATATCGTTGATTTAGAAAAGATTCCGTCTCAAAATGAAAAATGTCAATTTACAAATTTTTACCGATTACAAAGTGACGTATACAATGAAGTGTATACTTCAATATATAGGATAATAAGTTACACAAAACATACATATTTAATACAATTATTGACTTGGAGAATGGATGGATACAAGAATAATAAAATCTGGTAATATTTTCTTATATCAATCATTTGAAAGATTTTGCGCCATTATATATAACATATATTATATATAATAGAATAATATTAAATTCCTTCAAATAAAAATTAAGTGCACACACATTTTATATATATTTATATAAATATAACACTCGTTAAAAATAAAATAAATATTTTCCTTATTATATTAACTTGAAATGTACAACAAACATTACACACATCAAGTAAAAATATGAAAAAATAAAATAAAATTTAAGTTATTATATATATATATATAATTATTGATGTTTGATGTTAAAATCTATTTATCTTTTAAATATTTTATCATGAAAATTTGTATTTGTCATATTATAAATGTTATTATTATACATGCATACATCTATAAAATGATATTAGGGTATTAATTCATAATTCGATTTGAATCAATTATAACGTTTGAATTAAATAAAGCATAATATAAAATCTGTTAAATATTAAAATTTTTGAATAATATTATAATAATTGTTATATATAACGTCAATGTTAACAACGTTAAAGTTCTCATTTAAAAGTGTACAAGTTCCCACCAAATTATATTAGTATATATACGCACATAATATTATGTATGTTACTTTAACAATATTTTCATATAACAAAAGTTTTCACAAAAAAGAGTCAAATATTTCAATCCTTTAATCTCTATATATATATTTAACTTTGATGAATAATTACCTCAATTAAGTTATTCCAAAGAAACACCACTGATACAATATTATCAACCATTGTATATTATTACAAAAATTAATTGTAACTCATCCGTATGGTGGTAAACAAATTAAAGAATTAACTTTAAAAATATATCATTGATGGAAAATCGTATTACTCCTTATATATAAACATATAGCAAACTTGGAATGGTAAATATGTATTATAAGAAAAAATAAAAAGAATAATATCACACTTGAATGAATAATTAAGTAAATTAAACACACTTAATGATTTTATTAAAACAATAATCAAACATTTTTTTCCCTCATGTAAACCTAATAATTCGGTTTTCTTAAAGGTTAACCACTTTGTTTTTTGTATATACAAATATGAAATAATGTATATGTGTACAGGTAACCCTCCTATAACGCGGTACTTCTATAACGCGTTTTCGCTACAACGCGGTTTGCAAACTGCGGAAAATTTCCTATAACGCGGTACCTCTTCAACGCGATTTTAGAGATTTTTTTTAAAATAATATTCTAAAAAACTAAAAAAGTTTAGTTTTTCATTTTATGTTTATTGAACAAAACGTGAGAACTACACTCTTAAGATTGATTGTAATATTACTGCAATAAATGTTATAAAAATTTGCTTAATTTTATTAAATTTATTTTAGTAACCTCTAATTATACCATACTAATTCAGCATTGATTGATTGTTAAGCAAGTTGTTGTTTGTAATTAAACATGCGTTGAATTTTATGTACGATTTTTTTAAACAAAATAATTTTCGGTTGAAAATTCAACAGACTTTGTTTAATCCTTAGAATTGGTCTACTTGAGCTGTGCTGCGCCTTTATTGTTTCGTTTCTTTTAGAATTCGATACATTCCTATTCTGTCTTCCTTGAATAATTCTAAGTCTAACCGCAAATATCTAAGTTACAGATATAACAAATAGAACAACCAAAAATATTTAAAAGTCTATTATTTTTATATCGCCGGTAGTCCCAACGCACACAGTGAAAATAATATTATATACGATATACAATATACCATTCAAATGATTAATGTTTATCAGTAGATATATTATGTTTATGTTTTTGTTTTATATATTAGAATTAGAAGAATTCTTATTAATTTATGTTGTTATTATATGAACTGAATAAATGGAAAATTTTTTTAAATAAAAACGTATAAAAACTATTTTTTTTCGATTAGGAACCTAACCCTGATTTTTGTATGGAGTTAAAGTCTCCTACAACGCGATTTCCTATAACGCGGAATTTTTCAGGAACCTATTGACCGCGTTGTAGGAGGGTTACCTGTATATGCATATACGATAGAGGTATTATTTTTGTTATATTTATATATAACTACAAAGTTAAACAAATAAAAGATGATTATAAAAGCGAAAAATATAATTTCCAACTTTAGGTTTACCTCTGCTATAATCATATATATTTGTAATTTGTATAATAATATAGTTATATACACAATATATATATACAAATGTATACACAAAAATTTATTTATATTCACACAGCTTAAAAAACATTAATTCATATCCAACAACAATATAATTCTCAATGGAAAACCAAATGTTAGAGGTAATTATTGAGTTTATTTTCAGATGTAGGTATTCTGTTTCCAGTTTACCTTAAAGGTGATATGCTATTTATGTAATACGAAAGGTTTTTTTGTACCATTTTTTTCGTTTTCATTTTAATGATATAGCTATTGTAAAAATAAAATAGAAAAAAGTGCTTTTTTATATAATTATATGTAATTAATAATATTTTTAAGGATATATTCAGAAATATCCCTTTGAAATATACGTACATATGCCTTATTATCTTATATTTACATTTATAATGATCTATAATTGTAAAATTACAATATAATATATACATATAATTATGGATAAAAATAAAAGCCGATTTACATAACTAAATATTTTTGAATTAAGCATTTAATTATAAATTTCGTTTGGTTTTTTAATGAATTTAAATAGAAATGAGTGTATGACTCGAATTGTTTATTCATTTTTTTTTGCTTTCGAAATGTATTTACGATAATTTCTTATCCATATATAGTGTATAATTTTGTATCGGTATAGTTGGCTTAAGAAATTCCAGATATTATGTATAGAAACTGTTTTTTTTTTCAATTTCCCAATAAATATATTGAATTATTTTAAAATAAACCCATATTTGTTCTTAGATTTATTGCATATATATAATTATACTTTAATAATTTACTTTTTGAATTTTATACAACATAATGAAAAGATGAAAATTTACATAATATTAATAACATGAATGTATACATGTAGTGAATATCGAATATATTTAACAAAAATATTTTATTATTAATTTAATGAATTTTTTAGATGAATATGCATTATGTATTGATTCAAAATCTGTATGTATTTAACTTAAGCAATAAGCGATAAAAAACATAGCTTTGTATATACTATATATATATATATTTAATTAAGTTTTCTAATTATTATTTCGAAACGATTAAATTTGAGAATATGTTACGTATATTATTTTGTTCAAATAGTATTACAAGATTGTTTACATGAATATGGATTTCATTGATTTCTTTATATACATATATACCCACATACACGTATATGTATACATTTCAAAACATGCATAATTGTATATATGCTGACGAGTTACGATAATATATTTTACGAAATATATGCAAATATTATATATAGATATACATTTAATAAATTTGAAATATTCTCTTACATGTTACAATTTTAGATAACATGTGTGATGTACTTGTTTTGATATATCTACACACAGTATACATATAGTACAATATACATTTATATATATACATATGTATATACGAATAAATGAATATTATTTAAATATTACCAAATAATATTTTGAATATTCAATCTACCTATACTTATGTATAAAAATAAGTGTATATAACATCCACCCGAATATGTTGTACCATTTAAAAAATTACAAATGTACAACCCAAAATAATGCCATGAATTTTGTATATATTTCTTTATAAATATTTTCAAAATATTTTAAGGTAGAAATCTGACTTCAAAACATTTGTACAAATAAATAGGAAAATTAATAATTTTCTTGTTAGTCTATATATATTCTAGACTTTAGTAAAGTTGTGAAAAGAAAATGATAAACTTTTATTTGACAATTTTGAAACTTATACTCATATATAAATTTGATTAGGAATTTCCACTGCCTTATGAAATGTATAAGAAAATTACAATTTGATTAATATGAAGGTATACTCCTATATATAATTATAATATAGTTTTAATTAAATTTGTATTATTTATATATATGCAGTACACAAAACAAAGATATTTATTGCATATTATATAATGAATACATTGAATCAATAAATATAATATGGTGTAGTCTCTCGTGATATTTATAATTATAAATCTGTATATATATATCACCTACATAAAGTAAAGTATACACTAAATCAAATCATTTCCTAAATTATAATATTATTATTGTACGTTCGTTATACGAATATATATGATAACGTAAATATGGTATACTATATATATACTTTAAGTAATTAATTACGTATATTTTATTATCTATTTCGATTGATGAATTAAAAGAAAATGCCTCAATATATTTGCATTTGGTTCGATTTTATGTGTTTTGCATACATATATGGTATATTATACCTGCAACAGCGTTCTTAGTGAACAATGGAACAAAAAACTTGGTGGAATAATAGTTTTCTTTTTATTTTCATGTTATAATTTATAAAATATGGTATAATAAATCAAAAAATTGAAAAATGATATTGTTCAGCGATCTAAATTAAACTTATTCACGCATATATGTGTATACGGTAGAGCACCATATGTTAGAATGAACGTCTCTAAAAAAAGTATACAGATTAATATTATACATATATCCATATACCTGAGAATGTATCGCGTATAAAAATGTAATTTCGGCATTAATCGCGAATACAGTAAATATATACATATAATATGGTATCAAATTTTTATTATATTATTTACAAAAAAAATCTGGCGACAACCGACAAAATATAATCGGTTGATCGATATAAATATATATTTATGGTTAAAACACCTATTGAAATTTATGAATAAAAAATTATAATACATTATATACACATTTGGCATTAAGTATAATGTATTATCCTTTACCTTACCTTGCGAGAAAATTTTAACACTTTAAAAAAATTTTAGAATTAATAAAAAAGTTGAACAAATACTATATTACGGCTGTACACAAATATATATTATAAAGAATTAAATACATCAACAAATGTTTATGCGTATCCTACAATTAGAATATATAGGACGATAGGACCCTACATATATGTATGTTGATATATATTTTCTGTGTAGCATGTGATAAATGAACAATTTTACATCAACAAAAAAGGATATACATATGTCTGGTATATATGAATTCACATCATACATTTTGTATATATTATATTTAAAGGATATATTTATTGTTTTACATATTATGTAAATTTTTTCTATATATAGTGAATCGAAACTTTATGTTGTAAATAAATATTCAAATATTAAATCCTGTTAGTGATTTCTAAAATTATCATAATAAACTTGATATATAGTAGGATATACTGCATAAATTTACTTTATAACTCTATCTATACATTTGTTCATCATTTTTAATATATACTATATATTATATATATATAAATATGTTATATATAAATAAATAGATAAATGTTCAAAAATTAATTTTTGTGTAAATTTAATTGAGACCATATAAAATAGTAATATTTAATTAGTGAATATAAACTTCTGAATATATATTGCGGTGCTAAAATAAATATATATTATGTATGTAACTTTAACCAAACAACAATAAATTATCCTTTATCCATTTAATTTATCCATAAGAATATATTTATACACATACACATATACAGTACAGTGAAAAAATATAATCTCACACAGAAAATATCAATAATATTCAGAAATTCTTATATAACATTATATAACATTGGATAATGTAAAATTCTACTTTTTCCTTTTGTATAATATATAATATTATATTTAATTAATTTGCTAAAAGAAATTTTGCACATGGCTTATTTGCATATTTTCCATTTTTATTGCCGATCATTTAAATTATTATGTATTATTTAATCAGAATCATAATCATCTAATCATTTAGTTTTTAACGAACATTATGAGTTTTTAAGTAAAAACACAGTAAGATTAAATTTTTGATATATATATTACCATATTACATAAAATAAAGTTTGATCCTTTCCTATATATGTATATGTAATATGTATATACATTTTTTTTAATTGTACATAAATTAATAGATATGTATTTTACATTGATATTCTAATGTGCTATATCAATTAAGTAAATGCAAATAATATAATATATATTATATCATTATAGCAATATATTTATATATAACAATGTATTTTATAACTATAAATTTCAATACACAACAGTAAACTCATAGTATGATAAATGTATTTATTGTATATACTGAAGGAATATTGCCAGTAAGCACATATATAATGCAAAATGTTATACATATACATTATTAATTTATCCTATGGCTATAATACATATAATCCTATATTATATATATTATTACTTCAAGTATATATCTCATGAGATTCAGATCAGAAGGGTTCTAAATAATCGTGTTTTCGAAATTTCAAATAGAATTTTAATGACCATTCTAAATATATATGATATATATACAATATTCATACTTATATGGACTAGTCGAAATATATATGTAGAATAAAGTCGGCTCGAATTTATATAAATGAATCCATACATATATGGATATGGATATTGTTAATAATTTTAAATGTATAAAAGAGAAATTAATTAATATATTATATACATATATATTATTTAATTTTATATACATTTATTACATCAAAAATTTGGTTATGAAATATAATCAATAGATACATAAACTATTTATATATATCGACAAATCATATTCAAAAAACTTCAATTACATATATTATATTAATTTCAAATTATTATATTATTCTGCTTGAAGTATGGATGGACTTAACTTAAGTTAAAATAGACATGTTATAGTTTTGATGAATTAAATAGTATATATAACTTTTAACAATTAAGAACATTTATAAAAATTGACAATATTGGGGTTTCAACGGCCGTGTATTCTTAATATACTAAAATTACATTTTTTTTTTGCTTTTTTACAATTGCCGAGATAGTATAATAATATTTTTCCCAAAATAAAATATATAAATATACAATATACATAAAAAAAAAAATAAAAAATATTTTACTATATGCAATAGATACAATGTGAATGTAGTAATATATATATAGAATCTATTCACTAATGTGTATTAATATTTATATATATATATATATATGTATAGTATATATAAGAAACTATAATAAAATACTAGATAATGGAAATATATAGGGTGTTCACATTTGTCTGAAATTTCATCATGTATATAAATGTATCTATAGTATATGGATACATATCTACATATACACGCATTTATAATACACACAGGTACTAATTTTGATTTCAGTTGTTAACCCCGTATTTCTCTTTGAATAAATGCACTTGTAAATTTATTTAGAACAAAATATATAGCAAATTGTATACATATAAATAATAGATGTACTTCAGTTATTCCATCGTCCTAGCCAACAAAGTATACACTTTATATACAAAAATTCTGTGTAATATATTTTCTAAAAAAATATATAAATACTTTATACGTTTATACACAAGGTGTGTTATATAAAATAATTTGTAATGTATGTAAAATAAATTATATACAATATACATACATACTTACTTCTTACTTCTGCGCGCCTACAACCTACAATTGGTTTTGGCGTCCATTAACAGCCTTCTCCAACCGGACCTATTTACCGCCAACGTCCGTCAGCCGGAAACGCCAAGGGCCCGAAGGTCCACTTCTACTTCGTCTTTCCACCTACCCCGCGGTCTTCCTACACTCCTAGATCCGCCCGGCTTACTGTCCAGCATTTTTGACGGTATACGATCGCCATCCATTCGTACCACATGACCAAACCACCTCAGGCGACCGATCTTAATGAACCGAACGATGTCGGGTTCCGTATATAATTTATATAGCTCGAAATCGAACCGCCTACGCCACCATCCCCTTTCCTTTGTCGGTCCAAAGATGAGGCGTAGTATTTTCTTTTCGAACCCTCCAAGTCGCCGTTCGGTGGCCTGTGTCATGCACCACGTTTCAGAACCGTAGGTCACAATTGGTCGAATCAGTGTTTGATATAGCTTTAGTTTCAATGTTTTACTCAATGTCTTCGAGAAGAACATCTTTCGCAAACCGTAAACATAAAGATAAAAATTAAAGTAAGGTATTTTATTATAATATACATTGTGCATATATATAATTTTATGTATATTTATAATATTTTAAGAAAAAGAAATATTAAAAACCAAGTAACAAAAGTACACCACTTATATTTAGTGTATAATACAAAAGGTGTATAATAAAGAACCAAAAAAAATCCCTAAACTGCAGAAATTCCTATTAGTTTTACGTTTTGTATATTATATATGTATAGAAATTTATACAAATATACCATTCCTTTCATTAAATAAATTGTATATGGGATTTTCATCATGCAGAGCACTATTATATCATGTATACATATTTACATTTATGTATTTGTATGTAATATGGTTACTTTTAAAGTAAATAATTTATAACAAGATATTGTCAAAGGTACAATAATTTGTATTTCGTATATGCCATTGTAGTAGTATAATATTATTTATTATATTATTTTTATTATATAAAATTATTTATCGGAAAAATATGCATTTTAATTTGATCAAATTTTACATATAACTTTACTTTATGTTTTATTTGCAATCATTTAAATAAAACAGAAATAGTGTTTTGCAAATCAGCTTTGGGTTTGGAATTTAAAAATAAAATATATTTATTTATTTATTTATTTATTTATTCATCAGCAACGGGTACAAGCCCTACTGCCGTTTTACAAAACATTTAATACAATATACCAAATACATAAAATAGAAAATACAAACTTCAAAATTAAATACATAACAATGATAAAAAACAAATAACGAATAATAGAATAAAATACAAAAAAAAACAAAAATAAAAAATCCAAAAATCTAATGATGAATAATAGCAGTAACACACCAACGGCAATGGCAATGGCAATGTATATAATAATATGCTCACTCACACCATTGTCATATCGACAAACGCATCAAAACAATAATATCATTATCATCACACCACAAGACGATCAGAAAAACTGGACTCAATCTCAAACCGCCAAGCCGAAATATCCCGACCTTAATTTACCCAAAAACATACCCCGCGAAATACCGAAATCAAATTGATCGTTGTACTTATTAAATAATCTAGACATATTGCACAACGGCTCATATTTCCCGTAGTTTGTCCTATGAAAGTTCAGGTGCAAGAAGTTGTGACCACGTGAGCACCGAATTGGAACATTGAAATCAATTTTAGACAACAAATTCGGCGCATCAATCACATTTGTCAACATATCGAATACAAACATGACACACGCAGTTTCCCGCCTATGCCCCAACGTCGGCAGATCGATAAGTTGACACCTATGCAAATACGGGGGAAGTGTGGAATCATCGGACCACCCCAACTTGCGAAGAGCATATCTAATAAAATTTTTTTGCACCGATTCGATAGCATCCGAATGAACACCGTAGTATGGATTCCATACCACAGATGCATACTCTAATCCCGATCTTACCAATGCACAATATAAACCCTTCAATACATATGAAGGTATATATATAGGTATATGTTATATTGGTCTGAATTTAGGGAAACAAATTAATATTTCGATTACATTCAAATAATGTCTTTTTAACAATAGACAAAATATCATATGTTTTTGTATATACTATATCCGCATGTGTATATCTATATATTATATTTAGTACCTTGCATTACGCTTTTACATGATTTAACATGAACTAAATATTCTATATACGTATAGCATAAAGGATAAAATCCTTTTTCTTCTTTGTTCGTTTATTTTATATATAGACATGTAATGCTTGTATTTATTTATAAATGAACCATATATACATATACGCATATATATATATATATAGAGTTATATTTATATGTTGTTGAATATATTCATTTATAAATAAAGATAATCCAACAAATGTATTTTATTTTATACTATTTCTCTTTGGAAATTGCTTTCAGGCAAATAATAACAATTTACGTCTTATTCAAGAAGTTTACTTGAAGGCTTTACGAACAGTGTGTTTGCGTTTTAACGCTTTTCCGTACATTTTCTTGTTATTGCAAAAGAATACATTATTGAATAGCTACGATATATATATTATAGTAAATTCTTATTGTGCTATTTTATATCTGTTGTCATGGTCTTCGTCGCCTGTATACATTTCTTATTTTATATCATTTTTTTTCTCCTTATTTTTCATTAACACTTTATTAAACTTTTGTTATAAATACACTGTACATACACTTTATATACATGTATTGTACTATAAACATACGTCTTTATATATGATATTTATATATAATAATAGGTAAATTTAAGTTTGTGTTACAAATACCTTTCGCACATATGTTTATATTATTCATGTAAAAAATACAATATTTTTCTTAGAAATTTTTCTTTCGATTATTTCTTATGTATGCTATTTTATTTGTACATTTTTCTTTTCTTCTTCGAAAATGAACGAACGTAAAGTTATTTACTTAAATGAAAATCATGTGCTTCATCATTATATATATATATATATCATATATTGAAATAATATCTATATATATATATATTTATATTTGTATATAAAAACAAGATAATTTGATACAAACATAAAGTACGTATATACTCTTTAATATATTTAGGTAAAAGACTTACATAAAATTATTTAAATTTTATAAATCCTTATCTTTAGAAGTATGTTTACAATGAATATTTCTTTAGCATAAAGGTAAATAAACGATACAGTAATGTGCAGAAGAACTGATAAGGTATTTCTTAAAATTTTTTAATTTTAAATTCTGCTCAAACAAATCCGATAACCATTTATATATTGATCCTATTCATATTTTGTATAAGTCTTATAGATACCAAAACTGAATTTTAATTTGTACTGATTCGTCATACAAAATTATAATATTTTAAACATAAATATATAAATATCATATATTTATAAAATGTAGTTATATAAATTTATATATAAAAATGAATATTTGTGTGTTGTTCAGGTATATAAAATAAAATATATATGTAAATAATTCCCAAAAATATATTTTTATTTAACACAATATAATATACATAATATCATAATATTTGTAAATCTGAAAATAATTGCACCCTTGTTAACTGCCTGCACATTTGCATTTCATATTTAATAAAGATTTTTATTATTCCTATAAATATATTTATAATAATAATGATATAATCTCCATTTTTCCCTTGGACAAGTCATTTTTGACATAATAAAAATTTAATTGATAAATAAATGGATGTATATCTTTATTTAAAGATTTTCATAATAACGAGAAATTTAGATATGTAATTTTACTTACAGGATATAACGATTTCTATATAATATATAGATTAAGGATATCCTATACTTTTGTGACAACTTTGAATATTTCAGCATATAAATATGTGCGTACATATATATATTTTCAAACAAGGTATCCGGTTTGCTTGACTCCTTTTGACACAAGGATGTTATACTTTTATATCTATATAGCTTTACCATATTTTGGGCAAAATATATAGATATTCGGTATAATCTAATATAATAATAAATATTAATATACAATAAGTAAGACGAATAATATATTTCGCATCTTTATGTTAGTAAATATGCAATAATATAATAAAAATATTTAATTAAACAAAATATTACTCGCACAGAAAAAAAATAATAAATTTATAATACTATGTGAACGTATAGTTAATAAGAGTTTCTATATATTTACATATATAATATATTATACATATATAAATATATACATAGATAGAACAACATACATGTAATAATATGCGAGAAAAAATAACCCACATGAAAATAATTGTATATATTTAATAAATTGTAATAAAGAAACGTTAACAATATTTTCATTATTTTATATTTAATTAAAAGTTTTATATATAGCTGCTTTTGCTTACATGTGCATCTACATATACATACTTAAATGTTTATTTTTATGTTTCTGTATACAACATTGTACCATTGTTTATATATTATAGCAATAAATATGTATAAATGCAAAAGTGTATACTATGTAATATTGTATATTAAATGTAATACAAAATAATACTTTTTTTATATTGGTGAAATTTATAAAATATATCATAATGATGCATAAATAAACATTTGAAGCTCTCTATTTCTTTAAAGGGCATTTAAAGAAGATAATTTTCAAATATATTATATATTCAAAATATTCACAATACTCACTTTAGGAGTAATTTCTAACAAAATGTTTAAATGCTTAATTATAAACACTTTTATATTAATTAAAATTAATAAATGCTCATGTCCGAAAATATCCTAATAGGTATAATTTCACAATCAATACTATTTAAACTATTTTTAAGCCATCAGCAAAATGATTTCAATTCAATGCAATTCAAATCGACACAGTTTCTTAGATTCACACAGTTTCAAATACTCACTGTAAATTGTATACATATGTTATAAATTTCACAATGCCGATTCTGACATATTAATGCACTTCTGTGTATGTACAATTTATTTTCTTTTTATTATATAATTATATATAAATGTTTATTAGTTGAATTTACACGCCTATAGAGAGTACAGTTTATTTGTTTTTCTGTGGCAATAATCAATTTAGAAATTATATACGTATAATTACGTAATACGTACATATATAAATATTAATTTTAAATGACACCACATACTTAATTTGAATTGTACTAAACACAATTTATTTTAATGTATTATAAATGGTAAATTGCATTTAAAAAATTATAACATAGTTACTTGTTTTTTATTTAATTTCTCATAAAAAATTTAGTAAATACTTTATAATATTTTATAATTTATAAATGTATACTAAAATCATTAAAATATATATCTTTAATATATGCAATGTTTATATATATAAAGTTTAATTAAATTATTTCGCAAAATAATTCAACAGAAATTGTAATAAAAAAAATATCTACCCTATATAAAATACGGCATTATAAGTATTGACAAAGCACAATGCACATGCATAATGTATCATTAAATATTTTCACAATTTTTTATTGTTTATATAATACACGCTTATAAATAATCATTCAAAGAAAATTTGGTATATAGAAATTAAAAATTTTAATCTAAAAAAATGTTAAATAAAGCATATCAAACGCCTTTCCATTTTATTTTCAAACATACGGATACATAAACATTAATTAATTAAAAATACAATTAATCAATATTCCTATATATATATTATACGTATTTTTCAAATCTATTTTTAAGGCATCAAAGATTATAACATATATTCAATACAACAAACATATGGAATTTACAAATATATATATAACTATTAATAAATTATTTGTGGTTTTTTTTATTTTATTTTTACGCTTACATATTTATAACATTAAAATGTATATAAACATCACTTTAAAAACATATTATAAATATTTGTTTTTTCTTTCATTTATTTTGAAATAAAAAAAAAATATACAATTAATTTAATATCTATAGAATTGAAAATTGTTCATCATCTATTTATTATCGTAACGAATCATTCATTTAAAATATATACAAAAAAATTTAGCACATTTAAAAAAATGAATATATGAAAATAGATTGCATATTTCAATATTGATCAATTTTATTCTGATAAAAATTCACAATTTATATAATAAAGAATAAATAGATCTATACGAATGGCAATATTAATGAAAAAAGAATACAAATTTATGTATAATATAAAATAAAAAGTTTTTAAAATTATAAATTACATATATACGAAACAAAAAACACATTCGCAATTGAAATATACAGTAGATTATATTAAAATATAAATTTTTATGGTATATTTTTAAACCATAAAATGTATAAGATAGTCAACTTGAATTTTCATATGGTTTGTGGATTTTTCTTCATTTTCTTTTTATTCATAATCGCGATTGCATGCGATTATATACTACATATATATTTATAAAAATATATATGTATAGTTAAATTTATAATACATAGTTTGAAATAATAAATAGTTATAGATGTATATGTGCGCCGCGGTTTTGGTTCATTATAAACTCTTTTATGTATATGAAATCTATATTTTGTTTAATTTTCACTGTAAAAATGTATACTATATAGATATTTATATTTGTATGCAGATATATATATACTTATAAATATGAAAATTTTAAAGACAAAAACTTGGTATATAGAAAAAAATATCCAGACAGTGAAACGCGTTGAATATGAATAAATAATTCAAATTGTATACGAATATGAAATATACATACATTATAAAATATATATTTATACATTTATATATGTTGAAAAAGAAATTAAATGATGTGGTGTTAATGAATGAGACATGACATATATATAAAATAGATATATATGCATAATAACGCTGTATATATATTATTATTTTTATGTGGTATATATTTTTTGAGTGCAGTAATTTTTAAGAGTATGTAATTTACATTGCAATAAAATTTATATTATTCGTCACTGTATAATATGTGCGACTATATAATTTTATGTTTTTATTATTTTATACTTTTTAGATATTTTTTTATACAAATTATTTTAGATAAAAAAAATAAATTATATATTTCCACATTTTTCATATATTTATTGTCTAAAGGTTATCCTTTTAAAACTCAAAAAGAGTAAAGAATTTATATTTTAATTTATGTGTAAAAAAATTTAGTCTTAAATTAAAATATCGGGTATATGAATTTCTAATTCTTTTTTCTATATTACAATACGTTTTGTATATGATATTTTGTTTATATTTTACGCAAATGGTATCAATGTTGCCTTTAAAGCACATATACGGAATTATGATATTGTATAAAGATAAACACATGTATATATTGTATATAAAAATACGAATACAAATTTTCCCCCTATAACGATTATATATTATATTAAATTTTATTCAAAATTTATATTTATTTCGGTATTACACCCAATTATCAATCAAGCGGAAAAACTAAAACTTTAAATATATATCATATATAAAAAGAATCAATTTTATGTATTCTAAATGATTATTATGATGCTCCGTTTATGATAATAATGAAATCATTAATTGAATAAAACAATAATTATTAAGATGAACAACAAATCATATTACAAAAAAAAAAAAAATAACTATAATATATTTTATTTTCCATTGCATATATTTCACATTAAAATTAATTTGTTGATGATGTAATTCGTTTTATTTTTTCTCGATTCATATATCATTAAAAATTTAACACTTCAGTGCTATAGAATATATTTGTATGTTGAATTTTAAACATAATATTATTATTATAAAAGTATATATGTATATGCAAATATACAAAAAGAAATTTTAAATTTATTTATAAAAACTTGCCAAAAATATCACATATAAAATTGTTTTTAACAAGTGGATTAAAATAAAATTTATTTATTTTCTTTGTGCAAAATTAAAATAAATAAAAAAAAAGTTTCATAGTTTATTTGAATAAAAACTTTACCTATACTTATTTAATAGGATTTTATAAATAAATTTTTCTAGAAATAATAATTGTTTAAATAATAAAACTTCAATATTTTATCAAACTTTTATTGTCTCTTTATATACATTGTAAAATTGTTTAATTAATTGTAAATATTAAATATTACAATCTTGGTAAAAAATGTAAATAAACTACGACTTGCAGAAATATACTATCATCCTATCATAGTATAAATAATATTATAATATATTATGTATTCAATGACATTTTCGTTCTGCATTTGAAAAATTTACTGTATTCATGGTATCAAAGGTGTGACAGAAAGAATAGTGTACGGTCGTTAACAAATTCGAGTTTTACATAGCAATGCATACATACCAATTGTAAAATTCAAACGAAATTTTTCTCAAAAGAAAATTATACTATTAAATTAAAATCACCTATCGATAACAACTTAAATCGCTTCAATCAATATAATACAAATTATTTATAAATATAATGTGATGTCATTTACTTTTTTTTGATAATAAATGCCTTAACGAATTTTCAATTTCTTTCATAAAAACATCAATAAATTTCTTTATTTATTGCTGTTCTCATCATAAGCATAAATTAGTTTATTTTTACTTTATAATGTAAATTCAATAAATTGAAACTCAAAAGTATTATTATAAACATGTTGCTTGTATATATAGTATATTATAAACGCAAACGAATATAGGTATTATATATAATGAAAAAAAAAACTTTATATTTGTTTACAAAGAAATAAATTTTAATTGAATTAATTCTATTGCGATTGTACACATATACACATACATAATATGCATACATTGGAGATCAAAAAAGTACTTATGTATAGCATATAATAATATATATTGTATACAAATCATCATATTTTTGATTACATTATTGAATTTCTGGTTTTTTTTTTATTGAAAAATATTCTTATGACAATAAAAATAAATTGTGTAAGCTTATATCACTTATAATATATACATATATATATGAACGAATCTTTCAAAACGATTGATTTTTATAATAACACAATTAGTAAAATTAATTATGGAATATTATAATTGATAGATTTGAGTTTTTGTAAGATATCGCTTATTTAAAATTGTTTAATTGATCATTTAATTTTCATTATATAATTGTTTAGTTTCATTATGTTTAGTTAATGGTAAAAAGAAAATTTGTTCATCGACCTATGTAATTGTTCATTTCAATATTTTAATATATAAGTGTACACTTGAAATAATCCCCATTAATATTATTTTCTATAAAAGAAATCATACCAGTTCTTTGATTATTAATGTATAAATATATAGTGATATTGCGATATAAGTTTAACAGTTTCAATGCGGAAGATCATAAAATTTTTTTCATAAAGGGTTTCATTGAGGTTTTCCGAGCGCCAGACACAATCTTCCGTAGTAACTAAGAGAAAAAAAATCATAGTTTATATTTTTTCCAAACACATTCAATTCAATTCTATTTTTAAAACACATTTAAAAATTAGTGTATTAATATTTTATTGTATAACAAATACAAAGCATTTTTATCGTACAAATAAAATATTGATGTATATACCTATAGACTGAGTACAGTGATATATAAATATAGTATATATAATTATAGAATACACAGATAAAAAATTGATAAAAACCAGATCTAAATTTTTCATTTAGAACATTTTTTTTTTTGCCTATTTTAAAGTAAGTTTAGTTTATTTATTTATATAGTTTAAAAATAATAAATACACATATTAGTATATAGAGGCTTAAACTCATTTTATATAACAATTTGATTGATCATAATAGATTTCCTTGAGTTAACCTTATACTATCATGAATTTAATGATTTAACTATTTTGTTATATATTTTTCATATTTTAATAGAATATTTGTTGATATATTAACATGTTTAAGATTATAAAATTTAATATCGCATTTAGATATAGACATTTTAAGTGAAAAATATTTCTTTTGATGTATGCTATTTGAGATCAAAACGATTAATGAAAACAGATATGTATGAAATCGAAGCGATGTCTTAAGATTTAATATTTTTCAATATATACTATATTAATCTCTAAAATGTAATGTATTAATCATTTTTGTATATTTATAAACATACCTAGATCTACATAAATTTATTAAATATAGAATAGTTATAATATACATACTAATATATAAATATAAACGGATAAAGAAAAATCATTAAATATATAAGTTATATATGATTTTATAAATATATTATTATTATTATTATGGCCTTTGTTTTGCCAAAATCCTTTTTGACTATATATAACCATGAACCAATGAATTATTAAGGTCGGAGGAAAAAATATAAAATATAAAAATTTATAAGTTTTTGCGGAAATTATTTTATTTCGAAATTTAGTGTTTTTGGCAATCTCTATGAAACGAAACAAAACCATATATTACAATAGGAAAGTAGCAACACATCGTATACAACTACAAAAAGAAAAACATACGAAAAAAAAACAATAATAAACTAATGGGACTTTGGTAAAAATCACATATAATAATAATTTCAAGTTCCTGAATTGTACCCATGAGAAATGAGAATAAAATATATCTTTTTACTACGTACTACTGGTATTTGAATATATAGTGCATGCATACCTATATTTATATACATTATATATGCATTTATGAGATGAGTGTACATTTATAATAGCTTTAAATAAATATATGTGTAAAATGGTAAAATACATTCAAGTATTATATTGTGTGGATATAAAATATGCCAGATTAAATTTATGTTTTCACATATCACATTCAAATAATGCTGATGTAGAATATCGCTATATGGTGTATTGTAAAAATATATAAGAAATAAAATGTAAAAATTTTTAGAAATAATATGACCTATATGTGCAATTCAAATATATATAAAGTGTATGCATATATTGTATATTATTAAGAGTGCATTAAAATTTATATTTTTACTTTAATTTTATATGAATACTTTACTGTTTTACGTGTGAATGTACACATAAAATCTAAAATTAGATTATGCACTCTATGTTGTATTTAAAAAATCATACGTGCATACATATATATGAATTTGCATATATATAATTACATTTATAAAATTCTAGATTTGTTATTATTTTCATTATATATTCACATTCTTAATTATTTATAGCATTACCTACACAAATGCATATATAAGTTATGACTTATGAATTAACATATATTATGTTTTGTACGAATTATAAATGAAGAATACGAATTTAAATTTGCAAATGAATTTGTAATAAACTAAATATATAACACATTCATTCAGGTTATTTTTTTAAATTAAATTTAAATGTATTCAATATAAATAAATAAATACATAATACAATGTATAAAACATACATATATACGCATCTATAGATTGCGTTTAATGTCTACACATACGAATACTGTGATGATTTAAATTTCATCTTATAAAGATGTGCGAATTGATTCATCACAGTTTTATTTAACATATTTATTTTTTTGTATATGCATTAATTGTATACTAAATCGGTATTTGACTTTTCACTCATTGAGCAATTTCAAACGATTTATGTTAATTGAATCAAGTAATACTGGTATTATTTTCTAAATTGAAATTGTCAAATTTTGAAAAATGTACAAATCAACATACTAATTCAACAATACATTCCGTTAAATAAGTACCCAGAAATTTGAAATTAAACACAAACAACTTATCAATCATCTAAATTTATTATATCCCCTTCAAAATAGACCCCTTCTGAGGCAATACACTTCTTCCAACGAACAATCCAATCATCGAAACACTTTTTAAAGCTATATTCCGGGATGGCCTTCAGTTCTCGTTGCGAATTAGTTTTGATGTCTTCAATGCTCTCAAAACGGGTTCCACGATGTGGTAATTTGAGTTTCGGAAACAGGAAAAAGTCACACGGGGCCATATCTGTAGAGTACGGTAGTTGTTCGATGATATTTGTTGAATTTTTGTTCAAAAACTCGTTCACAATGATCGCTTTGTGCGCTGGTGCATTATCGTGGTGCAAAATCCAACTGTTGTTCCGCCACAAATCTGGTCTTTTGCGACGAACATTCTCTCTCAAACGCCTCATAACGCCAAGGTAATATTCTTTATTGACGGTTTGGCCCTCCGGTAAGAATTCCGAATGAACAATACCACGAATATCGAAGAACACGGTCAGCATCACCTTGATTTTCAATTTGCTTTGGCGCGGTTTTTTCGGTTTCGGCTCATTTTTGGCGCGCCATTCCGACGATTGTTGACTTGTTTGCATGTCGTACTCGAAAACCCATGTCTCGTCACCAGTTATGTAGCGTTCGATGAACGTTGGATTGGAATTTACGCGTTCAAGCATGTCTTCAGCCACCTTACTGCGATTCACTTTTTGAAGAAAATTCAGATCTTTTGGCACCAATCGCCCTGCGACTTTCCGCATATCCAAAACATCAACCAAAATATGACGAGCGGTCTCATGAGACATGTTCATTTCTTGGGCTATCTCTCGCAAACTATTATGACGATTTTCGAGCACCATTTCCTTTATTTTGTCGACGTTTTCTTCAGTTGAAGAGGTCGAAGGCCGTCCTGAACGTGGCAAATCGTTCACTTCTTCTCGCCCTTCTTTGAACGATTTATACCAATCGTAAACTTGAGTTTTCGACATGGTTAAATCACCAAATGTTTTTTTCAACATTTCCAACGTTTTGGCACAAGAAATTTCGTTTGAAACACAAAATTTCACACAAACTCTTTGTTCGATATTTTTATCCATAGTGAAAATCGCAACGCACACAAAAGGTTGACTTGTTCCTAACGACGCCGTAAACCAACTAAATGATACACAGCAATAACAATTGACAGAATAGTTGCTGGCAGTTGTGCCAACCTGGGAAAAAAAATATTTGAAATATTCTCAGCGGGAAAATTTAAAATGAGAATTTCCGGGTACTTATTTTACAGAATGTATATATAAAGTTTTCCAAAAAAATATTTAAGAAACTTTAAATTTGGATATGTAATTTCAAAGCGAATGATTGACATATAACACACACTTATATAAACTTATATAATATATACCACAGCAGTATGAAATTATCAAGGCAAATTATTTAACACAAACTATATTTTTTACGCGCATATTACTATATAGGAATAATATTTAGTTTTCGATTTCAATATAATATGAAAAATTTTAAGGGAAAACATTTGAATTATATGTAAATCAAATTAATACATTAATCTTTATATGCATTTAGGTAATAGTATAATTGTAAATTTCAAATTCATACATAAATATATTTGTAACATTAAACTTGAAAGCATATGTTTACCTTTATGATTTATATATAAACTTCTAATAAATATAGAGAATTTTCATAAGCTAATATTAGATTAATTATATATATTTATATGTTGGTATACATAAAACATATATAATATATTATGCACATATACTATTATTTCATATGTGTATATCATAAATATACATTTTGTTATAACAAAGTACCACATTATATTTATAAGAACTTAAGCACATAATAGAATAAAGTTTTCACATCGTCCTCCTCTATATACTATACATAAAATATTCTGTTTCTAATACCTATTTTGTTACATATATATATATATATATATATTTAGCATAGGTATATGTGTGTTATGAAAATCTTTTGATCCATATATTTTAGAAAACAATATTTATTTATTTAACCTTTTTAAATGCGTATAGTGTAGCGGAAAAAATCGTTTAAAGTAAACATTCTTAGAGCAAAAAATAGGAAAAGAAAACATATACAGAAAAAAAAAACCAAAAATATAAAAACAGGTAAACATATAATGCATATTTGTAAAAAGTTATCGCATTAAGGTTTTAAACCTTGTATATAAAATATACAAATATAAGGTATAGAGCTTCGTCTTTTATTTATGTATATAAGAATAACAAAAAAAAAGGGTATAAAAAAATAAATAAATTATAACAAGATATACTATATAATATATACAAATCAAATTTGAAGTTATAGAACCTAAAAAGAATAATTTCCATCAATCTATCTATCTATATATATATATATCGTTTAAAAATAACACGAAACTATAAAAACCATTGAAAAATTACTGAAAAGAAAACCTACATTTGTTTATCTATATAGGTAAATTTTTCCATAAACAATAAGACAGTGCATATATCTTGATGCGATTGTTAAAATGTTTTTTTTTTTTATTTCTAATTTGAGTGGTATTTTTCAACCCTTTATATATATGGATTAAATCAATCGGAATATCAGTTGTTTATATATGGAGAAGTATAAAGAATCTATAATAAATTTAATATTAAATTTATAGATTATGGAATCAACAAACTGAAATTAGATAGTATACGGATAGGTATGTGAATTACACGCTTAGAATGTTTTTAGTAGAATGAACTTAAATATAAAGTTCTGTGATATAATTTACGTTGGAAAAAAAGAAAACGAAATGAATATGATATACAATAAGCATGTGTATACAAACAACCAAATAATATATAATCTTACATATGATAACAATTTCTTCTTATTTATTTATCAATCAAAAGAATATATCTTTTGGCATATGTTAATTTTTTTTAGATATATGAAATTCTCTTTAAGTATAATTTCTTTTTAAATAAATTTTATTAAACATAAATATTTTTTTGGATAGCGATAATCCTATTCAAAGATTAGCATTGAATTTTGAATTATTTATTATCTTTTATAGGCATCTGAATTCCATGTGTGTATTGCCCTAAAATATTGCAATATATAACGGGAAGTTTTTATATTTCAAAAAGTTTTAACTCTTATAAGACCTTTTCATCAACATTTTCCTATATATATATATCTTTCAATGCTTTCTGAAGCAGCGATTGGTTTTAGTAATTAAATTTGGATATTTTATCAACTATACAGCCGACAGATTCTCAAATGTTCTAAATAATTATCATTTTTATAGATTAATTCTATATATTATATATGCATATGCAAATAAAATTTATTAATAATAAATTATCAAATTGGCTATAAATATATCAGGTATTTATAATATTACATATATTTATACATACATAAATTTATGAATCTCTTTAAAACAACAATAAAGTACCAATAAAGTAACAATAAAGTACGCCAAATTTTTTCTTTATTCTTTTAAATCATTAACCTTACATACACACAGGATCATATGGAAAGTGTGGTATATATAATAATATGATATTATAAACGGAGATATAAGTATTATATGTGGGATATAGGTTATATATGTCCTACTGCGAATTTTTTATAAAATAAAATTGCGTACATTACATATATTATATATATATGTATGAAATAAATACAATAGGTATTACAAACATTTTGTATATATAGATGTATTATTTATACAAAATTTTAATATGAAAAGGACCCCATTCATTTATTACGATATACACTGTTTATGATTACCCATTAAAATTCTATTATACAATATGTATCATGTACATTAAAATGGTTTATTTTGCTATTTATATACACAGATGTATATATTCGTACAGATAGATATATATTTAGATAGAAATTATGTGAATACATTACACGATATGTTTCATATATTTTTATTCAGACGAATATATAAAATAATAGAAATACTGATACAACAACTATACTCTCTATTATACATATTATATTGTATATATATGTTACGTTCATTCAATTCAACGTAAATTTTAAATAAATGAAGTGCTCGTAAAATCTGCATAATGTGTAATATAATGATTATATCAGTTGTAATTTAATTCATAAATAATTCTAAATAAATTTAATATAAAAAATATAAATATTTTTTAAGTGTTTCTGTAATATACAATATTTAAGTATCACATGTATTTATTTAAATGTTTGGTTGGTTGAAAAACGCATTTGCGCATATACGCATATATGTGGTAAAAAATATGATTTGTTATTTAAATTAATTTATTATTTTTTTTCGTGTTTATATGCGTATTGCTTATGTGACTTAAATGTATTCCAAATTTATATATATATACAAATATGTTTAGTAAAATGGTGACACAGAACTATTATTAAAATAATTACCATTATTATTATCATTAAAGCATTACATAAATTATTAAGGTTTATATATTGGATTTGGCAAAAGCTTCGCTTTGCTGTTTTTTTTTGTTTTGCGTATAATATTGTTTATCTATACGTATAAAAATATAGTATAGTATATATACTCATTTAACAAACATAATTCAGTCAGTATAAAATAAATTAACCATTAAAATAAATGGATTTTAATTAACAATCCTTTCAAATGGTGTAATGTGTGAATAAGAAAAAAAGTAATAGATATTTCCAATATATCTCTATCTGTATATAATATATGTATGTGTATAAAAAAATTTCCATTACTCGTGTCAGATAAATATATGAGTATATCGTGTATGGTGTATATATATATATATATATATAAATATAGTATTTATCTATACGTATATTGAAATATAATGTTAACTTGTATATATATAAAATAACTAAAAGTATAACATTATAAATAATACGTACATATATATTTATATATATATACAAAATACATACATATAACTAACAAAATGTGTATGAAAATATATTTATTTATGTATATTTAGAGGAAGAAAAGAAATTTTAGCTATAAATAAAGAAAAAAGTATATAAATAAATTTTGTTACATGCAAGGAAAAATAAAAAGAAGTTGATTTTTTGACCGATAACAAACATAAGAAATTGTATAACATCTATCAAATAGGGTTGACAGTAAAAATCCTAAGAAATAGCCGAATAAGTATGCAATCAATTTTTCTATATATAAAACGTTATATGTTTTTTATTGTACTTTTTCCATCTATACACGGATTCATTCATCGTCATTTCTTTGTAAAACATTATCAAATATATATATGTACCGTATATAGAAATAAAAACTAAACAATAACATTGTTTACGCACAATCTCGTCTCAATCCTTGATCTCTATCATTATACATATATAATATATATAAATAAATCTGTTCATATATGGTATATACGAATTTAATGCTATGCTACACATTCATTTTGTCTTTTTTATAATGGTAAGAATTACGTGAAATAATATTATATATGCAAAAAGGTGTTTTTTTTTTCTTTTAACTATATACATATAAATTATATATCTTCAC
This sequence comes from Dilophus febrilis, assembly GCA_958336335.1. NCBI lineage: Eukaryota > Metazoa > Arthropoda > Insecta > Diptera > Bibionidae > Dilophus > Dilophus febrilis. The sequence continues at coordinate 51,135,233 of OY284468.1, forward strand.
CAAGATCTATATTTGTCTTATTATTCTATAAATTTAACATTGTTTAAAATTATTTTATCAATATATAAAGTATATTTATAAAAGCTCAACCATGTACTGTGTAGGATAACATATATAGTTATAGATGTATTATAATGTATAAATGTTCATTGTATATAAATGTGTTATTTTATGAATATCAGCGCTTGTATATATGATATGTTGTTTATCGGGTACATCTTTGGTAGTTTTTGAAATTATTAAGATTCTAATAAGAGATCGGGTATTGAAATCTATTAGAATTTGTTAAATGGTTTCAACGAAATGTTTTTGCAGATATTTTTTTTTTTCTCAATTATATTCATTCAAGAAAAATGTTTCAGTATTTTTGAATATATATAGAATAAAAATACAACGATATAGTTTAATTTAATTATATAGGGATTTTGATCATTAACCCTATGTATACTTTGTTGACATTAGTTATTGGTACGTTACGTATAAAGAGATATTAATTTACAAAAACGAGTTAAACAGAAATCTATATACATCCCTGATTTAAATGACATTCAATAAGTTTAAAGGTTATACATAATATCTTATTGGGATTTTAAATTTCCGGATTTTACCGTATCATATTATATACACGTATGAGTTTAATCGTATAGTTTATACTTATAGTATTGTATTATGTACATTGTACATATATATTCTGTACGAATTTTTTTATTTAAAGATATAAAACTTACTTGATTTTTTCAAGATATCGAGATCGATCGATCGATCGCATTGAGTTGCATAAGTTACAGCTATTTATATTCATTATAAAATTAATTCACTTTGAAAAAATGTTCAATTTAATACAGTTTTTGAATTGAAAAGCCATAATTATTATAAGATGCATTTTATAAAAAAAGATAAATACACATATGTACATAATCATTTTAATGCAATTACAAATATGTTGAAAGAAATTTGATAACCGAGTCGAAACGACTTTAACAAAAAAAAAACAAAAATTATTTTGTGAAAAAACAAATTATTACAATAATAATATTATATATAATTGTTATACTTTAAAAAACATAGATTGTTATAAATAAAATATCATAAATATATATTTATTTATTTATTTATGTTAAATTATATTTATGTGATATCGTTATCTGCGAATACTTGTTGATAGAATATATAATAATCCCGAATAGATAAATACATATATTATATTCTTCAACATTAGGGTAACGTTGAAAAATGTTCAAAATAAACAAAAATTCGGTTATAACTATGTTATACGGCAATTGAAATTTGTTTACAATTTTTTTTACTTTATGACTATGAGTTCCTAAATGTTTTTTATATATTTTTATTAATTAATCATAGGAAAATTATATTCTTTAGATTAAAAACCCTCAATTGTGACAAATGTGTACACTATCTGTACAACTTATATATATCATTGATATTATATGTTTTAAACCATGTTCTTATATATTTTATGAAGCTTATCTCGCAAAGGGGTTAAACATTTGAATTATACATATTTTATAATAAATTCACAATGAAGTAAGTGCTCACTCAGTTATACACAGTTTCTTTCATACCAATTCAGTATATATACATAGTTTTTAACATTTAAAATGTAAACTTTATATTATCAATACTGCATGATGCTATATTATTTTATTTTATATATCTGTTTTATATCTAAATATATAGTATATAATAATATCAAGTAGTAAAAATGTCTTTACAAAGGTCGTATATAGAGTAATGTCATTGACTTTAGTTGATGATATACTGGTAATAATAGTAATAATAGCATAGTGCACTTTCAGAATATATGCTTCACATTATATCGCATTTCACATATCCAAGTACAAGTACAACTTTTAAGTTTCACATACATATCTTCATTTATTCATTTATAATAATAATATATAAATACTAAAACTTTACGAAGAAATATCATTTTCTAAAGACATATCATTATAAAATATATGTATATGCATTACATTTATCTAGCTTTCGAATACAACAACAAGTGTGATTGTCATATCAATGACACATATATTTATATAACGAACAGGAACAATTCAGATATAATATTTATACAATATTTGTATTGTATAAAATAACTATACACATATAACCACATAATAATCATAATGATGTAATGTAAAGTAGAAAGCTTTTTGTCTACATAAATTCGTAAGAATGATATTTTTAAGTAAAAAACTGGAATATAAAATAAAAGTTAAAAGCAAGAACTTTATCTATATTTACTATTTTTCTATGTGCGGTTATCCTTTTTTTTAAATAAAATAAATGGTCTTTTGATGTATTCTTTATTCAGAATAGATTTTTTTTATGTATATAATTTGTATATAAATATACATAACGGTTCTTGTATATATTCATTTGATGAGGAGCTTGAATTTTTTCAGTTTTTATTTATATGTACATATAGTTCAATAACCACAAACCGTGCATATATAAATATGTATAAATATTGTATTATATGTTTGTTTATTTTTAATATATACAAATACATTTTATAAGCTATTTATTATATTGCAAAATCATTAATTATTTTTGAATTATTTAATCAAATAGAATGATCAAACATATGTATAAATTATATATGTATTTAAATCTATTTATATGAAACTCGTATAGAATTATGAATAGTATATACATACGAGTGTATACTCTGATATGTACCACGAAAAAAAGGAATACACAATTTTGATTGATTAAGGTTGAATTGTATGTTAAATTACATTTATTTATATATATTAAACAAATATAGATTTGTATATATAGTATAATATGCATTGCAATAATAAGTAAACAATATATGTATATATATATATATCATGATATAATATAACCGGGAATTGTGGTGTGGATATGCTTAAATAGAAAGTATAATAACAAACAAACAAATGAATATTATATATATATATATACTTTATACATTTAATAAATGAGTTGTTTATATATTTTTGCGATTCACACCACATATATATTCAATTGAATTTCTGTTATTATGTAGTACTTTTCAAAAGTTATATGATTATAAGTTAATTTCCTTATATATATATATTTAGTGAAATTCAAAGATTTATAAAATTAGAAAATGAGATGTTCTTATAATAACATTTTGGTGTATGATGGCCTTAAAGATGTATATGATAACAAAGGACATAATTATGCAGGATGCAATTTATATCAATGTTCTTAAATGGGTATGGAACGAACTTAATAGCAGTACATCAAACTTGTATATAGAATATACATATAAACGTAATTAAATTATTACACACTAGATATGAATTTAATATATATGTATTTATATAAATGTGTATGACCAGATGCTCACCCTTAACCAAAATATAATGTGCATATATATCGTTAAGAGTAATACAATTTATAAATTATATGAGCTATATGATATATATTCTTTTTGTTATAGTTGTTTAACAGATATATGTTATAATTATGGTTAAAACTGACAAAATAATTAATGAAATGTATTGCACCACTTTATACATATACATGATATTCATTTTATATGTACATATTATATATATATTTAGAATAATAGTATCTATAATATATTAACAATTAATGTATTTAAAAAATTATATATAAATGTCTAAAATAATGACATTTTCAAATACTTTTTATAGAGCATCCTTTGTATAAGATGTGCATTGAGGATTTGTGGAATACATCCACAAAATAAATTTGATGCAAAACCAATTTACAGAAGCATTTGATCCTTTTTGAGGCGAATCGTAAATACATATATAAATCTCTAAAACAGAACATAAATTTACAAACAGGAATTAATATTTTATTTTATCAATGCTATATATATATTTAATATCAAAAACAAATAATAATTTTTATTCCATGATTGCCGTCATATAAATATATACGTACATAATTGCGATTGACCACTCATTTAAACTTTATTATAATAAATAAAATAAAATACCATTTTTTTTTTAAAAGTTTTTAAATATCATTTATAATAATATATTTATTGTAATAAATATAACATATATTATTATATTCGAAAAGAATTTTAGAAATAACACCATAACCAATTTAATTATAGAATTTGATTCGTATAACACTTAATTATAGACTATTAATTTATTTATTTATTTATATATATACAGTGAAATATAGGTATTAAATTTTAATTAAAAATTGAAACATATAATTTAATATATATTTCATATAATTTAATTTATTTTCACGTTCAATTAAATGTATAGTATATATTTGGATATATTTACTGTATATTAATATATTATATGTATAATTATGTTTCGCAACTAAAAGAGTTTAAGTATCACCTATTAAAAATGATAATTTAAAATTAAAAATTAATTCTTTTATGCGTATTAAAGAATGTGCATTGATTTTGATATATAGGGTGGTCAAATCAAAACAAACAATAACAAAGGTACAACAAACTAAATGATTGTGTATTCAATTATGTTATGAGCTAGAAAATATAAAAACCTGCAAGTAACATTTAGAATTAATTTATCAATAAAGAAAATATTTTATATGATTGAACACAACAATTTAAATCATTAAAAACATGTTCAAAATTAGCTCTATACATAATACCGCATAAATACACCTCATATAAGTATATAATTATATATCATCATATTATTTATAGTGGATGAATATGGATAACGAACATAATATTTTTAAGTGCAATTAATTGGTATTTTGATACCTTGAGCTTTTATTAAAGTTTTATTACTAGTTTCTATATAATTTTCTAATAACATAATTCCATATAAAGTTGTGTAAGTATAATATAATATTGTAGATTATATTTGCGGTATATATATAAACTGTTTTTGAAGTACCTTATATTTTGTAAAAGCTAAAATTGTGTATATAAATACTTTTAATTTTAAATTAAATTTCTACACATATAAATATACAATTTCAAAATTAAATCAAATGTAGTTTTATATATACATATATATGTGCATTTTATATATTACTATATAGGTTGGATATATTATTGTACTTGTATATAATATGTGGATTTGTTAATTATTTTTAGACGATTGTATAGGTGTGTTGTATGCGGTTTAAATTAACCCATCCAATGATGTTCCATAATAAAAAAATATATGTTATATACGCATATGCTTAATATAATTTCGGATGTATATATACACATATATAAGTAATCAAATACAGGATAATGCCCAATGGGAATTACAAACCATTAATATCAATTATCGATTAATGTTAGTTTATTACATAATATCCTCTGTAGGACATATTCTCATATATAGAAACAAATACAACATATTTTTATATATTTTCATTTTATATATGAAGTTTACTAAATCGATATATAGAGATACATATACGTATACTAAATATAGCCGTCCAATGAAAATTGTATTTTTTTTATAGAAAATTCAAATTTATTGGTTATTTATATTTTTTGTTTGTATTTACGTTACCAAATTAAAAAAAATAAATATAAACTATATAGTATGTCAATTTGATACACATATCAAAAAGTCAATAAAATGTAAGCCTCCCTTGATATTAAATGAACATATAGTGTACCATTTGTAACATTTATTTCGATTTGTTTCCGATTTGTATAATAATACCATCTACTGTAAACAAGCTTTTAATTTATTTCCTACAAAAGAAATTCATAAACGATATCGGTTATTTTCCAATATCTGCAATGGTACTTTCACATAATACTTTCGAAAAATATAAATTATAACGCCACATATAATATACAATATATACAATATAAACAAATAGTATATTTCGTTTTTATAATGAAAAACAAATATATAACATTACATAATAAAAAACAAATTGTGTATAATTAAATTGTAAAGAATTTTTTTTATATTAAAAATTATAGTTTATATACAAAGAAGGTATATACTTGAAGTCTGCACTGACGAAGAAGAGTTGTATTTGTTTTTGTTAAATGTAATTTTAAAATATTGTACAATATTCCATTTTTACATGTTTGCTTTATATTGCATTTTACATTATATTTGTTATTTTAAATTATTTTATACGTGTATATGTATATAATATAATATAATAATGTAATAAAAACGATGTATATAATGAAAAATATTTCATTTAAACATAATTTTTATAATGTATAAAATTAAGTTTTTATACCAAATGTAATTATTAAATAATAGAGAAAATATTTATTTAAAGAAAAAAAAATTATTATTTTATACTAAAATATGTTTACTAAAAATGAGGTTACATTTTTTTGTATGGAAGCTGTGGTTTTACATTTTATGTATATATAAATAAATGTTAATTGCATGATAATTTTTTTCTTATATATATAGTAAAGTATCTACAAATGTAGTAAGTTTCTTTTTTTTAATTCTTATTGTCCATATTCAATTGTAAAGACATTATTTCTACTCATTTAGTTTTAATTATTACCGCAATGGCAAAAAATCCGTGAAAAACTATATGTATACCAACGATGTTTTGTGGCAATAATGTATAATATAATTGGCATCTCCTCTGCGTGTTAAGTATTATATATATATATACAATTTATTTCAATAAATAATTTCAATAAACAATAAACATTTACATTTAACGCATTATGTGGCAGATATCCATCACTATTTCATCAAAGTCATTCAAACAATAAATGTTATATAGATTATATATATTTTATTGAAATTATTTTACAATTTACGTTATTTAATACAAATGTTATTTTTACTTTAGTTTGTTATAAACATAAGTAGAAAGTCATGTAAAAATTCTATCGAAATAAAAAAAAATTAGGAAATTATGGTTGTGTTTCTGCCGTTGTATACATATGATTAATTTAAAGGAATGCATACAGTGAATGATACATATATTATATTCGTATGTATAGTATATATTTATTTTTTCGTTGTTAATTGAAGTGTTTTCTTATTTATTCAACAAGTGCATGGGTGAGCACTGAGCGCGCAGTAGGAATTGTAATAAATTTCCGCTTTTATTTTAGTATTATTGTATATATTTAACATTGAAACCTGTACGTACATGTATAAACGATATATAATATTTATAGCACAAAATATATATTACTATATAGTTTCATACACTTTTATATTCCTTATTATTGTTCCATTGAGGTTTTATTTATACGTCTAATTCCATATACAATGAACAACATATACAATGCATATACATCTCTCATATATACTTATAACGACTTAAAGTAATATAGTAATTTTAAGAATATATTTATAGATATGGCTATATAGATATAAAAAATTATGATAATAAAAAACAAATTTCTATGAAAAAAAGAAAAAATTTAAAGTGTCTTTTCAAGTATATCTGTAAGTATATTTTTTTTCCTCATAAATATTTGATGCCCTACATAATATAATGATACCTTAAATATTATTGGAAAAGAAGCAATCAGCAGTAAACATTAAATAAATATATAATATCAAAAAATATTTTAAAATAATAGATTGTCGGTCTGAATTTGTTTTTTAAAACATATATATATATATATATATATGGAGTTTAGCCCATATATATATAAAACTCCAGCTAAAGTAACCTATCAAATAAATGTATTATATGTGTTTTATGTTGATATATATTTATAAGATGAATCGAATTGTCTAACAACTCAAAGTATGTTGTATATAAGAGTTTTTTTTTCTGTATATGAAGAATATTAAACTTGATTTGAATTATTTATGATTGTTTACAATACACAATTCTGTCACAAATCAATATAAATACCCAATATGATACATGTACTAAACTACTAATATATATAATATATTAATATATAAATAATTATAGTATATATCTATATGATCTATATAAAGTATAAATAACTTAGGGTTTAAGAGCTCAACCATATTGTACATTTTCTATATGTTTATATAAATGTAGTTTAGTAAAAGCTATTGATACTTTTAATGATGATGTTATACAGATGTTTTCGTTTATTTATATATATAAATAGTAAGAGCAATAGAAAATCTATTATACAGATTATTTTAGTGAGAAAATGTACATGTACTGTATATAATATATATAATAAAAATAATCTATATTATAGATAGTATTTCAAAAGCTTAACATATTATTAAATTATAATATATGTTTGTTATATAAATTAGATTTCGATAATAATCTAAAGAACACTATATTGAATTTCACACTATTATACATAGTACACATTCATTCATATATACAATATATATATTGATATATTAATAGTAAATAAATAGATGTTTATACTATATATCTATAATGTATATGATGTGCCCTTTTATAATTGCTATTAAGTTATATATGTATAAATTGTATCTGTTATCCAAGAATATTGAACGTTTTAATATACACATTTAGCAGAATGTCAAAAGTTCATTTTATGTCAATTCAATTATATGTAATAATCAACGGCGGGGCTAGGTGGGGGGCAAATAGGCTTCAGCCCCATCCTAAATTGGCCCTTTTTGTACTTTACATTTCTCGATAAATCTAAAATTTCATTCAAATCTCATGCAAATATATATATTTTATTTATTTATTTTATATTATATTATGATAAATTTAAAAATATTATCTTAATTATTTAAGTCGGCAAGAACCTTTCGAACCAACTATCACAAGCCACCTCTGGTTTATATTCTTTGCGTAATACTGCGATATTATATTATATAGTATATATGCACGCACATACACATTTTTAATTCTACTATATATAGCGGTCCATGTAAAAATATGTAAATATCATCATTCTATACCTCATAAACAAACGATCACTCTACTGATATACACAAGCAAATGAATGTATTATATATATTATATTCTCTTTTCAATACACTATCTATATATATTTTTTGCGTAGGGACTATTTATATTTAAGCCCATCAAAATACACACGCTCTATCTCTTTATTTATTATTTTTATTATTGAACAATATTCTCCTCATATGCAACCATAAGGGCAAACGACTCGTCAGTCCGTAGATAATTTTCAACCAAAATTTCTCATTAAGAAAATCATCGTTGCCGTCTCTTATATAATAAAATATTGGTATATATATTAGAAGAAAAAATATAATGATCATCATTTCAATCATGTAATGATGAATTCTAATGACTCGACGTGTAGTATTTGTATTTATTATATATAAATACATATGATATGTGGTATATGTATTTATTATTGAAGAATATACTCGTATATAATAAAAACTATAAGGGCTAATGAATTTTCAGTCCCTACCGCAATATATTGAATATTATAGACGTGTTTTTTGTTTAAAATTTTTGTTATTATTAATGACATTAAATTAATGACACCATCATCTTATATATTTTTTATATTACCGACTTTTTCAACATTGCACGTTCTACTCTAATAATTCATATCACAACACAATTCACATTCATCAATTGATATTCTGTGCAAGAACTTCATATAAAAATAAAATTCATTTTAAAATATTCTTTTCAAAATTAAATTAATACATTTCCTTGGGTGCTTTTTGAAAAAGTAGAACTATTATTTTTGACTTATACCTTATTAATTATTACTGATTACATTAATTATACTGAAAATTTTGTTATTTTATTTTTTTCCCATATAATTGGGGTTTTCTTTAAATTTAGATTGGTAATATTTTAGATTTATAATTTAATTACTTTTATATTTGATTTCCATTGTTTTTTACAAGTACTTATATTTTTATTGTGTTAAAATTTATAACATGTGACTTGAAATCTTGAAAATCTTTATCCTTTTATCCTTTCCAGCCCCTACAAGGATCAGAGCCACGACTCGCCGCTGGTAATAATATATAATTTCAAATGTAAAGATTGTAATTTTATGTATAAGAATCTAAAAGAATATAACATATAAAAAAATTTGCAATACTTTTAATATACATTCCTCCCTTTTTTCTGTATGGTAGTCTGTTTTCAGATTGATTTAAAGACTACCATAAATGAATGTTCAAATATTTTTCCAACGATTCATTTGGTATATCTATGCTGAAATATAACCAATTTAAATGTAACAACATAATTATCGCATATCCTTAAAACAATTTACAAAACAAGAAAATAATACATTTTTCAAACCCATAACAATATGTAATATTTTGCAATTTATTATATATTCATAATAAATATACGACTTTATTTATATATTTATGCTTCCTATCCTATAAATATATTTTAATACACACGATGCAGAACATTATTTTTCATATAAGCATATATGAATAACTTTGAATATTTATTTATATTTTATATCATCATATTATAGATATATAAGAATATGTAAATGAAATTCGCAGTAAAAAAAGTACGTGTAAATTTCATATTTTTCTCATTAACATAATCTAATCATATAATCAACAGATCAAGTAGGAGAAAATTGTATTTTATATTTAGAGAATAATACGCATATACGCTTTTCTTTAAATAACAACATGAAAATAGAAAAATGTAACATATATATTTTATTAAAATAAACATACTCAGGGTGTGAGTGTGCTTACTATATATTGTTCATTGTACATGAACATAATATTTTATAATATTTATTTACTTTAAAATATTTTTCTATTTAGATAATCCTAAATACATACGTATTTATAGTAAAATCATATATCATATATATATCCAGATCCATATATATGAATAAGATTAGAGATGAAAAGAATTTGTACACTAAATCCAGATATACATAAATATCATACATCAAACATATACACATACAGATATGCCTTTGAAATTTGAATATAAACGAAGTTATAATACAAATGAAAAATATAAATAAAAAAAATAACTAGGGATATAGCTATTGTTTTATATACATATTAGAAATCATATGATGGTAATATATTTATTAATGAAAATTATATATGAAATTATTCAAAAACAATAAAATGTCCATATTAAATTTTTTTTTTGTTTTTATGGCAAAACATATAGCAATCAACAAAAATACTCGTATATATAAATATGTATTTTCAATTTATTTAATTTATTTCAATTCACGAAATAAAAATACGTAAAGGGTGTATGAAAATATATTAAAACTTTTAAAAAACTTTCAAAACCACAGAGTAAATATTATCGATGTAAATGTAAAATTTCAAACAAATTGATGTTTGAATTAAAAGTTTTAGAATGCTTTTAAAGATCATGTTTTTTTCAAATGTTTCAACTAGACTGTAAAATTAATTATATTCTAGCTCATATATGCTCGGTCGTCCTCAATGTATATGCATGATGTCACCCTCATGTATATACATATGTAAAAAGTTCAATTTTGCCGCCGGGTTTTTAATGTTCTTTTTTAAAAAAAATTATTTCATGTTTATTTCCTGATATGTGCGCGTACTTAAAATTATAAATAAAACGTATCCAAAATATTCATTCAATTCAAGATGATACATTTTATTACATATATGTTAAAAATTATATAAAACATTTGTAATTTTAAAAACAAACAACAATTTGTGAATGGCAATTTGTTATTTTGTTTATTCCTTATTCTTTATCTTATATATATGAATACACTTAAGTGACAGTCTAGGAAGTTGATGGTGTTGTTTTTTTTCCTATATTAAATGCTAAATCGAAACAAACTTAGACAACTCCTTTTAATTTAAAAATTTTATTTTTATGTAATGGGTGAAGTTTTTTTTTTATTCTGTTATCATTTGATTGGCATTAAATTGATTATCTATTTATTTCTCTTTTTTTTTAAGCGGCCACATATATGATATATTGCTTGTGATGTACATACATATAGGGAATTTTGTGGAAATGTTAAATTTCTTCAATTATATGTTTAATTTTTGGTTACAGCAATTTATTGGTTATTTTTTGTTAATATTCATTTAATACAATTAATATTATAATATCACTATTGAAGAATATCAATACAATTTGTGACATTTTGGCGGATCGGAGATTCTCTATTTTTCCACTTATTCGTAATTTTAGGTTCTGTCCTTCCTATAGGTATCCTTAAATATATTTTCATTACTAAATTCTTCAAGTATTATTAAAGTGTTAAATGAAATATTAATGAAAGGGAGTTATGTATTATATACATATACTCGGATAAAATTAGGTAATAAATATTAAATATATTTTATAGTTAATATCGTTATTACTGTAATTAGTATACATATGATATATCAAATAATTTTTCTATTAAAATTTTCCCCATATTCATATATATGCAATTTATATCATACATGAATTGAATCTATTATATAAGTATATGTTTATTTGTATATAAGTGATGATAGGTATATTGAAATTATTTAAATATGGGTAAAATATACATATATGTTTACAAATTCATTTTAAAAATATACATGGCATATGTAATCGCTGTTTATCTAGGATAAGTTCATTTTATTTTTGATAACTAAAATAAAGTGGAATACATAAGAAGCATTCTATAATATGAGGTTAGTTTCATTTAATGTAATAATATAATACAACGATATTCAGTTTATGTTAGAAATATTGATTTATGGGTAGGAAAGATGATAATATTTGTGTATGTTATTTTTTATTTTCAAATTAAAATGGGTGTATCTCAGCTAATACATTTATATATCTGTTATCATTTATTCGTATATATAAAACATGTAAACTGAATATGTACAAAAAATAAGTAAATAGTATAGAATACGTATAAAGAAATTATCGTGATAATAATAATAATAAAAAAAAATCCAAAAAATGAAATAAAACCCAATATAATTATACTTTTATATATATGTATATGAAAAAAAAGAAAATACAAATTACATGAGTATATATACCATACATACAAAATATATAAAATAAATTATGATAATCAGTAATACTTAAATAAATTTTATAAAATGTAATTAAAAAAGTTTAACTATTAACATTTACGCGTATATACCACCATATATATAGATAGAATATCCTTAATCTTCTTTTAAAGAATTTACGGGTATTTCAAATGATGAGTTTGGTAAATATATATAGGTAAAGGGATTTTTTTTTTAATGGATTCCATACAAAGTTAAATTATTATCTAGTAATTTTATGTAATATTTCTAAAATGTTAATATTTATTAATATTTTTTTTACTTACTTATACTACGTCTGTTTTATATATTATGTTATACGATTCTGATTGTTTTTGTTTTTCATTTAAATTTTCCTCTTTGTTTTTTATTGTTTATTCGTAAAAAAATATAATAAAAAAAAAATATGTATCTAAAGACCAACGAAAAGTAAAAGTTTTCTTATATTATAACAAAATAATAAAATTTACCTGATGAGATTTTTATATGGGATATAACATTTCAATTTAATTTACAATTCAGCATAATAATCTCAATATTTTATGATAAATTATTTTGTGATACGTATGATATATATAATAGAAAGGACGACTGCAAGGACTTATATACACTTATAATAATATATATATATATAAATATAAATTTTGTTTGTTTATTTGTGGTGATCAGTGTTGGGCATCTATTTATTTATTCATTTATTGGGTATATATTGCTTTGTAAGGAATTTTAGATTTTTTTCCAAATCTGGATATAGGAAAGTGGGATTTCTGAAGTTTGTCGTAATGCTATTCTGAAACTATTCGTTATGATCGTTCAAACGTTATGGTAAAATTATTAGCTAATAAAGGATCAATTTGGTGGAACCGTGAAAATCACGTTTTTCCAATATTGCGTTTTACTGTTTTATAACCAATATAGTTTTCGTAGTTTACATAGTTTATATATATAGTTTATGTTCAAAAACACCATGTGTACTATACGTAGACAATGCTTCGAGTATACATGTAATCTGCATTTTATAATCTAGGGCACAACACTACTGGTGTTGAGTCAAAAAGGTAAGATCCACTAAATATTTTCATATATAGGTACATATTCTTATATATTTAACATTGTGTTATATATAACGATATAACGTATATAACGTATTTGATACAATATATAAATTACAATAATTATATACATATAGTATATGTATAAAAAAGAATGGAAGGATTTTATCCAAGAATGACTAAGAGTTTTATTACTTAGTATACATATATACATATTTTTTTAAAGATTATTTATAATGTTATGGCAAACTTTTTCATTCTGATCTTTTTATTATATATATTTTACTAATATATTATATATATATATATATCTATCTATATAGTTTACTTAAAGATGTATTTAAACATTTTAAAGGAATTCTTATTCTCCTTATTTTTCAATACTTAAATAATATACATTCCTATATATAATATATAAAATATAATATTTTTATGTATACATAATGACCTATAAAAAGAGAATACTTCTTAAGAAAGTTTGTTCTTATTATATTAAGCATTTATTGAATATATAGATTTATAATATATTTATAATCAATAATATTATGGTAAATTTGTGTTTTTAAAGTATGTATACAAAAGTATTTCGCAAATGTGTACATAATTAAACGTCGATGTACATATATATTATATAATAAATATACTTATAGCAATACTAGAATTCATATAAATATATAATAAATTATTTGTAAATATTTAAAATTAATACGGATAATATAAATATTTAAAATTGCATAATTAAATATATTTGATATTTGAATTATATAATTGTAGTGTTTATGGTGGGTAAACCACTTTTAGTTTTGCTTTGAGATATCGGATTACTTTTATAATATTTGGTTTAGTTTATATTAGTGTTTGATAGTTTTATTTTTACCAGTTCTATTTCTAAATATATAAATTGTTAAATATTCAAATGTGAACATTGATGTGAATTGATATAAATAATTAAATTAATTTTACTCATTATCCCTTATTATAATACATTTTTTTGTCACAAATTATTCTCCGGTATATGTATATTTATAGGTGTGTAAGTCTAGATATATTACTTTGTGTTTCGTTAAATGCGTGATGTTTTTTTATTTAACATTATATTCACAATTATTATTGTATATAAAAATAAAACACTGCTCGTACTCATGTATATATTATAATAAGGTTATTAAAACATGTTTGTTTTTTTTTGTAAATGTTGAACATTTATATGGCTGGGTATGGTTATAATCGGAAAAATTAATACACTATTTACTTATGCTCATACACGAACGCATATATGGTAAACAAACGAAAAACGTTATTCTCTGATGAATACACCTCCATATGCATATCGTATCTGATTATGATTATTTATTATGTTTTTTTTATTATTTATTATGTATTTTTTATTATTCATGTACGAGTGCACATGGTAATTTATTACATCAAAAATGCAGTATACAGACATTTTTTTTTAATTTAAAAGCTCTACGTACATATAAGATAAGATTAAAATTACAGCCGGAATATTTTACTTTATTAATTATTGTCCAATATCATAGTTTTTCTTACATCACACGCAAAGAGACTAAATAAATTATCTATACTTCACTTATAATTGAAAGTAATATCCATTTACTAAAGCAGTAAACACAATTACACAAGCAACGATAAAGATATAATATTTAAAGGGACATTCTTTTCCCAAACCCAAAAGTGTATCCGCATATATATATATATATATATATATATTGTTTACTTCTAATTTTAGATACCTATTATAGTATATTTATATATTTATATATTTATATGGGTTTCTTTCTTATATGGTTAAATATTCAGAGTATACGTTGCGAAAAAATATGCATGTATATATAGAATAAAAGTAAATATATATGTATGTGGTTAAGTAGGTAAACATTTATATTATGTATATCGTTGGTTTATGCTACTTTTTAAATGTATATAAATATCCATATACATACATACATGTATATATTATTCTATACAGTTTGTATTTTTATATAATTATATATAGAATATATAAACATTAAATGTATACCTGATAATATCATATACAATATATGTAACATCTATAATACAAAATACAAGGGACTCATATAAAAGATAATTTTAATTTGTTGTTATATATAATATATATTCTAACTATGTCATATGAACGTAAAAAAAAACATATTTGCTTTTTTTTATATTATTATTACAATTTATTATATACATGTATATTTTTTTCAAGGATAATAATAAAAATATCATATCATTATTCATGCACATAATGCATATATAGTATACACTACACATACATATATATTTTTATAAAAATCTGTATCTATATGTAAGCTCTCTGTATAAATATAATATTAAAAATCGTATATGTATATTATCATATTATATAGTATATATAAATATAAAAAGTACATATATAGTAAATGGTGAATCTCATATATGGAATATATGTAGAAAATTCATATAAATAAGCTTTTTTATTTATTATGAAATCCTACAGAATATTATAACAATGGTATACATAAAAATAAATTCGTGTATAATAAACATAAATAGAAATACACATATGTATGTCAAGCATTGTTATACCAAATGTATATTTATATATATATATATATATATATATATATATAGTTATATGTATATTACATATATACACATTTCCAATGTGCAACGTTGTGTAGTACAATAGAATATATATATATAGAATTGTGTGTGACTTGAACCTACCAACCTACTTATAATAATATTATACTAACGCATCTAGGTATAATTCACACACAAATTTTCCAAATTGTCTATCAATTTGTCTTATATAGGTTACAAATATCTGTATAAATGCAGTAGAATACGGTAAGGGGACATACATTTGGGAATAGATGACGGTAATATGTTATAATAAACAAAATAATGCGCTTAACAGTATTTTAATCTGTATATATAATAAATAAATTGATTTAGAGAATTATACCAAATGTCATCATAATTAACTATTTGCAGCATCCATGTGTGGTTATGGTTTTATTGTTCACCACAAAAGTGAATTAAAAAGCATTGCGAAAACTATCACATAAAATTTGTTAAAAAATTTGTATTTCTGACTAGATATATTTTAATTAAATTTCAAAATACAATAAATTTCATGCAATTTGTTATTATTTATATCTGTTATTTCGACTATATATTTAAATAAATATGTATCACAAAAATGTAAACAAACAGAATTAAACAAATATATGATCAATCAAATAATAATCTTATACATCTTTTAGCTATATACATACAATAATTTTTATTATGATTATTGTTATTATTATTATCGTTATTAAAAAATATATAATATTAATATATATTTATCTTTTGTCATATCTTTTATATTATATATTACATTATACAAACGCCTAAATAAACAAATAATATATATTATATATAATAATATATTTTCATTTTTCTTTATAGAAAATAAAATATTTACAAATCCAATTGTATATATGTATA
Source organism: Dilophus febrilis (assembly GCA_958336335.1). Taxonomy (NCBI): domain Eukaryota; kingdom Metazoa; phylum Arthropoda; class Insecta; order Diptera; family Bibionidae; genus Dilophus; species Dilophus febrilis. Next base: position 51,152,673 of record OY284468.1, read on the forward strand.
TAAATACAATATTATGTGATTGTGTCGCAGTTATAAACATACAAATAATAGAATTTTCTATACATTTTTATATACATTGCATATTTTTTTTCAACTTCACATACCCCATATTATTTTCAATATAACTGAAAAAATATGTATAATTCAACCAAGAGACCTTCCAATTATTAGACTGTTATTATATTAAGTTAAGACTTTTAGTTAAGACACATATATATGCGTAAATTATTCAAGACTTTGAATTGTTTTCAATCTTTCATTTCATAATCGCATATAAATTATTTAAAAAAAACAGTATTTTTACATCATATAATATCTGAAAGAACTGCACAAGATTGATCAACTTAAAATTTAATGAATTATCATAAACGATCATTAGAACATTTGAATTTAAATGCAATTTATTTACTTTAAAATTTTTAGTGATACCTAATCTCACTCTATATATAGATATAAATTATAAAGTATATACGAAATAATTTTATCTTATATTTGTTCAACATAAATTTGTTTTTTTTTAATATTACTTTTGTTACATATAGTATATGTCATATACCATATATAAAATTGTATAAAATCATATAATAAATATATACTTTCTATTTATTAGATCATATTTCTAATTTCAATTTTATGCTTTTGTTAGGAAAAATTTTCAGTATTTATTTATTCTATAAAAGCATAAACATTAGAAACACCTGGAACTAAACTAAATGCTGTATATAGCCTTGGTGTTAATGTGCTATATATAGTATAAATACAATTTATATATATCTAATATATGTTATGATGTGTTTTATATAATGTTTATATACGACATATATATATTACGGTATTAGTACTTGTATATGCATAAAGTAAAATGGTAAAACTAAGTTTATGATAAGAATAATTTAAACATTATTTTGTATTATTAACCGTATATATCGATGACTTATTATTTCCAGTTATCATAAATGTTTGAGCGAGATTCTATTGCGATTACCCGGAAGATTATCGATATATCGTATAAGAAATGCAAACCCGGGCCATGGATATATAAGTTATACTCACTATGGAATTTTCATTTCATTCTAATGGAAAACGCCAGATAATAATAAAAAACAATATTTTGCTTTACATGAACAAATAATCAAAAAATATAGTGAAAATTAACATAATAACCAACATTAACTGTAGATAAAAATTGTATATATACAGATTATTGTAATTTTATATCTCATCAAAATTGAATTAAACATTTCTTAAGCACACATACATTTTATTGATATTCGCTACGATTAAATATGAAATGATAATAATAATAAAATGATAATGAAGAAAAACGAATATATAGTCATTTATATATATATAACTATATAACTTTTTCCCTATATATGCATATAGGTCTAAACAATAATATTTGAAAATTTATTCACATTCAGGTATTTGTATATAAATATACCTGATTAAGTGATTATATTAAAACGGAATTGTAAATGCCAGACAACAATATTTCTAAGATAAATTCTATATTCCATATTCTATACAACTATTCTATATAGTTGAAAGAATAAGAATGACAAACTGAAACTGAAAACCTGTGAAAATTTCAACTATAACGCAGAATGTGATTCTATTTTGAAATTATTTGTATATAAAAGAACATTTTCAACAAAGCGTTATTTAGATACGTATATATACAATTTATTATCGTATATATTGGCTTATTGACTATACATATATGGAAGAATAAACGTAATGCCAAAATATATAGATATAGATAAATAGATGTATATTATGATATTATATAAAACGTATTACAAAAAAATGGTAAATAAATACACCTCTCTATAGCAAAAATGTATTTATTATATATCATAATATAGATATTATTATATAGATAGCATAAATAATATTGGACAATATATTACGATATATTGAAAAAAATATATATAAACATATAAACTGCGGTATATATATCTATATATGATGAATTGTATATATATTCATATATTACATGTAAATTGAGATTATTTTATAAATTTTATATATATGAATTTATTCACTATTATATCCAATTCTATTGTGTTTCAACTTTTATTGATCTAATGGGTATATTAAAATTGAGATAATGCATGCACTCAATCAAATTCCATATGTATTCAATATATATACACGATATATTGAACACACAATAACACCGTATATATATATTATATATATATTATTCTATTTAGATATAAAATATATGCTTTTATGGAATAGTCATAAAACTATTATTAAGTTTTTATATATGCATACAATTTTTTTTTAATCATTTTTCATAACAAAACTTTTATATATAAAAATACATTAAAATGCCGATAAAATTAAAATGAAAATTTGAATGGAAAAATGGATTTAGCAAAAAAAAATATATAAACTTTTTCGGTATAAATTTTATCCGCGTTTTATTTTTATGTTTGTATACAAAAATCGACCAGAGAATAATGTTTATATAATATACCAATCATTTAATATCTGTGTGTATTAAATATACAATTACACATATAAATATACATATATATAATAACATACCAACCATGACATATTAAATCAATTTATCAAAAAACAAAATTGATGAATTGAAAATACATTAAATTAAAATTTTAATAAAATTGTATAATATAAAACACTTGTCATTTAAAAACTAAATTTATAATAAACTAAATGTTATTTTTTTTTATTTAGATCAATTATATTAAATAAATGTAATTCCAGAGTTTGAAAAATTGTTTAATATAACGAAAGATCATATAAAATGAAACATATATGGCCATATTAAATATACGTTATTGAATATAAAATGTATATGTTTAAATATTTCATATGTTATTGAATATAAAATGTATATGTTGCTGAAGAATAAAAATACTTACTGTAAATGAAAAGTGTTAAAAAAAACTATTTTTTTTCAATGCAATGGAGAAATTTAAACAAAAGTCTAATTATTCATTTGTTTTAAAATAGGACAATTAAATATTTCATTTTCGATATCGAATAGCCATTTAAATTGTTAGGATAACGATTTTGATGATGGTGTGAAATGTGATCAGTGATAAAAACGATGATCTGTACCTTTTTGTATAGATACTTAATTTTAGAATATGGAATGGATAAATCTTTAGAAAGTGATTTGTGAAAATTAAGAAAAAATTAATTTTTAAATTACAATTACATTGCATTAGATAACAAAAATAAAATTAAATTTCTAATTAAAAGAATAAATGCGAAGGAGAAACAATTGAAAGGACATTTTGTCACATAAACCATTTTAGTATTGTAGAGTCTCTTATTTTAAATTAAATAATTCTTAAATCTGTAAGTTGATTTTATAATATAAAAATATAGTAGTCATTCTTTAAATATTAATAAGAATTTAATTGATTTTCTTTTGAAGCCCTATCCATAATATAATTTTGTTCTTATATATGATTTAAAACTGCATTACGATTAATGTTAAATTCGTTCGAATACAGTAACAGTATCCTCACCATTTAATTATTTAACTTTTTGGTAATGTTATGTATATTTACTTATATTTCTAATGAATTAAATCTAAATAAAGTTGATAATTAATGTGATGGATTGTTGGATATTTTGTCAATAAATATTTCTTTTACATTTTTACGCTTATTGGCAAGGAATTTTTAGAATTTTTTTTTTTTTTCTTTTTGACATCAACATAATTCAATTTTAAATATTCCTCAATTCGACAATTCGTTCATATTTTATTTATATCCTCAAAGTTTATGTTAATTTATTTCGTGTATCTATAATTTTAAATTTAGATTTTTTAAGATAAAAATTTATACTAACCTAAAACGAGAAAGAAAAAATAAATTAAATTAAATTATGAACATTAATTTCATTCAAAATCATTTGATTTTTTTTACCTGTTGTGAAGGAGTCGATAAACAACAATGTGATGAATAAAATAAAACCGTTGATGACTTTGACAAAAAATTTAATCAGCATCTTTTATTGATTGAATAAAACCGGGAATACACTGCTTATATTTACCTAAGGAATTATTGTATATTTTCCTTGAATTAAAAATCCACGATATTCCATTTTACACAAAACACACTTTAAATTAAAGAAAAATAAATTTAATTAAATAAATAAAAAAATATAACCAATATAATGTATTAATGTATATAGAAAAAAAAGTACCGTTAATATATCTCTCTGATACGCGTCATATATGTTATATATTGTGGTATTAAACAGTTACACATTTTTAATAAGATCGGTATGTGTGATAAGATTGATGGAGAATAAAATGAATATTAATTAATTCTAATAGCACACAAATTATATTTTTGTTGGAATAATTGAAGTGAAATAAAAAAAAAATTATTACAAATAAAATAAGAGGGTGGTTTGTTATCTGATAATAACAATTATTTTTTCCAAATATTTGAAAATTTTTACCAATTTTAAAATGAAAATTCTCGGAAAATGCAAATGAAAATCATCGTAGATGACCCTAAAACATTTTTTTTTGTATCATTTAAAAATGAAAATTCTCGGAAAATTCATATGAAACTTTTTCGTGCATTATGTACAATTCCTTAAACAAATTATCAGAATTTTCTTATTCACCACTTAAATTAAACTTGTATAATAACAAATATAATAATACAACAAATAAAATCGATTTTATAACCGATGTGTATTTGAAGTTCATGAAAAAATGCTCGATACAAACATTGATGCGTTTATGCCGGTGATAATGATGCTGATGTTGAACGAAAGAAAATAATTAGAACAATTATAGATGTTTGTTTTCTTCTGTTTGCTTGAATCCATAAATTCCTCCACGGATAATTGATTACATTTTTATGAACATTCGGGATAATAAATTTCATAATTTAAAAAACTTATTTTCTTCTTAACACACCACAAACAAAAATTTATAATAAAGTCATAATAACTAAATTAATGGAAAAAATTAATATACTAAAATAGAATGATTTGATTTGAATCCCGTTTTTCGGTTATTAGAAAAAAAAATTATTATACAATATTATTATAACGTATACATTACATTTGATTGTATATTTTAATATCGTTCAATGGCATGATCATCGTCATTATTATATACAATATATATAAGACCGAGTTTACATTATCATTTCAACTCGAGTTGGAATGCGCGTTGAAATGCACGATGTATTTACATTGTATTTTCCACTTGTGCAAGTTTCTGAATGTGTACATACTTGTATAGATGCGAAATAATAAAAAAAAAAATAAAAAAATCAACAACCAATGAGCGAGTGAGTTGCACGAAAAAAGTAGAATGTTATGTGAAACTAATCCCCTTTCTCTTTTCATTCCCCTTGCCTATACATTTTTAAAGTTGCACGCAAGTTGCATGCATGGGCAATACAATGTAAACTCTGACTAATGAAATGTTATAAAATTATAATGATGTTTGTGTTTGATTTGAAATTAATTATGTATGTGTTGATTAATGAGTAGATATAATTACAATGTAATCTATTTTATATATACAAATTCAATGATATTATAATTTAAAAAATTACCACAAATTGTTGTTATTTTGAAAGAATTTAAATAGGTTTTTAGAAGGTGGTTTTTATAAAGGCAATAATGAATCATTTAATAATGGAAAATCTCGGAAAATTCAGCTAATTCAGAATCGAAAATAAAAACTATATCGAACAACATTTTGTTTTAAATGTATATAAATATAAAAATTTTACACAGAATCTCAATAATAATCAGATTAAATATAAATATTATATAAAGTTATATGTAAAATTGAAAATGAAATTAATTTAGAAAATTGTTTTCAATTTGTAATAGGGCACGCAATTGCATAAATATATACATAGAATAATAATATAACTTTTCTCTATATATAAATATATATACTTTATACATGCAGTATAATTTAATTAACAAAAATGTTGTTATATCGTTAAATTTTAACTTCAATCATTAAGAAATAATTGTAAAAACACTATCGGATGAATATGGATATATGATATCTATATAGGTATGTTTGAGTATTCATGAATAAATTTTACACAGAATACAAGAAAAATGTACAAAAAATAATATAATAAAAATGAAGTTATAAAATGTAATTTCAATTTACCAAAAATCCAATAAAATAATATTATCTTTTTTTAAATAAGACAAATTGTGTATACTATCAATAAAAGTGTGCGCCAATATTACAATCTTAAATAAATTACCAAATCTAGAATTTAAAGTATATTGTATATATATATACAAATACTTATAGGTTAGATGTAAAATACATTCTTGTTAAAAAAGTGCACTTATTGCCAAAGCTAGTACCACTCTATATATATTCAAACCAATAACTATAACCCTATAGTCCATTTATATTTCTGCATATATTTTTATATACCATTCTAAAATATATACCCCTTTTTTTGTATATTGTAAAAGTCACGAACAATTGTAACCAAAAAAAAACACTATTTGTTTGCCAAAAATGGAATATGCAACAGTTTTGTGTTTCAAATGCATTTAATTTAAACAATATACATATATGTATAATATTCAATGTATATTATATTATTATATATATGCGGTAAAGTGAACAAATATAGTGGAGAAAACATAAAAATGTTTTACTATACGTTATTATGCACAGGCTGTATAATATTAAAACATATACCTTATTGTTTTTTCACGTTATTATACACAAAATATTGTTATAAAAGTAATTGTTCTATATATACAACCATTATATATTCTTATATAGTTTATATACATTTATATGCATATAATCATGTCGGGTATTTATCCTATTTGAAATAAAATTGTTACTTCTTAAAATACTTAAACTTGTTACGGTGAGTTGTTTTGAGGTTTTCCAAAATTTTATTATAAATTTATCATATCAAATCAAATTAAACAATACGGTATGTTTTTATATGCATAACTGAATATTGGAATGTGTACATATATACGATTGTGAATCGCTATACAGATTATCGTATCGTTATATAAAAAATTTTAATTTGCATATAGATTTGCATTTAAATGCAATTCATTTTAATGTATTTAAAATTTATATAAATTTATATATATAAAATTTATATGGATTTAAATCTCAATATATTTTTTACTTAAAAAAATTCATGATTTATTTATTTCACTAATATTATTTATCCAAAAAAACATTTTCAAAATACGACCATATTGGGCAAGCTCTTATTCCTTACATTGAGTTATTAAAAGTTATACTGATTATAAAAATGCCGAGACGTTATCTTGTTTGCATCAACGTGGTCTGAAATATTGAGAATGCAATGGAACATAAAGTAAAAAATCAATTTCAAAGTGCTATTATTTGTGTAATGGTTTATCATTTTTATAAAGAAATATGTGTATTATTAAAAAATACCTGAGTTGCATTTATAAAACAATATATAATTGTTTTCATAAAAACTAATATCAAACAAAATAAATGCGAAAGTACAATACATTTAACCATATTTATATAGGTATATTCCATAAATATACATTTATATCTCTTACATTTTTATATTGAAAATTTCAATACAAATATAATTTTATATTTTTAACTTTTCATTGTTTAATATCGCAATATATATTCTGTAAAATTATAGCGAAAAAACTATATATGTGAAAATCATTTAATCTAAGAATAAAATATATCCATAAAATAAAATAAGAATAAAAACTTAAAAAATTATAAAAATTAATATCGATAATATGTTATTGCAATATTCTTTTCTTTTGTTGTGGAAATGCGTTTGTTAACACAACACAAAATATAATATACATATAATGGAATGAGTATAATATATAAAAAAATCCTTCGGTATAATCATTTATATACGATATATTATTATATACCATATAAAATCCACATTTTTAGGTATTTATATATAAGTATGTAAGTATATAAAAAACACTTGGAATATGAAGTGAAAACCCCTAACTTCGCTGCTTTATTGATAATGTTGATACATATGTATAAACATTTTTTTTAAACATGAAATATATAACACATAACATAATACAAAATATATGTATATAACAATATAAATATATAGATATACATATCTAAATATAATTCTATATGTATATATTCCTTTCAAATATTTCTATCACTTTATCCTCATTTACCCTTAATATATAACAACACAGTTTATACATAAATATTGCATTTTATATACATAAATGAAGAAAATAAAAATGGGAAAAACAAAAGCACTCTATTGTATAGTTATACATATCATATACCCTCCTATATATACATTTACTAAATCACGTAAATATATATATAAATTTATATATTTATATTTATTTTTACAATTTTATACATAAATAAACAGGAAAAGCCCTCTTTTTCACTATACAACAATTATTATCTATATAACAATATTTGATGAAGTATATATAGTCATCATAGGCATACAATAATTTAAAAGAAAAATGATTTTTACAGTGAAATATTGCTTTAGTTTATTTTATTTTAGTTTGATATGAGAAATGAAATTAATTTTAATTATTGCATTATAAATATGTAAATCAAAGTTAAGTATTATATTATATTATTTTATATTTATTTACAAAATATTTAACTGAAAATAAAACTTATTTCAATTTAAAAGGATTATACTATTTCTGTATAAAATATGAACATTTATATATTATTCATTTTTTTTATAATAAAAATTGTTGTTAATTTTTTTTTGTTACAATTCACAATGTAATCACCTGTCCTCAGGATATCGTACTATTTATATATATAAATTAGTATCCTGTCATATTTTGCATGAATAAATATATCATCATACCTTGTATTATATAACACTAGTTCGATAGCGTAAAAAGCGAAAGTTTGTAAACATTAACTAAACATAACAGATATAAATTTTTTTTATAATATTATTCCATATATTATTTATTTAAATGTATGTGATAAAAAAAATTAAAAATGTTTTAAAGCAATATATATATTATATAGTAAGTAAATATGTGTCAGCGTTGAATAATCACTATTATGAATATATATACAAACAATACCTTTCAATTAATTAACTCATATTTGTAGTAAAATATAACTGTATACGTAATATCATGGCTTTTTTAAAACTGGAAAAAATTTCGAATTCTGATATTATAAAAACATCTACTATATATTCAATTTTACTATTCGAACATTTAAATCTCAATTAACTCAATGATGCTTCTATATATATTTATGAATACAAGCAAATCTAATATTTACGTGTGAAAATTATGTCATTTAATGATTCTTATTTAAATCGTTATGTTATCAAATAAAAAAAAACCTCAAATAGCTTTACATACATATATCTATATAGATACTCGTAAATATATACATACATATACAGTTATTATATTGTTCGGTATTCCAAAATTTGTTTTTCAAATATTTGATATTTAATGAATTATTTGACTGTGAATTATAATTTGTAATGTATAAATTAAAATATTATAAACCACAACAATGTATGTCTACATCAAGTGTTTCGTATACGACGTACGTAAATATATATCAGTATATATGTTATTAATATATAGAAGATATACATGTATATAGAGGTTATATCTTATACTTTTTATGTATATTGGATGCTTATAATCTTATAATGAAGAATGAGAATATATATTATGTTATATATCTGTATACAGAATTTAGAATATATTTTAAAATTTCACAAAATATATTTGTTCTTATTAAGAAGGTATATACCATACATAAAATATTTATCAGTATATACATTTATATATATATATATATATATATGTGTATATAAAATATTAAATAATTATTGTAATTTGTAACATGTATATTTATAATATTACAAAATTTCACAACAAAGATACATGCAATTTTAACAGTAACAACATCATATATAGATATATATATTTGGTTTTGACACACAATGATAACAATGCATGGTTCTAATTTCAAGCAGTTCAAAGTGTATAACAATAAAAACGTAAAATATATGCGAATATTTTATCAGTGATGGTAAATTTACGAGATGGCTCTGAATTTAAATGACTGAATTTTGTTAATGGCATATACACAGTTAATCACTTATCTTATAAAATTAAATCTATAATAATCGTATTTAGGAATTTGTCAAATAATATAACGACCATTACATTTTTTGTAACAATTTATCTGGTGAAAGTGCACTATATGCAGATTTATGTTTGTCGAATATTTTTAAAGCGTATTTATATATAATAAACATCGTATAAAAACTTGTCCATAAAAATTGAATCTTAAAAGAAATATGTTACAATCGTGTTATATGGATATATATACTGTGTGCGGTGATTGTAATAAATTGATTAAAAACAAATTTCTAATTTTAATATAAAATATGCATTATGCGATTTTAAAACATGTTTGTGACCACTGATAAATGGAGACATGTACAAAATATGTATGTTTATATACGATACACGAAATAAATTCCAACTATATTCATATTTTATACATGTCTTTCTGAATATATTCATTCATTTATATTGTGAATTTATATCAATATATATATATATATATATATATATATATATATACAGGGTGTCCCAGTACAGGGTGCCAACCCGAAACAGGCAGGTTCTACACCTCAATTCCAATCAAAAAATGTATTGCGACCCCATGTCTATCTCCCTTGGTTTTCGAGCTAGCCCGTAAAAACGATTTCGTTGAAGTTCAAGGTAGTGCGTAGATGTTATTTGCCATATCTCAGTAATCACTTATGGGAATCCAATAATTATAACCTTGTTGGAAAGGTATTTTAACTATCTTTAACTCTTTCTAATAACACAAACATCGGCGACAACCCGTTTTCATGCTATAGCTGGTCAAACACAAGAAATTTCAACGGCTTCAAATATTTTTGTTATTTTGCAAGCCTAGAACTGTAGAACTTTTATGTTTATCAGCTGTCGGTTTTTAGAAAAACTTCTTTGATGTTTTAGCTTTAATTTGATGTACAAACTTTTAAAATATGTCAACTCGTCTTAGAGATATGACGAAAGTGATATTGAAATGCAAATTTTTCAAAAATTTAAAACACATTTATTGCATTGAAAAGTTCAATGTTCTGTTGTTATCGCGTTATCTAGGTAACATAACTTCAAGGGATTGCAATTAATTCAATGGTTACTTAGAAATAAAAACAGGTAAATCTATTACCGTCATAAATTCCTTCAATTCATTTGTTTTTTATGCTACATCTCTTCGGCATTTGTACGTTACATTGTTTTACGTTTAATATTCATTAGAAAATTAAGTTTTTTTCATAAAGAATAATTTGGAAAACGGTAAAAACCAGTAAAAAATAAATTTCAAAAGTGTGTAGTGTTGTACTAAGTTTAATTTAAAGCAATATGCAGTCACTTTCAAATTGTGAATTAGCGGATATGGTATATGTTTATGGATATTGTGATGGTAATGCCAGCAAAACAAAGGGTTTCCAAATCGAATACAACCATCAAGAAAACCGTTTTCAAACATATTTAGGAAACTAAGAACTACTGGTACCTTTGCAAGGAAATGAGAACGAGTACGTAGAAGTTCTCGCGAAGAAGATGTTATGGATATGGTCGAAGCAAATCCAAGAATAAGAACAGACGTGCAGCCATCCAAATTGGTGTAAGTAAAAACTATGCTTGGCGTGCAATGAAGGCTGCTGGTTTACATCCTTATCATTTGCAAAAAGTACAAGCACTTAAAGAAATAAACTACGTCAGCCGAATAACTTTTTGTGATTGAGTGATTCGTAGTTATGAACAAGATCCCAGGATATTAAATCAAATTTTATATACGTTCACACGTGAAGGGATATTTAATACTAAAAATAATCATCGTTGGTCAAAGGAAAACCCGCATTCAGTTCGGCAACACGCATTTCAGGAACGAATAGCAGTCAATGTATGGGCAGGAATGATTGGAAATCAATTAATTAATTAACGGTCGCCAGACCTCACCCCATTAGATTTTTATCTATGGGGGCTTTGTAAAGACATGGTTTATAAAACACCAGTTCATACCAGGGAAGATTTAATGAATGGCATTAATAATGCGTTTGAAGTTTTAAAAAATAATCCGAATCAAATTCGATCGGCTACTAGGGCAGTATTAAAACGGTGTCGAATAAATGGAAATAAGGTGTAGAATCTGCCTGTTTCGGGCACCCTGTACTGGGACACCCTGTATATATATGAAAATATTCGTATAACACATATTTCTATACATCTCTATATAAGCAATATAATAAGTACAGATATTCACATAATATATATAGATATAGATAAAATATTATATAAAAGAGAAGGATTAATTATTGCGAGCTTTAAGTTTAAGCTTTTTGGGTTAATAATGTGGAAAACATTTTGGTATTTTTATTATTAGATAATGTCAACTGTAATGAATTTGTGTGGTTGGAAAATTTCATATTATATCTCATATATATACTATCTCTTTTGTTTATTGGTATTTATATAAATATATTCTCATATATATTATGAATACATTATCTATAGAACTATTTCTGTATTATATACATACATACATAATTATTTATTATAGTTAGTTTATAAAATGTTCTTGTGTATATTATTATTTTCAAACACGTATTATCTATATATAAAGAATAATATACATATATTTATATGTATAGATAAAGATGATAACTCAAAGAAAGAAGATACAATCCAACATAGAACTATCATAAAAATAATATGCAAAAATTATTAAGATAAATAAAAACAAAACTACATATTTTAAAGGGGGGTTTAAATTTTATTACAATTAGAATTTTAAATTTGGATTATAAATATTATTCTGACCAAGTGATATGTTATGTATATAAAGAAATCCTTTTCCCAATAATTTGAATGATATCTAGAACTGTATTTCAAGACAAATATTGATTGTATATCTCTTGTTTGAGATGTTGTACTTTATTCTATATGTGAGTTTTTTTTTACAAAGGTATAATTTTACAATTAAATAAAAATTATTATATTTCGACCAATAATGGATGCGATTAAGTGTATATATGTCTATATAAATACCATATAATAATTAACCCTCTAAATACAAGTATATAGTAACATATAATGTAATTTTTATTTTATATTATCACGCCGTAAAAATCTAGACTAATAATAAGCAATGCATTAAAATTAGATTACTTTTAAAAATTGTTTTTAAAAAAATTCAATTATCATTCCACTGTTAAATTAAATAAAAATAATTTTAAAATACATTCGAATATATTTAGCAGTTAGCTACATCCTATGTTTATTGTGATTATACATACTGTAATGTATATAACAAAAGAGGGTTAACAGATATACATAAGAATGACCTATATATAAAAATATATAGTTTATACTATTATATAAATGTATATGCAGTCGGATAACATTTCAATGTTATTCGATATGGTGATATAGATCGCCTGATATATATATATGCATCTGTATTAGATGTATTGAAGTGTATGCGACTATGAATATTCCTATATATACATATATATTACAACATTTTCATATATACATCCTTTACTGTTATGGCGTCATTATATATAGTTCTATGTACAATAATATATTGATTTTTATTGAAGCCCAAATATTTTTAAGAATTTCTTCATCAATTACATTTATTCCGAAAAGATGTAATTGAATGAAGCTTTTTGATGTGGAAATATAAAACGAGTTGACTTAAATCATTGAGAAATATTCTTTTATAGTTTATACTTCCATTCTTAAATTTAATCAACAAAATGTATACAAAATATATAGGGAGTATATATGATAAAAGAAAATTAAAACATGTTTTTGAATTTTTATTTTTTTATAAAATAATTTATAAATATTTTAAATTTATAAATATCCATAAATAGTGGTATAAAGTGTTATAAAAATTTACATTTTCGTTTTTTAATTTATTAAATCATATTATACATACTCTAATATATTCAATTTATTTTCTTATCTGATGTACTTTGTATTTATTTTTTCCTTGACAATTTTTCTGCGGTAGATAAAATACACCAACTACCGCCAGCATCCCTACCTATGTAGTATATATTATGTTAAAAAAGTTATTGTTTTTGATTATTCATGAACTAATTTTGTTATTTTCATTTTGAAAAGAAAATAAAAAAAGAAAAATGAAATGTATATTATAAACCATATCACATTATTATTAAAGAAGGTACACGCAATATTATTATTATTATTATAGATAAAATATATGAGAGAAAAAAAATACTATTTTAAAAATGTATATGATAAGCAATCATCATCTTATATACATATATGTTATTATATGTAGAAAAATATAAATATATATGTACGAATATATTCAAAAATATTCATATTGTAGATTAAATACTTTTGTTCTCTACGTTATGCAAAATATTTCGTTACGTGAATTTTTTTCTTTTCTTTTATTTTTCTATTTTTTTTTTTGCTTTGTTTTGCTTGAAAAATGCAAATTATATACTTTATCTAGAAACATATATGTCGTTTATTGTATAGTTTTGTGTTATAAAAGAATGGTATATACCTTTGTTGTATATATTATATCATTATATATAAATATATATGAGTTTTATACATACCCAATAAACATAAAAATATTAATATATATTGTATTTATAGGAGTATATAAGGTATATTAATATTTGATAGAACAGAAATAGGAATTTTGTGTATGCTTTTAAATCTATATACGTATACGATATATATATATATATATATATATTAAACAATATTCAAAAGTATAATTGTATGTTAAAAATTTGCATAATATCATTTATTAACTCGTTGTTAATTTCAAGAATTTACTTCAGAATCTATGAATTCCAATATTTGATGCACTTTAAAAGAAAATTTGATAACTTAACATCTGGATAATGGAATGAAATGTATATTTAAATTTATGCCGAATTTAATACAAATAATTACACATTGTAAAATGTTAACTTAAAACTATATATGTATATTCCTTTTATAATATGGCTCCAAATGTGAATGTATAACCAATAAGGATTTTTCTAATTCATATCGCTGAAATATATCTATAAATAGCAATAAGTATATTATATATAGCTATATATTTTATACAAATTCAAATTTGTAAAATTAAATTATAATCGTTTAAACATGTATCTTCAATTTTATATATATTATATATATATTGGAATTTCTTAAAATAAACCTTCCGGCATTTTATATGTTTTCAAGTATAATTTTCGTTAATACAGTTCTACATATTTAAAAATATATAATGTATATATCATATATCTATATAGACAGACAGATATAAATGTATATATAATGCAAGTTCATATATTGATAATGTTTCTTATTCAAATGAAACAAATTAGTAATCTTACGTGTATATGTATTTCTTATCCAGTTATATATACTTCATATGCTTATTATAACACATGAATTAAAATGTAATTTTAATTTAGAATTTTGTTTAATTCTTTTATTAAAGAAGAAAAATTCTTTTAAAGTTAAAAACTCTTTTAAGATAAGTAACTTTTTCAATTTAATTAAATTTAAGCAACATATACACGAGTATATACTTATTCATTAATATCAATATGTACTATGTATATAATATTGGTGTAATAAACATATTCAAATTATGTATATTATCGTATCGGTTTCTATGTGAATACAATATACACTTCTTACCTAATACCACTAATACATATTTTAGTATATAATATTAATCATTTGTTTGTAAATAATATATATACAATATGCTTTAAATATATATACGCAGAAATATATATGTGCAATTTTAAAAATACTTTTTTTATATATAAATGTCTATATAGAGAATTCGTGGGAAACGCACATCCGCAGCAAAAAATATTTTATTTCGACATTTTGAATTACATTTTTCTTTGCCTTATATTGGCTTAATATTATATTTATGTATAATACATCAGTATGCTAAATAATTAATTTGCTAAATTCAATATGGTTTTTGCTACATCCGCCCGTATAGATATTTAAATATTCTGCAAATAATTGGGTTTCATGTAAATTAATTTAACTGTTACTACTTTTGGTAATTTAAATTGGTTTCTTGTTTTATCAAAGAATTATTTATTTTTATTACTTATATACACGCATATAAGAATATATGAGTAAAAAGAATAATATTCAATAAGATCCATTTAAATAAAATCTAAAAGTAAATGTATAAATACGACGACAAGACAAGCAAAAATACTCTATTATTAAGTCTTCTAAACATTTCTAATTGTTAATTGAATAGGAGTACAAATTCCATTCAATACATTTTAATGGAAAATTATTTTCTATAAAGTTTACAATAAATATATATAGGGAAAGGGTTTATTATAAAAAATTATAATAAATATCTTTAAAATTCTAAGTTGTAATATAAAGACTGTTTACTTTTTAAGTATATATATGTATAATATACATGTATAATATTTGTATATACAATTAAATGGCAAAGTTCATGAATTTATTACGTATTATAAATGTTTTACAAAACGGATTTCTTTCACTATATGCTAAAATAGAAATATAATAAAATGTTTCCATTATGATATATTGATTCAAACCCCAATGGTGGTGTTTGAGTAAACAACCCATTCAAATATATATATATATTAGGTTGTCTAAAAAGTATTTATAATTTTTTTTACAAAATTCAAACGTTTTTGTTATATATTTCAAATGAACTTTATTAAACCAAATATGCGCCGTTTTGATCGATGACCCTTTGCCATTTTTCTGGTAAAGACATTATCCCATCACTGTAGAACTTCTTTGTTTTCTGGGCAAAAAACTGATCCAAGTGCATTTTGCAGTCCTCTGCGGAATTTAATTTTAAACCATTAAGGGAGTTCTGCAGAGACCGGAACAAATGATAATCTGAAGGTGCAAGGTCCGGGCTATATGGTGGATGCATTAAAACTTCCCAGCCAAGCTCTCTCAGTTTCGGCCGAGTCATCAAAGATGTGTGTGGTCTGGCGTTGTCATGATGGAACACAACACCCTTTCGATTGATTAATTCTGGACGTTTTTTTTTTAATCTCGTGCTTCAATCTTGTTAATTGTTGACAATAGAGATCGGAATCAATGGTTTGACCGGGTGCTAGTAATTCATAATGAACGATTCCTTTCCAATCCCACCAAACAGACAGCATTACCTTTCTTGGTGTTAATCCAGGTTTTGCTACTGTTTTAGGAGCTTCACTCTTCTTGGACCACGATCTTTTTCGTACATTATTATCGTATGTGATCCATTTTTCATCACCTGTAATCATTCGCTTTAAAAATGACTCGATTTCGTTCCTTTTAAACAGCGTTTCGCAAATGGAAATTCGGTTCATTAAATTGTTTTGTGTTAATTCATGTGGTACCCAAACATCGAGCTTTTTCTTGTATCCAGCCTTTGTCAAATGGTTTAAACCTGTTTGTTGATGGATGTTTAGTTCTTTAGCGATATCATGACTGCTTACGTGTCGATTTTCTTCAATTTTTGATATGATTTTATCGACTTTTTCAGTGATTGGTCGACCAGAACGAGGTGCATCTTTGACATCAAAATTACCGGAACGAAATCGAGCAAACCATCTATAGGCTGTTAATTTTGATAAAGTTCCTTCACCGTAAACTGCACAAATTTGTTTATGTGCCTGCGTTGCATTTTCACCTTTTTCATAATAAAATTGTAAAATGTATCGAATTTTTTCACTAATTTCGCTCATCTTTAATGAATGCACTACAACTTTTAAATGACTAAACAAATTTAATTTTTTTTTTTATCTACGAAATGTCATCTTTCGAACATATGTTAGTGTTACCTGATCAGATTAGTACTACTTGAAATATTCAATTATAATGACATCTATTTATAAAAATTATCAATACTTTTTCGACAACCTAATATATATATATATATATTGTAAATTCAAATTCAAATATATTTTATATCTTAAAATAACTATATATACAGGCTTATGCTTTAGAGAATGATGATTATATATATATATACATAATATAATACATACTATATATACAATATAGTAATTGTGAGGTATCTTGATACCGTGATAATTCGGTGTATAAGAATTATAAACATTAAAGATCATATTGATAATTGTGGTACCATTAGAAAGAACTTTCATGCTCTGGTGAACAAACGCTGAAATTATAAATATTGTAATAAATAAAATTGGTATTTATTAAAATATATATACTAATTAATAATAATACATTATAAACTATTCCAAATATGGTATGATTGATATGAATTTAGGTTTATGTGATTAGATAATATCTTATTTAACATATATTCATTATTTAGAGAGTAAAAGTGGGATCAGCAATAACACCATATAATAATTAAATATTTATAAAAAATACATCTATTCTATTTTGTACATTATACTTTGGTTTGATTTCCAATATTTGAATGTTCTAATAATTTATCTATATACATTATAAAATCAATTACTTTTTTTTTTGTTTATTAATTATTATAAAGATTTTGGTAAAATGAAATTACCTTTAAATTCTTGTAATTTTTCATTTTTCTTTTTTTCTAGCATATCACGTCGAAATATATCACGTTTTGTTTCCATTGAAATTTGTAAATCACGACAATCCTTAGCCGGATAAATAATATTCCAAGTACCAAATATTGTGTCCATACCATTACAAGTTTTACACATGCCTGCAAATGTGTTACAAATATACGAATTATAAAATCATTACGAATATTATTTTTTCAATTTGAAACAAACAATTACTAATAATAATAATAATAATAATATAGAAATTCAATAGCGTAAAATTTAATTTATTATAAAAGTTTAAATATTTTATATATTGTATATAATTTTAGTATTTATTTTGAATATTTCAAATTTATGTAAATTGAAAGTGACATTTATATATTTATATATATATATACTAATAAATATCCTATAAATGTATATCTATATGTATATATTTAATATATATATTATTACTTATATATATCTATAAATTATATTAATTTTATTCTACATAAAATAATGTGCTTTTCAATTAAATTTTCTTTTGTTTTTCCTATATGCGGTATTTTCTTTCTATATATATTTTTGTTAGTTAAAAATGTTTAGATATAATATATTCAAAATATATACAGGCTGGTTCATTGAAAATAAAACGTCAATATTAAATATGTAAATATAAAACAAAAACACATTCAATATCCATATCACATTACAATAACTTTTATCTTTTACTTTTTCTATACATTTATCGAAGAAATGGTTAACTTACTTGATATTCACTGGAAACGAATTTCCATGAATAATTTATGCTATTGTATATTAATTAAAATATAAAATTTCTCGTCGATTATAAGATAATATACAGTTTAGGAATTGCTTTTATTATTCTTAATATAAATATATTATATTTTAACCATATATAGATATAACGTAATAGTATAAAGATATAACACCCTGTTTGCATTTGCATTTATACGAATTTTAAAAATTATATACAATTAAACATTTTCATTTCATGAATATTTAATTAACATTTTCGTTTGTGTGGTTGTTGATAACTACGAAAGCTATGTTTATAATTATGTTTATATACATACATATTTGTTTGTTTTCTTTTTTCATTTAAACGGTTGAAGAACAGTATTAGAGAGTCTATAATTTTTCGTAATGTTATGAATATATATATATATATATATATATATATAGTAGTATATATACACGTTTGTATAATATGCGTAAATGTGTAACAATAAAAATAATATTTTCTAAATACAATAATAATGATTCTTTATACAAATATACGCTAAATGTAAAAAGTAATGGAAAATTGTTTTAAAATTAAATTATATACACTCATATTTACAATTATACACATTTTGTATAAAATATTTACCTAGTTTAAATCTTTATACATATACATTTTACCATCATTTAGATTTAAATAATTATTTTGTTTTAATTATGGAATTATTTTTTGGATACGCTAAGCTAAATACGAGCATACGAAATTGAGATTTAATCTACATATATCAGAAATTATATTTAGTATATTCGTAAAGTTATAGCAGAATGTCTATATAATACGGGCTATAAGGAAAGCTGTTACTAATTGTTGTAAAATATAGAAAGGTTCTTATCATCATTAAAAAATGAAACAGAATTCTATCCGTACTCTTGTGTGATTGAATTCATAATGAAAGAAAACAGAACTAAAGTTAAATTCGATAATCTTAATTTTCATATATATTGTATTCATATGGAATGGAGACAATTAATTGATTAAAGAATACCTGTAAATATGGCCATTTTTTCTTCCTTACGCTTGGTTGCGGCTAAATAAAATGGCCCACCCCATTCGTGTAATGTATAACCCGTACAATTCCAAGTTCTGTCCATTAACGAATTTCGTTTTGGTGGATTATGATCAAATATGGTAATATTTAAGTCATAATTGTTATCGGTAAAATTTGCGGTATGAATGTCAAATCTCATACCAATCATATATGAATTCCATTGACCATTAATGTTACAAGGTGAACCTTTTTAAGTGCGAATATAATATACAGATTATAACATTTATTGTTAAAATGATAATAAAAAACTATTTATATAGTAACCTTCAGATAAATTTGTTCCATCTTTTTCATGTCGTATTAATTCCAATTCATCTAAGATACGTTCTAATACACCAGTTGAATCGTTATTTATATCAAAATATTGTGTACAATTTGTGATAGCATTTAAATTTGATGTTTCTTGTATATTTGTTGTATTTCTGGCATAGAGTTTCGCATTATCATTTGAATTGTTTTCTAATAAATTTAATAAATTTTCATATATTAAATTTTTCGTTGGTTCCGATTGTAAATTATCATTTAAATTTGATGGAATTGATAAATGGTGTATTAAATTATTTTTGTTATTATCATTTCTTTGTAATAATAAATTATTAAGCACATTTTTACTATTCGTATTGGCAATAACATCTGGATACAAAGCAGAAGTTGTAGATACTGGTATTAATTTAGAATTTGTAATTAAATTATTGTTATCAAATTTCGTTGTCATTAATCCATCTCTATTTATAGATGTTGTTTGTCGTTTAGCATATTTTTCTTTGTGGTGCTTTAATAAATTTATGTTACTTTTTGAGAAAATTTTCCAATTTTCTTTTAATTTATCCGCATTTATATTGTTTAATTTATTTCCATCGATTATAATGGCGGCAGCAGCAGTATTTTCATTTATGCCATCCACAAAATATGATGGTGATAAAACATCAAAAACGTTAATTACATTTTTTTTATTATTTTCTTTATATTCATTATTTAAATTTATATTTTTGGAATGTAATAATAAATTTTCATCATTTTTATTGAACATTTGTCGACGTAATTGATTCAAATTACTTTGTTTATCAATTATTTTCTCATTTGCATAATTATTTCTTTCATTTTGATTTTCATTAAATGTATCATATATATTGAATGTTAGCATTTTATGGAAATTAATGTAATTAAATAATAAAAATATGAGATATCGCATTTTCACTATTCACGGTATTTCCTTTTTAGAATTGTTTGATATATGGATATATATAGGTATATATAGTATTTGATGGCACAAGTATGAATATAAATGGTATTATATAACAAATTGAAAAGTACGTTTATTAAATACTTGAAAATTATGATAACATTGCTTTTTAAACTTTACATATGTTGAGTATTGCCGTTGATGTTTAGTGTATCATCACAAATAAAAAAAAGTATAGATATTTTCTGTATTTGTGAATATAAAAAGAAAATATATGTATAATTTTGTTTGTTTAGAAAAATATTATGAATTTTGATATTCATTGAATACTATAGTATATTGCTAATTAATTTTATTATAATAAATACACACAATAATTTTGTAGGGTTTAAATGCATATAGTATTAATGCGTTTATAAATATTGTAATTTGTAAACGTAATTGAAATAGTTTGTTAAACCATTTTCGAAAATGGAATTTATAATACATATATCACATAAGCGTTATCTTTCATTCTACCAAGTCATCATAACACCCTAATATAAAGAAATGATTGAGTTACTTAACAATATATAGTGAAATATAATGACTTTGTGTGTTATAATCTCAAAAGAATTTTACACATAAATATTTTCACATATTTATATATACTACATGTAAAGTAAGTCAAAGTTAGATATAATGTGTTCTATATTTTTATCTATATACTCCAAAAACTTTAGTAAATATATGTCATATATCCCACATAAATACATCTATCTACGTATATAGATAAAATATTTTTTGATGAAAATTTGCATAAAGAAAATATTTAGCTGTTGAAATTGTTAATGTTCAAACAACAAGTTTTAATAATAAAAATTACATATATAGAAGTTATTTGTATTTTGTTTATTATTGTATATATAAGATATACACCGTTATATAGTTCATCATTTATTATGTATGCGACATGTGTTGGGATTTGTATATATAAACATCGATATAAGTAGTTTATATATCTCCTATGTATATATATATATATATAATATATATAGGAGACACATAAATATATGAATGAATATATATATATTCATCACCGCATATATGAAAAATTTTAATGAAAGTTTTAGTTTTATATTTCAAGGATTATCCTCGTTGGTATTTACAAATTTATAAAATATTCTTTATTTATTTTGTTTTTTTAATTTTCAATTTTCAACTCTTTTCATTAACTCTCTTATATTATTATATCATATTCATATATATATATATATATATATATATTTATATCCCCAATATAACTATAATACCCTTTTATAATGTAATTATAGTTGAATCATATCACATAGTTATGAATCATATGTATTATCTAAGTAATGTTGTCTAATGTATTTTTAATTTAACGTGTCGTATAACGGAAGAAATTATTATTAGTAAACCTTGAAATTTAAACTATATATGTATAAATAATGAATTTATCAATACAACACATGCTTTGAAGTGTCGATTACCAATTAATAATTTTCCATTAGTTTTATATTCAGTTGTGTGCGAAATAAGAATTATCCTTATTGATTTATTTTTATACACATCTTAACTGCATACGATGAAGGAGAATAATTCATAAAAGAAATAAATTACGTATAAATTTACTTATTAAAACAATATGCATTTGTTAAAATTTAGTGTTGATTAACAAAAAATATAACTTGATTATATCAAATGATATAATAAATAAATAAATAAAATACCCTTTTTTATGCTAATTAAAATTAATACAAAAATAATTCTATCCTATAATCATAATAATTTTTTTTTCAAATATTAAAATTTATTTAAAATTTAATGGAGTTAATACATATATTGACTAAAAAACATACCAAAATATTCATATGCTTATATAAACATTAAACAATATATATTAATATATATAGGCTTCGGTGTATTTTTAAGATACATATTTATTTATGCAATAAAATTTATATGAATTAATGAATACTTAATTATTTTTATTATTCTATTTTCATTATTATTCAAATCCTTATTGCTATATATTATATTTATAATATTTATTTATATATTATTTATTTATATACATACATATATAATATACATATATTTATTTA
The DNA here is from genome assembly GCA_958336335.1 of Dilophus febrilis. NCBI lineage: Eukaryota > Metazoa > Arthropoda > Insecta > Diptera > Bibionidae > Dilophus > Dilophus febrilis. Next base: position 51,176,443 of record OY284468.1, read on the forward strand.
AAGACTTTTTAAATATATGTACATTTGTACATGTATCCAAATATAATACTAAATGTATATAATCACAATTCATAATTCATACGCGGATATATACAATATATACATAACATAACATAATATAACATTGTATGTATATGCAATATGCATATATTTTTATATATTATTATCAGTATATTATATTATATGAATAATGAAATTGTATTTATATGTATATATTTAGTATAACTATATACGATTTATGTACGCTCACAAATACACTCTTCCGATTCATTCACATTTTGTACGATAATCATAATAATTTAGATTATATTTATACATATACATATATAATGCATACCCATAAATATGTGTGATGACAACGTGTGCGACACCCTCAATTAGTCAAAGGTAATTTAATATAATTCCTTGTATATCCATCCATATATATCTGATGCTGCGTATATATATGATAATGTATCTGTATAATAATTATTTATTATAATTTCAAACACGTAATTAAAATATATATAAATATAAGATTGCGATATTTGCTTTTATGGTAATGGTTTTGATGTGTCAAAGGAAATTACAAAATATTCAAAATAAATTAAATCGTTTTCCAATTTTTGTATTAATATAATTCCTGCATATAATATCTATAATTTGATGTATCACATTCCTGTTTGGCTGAACAAAAACAAAATTTTGTTATTTGTTTAATATATGTTGGATAATTTTTCACATAAAATTGTTCGCATTATTTATACAAAAATCTGAAATTATATTTCCCCTATCCTATCATTTTAATGCAGATATCGAATTGTTAACTATACAAAATAATTATATGATGTTCCAAATAATAAGTTTTTCCTTTAAATCCTTCAAAATAGTGTGTTTTATCTATTCTCTAATAAGTTTTTGGGTATTAAAATATATGATGGTAATTGTATATATAAATATCCAGTATAGTAATGAGATATTTTAATTATACACAACATACATTTAATTTTCAACATATTAATTAGAAGAAATATAACATGTAATATTCGTTCACTCATTATTTATGAGATTAATAATACATATATGAAAATTCGGTTATCCAATATAATTTTGTCTAATATTATATATCAATTAAATCCTATATACTATATACATATATTGATATCGATATCTATTTATATAGTTTAAGTAAAATATTAGCGTAACAAAAAGGAAAAGGATATACTGAATTTTCATTTATTATATTATATATATATTTATATACATCCAGCTGCAGAATGGCATATCGCATTACTGCAATCTAGAATCTAGATATATCAAATATAGTAGGTACAGACAAATCAATAACTGAATAGTAAAACATAAATTTTGCATTTTCCAATAATAGTGTTTTTTATGATGTTATAGTATAGAATTTTCTAACTTTTTAATTTGTATTTAAGAGTTTGGTGTATATAATAAGTTTATATATTACAGTTCCCAAACTAATTTGTTATTTCACATTTTTCCGAAACAATGCCAACACATTTTGTAATAATAGAATTTAATTTTATAAAATCATTTATGGTATTATTTTAAAGAATTCCAACATAAAGTATCCAATACATAACATAATATATTGTGTATTTATACTGCGCTGTAACTATTGCAATAAACAAACAAAAAATTGTGTTGATTCAGATATATGTGAATTTAGCATAATAAATAGTTTATAAATCATAAATGTATAAAATAAATTGATATTATATTGCATGCAAAATTTATTATTACACAAAAAGATATATGACTTTCTTAAATATTATAAATATATAATTTATATATACAAATATTATAATAATATAAATTATATTTACAATGTTATATTTACATTTTCTGATGTATTCTCGGATGCATTCAAAATGTGCTAATAAATATACATATATATATATATATATATATATATATATTTAATATTTAAAAATGTGTATACGTTAATGCTTATGTAATACAAAAGTGAATACAGTATTAAATTAAAAGGTATTTTCTGTTAAAAATTGCATTTTCTATAGGACCGCATTCAATAATTTTTTGACAATTATACCGACGCAGTTGTAATTGACGGATATATTGAGATAAGTATATAAAAAATCATATATAATTAAATTTAAATAATGAAAATAAATACAGCAATAAGAATTTAATTTATTTATATAAAAACCGCTCAATTAATTTTTACTTCATAATATTCATTTTATTTTGATTTTAATTCACTTTATACATATATTTTATATTCCTTTTTAAACGTCCGTACTATAGGTTTTATGGTATTAAACTGTATATAACTATATTTATTAACATTGAGTTATAACTTTTATGCTTTTATACATATGACCTATATATGCATGTAATGTTGATATATATATATATATATATAAATAATGCATATTTATTTATAAATACAATTTGCATATATATACATTTTGTAAGTATGAAAATATATTAATATAGGGAAAATATATACATTAAACATTAAACGTATATGTATATATAACCATCATGCATTATTATTATTATATATGCTTTAAAATAAATTTTATTTATATATTGTATATTATTTTGGGCAACTCTCTGTCTTGATTTATTGTTTAATAAATTATAAAATATTTTATAGCAGCCACGAATAAAGAGGAGGTCATCGTTTGAAATACTGTATATATAGATGAATAGATAAATATAGATAACTTTTTAATAGATATAAATAATAGAAATATGTTTAATAAAAGGGAAAATGAAGTGAAATATTAAAGTGTTGAATATATCGCATATATATTATACTATATATTAAAGTTCTGATATAGTAATAGAGTTTTATGTTCTTATAAAGTAAAAACCATTTATTAAATTCTTATTTTTCAGAATATAAAAAATACATATTTATTTTGTAAAATTTGTTTGCATTCTATAATATAAAAATTTAATTTAAAAATATTGTCTGTTTAATTAAGAAAAAGATACTTTAATAATATGAAATTTTATATATATACTTTTAAAAAATATCATATAGTCTATAATTAATTTTGACAAATTCATTTTAGCACCAAATAAAATCCTCATATAGACATTTATTTTATATAATGTATAAATATATATTTTCTTCAATTTTCATTAAATATATATATATATAAACAATGTGTGAAACATTACCAAAAACATTTACTCAATATGGATAAAATTATATAAATGGTGAAAAGCTTTTTATATATATTAATATAATTGTTTGCACATTATAAAATGACCGTTGTTGTAATTTCATTTTATTTACATGTTTAAGTATCAAACCATTATTTAAACACATATATTTTTATCCATGATTAATATATCTAAATATACACTATCCTTGCTTGCATTAATTATATACATTTTGCTGTAACTTTTCCATCTAATATCATTTATATTTATTTAGTTATGCATATAGTTGGTTATTTTATTACATTTACTAATTTCTAAATTGCAATCTTACAACAAACTAAAAGACATAACAATTTAGAAGACATTATGCATTTTCTACAATTACCATACATATATCTATATTTAGAGTTATATATCCCTAAGTTATTTATCTGCTTATATCAACATAATATATATATGTATGTAACATTTATACATTTTAAAAATTTTACTTATAAATGTATAAATATATATATGAATATGTATATACAAAATGATAAAATTCTATTTATAACTAATGTATATTAATTTTGTATACGCGGCATCATCATCAGGTTTTTGCGTATAATTTTGATTCATTTATATTTTGACAAAATTCATACCTCTAATGAAATTGTGGTTCAAATATTTTATAACTAATAAATGAGTAGAGGAAACCAGCGATTTTAAATAAAAAATTTGAAATATTATTTATGTAATCATAAATATGTTTACAAATATATCTGCTGACATTTGGTGTATAAATAAATCATTGATATAAATAAATATCTATATATACATTAACAATTACTCTTATTAATCTTATGAGATTAATTTAATATATGAAAATATTGAAATATTAACTTCCAAAAGGAATTTATCATTACAGATAAACACAATTTTGTAACAAATTCTTTAATTTTGTGCAATAAAATGGAGCACATTTTAAACACCCCATAATATCATGTATATAGTTGATAGAATGTAAAATATATGGGGTTGTGACGACATATATATATATATATATATATATATAAACATAAGATTGATATAATTACGTCAATTGTAAAATAATAAAATTTGAATTCAAATTATCACAAAGTTGTATAAATTAATTTATGCAATTAAATTCGTATACATATATACATAAGAATATAGATATAATATATCTCTACAGTCCATATTTTTAAAGGATAGATATAAATGTTAAGCAAAAAGTGTATATATATATACCACGAATAGAGTGGTTATATATATACAGTTAATAATATTATGGGGGCCGCGTAAGAAAATTTATATAACGAATAATATATTGTAAGGGAATAAGGTGCAGATAGATGATATTTATTTTTCTTGTAATTTACTAAAATAATTTTAATAATTGAAATTCAATAAAATATTTTATAATTTCTATATATTTCGTATTCCATTCGTAATTGTTAAATTTTTTTTCATATTTGCATTTGAGGGGATTTAAAATTAGAAATATATTTCTTTAAGTTTAACATTATCGATTTTCAGTAATTATATTACATATAAATTTATCATTCGTATTTATTATAAAATTTTTGTCTTATTATGATACAAATATAGAAAAAGATATTGTAAATTTTGTATATTTTGTATATACAAATAAAAAAAAAATGTAATGTTTATGCTTATTTGCTGTGTACCTCCGAAAATGTTTGGAAAAAAAAACAAATTGGAAATAAAAAAGGTCGTTTTATTATTATTATGTTTTAAATGAAATGTACTTTTTATATATATACAATTATACATATATATAGGAATGTATAATTTTTGTTTTTTTTCTTATTATACATCATTTCGTCCCCATAAGGAATTGATAACAACAAAATGAAAATGAAACAATGTAATTATAATACAAAATACAACACAAATAATATTCCAATTAAAATATATATAAATGTATTTAATATAAATATAAAGTGACTATACAAAAAAAAAGTTGATTTAAAAAAAAACCCCAATTTTTTATATATATAAAAAATGTGATATTTACATATTTTTTTAGTATAGAATATAAAATATACGTATTTAAATTTTATGTTTTTAATTGGTTTTTAATTATTTTCAAACGATAGATATTTTTTGTTTCTCATTTTTTCCAAATCCTTTTTCATAATATCATATATAAATATAAATTGTTGTATGTATATTTATAAGAATATTGTAAAAGATATTACCACATTTAAGATTAAATCTATATGTATTTTTTTTTTGAAAATCGATTATTTCTTTGTTTAAAAAATGATATAATAAATATTATTCAAAATTTAATTTATTTGATAACTATCTTATAATTTATTATGCAAAGGTAAAACATTAATGCTTATTTTACTGAAAATATACTATGCAATATATTAGTTGATTCAAATAAATAGTTGAATATTGAAATTAAATTATTTATGATTTCCATATATTATTGATACGTTTTATGTATATGCGGAAAACTATAAATGAATTGTTATATGTAGCAAATAACTCTTAAAAAGTATAGAATACAACCTAAACTCAAGCAATATTAAGACTTGAATTGTATTAATATCTTATCGAATATATTTCTGCACTGTATAACTTTAAGAAGATATGTGTATTGTATACTCATAATATATATGTGTTTTCAAAATACTGTAATTGATCTGATCGATACACAAGTTATTTGAATATTATGCATATATACTTATATCATAATACGAAGCAATATATTATAATGTCTATAGTAGTTATATATTTTACATAACATTTAAAAATATATATGTATATATATATATATATATATATATATTATTGAATTTTAAAGAGAATGCAATTGAATTGCATATTCGTTATGTGTACTTAGTCTTTACTTATATATACAAACAAGGTGCTTGATTTTAAATGATTTATACACAATTGTTTTAAAAATTATGCTATATATCTATGAGACCTTCTATGAAAATCCTTTCTATATAGGTATAGAAAGAATTTTAGAATATAAGTAAATATGAAACTAAAATTTAGTAAATAAATTTTATTCTATTGCAAATAATTGTTGAAATTCTAAAATGTTCTTATGTAATTGTTCACATTCTATAATACATTAACTGTTTTAATTTTACCACTATTATACATACATATACGATAAATATATAATAGAAAATTAAATTAAACCAAATAATTTATTTCTTCTATATTATACTTTTTGCGTGTGTAAATGCAAAATTATCTGTATTGTATTTTATTTGTCCAATGTGAATGTGTATATATATATAAAATACAAATTATGTAATACTACACGGTATAATGCATATCTTATATGGTATCATTTCTATAAGTGCATATACTTCTTATATAAGCAATGAAAACTTTCGGAAATATTCCTCTAAATTGTGTATTACATATAAGTATAAATATATTTAAATGAAACACCTTGAATCTTTACAATGGGATAGATGTTTATGTTATGTATATATACCCATATTATATATACATTTATATGAATATATCTTTTCCTAGTTGAATATTCCAATTTCCAAAACAATTTCGTTAGACAGACATAAATACTATTATAAATATCCGTACCCTATATATTGTATACATATATTAAATATGCATGATATGGAATGTACTATTGTATCTAAACATTACAAACATATATGTACGTATATATATATATATATATATTAAGATTGTGTTTTTTTTATAAATTCTGTTGATATATCTATAGTTTGTATAGTAAAACAATTGTCTACAGAATTTATTATATTGACATTTTCTGATTAGATATGTGTTTGATTTTTTTTTGTCCGGAAAAAAAGGATACTTATTGATTATTTAAACGAAATCAAAAGTACACACAGAAATATATATATCAATACGTATATTTAAGTTTAAATTTAAATATTCAATTTTGTACGCTAATCATTATATAAAAAAAAATTAAAAAAGTTATTTCATACACATCTGGTCAAATCTTTATATAAACGGACAACCTTCATATATGACCTATATAGATATATATATATATATATATATATATATAAATGATTATTTACAACTGTCGTTTTATATTTATATAAAATATTGTAATACAAATAAAATATTCAGATTTTAAATTATATAAATAAATTGATTTAAAGATAATCTTATGATTATGTGTGTTCGTATTGTTCGTTGAATAATCAAATTTTTATATAAAAATGATTATTATAAATATTCAATAAGAATAACTTATTCATGTTTAGAAAATATTCAATTTGGCTGGTTAAAACAAAATTTTACGTCAATATTCCTATATATTAGTAAATAATTTCCTTTAACTTCATATTATCTCACATGTAATATTTATACGAAAAATAATTTGTTATTAAAAAATGTTTCATTATAGGGTACAGTCAAAAACTGATGTATATTAGAAACTATAAGGAAAATTTAAAATAAACCAGAATAACATTACGTTATCTTTCCTTTGTTTCCAAATATTCGATTCTTTTAGAAAGAAAAAATTACACAAACAATTATAATTATCTATTGATTATAATTATAAATTAATAAAACTATATAACAAACAATTAAAATGTGTATATTGTTTTTTTTTTCTTTTTCATTTCATTCTCATTCTTTTTCATTTCATATCAATCTATATTGAAAAAAGAAAAAAATAATTTGTTAAAAGTTAAAATACAAATTAAATTTATATCTATCCTATATTATGTATTATATATACGGAAACGTGTATATATAGAAAATTTCATTTTGAAAAAATTTATACATATGTATATATAAATATAACCAATTCCAATATGTATAATTTGTTATGCTTTAGAATTCAATAATAATTTTTTTATATTTCTTTTTTTATATACATGTGTGTAACGATCATGAATATAGTATATATGTACTATATATCTTTATATCCCTAAATATTCTGTGGTATATATTGGCAATCATCCAAAATTAAACTATACCGTTTTTATTTTATTTTTTTGGATAATCTATGGAGCGAATATATATAAAGCTATATACCATACAAATTCAATATAAGATCAACTATATATATATTTATATAATTATATATAGGAATAATTTTATATATTTTTATATATACTTTCTCTGTATAAACTTAACTGCATGTTGCTGCAATTGTTAACGAAAAAAAAAAGACTATATAATATATAAAGTATGTATAGTTTATATATGATAATCTATCGAACAAAAAATGAAAATTGAAATGCCCGAAAAAATTACTCAACTATAAATGAAATTACCTTCCTTCTATTTTTTTTTATTTTGTTTTTGTTTATTCCATCAACAAACATAAATGTTATCTATACAAAATATATACTATATTGCAATGCATATATATATATAGAAAATATTTTTACAATTTTGTATATATAGAGAAAAGTTTATGCATTTATTATCATACACATTATACATCATAAAGTATATAGTATATATAATAATATACTATGTGAATTTAGTGAATTTAAAGGATATTATAGTACAGAGTATATATACTATACTATAGGTATATAGGCGGTTGGATATATAATCAAACATATAAATATTAAAAGAACAGAAAAATATTACAATTTACAATTTGATGTAGAGATTTGTTATTTTTTTTTATATAACTTGCATATATGAATATAAATTTTATATAAAAGTGAAATCTGATTGTATCGAGATTTGTAAAAGTTCTGTTTTTTGTGTATGTTATATTTATATTCACCTGTTGTTTTTAATTGTTGTTAAAAATGCATTTAACTCTTTTATTAGTATGATTACAAAAAAAAAAAAATTAAAATATACTTTTGACATATTCATTTTAAGTGTATATATGAAGGGTATTTCAATAATTCATATTGATTTTATAATTTTCAAATTCTGTCCTATCAAATCATAAATCGCATATATAAATTGCATTCAAAAACGATACATAAAATAATAATGTATTCGTGTATATATATATAAATTTACATTTTGTCATGATTTGATTATATCTAGAAAACAAACGAGTTTATACATTTATGATTTCAGATTATAAAATAAATTTTTGTTTTTTTCTTTTCATATATGTAATAGCAATCATGTCATTCTCAAAATTTTCAAAATTGCATATTAATCTTTCCCGTTCCAGTAATACCATAATAGTATATACATATATATGAAATACGTGTATAAAATATAAATTATATATTTAATGATTATTATATAATATATACATAACCACATATATCTTGGTAATAAATTTCGAAAGATATTGTTTTCAAAATGTGTATATATTTAGTTGTTAAAATGATTTTATCTAAAAACAACAATTACATCTAGAATGGGTTTATATATCTATTATTAGATTAAGTGAATTTTGTATATAAAATCATAGAACCGTCATCATCACCACAGCACACACAACTCATAACAATTTTCTGTTCATAATTATAGAAATATATGTGTTATATATGTCTGATATAAATATATACGAACAATTAAATAGTTCAACAGGTAAATAATATATATATATATATATATATATAAATGTAATTTCGCATTGATATCTATATATATATATTTCATTTATAATTCAAGTCTTTAAAATACATATTTATCTAAATATGTAAATATATATATAATTATACAGTGAACAAATGCAAACAAATAAATATACCTGTTGTTATTTTCACTTCTTTTTTTTTTTAATTGTTTAATTGCGATATCACTTTCAAATAAACACAATCATTATATTGCTTTGTATTTACCCAAAAAATGATTAATTAATATTGTAAATTTTATTTTTAATTTTTTATATATGACATTTATATGGAGATATAAAATGCATACGTAGTTTTAGTATTAGGTATATAATCAACAAAATAAAAGATATAAAATTTAAGTATACAACGATATTTTATTTATAATTATCTACATTCGTAATTCGTTTTTTATAAAAATATATATATGGCTCAAGGTGAATAAATAATTTAGTATTTATAAAATAGACAGTTTAAGCAGAATCACCTCAATAGTATGTAATCGCATCATTCTATAGCATATAAGTAATGTTTACAAATGAATATAGATTTTGGGGAACACCAATTAAAGTCAATATATCAAATTTAGAATTTTGTTGGTTATATACAAAGGGGTGATAAAGCATTGTGTTAAAGCACAATCTTCCTTCAAAATATTTTTATTTATATTTTATGCCGAATTGAATATACACAATAATTGTATCTTCATAATTAAACATAACTTTGTTAATCTGTAACAAAGAACGGGCATAATATTTATCATAAAAATGCTATCATTTCGTTTGAATTTCATTACAAATAAAATAAAACATTTTCAAGTATATAAGACTTTTTTGTATATATATTATTTTATAGTCATTAATGAACCAAAACCAAAAAACAGATCATATATTTTTTTTAATTCCACATATTAAAAGTATAGTTTGCCCTTCGGTATATAAACGAAATGATCATTTTATACATTTAGCTAATAAATTATTTTGTGAAATGTAGGTTGATGGTAAATTATTATTATAACGAATAAAAAAAAGATTTATTTCTATATTGATCAATATGATAAAAATTCATCAGGTATATAATACAAAGAAAAATTTATCACATTTGAAGATTTGAGAGAAATTATTTATATATATTTTTTTTATATAAAGTTTCATCATTCATATACATATGCGACAGAAAAATCAATATGGATTTAATTTTATATGTTATATACGAGTATCAAAATAAAATTTCATTTTATCACCTATAAAATAATAATGTTATTACACTATCCACATCTATATATACCATATATGGAATATAGATATAGATATTGCATAAAGTTATACAATAAATAAAAAAATTTTCAATCTTCAATTCCTATATGAATTCATTTCAAATGTATATACTCTAGTATAAGAAAAAAAATATACATATGAAATTCTAAGATTATTTATTTTTCTTTATCCATATCAATTGTATAAATAAAATTTAATTTTAAAAAATATCTGAATGCGGCCTCGAATCAAAAAAATTTCCATAAGGATATGTATACATAATAATATATATGTAAATATACAGGGTGAGTTTTTTAACGTGAGACAATGGAATATCTCGGAAACTACGCGTTTTTAAGAAAAATGTTTCAGACAAAAGTTGTTCAGTGGCTAGGGGGACATAAGATGGTTGTGTGTTTTGACCTTGAGTCAAGGTCACATAGGAGATATGACGCAAAACATACTTTTTTTAAATGGCACCCCCTATATATCGACCCGGATTCTTATTCTATAGAAAAAAATAAGACCATTTTGTATCTGAACATTTTTTGATTAAACTCCAAATTTGGCCGTAAACTTGATTTGAATTTAGTTAAAACCAAAAATTTATTTAATCATTTTAATTAAATATAAATGTATAATATGTCCTGATGTGCTAACATTTAAACATTTATTATTTAAATGAACATGATATGCATTATTAATTTACCCATTATTGGGTTAAATGTTCAAAGTTATTATTAACAAACCGAAAGTTATTATAAACAGGCTGAAATTTAATATAATTTTTTGAACCTATAGGGGAATAGATCATCTTATACAGCTTTAGATTTTTTTTGATGGGGATACCTCAGAGAAAAAATGTACCAAACCAGCCCAGAGAAGAGAACCCAGAAAATATGAAGCAGCGGATCAGAAACGCTTGTATTTCTGTAGATCCGGAAACGATATTACACTCAATCGACGGTTTCATTCTAATAATGAAATGTATGGAAGTTAATGGTCACCACTTTGAACATTTAACCCAATAATGGTTAATTTAATAATGCATAACATGTTGCTTTAAATATAAAATGTTTAAATAGTAACACATCATGACATATTATAAATTTATATCTTATTAAAATCCTTAAATTAATTTTAATTTTAACTAATGTGGTTTTCTATTGCCACAAAAGATCAATCTTTTTTTGATCTAGATCAGGTTTCATTTTCGATTGGGTAAAAAGAATCTATCTTTTTTTTGATCTTGATCAATTTTATGAAATCTCGATTTTATGAAAAATTTACCACTATATTTTTTATCTAGTTGTCAGTTTAGTATTTATTTTTGTTTTCATTGTTGAAATTTTTTTGGATTTCTCTTTATCATGTTGGATTGAAAGGCAAAAATCTGAAATGTCAGATCAGATTTTAAAAAAGTCAAACGAAAATCACATAAGTTCAAATCTAATTTACGGCCAAAGTTGGGGCTTAATCCAAAAATGTTCGGATACAAAATAGCCTTATTTTTTGATGTAGAATAATAATCCGTATCGATAAATATCCATTTAAAAACAGGACGTTTTACGTCATATCTCCTATGTGACTTTGACTCAAGATCAAAACACACGACCATTTTATGTCCCCCTAGTCACTGAACAACTTTTGTCTGAAATATTTTTCTTAAAAACGCGTAGTTTCCGAGATATTCTATTGTATCACGTTAAAAAACTCACCCTGTATATATATATATATTTGAATGATATGCGATGCCAGACGTATATTCTCACAGGAATATAAGAAATAAAATAAAAGAAAAAATTGAAGAAAATATTACAAATAGTATTTTAATTTTCAACGTCAGATTTTTTTTTTACCTTTATCTTTTTTTATTTTTTTTATTTTTATTTGTGCATTGACAACTTCGTATAAAGTTCGTTACTTTTTTTTAATCTTAACTATTCAAATGATAATCACATATAAGAAAGATATAACCGCATTAAAATATGTATAAATGATTGAATATATATTCGTGGCTATTAAAATTATATAAATAAATTAATGTGTAATACATATATAAAATATAATATATAGATTAGAGTTAAAACTTTATAGGTTCATGTTAAAAACCAATAGATTTGGGTATTTTTTTGTGAACGTAAAATTTCGTTTTAAATTTTAATGTGAAACTATAACAATAAATTCAGTTAAATTCATATTATAAACTTCTAAAATTTGATGAACTGAATGCGATTTAAATTATATTTTGTGTTTTATATATACTTATAGATGAATATGATTCCTGGAAACATATATATATATATATTTATTAAGTAAAGTTATTGATGGTGTGTGAATGCCATTTATGAAATTGTGTATATAATTCAATGAATTATAAATAATTTTATATGAACTATATAAAATGAATATACATATATATATCGACCTATTATTATGATATTTATAAATAGATTTTATAAAAAAATATATTTAAACATTTTTGAATACATTTTTTGTTTAATTCTGTCTGCATTTTTATTTAAAGTTTTTTGCATTTATATAAAAAATGCATGTTTAAGAACCATGAAAAATGTTTTTAAATTTTATTGTTATAATTTTCAAAAGACGAATTTATACTAAAAAGAATTTTATAAAACTAAGGTAAAGGTATTGGAGAAATTGTTCAGATATTGATTCAACTTTATCTTTTGTATAGAAATACAATTTATTTTTATTTTATTATTAAATCGAAATTCTAAAATGATTTTATATCAAACATATACAGATATTACATGTCCTTTTATAGTCTAAGTTATTTCATATATGTTATATTGTATGGGAATTCATTCATATTTAGAAGTTACAACACTAAATAATTTGCTTCTCATCTCAGGATATAACTTTTTAGAAACATATATATATATATATATAAACAATGTAATAAAATAATTTAGATTAACATTTATCATATCATTATATCATAAACAATTGCTTTGAAAAATAATAGTCATAAATCTTTCATCTTTTTTTTTAATTCATTTTATTTTAACTATACAACTAGAAATACACAAATTTATGTGCAATTATGCATTTGACATCTTTATATCATATAAATAAATATATATATGTAATGGAATAGATAAAAATTACTATAATAAACATTAACACTAAAAATTTAAATGGATTTAATTGTATTTGTATATATAATAAGCACAGGATAAATTGTACTTAAGCACATTTATTTGATATACATGTATTAATTGTTTATAATTTACTATACTATATATATTCGATTATATACAAATTCTGTATATACAATTAATTATTATACTATTGTTGTGTCGTCGTTATGCTGGTGGTGGTGGTGGTGGTGGTGATGATGCCACTACTATATTTCTATTTGCAGCCTCAAGTTCAAGATTTGTTATTGCAATATTTGCAATTCTCAAATGTGCTGAAACACAAGTTTTATATTGCCATATGATATGATTCGTTTCCAAAGTAGTTTTACAATTATCAAAACTTATACGAGCATGTTCTAAAACTTCTAATGCAATTATCTGTATATGTATAGTATATGGTATATAAATGCGAATGAAAATAATATAACAATAATGAAAATAAAATATTAAGTACATGTAAACAAGTTGAACTCGCATATGTACATGTTCATTTATATATACATATATATGTATGTTACATGATTACGAATATATTGTATTTTCAATTTGAAAAGAAAGCATATATAAATGAATTTATACATATAGATGATAAATAGATATATTGTAAAACTTTTCCATATGAATATATATATTTATGTATAAATTATCTATATTTGCTTTATGTATATATGTAAGTTCTTAAATTAAATTAATTGATTGTTAATTATTTATTATGTAAAAAGTGTGTAAATAGCTATATAGATTTATATCATCTTTTATTTTTTTGTAACATATATATAATATATTTGTTATACTGAAAAATAATATTAATAAATGAATTATATACATACCAATAAGTCATTAGGCAAATTTGCTCTTGCAATACGTATTTCAATAATAGCTAATGCAATATCTTGATATTTGATTGCTTCTTCTTCAGGATTCACAATAGGATCATTTAATGATTGAATATCTTCATTATTTTCTTGAGCCTAGATAAATGATAAAATAATATATACATAAAATAACATATTTCAAATAAAAAAAAACAGAAAAAGTTATGTATAATAAAAAAAAATTAAACCTTTATTGTTAAAATGGGTATAGTTGCAAATAATGCGATAATTAATAATGATAAATTTCCCATTTCTATTATAAATTATAAAAACAAATGTATTATTTCAATATATAATTTCAAAATATTTAATTTTTTGACGTCTTTGTGTTGAAATTTTTGTTTAATATACAATAAATTAATGAAACTCGACTTATTATACGTTTTAGTTTTTATATGCAAAAATTGTGTTGTTGGATTTTTTTTATTTTTAAATATATTACAATATCCGAGATTTATCTCATCAAATATATATGTATATATATGTTTAACTTTTCCGTAATTTATAAATTCAAATGGGATTTTAACTTTTTATTTAATAACTTATTTCTATTATATATATATATGTATATATAAATACGACTGCACGTAAAATTGCAACTAATTTAAAATATCATAAAATTATATTTATTTATATTATATAAAACTTATATCAGATATATAATTATATATATAGTAAAGTTGTATAATTAATTTAAATTTAATAATGAAGCACTTTATAAATATTTAATTTAATGAGAAAAAAGGAAAAATGTATTATTATTTTTTTTTAATTTATTTATATACTTAAAATGTTCATATATATATATATAATTAATATACACTAATACAAATTTTGTTAACCTATATTTGATTAACTGATCGTTATTAAATTTATTTAAGTGGAAAATGTTTGGCAAGGGATTTATGAGTAATATTCTGTAACTTTATGAATTAATTTATTAACGCGAATATATATGTTCGAAAAATACTGTACCAAACATAATTGCTCACATCACCCATAATCCATTAGGAATAATTGAATTTAAAATATCATTAATATCAGGATAGAAAATATAATCAATAATATATTACATATAATTTCAATATATTAATTTATAAACTGAAATTTTCAAATGAATTAATTCAAATATAATAAATAACTTAAAATTAATTAAAATTATCTCATTTAAAAATTATCTTATTGTAGTCTTGCAATAATTCTGGTATCAAACCATTGGTTTATGTATTTCATAAATTACTATTTTCTGTTGTAAACCCAGTATAGTAAAAACATATGTTTTTGACAACCCATATTTTACTTTGAACATAAAAAAATAAAAAAAACAATAATAATAAACAAAACGAAAACAATAAAATAGATTCGCAGAAAAATTTGTTATTAAATTATATTAATTAAATCAAATTCAATTTAATATTAAATATTAATAAAGCTTATAGTTATACTATTATATATAATATATTTATAATATTTTAGTTTTATAAAATAGTGAATTAAAAAAACAAATAAGTGTGTGCAGTAAGGAAAAAAAAATAAATTCGCAATATGGGTAATCAATTGGTTGGAATAGCCCCATCATCAATATATCCTGTTGAACATTATCTAATCGGATCATTTGAATCCGATCTTCAATATGAATTAAGGTAAATTAAATTAAATTGAATTTTTTGGTAAAATACCATTGAGTTTTATTAATGTAAATAATACATTTTTAGCATGGGTAGTACAAGATTTTTTAAAGTAGCACGAGCAAGATCTGATGAAGGTCTTGTTGTCGTAAAAGTATTTGTTAAACATGATCCTAGTTTACCACTAGAAGTGCACGCAGAACGCTTAGAATATATTAAAAAGAATTTATCAAATGCAGTTAATTGTTTACCTTTTCAACGTGTTGTTGTAAGTTTATTTTAAATATCATTTGTTGACTCATCATCAATTTTGTTTATGATTATTTTTGTATTTATCTTTTCTCAAATACACACATCGAATTGTAATATATAGTTAACGGAAAAAGCTGGACTTATAATGCGCGAATTTGTAAAACATAGTTTGTATGATAAATTATCGACAAGACCATTTTTAACGGTACTGGAAAAGAAATGGATAACATTTCAATTGTTGTGTGCCCTAAACCAATGTCATAAACATAAAATATGTCATGGTGATATTAAAGTACAATTATTTTTAATATTTAATTATCATCATCATCCAGGATCATCCTAATGATAAGAATATTTTGTTTTTCATAATAATAGCTTGAAAATATTTTAATTACATCATGGAATTGGCTATTACTCTCAGATTTTGCGTCATTTAAACCAGTTTATTTACCTGAAGATAATCCAGCTGATTACACGTATTTTTTTGATACAAGTCGACGCCGAACTTGTTACATTGCACCCGAAAGGTTTGTTAAATCATTTACATCGGATGTTACCGCACAGGCTCATCCACAGCCACCACCGGGAAATACGTTTATGATTGATTCAATGGTTGGTGATGGTCCATATTATACGGGTAATTTATTACCCGAAATGGATATTTTTTCCGCTGGGTAAATATTTAATAAAAATGCATTTCTTTGTGACCACAGTAGAAATGTAAATATTTCTTTATTTTTATTATATCACAGTTGTGCATTATTAGAATTATGGTCGGATGGTAATGCACCATTTGAATTTCCACAATTGCTGGCATATCGTGCTGGTGATATGGATTTAGTTACAAAACATTTGAAAGCAATTGAAAATGAACGTTTACGAAAGTTACTAACATCCATGATCCATCGTAATCCTAAAGAACGAAAATCAGCCGAATTGTATTTGGATCAAGAACGTGGAAAGTAAATTAAACCGATTTTCTTTTACTCAAAAATTGAATGTATTAAACAAAGTGAATATTTTTTCAGATTATTTCCCGAATATTTTTATTCATTTTTACAATCATATTTACAAATGTTTTCATCGATACCTATATTACCAGTTGATGATAAAATAATGAGGTTACGTACGGATATTTCACATATTATAGAAATGTTATCGTCTCCCGAAAATACTGACAAATTAACAACTAAAGATAATAATGAAAATAATGGTTTAATTATAATAACATCTGTTGTAACATCATGTATTCGTGGTTTACATTATTGTAATACGAAAATCTCATGTTTAGAAATACTATACGAATTAGCACAAAATACAACATCAGAAACAATTTTAGATCGAATTTTAACGTATATTGTAAGTTAGTTTTTTAATTCACATAGTTAAATTCACAAACTAATTTTTGTTGTTAAAAAATACAACGTTTTCTATTAATGTAGTTGTACTTAACAAATGATGCTGCACCTAGAGTACGTGTAGCCGCATTAGATACAATGACTGCATGTTTATGTTTAATAAAAAATTTACCTAGAAGTGATATTAATATATTTCCTGAATATTTGTTACCAACAATTGGTAATTTAGCTATTGATAATGCGGTGGTTGTCCGAGTTGCTTATGCTAAAAATATTGGTACATAATTATTGTTTTCTATTCATTGAACACGCCCACATTCAATATTATTTATATATAATATTATTTAGCTATGTTGGCTGAAATTGCTGTGCATTTCTTAGAACAAACACAATTAAATAATCCATCAGAAATGCCAACACAACGCTATGAATCTGAATTGAATGCATTGCATGATATGCTTCAATTAACCGTATCCAGTTTATTAACAGATTCTCATGCAATTGTTAAACAAACATTAATTGAATCGGGTATTACAAAATTATGTGTATTTTTTGGTAGACAAAAAGGTAAACATTTAATTTTATTCTTATATATATATTCAACCGTAGCGATTAATGTGTTATTTAACATGTCATTTATAATTATATTTTTGATATTTATTAATAGTTTTTAATTGTGTATGTTTGTATTTCAGCTAATGATTTAATTCTATCACATATGATAACATTTTTAAATGATAAAGAAGATAAATCATTACGTGGGTCATTTTATGATTGCATTGTTGGTGTTGCCGCCTTTGTTGGTTGGCAATGTTCGGATATTCTATTGCCATTGTTACAACAGGGATTGACCGATCTAGAAGAATTTGTTATAGCAAAATCAATTCGTGCAACAACGGCACTAACCGAATTGGGGTTAATACAAAAAACTGGATTAACCGAATTTATAACGGAATGTGCTTGTTATTTAAACCATCCGAATCTGTGGATACGACACGAAATATGTGGTTTAATATCAACGGCCGCCAAATCATTTGATGCAATCGATGTCCAATGTAAAATTATGCCGGCAATTAGTAATCATTTGCGAACACCATTAATACAAGTCGAAAAACCAGAAATGTTATTAGATTGTTTGCATGCACCAATACCTAGGAATATATTCGATAGCATTGTTACATTTCCCGATATTGAACAATTAATGTTGGTGTTACAGGAACGTAAAAAAGTTAGAGCAGTTGTGGTCGAGGGTGCTTTACCTCAATACGGTGAAATGAGTAATGCAATACGTAATGTAAGCTCAAAATTAAACATCTTATACATTGGATTCTAATTAAAAAAATTTGTTTTATAGCTATTTCGTCGTTTAACAAATGATTCATTAAATGATTTCACTGAATTACAAATATTATCATTAAAATCTTATTTAATTAAATTGAATAAATATAAGGCAGCTGAAAATAAAAAAGTTATTGATGGTAAAATTATATTAGATAAACGTAAAACGGCCGAAATTTGTCACGAATATGTTTTAGCCGAACGTAATATCCGTTTTGAAACAACAAGGTAAGTTAAAAACAATGTATCATTAATTGGCATTAAAACATTAAACATTAATACATCTACATATGTTTTAGGAAAAGCAATAAAGACAAAGATGTATCTGAATGGCATCATATGTTTGGTGGTGTTGTTGCAACCGGTGGTGTAATCATTGCAAATACTGGGCCGAGCGGTGTATTATCATCCGGTCATAGTGGTAGTAGTGGGACAATTGGCATAATTGATCAAAGTACCAACCCTTCAACTCCGTCCAGTGATTCATGTACATCGGCGGCCCTAACCGATACAACTTCTTTGGCCGTTCATATACAAGCTACACCATCATCGTCGCTAGTTGAATATAGTATGCCCGAAAGGAGTTTTTTACAAGGTAAACACAACGTTTATTCCTTTGACTAACAACGAAATATAAAAAATACATTTTACTTATTATAATCTGTTAAATTATCCCCAATGTTGTATTCAGAACGAACATCAGAATGTTATCTACAATTGGAAAAATTACAATCAAACGTTAAAAGTCGTTATCAAATACTATCGTCTACCAGAGATTTTGATACAGTAACAAATCAATTGGCATTACCATCAAATTGGCGTATGAAAGGTATATTAGTGGCACATTTACATGAACACAGTGCATCGGTATCGCGTATGGCCCTATTAAAACAAAACGGTACATTCTTTGCAAGTGCCAGTGTTGATGGATCTGTTCGTTTATGGGATTGTAATAAATTAGACGGTCATCAGAGTATAAATCGGTATATATATTATTATACTATAGAATATTTAATAGAATAATTCAATGTGAAAATTTATATTTCAGATCTCGTCAAGCATATTCAGCAAATACTCCAATATATTCAATAACCGCATGTGATGCTGGTCAATCGTTAGCAATAGCCGGAAAAGATGGTAGCCTATTACTATTACGTATCGATCCGAATTCATCGAAGATGGCATTACAACATGCACGTGCCATTGTCGATGAGGATGGACCCGTTATTGATATGCAAACCTTAGACCAAGGATCACAAAGTGTTATTATTTATGCTACACTTTATGGTGGCATCATTTGTTGGGATTTACGTGCACCAAATGCGAATGCATGGCGTTTACAAAGCCCGCTAAAACATGGATTAATAACAACATTTTGTATTGATCCTACGAATTCATGGTTGGCAACAGGTACAAGCAGTGGACGACACATATGTTGGGATTTAAGATTTCGTTTACCTATTGGTTTGTATTTTTATCCTTTTTTGTTACAAATCGAATTTATAGTTTCCATTTTATTTCCACAAAAACTAAAAAATATTGTAAAAATTTATTAGCTGAAATAATACATCCATATGAAGCAAGAATACGTAAAGTAGTGCCACATCCAACAGAACCATCATGGTTAATATCGACATCGCACAGTAACAATGAAGTGGCTGTATGGAACATTGAAACGGGACATCGACAAGCGGCATTATGGGCTAGTAATAATCCACCATTATCAAAAGATTCAAATGTTAGCATTTTAATTACTTGTAATTTTCGAATTTTAATTTTGAATTAAAATTAAATATTTATTTTCCTGTTATAGAAACATTGTGTTAATGGAATAATATGTGGAACAGTTGAACGATCACCATTCATAATAACAGGTAGTAGTGATCAACGTATACGCTATTGGGATTTATCAACACCAAAAAATAGCTCATTAATTGTACCGAATGCTAAAGATAATGTTGAAAATAATTTTACATACGAGTAATTTGATGAAAATATTCTATTTTCTATTCTTTATAAAGCATTTATTATTTATTTCATTCCATTTACAGTTCAAGATTAATTGACGGGACACATGTTACTTATGAAAATCAACTAAATATGTCAAGATCATCGTTATCGACAGCAGCAACAACGACCGCCGGTTCAATAACGGCAACAACAGCAGCAGCAACTGGTCAAATGCTAACACAACAATTGAATACATCCGGAATGTTAACAACAGCGAGTAATGTAACAATGACAGGAACGACGGCAGCAACAACATCAGGATTAAATACACTACGTAATTTAGAAGATTTTAAACCAAGATCTGGACCAGAATTACCATCACCCGGTCATCATGATATTATAACAGATTTACTATTATTAAAAACACAAAAATTTACATTTATTGCATCGAGTAGTGGCGATGGTGTTATTAAACTATGGAAATAATAATGTAATCGCGTATGGATTTAAAAAAAAAAAAATAATATTACATAATAAAC
The DNA here is from genome assembly GCA_958336335.1 of Dilophus febrilis. Classification (NCBI taxonomy): domain Eukaryota; kingdom Metazoa; phylum Arthropoda; class Insecta; order Diptera; family Bibionidae; genus Dilophus; species Dilophus febrilis. The sequence continues at coordinate 51,198,504 of OY284468.1, forward strand.
GTATTTTTTTTTTTATAAAAATAGTATATTTTTTACCTTAATTATAAATATATTAAATATTAAATTTACTGTGATTTCTGTGTATATATAAAAAAATAGATATTTTACAATTATAAATATTTGTTTTTTTTCTTATAGAATTGGTTTCAATTGAAAATAGGAAACTTTTATTTTTAATTTGAGAAAATTGTCTTAATGTTTATGAAAAGTATTTTATCAATACATCTTTGTTATTTCTAATGTCTAATGTATCGTATCATTAATTCGATTATGTTCAATTGTATTTTTGCACGAATAACATTTTTTGTAATTTATATAGTAATTATACTTTTACACATACGCTTATATATTAGCTATACTCAATTAAATTCATATGTGCGGTTAATGATAAAAATTCATCCAAGAGTTTAAAAAAACGTACTGCGAATATCTATTTTTACACATTCTCTAATTATTTCGCTATTATATAATTTATGATATAAATTGTTTACGTATGGCTAAGTTTTTATAAAATAAACGAAAAAGAAAAACAATAAAAACAAAACCATTATAATAATAAATAATTTATGTATAATTTTGTAAGTAAAAAAAAACTCAAAAATTAACACTAAAAAGTATTTTAAAAGTTTTTATTAAAGTTAAAAGTAAGTAAGATTAAATATTAATATTTTTGATTTCGTTTTTAGGATTAATGAATTGAAATTCTTTTACAAAAAAACGTATGGCTATATAATAATTTTTCATAAAGAATATTAGAAAAATTCTTAAAATTTATCAATAATTTTTAAAATATTCTTATATAGTATTTTTTTCTATAAAACCACTTAATATTTATCCTTATTAATTGTGTTCTTAATTGCGGTAATATAAAAAACAATTATATATATCTATATATATTTAAATCAATTTTGATATACATACAAATTAAATAAAACACTCTGCCGTCATCTTAGCCATATATACGATATATATATACATAGTAGATATTGAAAATATTATAGAATATAATTGTGTTATTTATTTATTTTTTTTTATTGTACTATGGTTATTTCAATTATTTATTTCTAATTTAAAAGTAATTTAAAAAAAAAAAATAAAATAAAATATATTATTAAAAATTTTGTAATAAAAAAATAATATAATTATAGAAATATATACAACAAATAATAATTGAAATATAAATTATTATGTTACAATTATTATAACAGCCGCAAAGTCAACCGTACATAAAAATAATAATAATACATCGCATGCACACATAAAAAATAATAAAATAATTATAAATATATATTGTTAATTGAATTAACATTGGAAATATAATTACAATAACATATTTTTATTTAAACTATCACTAATTTGTCCATCGCGTCCATCGAATTGTATATATATGTACTAAAATTATTATAAAATTTTATAAGCGTTCACAGTTCATTTATAGATAGTTATATATAAATAAGTAATTATAACATATATTAAAATTATTATCAAACAATTTAATAAATTTATGGACAAAAAGGTTGTGCTGGATATGGAACACCATTTGGATTTGAAAATGGATTTGGATTTATAACTTTACATATTTCTTTATATCGTTGTTTACCGCCACCCTCAACACCGGCACGATGTTGTCGATTTTGTTGATAATAATAACCATTATTATTCGGTTGATTTTGGTAATAACCATTATCATAATTTCGTGAATTTCCAGTATAGTAATCAGATGATGATGATGCACCTCCAATTGATGCTAATAGACGATCGAAAAATAATAATGGTTTACTATTTATTGAATGAATTGTTATTGTTATAATAACAAATATTTGTAGAAAAATTATTATTCCTTTCATTGTGTAGTATATTTTTATTTGAAATAATTTCACTTTTATTTTCCGTATATTTTTTCTTTATATATATATATATATATATTTTATAAAATATTGTTTTAGTTTTCGTTTTTTTTTTAATAGCTTTTTTTTTTCAATTAAATTTATATAATTTCAATTTCACGCACCACCAATAATATTAAAAAAAAAAACTATATATATAAATATGAAATTGAATTTTCCACCGGTTATTGAATTATTGTATTTATATATACAAATATCATTTAAGATCAACTGTATGGTACACGGTATATTAATGAATGATCTCCTCCTAATCGTATATACTCTTATTTATTAACTTATTATTGACTATATATATAATAATATTCACATATGTATAATATTTATTATTGCAATGTATATAAATCTACTACTGCCGAGTGAATGTTATTAGAGGTCTATATATATTTATATATATATATATATATATAAAGTATACGTAATGTATTTATATATTTATTTGAATTTTATCAATATTGTTTTTATTTTTTAAATAAACAATAGCGTATTACAACATCGCAAATTAATAAATAATTTATGTTAAATATATAATATATCTATTCAAAGATGAAAATTTACATTGACTATATATTTGATATATAAAATACTGAAAGTACAAAATAGTATTATTTTTAATAAATGTCTACTATATTTTTGAACTTAAAGCATATAAAATGCGGTTACACTTACAATCATATATATGCATATACAAATGATTTTTTTTTATATTCATATAATATATATATCTACAAATATTGCAGTTATATTAATAAAAAAAAATTATTACTGCGTGAATAATAAATAAAATAATATTGCGATAACCTTATACGTTCTTGAACTTGTGGTAAAAAAAATAATAATATTTATTTAAATATATAAAAATTATGTATATATAGTAATATATATGAATAAACGTATATATATAATATATATATATAGCAATTTCTCAGAATATATACATAATTAAATCAATAACATATTTATATTTATATATATATATATATAGAGAGAGATCGCATTATAAATGAATAAATTGAAATTTATGTTTGGGTGAAAAACATTTTCAAGGGTGCTTCCACATTATTATTTATGAATTTTTACACAAAAACTTCCGGTAATCATATATGTATAGTAAAATTTAATCTTTAACTGTAAATAATAAATTTATAAAAAAAATTAGTGATCTTTTATTTTTGTCTCAAAGTCGGTATAAGTTAATTATAAATAATACAAAATACGATACAATATAAATAAGAAATATATCTGATATGATATACGAGATATATATATATAAGAATTGAATGGTAATATTTCAAATTTCAAAACATATATTAATTATTATTATATATACATATATTTTATATTATATGTACCTTTTAAACTTTACCATATACGTATATAATAATGAAATATAATATATATATATATATATATATAGAATAATAAATAAATATGGTATGGTATGGTAAGAAGTATGGTTTATTTGTTTATATTATGTATATGTCAATTGAATTGAATTAAAAAAAATAAATAAATACTATAATAAGAAATACTTCTTAAATATATCTAATAATTTTTATTTACCATATAATAATATAGATGTTTGCATTATGTGTAATCATATATTTAGTGATGATTATAGTATATACATTTTATTATACATATACATATCAAACAGAACGAAACATTTAAATTTCAATGTAAATCTCTAAAAAAAATATGCTGTCATTATTAGCATAGATTTTATAATTGTTTTATACCTATATGTCCATATCCTATACAATATACATTATTACAACATTAAAATGGTATAATTTTTAACGATCGCTATATGTTATAAATTATATTTAAATTATATATATTTATAGAAGCGCAACAAAATATGCCAATTTCATATATTTTGTTAAAATTAAATGCATTTATAAAATGTATAATGCTCTCTGTATAACTATTATAAAATTTCAACCGAAAAATCAATAAAATTATTGGTTATGACAAAGATATTGAAATTCACGGTTATCAAACCAGGAATCCTCATATATATATGCAATGCCATTCGCTAAATGTACATATCAAATTTCATCAAAATCGAATATGGAAACGATAAAATTTTACGTATGGGATAATAAAAAATAATTTCTTTATGTAATGCCAAGTGGCGATAATTAATTTTTAATCCCATTTTGATATGGGTTTTGTAACATTTTCTGGAAATTCAGTATGCAGTTGTCCTGATAACGACAATATTCGCTATATGAAAATCTCTGTGAAGAAAATACACGGAGAACTGAAGTTGTCGAATTTTTCATAACTTGATAAAAAAAAAACTGTTAATAAAAAACTGAAAAATATGTACAATTCCGTACCGATTTCTTAATCCCTTAAAATATGTATACATTTAAAATATATTCCAATAGAAAATCGGACTAGTATATAGTCAAAATATACTGGCATGCCTATAATAATTTCGTATATTAAAATGTTACAATAATTATTATTGTATATATAACAGCAGTACTTTATCACATTATTATATAATAAAGTAAACGATCAATATATATATAAACATAATTAAAAATATAATAATACTACGCAATATATAGAATATAGCGACATAACCAATTTACAATAAATCTATAAATACACCCAATTTTTAACTGATTTTATTTATGGTATATATAGGTATATATAGGTAAAAATTGTAAAAATATAAATATTTATATAATAAAAAGACCATATATATATATATATATATATATATATTTTTTTCAAAACATATACATAATATACATTATTTTGAATTGTCCAATCTTATTAAAATATACCATTTATTTATATACAACTTATTGATACATAAATATATATTAAATAAAATGCATATTATTATATATATACTTGACTTAGTGAATAATTTATATAAATAAAATATATATTTTTTCTAATTTAAAAATATAGTAAAATGTGTATTTATATATATGTTATAGACTTGTATTATATTAAGACAGGCATGTATATATAAATTTATGTTTATTTCGTGATCAAATCGTATTGTTAAATTAACAAATAATATTCATGAATTTTCTATATATGCATTTATAATATATCAAGAAAACATACATATTTTTAAATGTAATACAATATCATATATATTATATACAAATTCATATAAATATATATTATAGATAAAATATCTTTCGTTTGAGTTGCTTTAGACAAAATTTCAGAAAAAAATATATTATGCATTTTCTGCAAAACATATATTCAATATATTATGTGAATATTTATCTATAAAATATATGTGTATATTTTATTTAAGGCGGTTGGTCAATCACTTAAATTGACTATTTAATATCATATCAATAAATAAATATTTTGGTTTTAAAAAATCTAATAGAAGTTGCCATTTCAAGTAAAAATTTGTAAATTAAATATTTATAAAATTAATTTCAATTCAATGACTTCAATCAGTTATCTTTTAACAAATTTAAATTGAATAACGACTTATATTTTCCGTTATATGAATGATAAAATGGTTAAATTTCTAAATATATTTTATGATTTTATCCACCCGCCTATATAACAAAAATATCTGCATTCAGATACAAATTTGCTTTCAATAAATTGATATATATTACATTATTTTAAATCGAAATATTAAATGCATAGTGTAAGAAATAATATATATAAATAAATAAACCATATATATAGTGACTTATTAAATCTATATACAAAAGTTAATCAACGAAATGTTGATATGGTTTAAAGGCTATATTATAATATATTTATAGAATATATCCGTATACTTATATATGTTTAATGTTATATAATAATATATATATAATATAATGTTACAAAGTAATTCACATAAATAAAATTGAACATATATATTTAAAATTATATAGATTATTTATAATATTTAAATATAATTATAATATATAATTGAAGTTTAAAAGTAAAATTACATTTACTTATTTGTTTGCAATTTTTAATTTGATTAATATAAATTGTAATATTTTTTAAAACTTAAGCAGGTGAAAAATGTATCTAAAAAATATATATGTATTTATTTTTAAATTGTAAAACAATTACACGGCGTTTAAATTTCCTTATAGCATTATTATGAACAACATTTCAATATTGTGCGAAATAAAATTTGAATTATTTACACGTTTTTTTTGTTTGAATTAAAAAAATGAAATAATCTTTTTAATTCAGCCACAAACATAGTTGATGAAACGTTGAAAAATGAATTGGTAATCATTTGAAAGATATGAGAAGACATTTAAAGGTTTAATAGTGTATTTCAAATTAAAACTATATTCGAATCTATGTGAAGGAAACATCTCATTTCTATCACCGTAGAACATTTTATCCGAATCAGTAATTTTTAAAGGTAAAAGATAAACTTTAATATTCAAAATAGGTATGTATATGAATAAGAAATCCATAAATCTAAATAAAAGTCATATTATTATATTAATAATTTCGGTAATCAAAATGACAAATAAAAAAAACCCCCAATCATTTTTACTGTCTGTAAAATAAACGTATATTTTTTTATATTATCTTGGAATCACATTATAATATGGGGATCTTTACATTCTATATTTAGATCTATATTTATAATACATATACATAATTCATTATTCGCATTAAATTAAAATTGAATCATCACGAAACGTATTGAATGCAAATATTAATATATAACTAAAATTCTAATTAAAAAAAAAATACTTATTTTTTTACGCATGCCAAATAATTTATCACAAATAAAGTGATTTATATCTTTATATATAGTATTCTTCTTTCATATATATGTATATAGAATTAAATTTAGACAATAGAATTTATAAATAAATACAATATTTTTTAAATAAAAAAACCACATTTTTTTTTTATTTGTTCATTCTAGATTCCTTCCTGAATAACAATATAAAAATATATATGATAATCGCATATAAAAACATAAAATAATAAATATAATATAAAATTAAACGCGAGCCGCAAACAATCATACAAATATTTAAAATAAATTTCATATAATATTTAATTTGTTTTTTTTTTTAGATACACACGTAACATATTTATATGTAAAAATTGTAATAACAAGTTCAAGAATCAGCATTCAAGGTTATTTTTATTATTTTTAACACACATCTTTAAAAATGTTTTAACATAATTATTATTATGATTTTGTCATCAATTTTTCTAGATATTTGCGATTTATTTTTTTTTTATTTGTTTGTTCTTATTATATAAATACACTTAATGTCATCAAAATATAAAACATTTCATTCAAATCATTGCAAGATTAAAGAACAGCTATTAAAAAAAAAAATTTGCAGTTCTGTGTGCGTGCATTTTGGTTGATTTTGTGTGCGAGATCTAATTGAATAAGTTTTTTTTTTTTGGTTCTTAAGATCCACATAAAATTTTCTTGTACTTTTAAATTAAAATTTATTTTTAATTATTCATTATACAGTTACAGTTAAGGCAAATAAAGGGTTCTTTAAAATTTTATTATTAAATTATAAACGTAAAAATAAAAATGAAATATTTAAATTTTGTAATTGTTATAATTATTGGAGTCGTTTTAAATAATGTAAATGCATTATTTTGGGGTTCATTGAATGGAAATAATCGACAATATAAAAGAAATTATTACGATAATGATTATTATGGATACGGTAGTAATGGATATGGTGGTGGTGGTGGTGGAGGATATGCCAGTGGATATGGAGGATATGGTGTTGGTGGTGGATATTCAGGCGGTTATGGTGCTGGACGTCGAAGTAGCGGTAGAAGTTATAATGATATAGCAAAAGTTATAAATGGTAATCCGTACGGGAATGTTGGTGGTGTTCCATTTCCAGCACAACCATTTTGGACGTATACCAGATAGTTTATTTTTTTTAATAATTATATATGAATTGATATACTGTATATTTAATTTTTTTTTTTTTTTATCAAATAAAATTTACTAAAAAATTTATGTGTGAACTTATTTTTCATTTAATATCCTTGACCATATAATCAAAATATTTTCTGTTTTCTGTGTGACTTTGACATTGATAATGAAAATCAAAAATTTTATTTGTCGTGCTTAATAAAAATTATAATGCATTAAATATTATTATTACATATAGAAATATTTTTTTTTTTTTAATGTAAGTGAATTTATATGTTTAATGTTTATAAATTATAACCTTTGGTAAAATAAAAACCGTTAATGTAAAGATTATGATTTGAATATTTAATTATAATTTTTTATTACATTTATGGATTGTTGTTGTATAGATAGTATATAGTTATATTTGTTTGTATATATTTTATATAAATCCATTGCACATAAATGGAATTTTAATATAATTTGTATAATCGCACACTTTTAATTTTAATAATATATAATATGTACATAGATAATGACGATTACTACAAAAATGATGTTCCAATTATACCACAGTAACATGCATGAAACATTTTCAATACGATTATTTTTTTTTTAATTTTTGTGTTTTGAGTTACTTACATAATAATGTATTTTTAAATATAAATATGAACACTTTGACTTATCAATAGGTATAGTATAAATGGAAAGAAACTTAAATAGTATATATTATAATAAAATACATAAATTAACTAATAATAGAATTAGCGTATAATAAAAAATATACAACAACAACGACAATATCATGCCTAAATTAAAACATTCGTTTTTGTAAAATATAAACAACACATGATAAGAAAAATGTGAATGCAAAAAACAATAAAAATTTATCGGTAAAATCACGACGTCCATATTTTTTAAGGTATTTTCCAGATTGTGTTATTGCTCCAGCTGTATTATGTAATTCATCACGTGTACCTTCAACATTTACCGACGACGCCACCAAAGATTCCAATGTTACAGCACTTTTTTGTGTTGTTTCTGATAAATGCCTAGATATCGATAGCATTCTATCGGTAACACTATCCTGTTGGGCAATTAAACTCGTTCGACTATGTTTAGTTATACCACGTATTCCTAAATCCATAAGTCCACTATTCGTAAATAGTTCTTCTTTTTCGAATTTTTCAATTTCCAACATTGTCGATATATTTGCTCTACGGAATGCTTGTAATGTTCTAAATTTTAAAAAAAAAATGTCAAATATTGTAATCATTAAAGGACAGATGAGTTAATAACACATACACTAAATCCTTGAGTATTTCTCAATGGACAAACAATCAAAATTCACATAGGATAAATAACATATCGTATAGGTTTTTAGATGAGTAGAAGTTCATTTTCATACGACATTTACGTATTACAAGCAAACGAACCTCCAATGCAAAGCTGCAATACAATATCCAAGTAAAAACGTAATCTATTAATCTATTCTATTATGGATTGTTTATTGTACTACCAAATGATTTTATTATACACTTCCAAAAGATTTCATCAACAACAGGATACATTTTCTTCCTGCGTCGTTAATCTCAAGTAGCTCAAGTCTTAAAAGATTGTTATAAAAAGGTTCGGGGTGAATAATAAATATTACAAAATATATGATAATTCCACATTTAATTCATATACTTTTAAAAATCTTTGTAGGATGATTGATTTTGGTCATATATACTTGCATTATTGTTTTATATCTTTAGAAATAACTGTATCGCGCTTTGTGCTACAGTCCATTTAGTAAATGTACCGAGAACAAGCAAAATGATATACGCTCAATAAAACCAATCATTCAAACAGTATCTATTCTTGGAATCAAACCTATTGCAATTCGAACATTGTAAAATATGACAATAAAAATGTAACATACCTTGAAAATTGTTCACGATGTTCGTCTAATTCCTTTAATATGTCTGGATCGTTTTCATCTAGTGCCCATTCACTTAAGGCACTGATTGCTTTACGTAATGCACTTATTAATTTACGTCCGATTTCATTCAAAAGTTGTAATTCATTTAAAGTACCACGAAATGCTAATATATCCTGAAAAATGTACATACATTTTATTTGGTATAATTTTTCTGATTTTTTAAAATACAACAACAAAATATAATAACAATGTGGCAAAGGCAACCCTAATTGTAAACACTTTTTTATGTGTATGTAAATATATAACCCCAGTTTTTTTTTGAGTTTGTTGTGTTGTGATGTGTTTTGTGTTTTGTGAATAAAGAAAAATATTGTGTTTTCGGTCATTTATTTTTTTTTTTAGATATTTTATTTGTTTAAAAACGTATACTTACTTGAACAACTGCTTTAACACGTAAATTATTATCTATAATATTTTGTCTTAATGTATTTAAATTATATTTTTGTGTATCCATGTTTAATTTCTAATTTAATAAAAAAGATTTTTTTTTTATTTTACGAATTTAATGTTTTCGTCTACGTTTGTTTTCTTTTATTATTTTCTCTTTTATTTTTTTTTTTTTTTTATATATTTTGTGGTAAAAATAAATATGAGGAGAAATGAAAAAAAGGATTGGTTTTGACATTTGGTTTTGATAAACACAAAAAAACTGAGTCAAATATATTATTTGGTATAAATGTTGAGTGAGATAAAATGTAAAAGATAATTTCGGATTAATTTTATCTTAATTTTCTCCAACCTTTTTTTTGTTACTCAAAAATAATATTACTTTATTGTAGTTTTTTTTTAAATATTTTTTAAATAAATTACCTCATTTCCTCCAAAAAAATTGAATAATTTTTCTTATCTATAGTTTTAGAAATATGAATATAAAGAAGGAAATTTTTATTTAATTGAACAATTATCCTAACAACCAGAATCTACATAATAAATAAAAGTAATTATGCGAAAAAACAATAACATAATAAATAACACAATAACATAATAAATAAAAGTAATTATGCGAAAAAATATAAAATTTATTGTATATTCTATACGAATTATAATAAGATTTAATGCAATAATGAATCTATTATAATATACAGAACAAATCATTTAATTAAAATTACACAATTTTCTGAATGAATCCTACTCATACCTATATTTCTATCTATATATGTATTTATAATATATATTGAGATCACAGATGAATCAGTTCAATCACGCGACCAATTTACATCACTTTCGGTCATTTTTATTAATAATAATATATAGTTTTATTTAACAGCATTCAATTAATTTTTAATTAAATGTATATATTGAAAAGTTATATTGATAGTTTTAATATTTGGTTAAAAATAAATTGAATGCTGTTTGCATTTATTTATAATAAAAGTCCCAAATATATATATAAAATAAACCAATATTTTGTAATAATACAATACATTGTTATTTAAATGTATATTTATTTATTAATTAAAATTTTCAATTATTTATACAGACCATATACGCCCCGGTTATCTCAAATAATAATCATAATTATGATAACTGAAAAATCATTATATTATAATTGATTAACTCCGCATAATGTTAATATTTAATGATACTCGTTCCGTATCACAATATACTTAAGTTTATATCATTTCATTTCTTAAAATATTTACCTGTTTTACATTATTTCATAGATATTTTCTCAATAGGTTTAATAATTAAGTAAAAATACACATTTTTAAATGTACGTACATCTCAAATTCAAAGTCAACAATATATATTTTATGGTAAATCACTAAAATAATAAAGTGTGTTCATATTCGACAAATATATAGTCTCTTTATAATGCGAATTTCCCTATATTGGTTAATTGCATTTCCAATTCTCACATAATATTCATTAAATTATTTTCTTATTTATATATACGAAAGACAGTCTGTATTATTATATTTTCTATATGCAAAATATATATATATATCTACAAAAATTATTTATATCTTGCATATGTATAATATATATATAAATAAATATATTTAAAAATAAATATTGTTGTAAAAAGTTTGTCTCCCCATTCATATTAAACAATCATATTAATAATAATAACAAATATTATTAAAATTATAACAACAAAAAATATGTTTTAAATAAAAATCTTTTAATTTTTCATTGTAAGCGCGTTCGTTTCGTTGTTGTATTCTTTCATTCGGTTTCAAGAAGTTTAACCGTACAGAGGTTTCCTTGTATATACGTATATATTAATATATATAAATTATATTAAAAGAGTTGTTTTATATTATAAAAGTGATTGCGATTTATCGCTTACGCATAAAATATAAATTGCATACGTATTCAACTTCGTTTACTATATACGTATTTTATATGTATATATTGTAATAATTTTAATAATAATAATTAAAATATAAGCATATAAATAATTTTATTTTAGTCGTATTTGCAAAATATATATACGCAGTGATAATCTTATCAAAACGATAACATAAACTTTAACAATTTATATATATATTTATAAATAAAAAAAAAACTCGCAATTTATCAATACAAAATTAATTTTTATATATATTGTAAGATAAAATTATAATTAGAAATAATTAATAATAATATACAGAGTTATAAACTAATTCAATAAATTTCGTAAATATTATCAATTTATATATATTAGCCAAAAAAGAGGTGTGTGTTTTATCATAAATAAAATTGTCCAAACCAAAAAGAATAGTAAATTTGTTTATTTTTTACGAACAAACAAACGAATTTGAGAAAATTTTTTTCATTAACAAAATAAACAAAAAAAAATATAAACCAGTGAAAGCATTAATAATTATTCAATTTTTTTTTTTCTTATTATTTATTATATTTTTTTTTTAATATAATATATAATTAATACATATAAAATCAAAAAAAAAATTGATTCAAGTTTATATTTAATAAAATTATAATAATAATAATAATAAATAATAAGTGAAAAATTAAAAAACAAGTTTGCAAAATTGTTCTTTATTTATTGGAATATATATAATTTATGGATAAAAAACTTTACATTTTATGGTTTTTTTTTTGTGAATAAATACAAATAAAGTTTGTTTTAAATATATACATTTTTTTTTTTGCATTAAATAAACGATGGCAAATATATATTTCGGTGGAATTGAAGGGTATGTATAATGGTATAATATAAATTCAATTTAAATATAATTAATAATTTATACTTTATTTTGTAAATTTATATACATATATATAATTCATTTAATTTATATATAATACAATTATATTAAATTAAAATCATTCTTTGACGGTATAATTAATACATTTGTATTTATCCAATTATTTTTTATGTAATGTTATTTATTATATATTAAATTTATAAATATTAGCTTATATTGCAATTATTATTTCTATATATAATTTTGCGAAATAATGTTTTGTATATATCCGCTATTTAATTCATATATATATATATTAATTTAATTTATTTTATTTTTTAGTTCAATGAACTTTTTTTGATTGCGGATGAATTAAATTCTAAAATTATACATGCGATATATTGATCGTCAAGGTTTTATATATAGTAATATATAAATAAAAATTTATTTGTATCTTTAAATTAGTGAAATTATATTTTTTAAATATATGTTTATCTGTTGTATTTTGTTCCTTTTTATTCTTGTTTAAGTTAATGACAGGTGTTATAGTTTTTATATATAAAAAAAATAAAAAAAAAATTAATGGATTAACTGTGATTTCCGGGCGGAACAAGTCTATGATGCAAAAAATATATAATTCCTGTTATTTCCATGCCATATTTTAAAATTTGATCCATTCATTCCATGCCATATTTTAAAATCCCCCACTAAAACGCAATGCATCTGAACATAAGCAATTCCGATTTTTCTATTTAATTAAAAATTACAAAAGTACCTTCACTAAAACCACTGTAACTTTTCAACTACACGTCAGATTGTTATAAAATTTTGGAACGTATATCGTTTGAAGGTTAATACTTCCTAAAAATTATATGGATTCGGAGCCATATGAATGTCATCATACGAACCTATTGAGTGACGTGCTATATTTAAAATATATTATTGTTTAAATATAGAATCAAAATATATAATTGATAATAATTAATCTTTCCAATTTTTTTTTAATTACAAGACAATGTATATTATATATGATAATATTCACTGAACATCTCTTTTATATATCATAATATATAAAATATCACACATGATACAAATCGTTGACCTCGTCTAAATCATAAAAAACGATGTTCCTTATATATATATATATATAAAACTGCTGATAATTTTTTTTTTAATAGTATATATACTTTAATAAATTAATTCATATATCAAAAAAAAAATAAAATATGGTTTTAAAAATATATACTAAATAATAGAAAAAAATTTTTAATATGATTTTTTTTTTGTTATCATTAAATATTAATAACAAAATGATTTTATATTCAAAAATGTAAAGATTCAGTCAATTCACAATATGACAATATACAATTTAATTTCATTAAAATTTCATTTTACTTATTTTATTATAAATAAATTAAAAAAAATTTAATCTTTAAATTTTATATCCATAAGTCCTATACATATAGTGTTTATTTAATAATATAACAAATACTTCAATGTGGATCATAATCTATATATAGAGGAGCGATTATATATATATATATATAAATGTTTGTATATTAAAGTTGATTTTTCCTTGCATATGACAATCTGTCTCAATGTTCAATAATTTACAAAAATTTTATCGATAATCATATCGCATTTATATACATTTTATGTCTATATAATCAAGGACGAATTGATCAGCAAAAATAAAATAAAAAAAAAAAACAACATGTAATCTTAATGGGGAAATTAGAGATTATAAAAATTGATTATATAAATTTACATGATAACAGATTCATGTAAAAAATGTAAACTAATACACAAGTATATAATAGTAATATAAATAATAAGATCTAAACTATAAGGCAGACAAACACTTTAATATAATTCTTATTATAGTATAAAATTATATATATATATATATTAAAATGATTGATATCCAGCCATTTATTTATGTGTAAATTATCATCGTAAATTATAAAATTGTTTTTAAATTGTTAAATATACTATATATATATATATGTTGTATATATAAATAAAATTATACCCACGTTTAATTTAAAACTTACAAATTGTATGAATACGCGTGTGTATTCTTTATATAACTACTAATAAAATGTATAAAATTCAATTGAATTTTAAAACCAATTTTTTTTTACACATGATTTCCCATTCAACTGGTTTTTATTTTCATTCTATATATAAAATTTTTTTTTAATAAAAATTTAAATGAATGCTATATTTAGAACGAATGATATATATATATATAGATTTAACTTGGAATATATGATATATACTTTTGATTAAGTGTTGCAAAACCATTTGACGAATCACAGAATGGAAATTATTGTAATAATTTCTTTCATATATCTGTTCAATTAAGTTTAATTATATATTTATATATAATTCCATTTCTTTTTGCAACGTTTATTTATATGAAATTTAATTTAATTCACGCAGAGCGAGTATCTATAATGCAATTGCGTTTTGATGGATGATAAAAGGAAATGGTAAAGATGTACATAAATTATTTTTTTTTTATTTATATACCATATTTATTGTTCTTTTTTATTAATAATTTTATGTATATAAATAAACACTCGGAATTAAATTGTTTTAAATTATATAAACTTCCCTATTATATATATATATATATTAATAATAAAACAACTACTGATTTATTTTATATTAAAAATATCACGTAATATCTACTGTAAATCATTTAAATTATATCTCTTTTTATTATGTTAAAATAAAAAATATTAAATTTTTGAACTATAACATACCATTTATAATCTATATATTCCTTTTCTTTTACAATTATATATATAGTATCTGAAATTCAGTTTTTGGTTAACCTATTACACCAGGTGCTTAAAAACTACTACTACGGATAATTCTTAAATTCTTGCAAATTATTATACTTATAGAGTTTTATCTTTATATTTCATACACGAATTGGTATTTTTTTGTTATAAAGCACCTAATTTCTATAAAAATTTTGAGGTGGTGCATTTGAATCCCATATACTGAAGTCAAATGAAATATTTTTTAATGTTTTTCTATTATTTGTTGCTATTCCTTCGAAAAAATGTATAATTCATTTGAATATTTACCGAGAAAATTCAAAATGTATCTATAAAAAAAAACTAAACTTTACTGAAAAATTGATCGGTTTCGTAATTAGTCTATAAAATTAATATCAACTTGTTTCTCATAGATTTTGCCCATATAGAGATTAAGTATCCTCTTTTTATCAAGTCAATTTGCGTTGTTCATATACAAAATCTTTCCTATTTTCTATGGATATACATACAAACTAATTGTTGTTTTTATATACTGAAATATTGTTATATTTGTCTGAAAGAATAATATTTTTAAATTTCTTATCATTTTTTTTTTGATTAATCATATATACAGTGAGAGTAAATAAACAAGAAAAGTATGTGATCTTCATGAACTTAATGTTATTTTTAATAAACCCAATCATATAATAATAAATGATCTAATTCGTCATGTATGAGATGAGGTTATAAACTCTGAATATACATATAAAATGAGAGATAGTGAAATTAAAACGCATTCTTATACATTTGCGATAGCATTGAATAAGAAAATTTAATATTTATTTTTATTTTTTTTGTAAATCCATAAATGAAAGGAAGATTATTTTTATATTTATTTTATGTATCGATAACCTTTATTCATTAATTATCCACCAGGACAAAAAAGTAAACCACATAGTTATTTATTTGCGTTTATATTTTTAACTATATTTAACATAATGTATATAGAAAAAATAAAATAGATACAATAGAAAAATACATTATACTATTTTTGAATTCACTTTCAAATTCTATTAATAATTTTATGCTTGTAACACTGCAAAAATTAATTTTATTTCATATATAAAAAATGTTTCCACCACTGAATCCATAATTAAATATAATTTTTAAGATCGTAATTCATATAAATAAAAACAAATAATGTTTTGGATCGATTGCTAAGAATGTCGAAATTTTTTCTTTTTTTTTTTGTTGATTGAAGATGTTTTTTTTTTTGTGAAAAGCACTAAATACTTTATTTTATATAGTCTCAATCTTAAATAAACCGTATCAAATAAAATGTTTTGATTGCGATTGATTGTAACTCATTGATGAAAGAAATCAATTCGCGTTGAAATGATTAAAAATTTAATTAAATACAATTTATAAAAAAGGAAATATTGTAAATTAATATAAGACCAAATAGATAAAAACATATATCACAATCCTGCAGATATTTTTCTTTTAAATGCATATTTTTATCATCATTACTCAAAATTTTCAATTTGCATTTCGTCGACTAAAAAAATTCATTTGTTTGAAGGTTTATATATATAATTATAATCGTTTCGGTGTTTGTAATAAAATAAAAAATATCGAAATACAAAATGATAATCGATATAAAGTTAATCAAAAAAAAAAAATTTTTATAAAAAGATCAATAGACTTGAATTTACATATAGTATAAAAATAAATGAATATTTTTGTAATAATTTTATTGAATATTAATTTTATAAATTTTTATTATAACCTTATGCAATAATATAATTTTTAAATTTAGTTTTTCTTTGTGAATATTTTTAGTTTTTCTTATTTAACTATATTTATATCAAATGGAAGGTATATATGCTTTTTTCATTTGTATTGTAAATATATAAAATACATAATTATTAAATTGAAAAGGTCATGGACTTTGGTAATTTATATTTTATAAAATTATTATATGAAAAAATTTGGTTATCCCGCATATTAAAAAAAAAAAAAAATTCATGAGAATTGTAATTTTACTTTCACTTAATCGTATGAATATGAATTTTTTATACATATTAATATATATAGTGAATATTGACCATTTTTTTTTTTTTATTTTAAATATTGAATGAACACGTTTTTATTTATTTTTTTTATTAATATGATATATATTTTTGTATAATTGCCTTAAATTGCATAATCATACTTTTTTTTTAAAAAAAATATTAAAGTTTTCATTTTTTGATTGATGCCATTATATACCCAGGTACATGGTTCAAAACTTGATGTTTCAATAAATTTTGTCTATATTGAAAAATATATAGGAATAGTTTAAAATAGAATATAAATTGATCCTTTCACTTTTGTTTTGTTATTCGATATGCTTGATATAGTTGTGTTTAAGTGTTTTAAAAATCGCAATTAGATCTAAATAAAAAATTGCATATATACATTTACAAGATAATTTCACCTAAATAAATATATTTTCTATAATGAAAATATATACTGTAATTGATATAACGCATATATTATTGCTTATTGCGATATTTTATTAAAGGCCCCACATAAAATTCACATTATTTAGAAATATATTCAAAACAAAAATAAATATTAATATACAATGTAATAATATATATAGTTTGATCACCGCCCATATAATTAAAACTATAATTATAACAAAAAACTTAACCGAAATAAAACATTTTTTAAATAATAATTTTACCTAATTTTTTTTTTTGTATAACAATGACCATTTATTTTATAAAATAATTATATATATAAAAACATAAATTATTTATTTATGTATGTTTAAAAAAAAAACGTGTTTTGCATATCAATTTCTTATCGCATCAATTGAATATTATGGTTTTTTTTTATTCATATTAAAATACTACACATTCTCTCTTTTTATTTGGAATAATTAAAAAGTTAAAAATTACCATATATAAATAATATACATCACAAATATGATGGTGGTTTTCTGTTAATAAATATCAAACACACACACGGCATAGTTTTAATAAACGTATTATCTAACAAATAATATTGTATTTGATTATCAAAATATATTTATTATAATTTATTTATTATTTTTTGCATAATTTATATAAATTCTGCAGGTTTTATTTTTTTTTTAAATGTTATCGTTGATGCATTATAATAAATAAATAAATAATTTTACGTAATTTTCTGGTTATTATTTAAATTAAATTTTCATTGTTTTTTTTTAACCGAAAAATATATATATATAGAGGTGCAACACACTCAAAATTAGTAATTTGTGATGAAAATGGTACAGCAATATCTAGCATTTTGGGACCGGGTACAAATCATTGGACGTTAGGCATAGCCGGATGTGCAAAACGTATTGCCGAAATGGTACATCGTGGTAAAGCGGCTGCAAATATACCACAAACATTTAAATTACAATCACTTGGACTAAGTTTAAGCGGTTGTGAAGAGGTTTATAATTAAATGGATATATATTTTTCTAAAACCTTGATAAATTATTAATATACATTTTATTATCTATTTATAATTAATTCATCATCATATCAATATATAAATATAGGAATCAACGAACAAAGCATTGGAAAATGAATTATTATGTAATCATCCGGATATATCGGAACATTATGTTGTATGTAGTGATACGGTTGGAAGTGTATTTACTGCATCTAAAGATGGTGGATTAGTATTAATATCGGGTACCGGTTCAAATGCATTATTAAGGAATCCAAATGGTACAACATTCAGTTGTGGTGGATGGGGTCATATGCTGGGTGATGAAGGAAGTGGTAAGTTTTTAACTTTACTATAAGCGGTATAATTATACATAATGATAAATTGACGTTGAAATTAATAATTTTACAATTATTATAAATATACAGACTATTGAAAATTCTAATTGAATTCTACATTATTTTATATTTATATAGCGTGGTGGATATCTCATACTGCCGTTAAAATTGTATTTGATCATATGGATAATTTTAAACTGTCACAATTTGATATATCAACTGTATGGCAATTAATACAAGTACATTTTTCAGCTAAAACCCGTATGGATTTATTGGATCATAGTTATGGAAAATTTGATAAAGCCTTTTTTGCGGGACTATGTACGAAAATATCGGAAGCAGCAAATAATGGTGATCCCTTATGTAATCATTTATTTAATGAAGCTGGAAAATTATTAGCCATGTCAATAATTGCCCTATTACCAAAAGTCGATGAAGAACTTACGAAAACCGGCTATTTAAATATTGTATGCGTTGGATCAGTATGGAAAAGTTGGAATTTATTAAAAACTGGATTTCAAAGTGTTTTAGCAAATGGTAATTTAAAATTTGGTTTAAAAATGTTACGATTAACACAGGCTATGGCAATGGGAGCTGTTTATATAGCCGCTGATTCAGTAAATTTTGATTTAAAACGAGATTATACACAAAATTATGAAGTATTTCATTATTATTCGCATAATAAATCGGAATTAATTGGTGGTGGTGGTGGTATTGAAAATGATAATCATATGTTATCAATAGAATCTAATACGAATTCTATACATTTATAATATAGCTATTGTTTTTTTTTTTTTTTCATTTCCAATATTAACATAAAATTTGATTTTTATAAAAATAAAGAAAATATATAATTAAATAAATACTACTACTATATGTTAATTAATACACGTATATGAATGTAGTAATGTTCCAATATTTTTATTTTAAATAAATTTTTATAAATAAGAAATATATTGATTTGTAATTGCATAAAAATAAATTATCTTAATTACATAAACAAACAAAAAAAAAATCAATAATAACAATATTTAACAATTCATAATATAATTTAAATATACAATTAAAAATTCAATCATCTTCGGGTTGTACAGTAACTGATATTTTTTGTAAACCTCGATATACTGTTAAGTTTAATGTTTTTCCCGTTTCACCCAATGCGTTAAAAATATCCGATGAATTTCGTACCTCTTTACCATTTATATGTGTAATTATATCACCTGGATTTAATCCACCACTAATATAACATATATATTATTGTATTAGAGTATTTGATTAAAAATGGCTTTCAATTAAGACTAAGTAGTTTAAACAACATATGACTTACATATGAGCTGGTGATCCTATAATAACTTTCCATACTAATACACCATAACGAACATTGTCAGGTACTGTATGATTACGTTGCTGTAATTCTCTAAAAATATCATCTGTCAATGTTAACATAGTAATTCCCATATATCTACGGGTAGGTGATGTTAAAACAGATTTACCACCACCCTTAGCTCGTCTATCAGACGCTGCGTGTTACATATATTTAAAAAAGAATAAAATCAAATGGAAAAATGTTATATTAGAGAGTTGAAAACTTCAATAACAAATTAGAAATCCATATTCAAAATATGCACGCTTATTAATTAGATGTTAAAAAGAATAAAAAAAAAATACCTTTCTTTAAAAATTCTTTTGCATAATCGATTGGAATTGCAAAACTAATACCAGCCATAACTTTCATACTATTTACACCGATAGCTTCACCATCTAAATTCACTAATGGTCCACCAGAATTACCAAAAGTAATCGGTACATCTGTTTGTATATAATTTATATTTCTTCCTAAAAAAAATTATGCTGTCGGTAAATGCGTATGACAAATTTCTATATTTTTTTCTTATTTTATTGGTATATTAAATTTATCAGATACCTTTTAATCCCAATTCCTGTGATGGTCGTTGTGTAGAACTAATCACACCGGATGTTACCGTATTACTCAATGCTAATGGACTACCAAGTGCAATAACCCATTCACCAGCACGTAAACTGGACGATTCACCCAATTTTACCGTTGGTAAATTATTACACTTTACACGAACCGTTGCCAGATCCGATTCGGAATCAATGTCTTCAACGGTACCGGGAAATGTACGACCATCTAATAATCGTACCTGTACCAGTGTATGTGGTTTATTGATAACAACATGAGCATTTGTTAATATTAAACCATCCGATTGTACAATAAAACCAGATCCATTTGAGGCTGTAAATGGTTTACCGGAATGATAATCATATCGACGCGTATCCTTAATTTCAATATAAACAACAGCGGGGGCTGTTAATTCAACAGCATCGGCAATAAAATTAAATTTTGTACGATTTTCTAATGGTTTATTTGTTACTGTGGCTGCTGATATTTTTGGAAATAATATATAATTAAATGTGTCCCAATTTATGTAAAATAATCCGAATAATCCCAGTCCAATTCCGGTTGTTCCAAATTTAAAAAAGAAATTTTCATAGTTATAATACTGCTGCTTCTGGTTGTGGTGATCATCATCTCTTGAATTATTTTGATGATTTCCTTGTTTTCGATGTTGATTTTTATAATTGTTCACTGAATAATATTTTAAATTATTAGAATTTAAATTGATAATTGAACGTATAGGAAATTTTATTTGATTATATTTATTAAATATATTAATTAACATTATTTATTTTTGTTTTGTTTATTAATTTAAATTAAAATATATGTATTTTTTTTTATTTATTTATTTATTTTATTGAATGACTTTTGGTAAACATTTAACTTTTCAGAATATCCAAATATTCGTATAAATTTGTAATTGAGTGATAATTCCCCTTTATTTATTGATAAAAAATAATCACGGCTGCCAACTAAATTGTATTAAATAATAAATACGAAGAATGGTTTGACAATTTATATTGTTTACATTTTACAATAAATATAAATAATAAAATTAAAAAAGTGAAAATTAATTCATTAGTTTTAAGGTTTTACTTTGATATTTTTTAATAATTAAATTAAGTTAAATTTGTAATTAAATTAAATATGAATTCAATAAATGAATCAACAAAAGATAGTAAAATATTGATTGAAGAAAATGCACAAGAATCGATAATAGTACAAAAAAATACTTGTGAAAAAATTTTAGCACCCGTTGTGACCACCAATAAATGGTTAAAATTAAATGTTGGTGGAAAAATATTTCAAACAACATTAAGTACGATAACGAATAAGGAACCAGGATCAATGTTAGCCAGAATGTTTTCACAAGAGGGTAATCTATGTCCCAGTAATATTGATTCAAATGGAGCCTATTTAATTGACCGCAGTTCAATATACTTTGAAACAATATTAAATTATTTACGTCATGGTAAACTCATTGTTGACAATAATTTAAGTATGGAGGGTGTATTAGAAGAGGCTCGATTTTTTGGTATTGAAAGTCTAATATCACAATTGGAACAGGTCGTTATAACAAATGTATGTGATGATAGCCCATTGGTACGCCGTGATGTTATCAATGCGTTAATACAAACACCACATGTATCTGAATTACGTTTTCAGGGAGTTAATTTATCCGGTGCTGATTTACGAAAATTAGATTTGCGATATATTAATTTTAAGGTAAATTTTATTGCTTTTCTATAATGTATTTTGATATAATTTTTGACAAATGTATGTTTTTCCAATAGTATGCAAATTTATCGGGTTGCAATTTAACGTTAGCCAATTTAAGTCATTGTTGTTTAGAACGGGCTGATTTATCAAATGCAAATTTAGAAAATGCTCAACTATATTCCGTCCGTGGATTGTGTGCAAATATGGAAGGTGCAAATTTACAAAGTTGTAATTTTGAAGATCCAACCGGTGCCCGTACCACATTAGAAGGTGTTAATTTAAAAGGTGCCTGTTTGGAGGGTAGTAATATGGTTGGTGTTAATTTACGTGTTGCCAATTTAAAAAATGCTAATCTGAAAAATTGTAATTTACGTTCGGCAATATTGGCTGGAGCCGATTTAGAGGTATTTTCCATTGTATTTTCGTTTTTAATCTATGTAAATCATCTAACAAATACATTTCAATTTCTTTTTTAATTTTTACTTGAAGCGTTGTAATTTTTCTGGAAGTGATTTACAAGAGGCTAACTTAAGAGGTGCCAATTTTAAAGATACCCAATTGGAATTAATGTTAACGCCTTTACATATGTCACAAGCAATACGTTAAAAATTATATATAGATTATTTTGTTATATTTTTATGTATATTTTTTTTTTAATTTTATCAATTATGTAAATCCGGTTGTTAAACTATTAAAATTCGTAAAAAATTGATAAAAATTTATTAAAATACATATATGACTAAATATATATAAAAAAAAATTGGTGATAAAAAGTTATATATTAATGGTTATAATTTTAAATAATAATGTTTTTATTCATTAAACATTTTTAACATATATATATATTATTAATTAATTTACGCATAATAACATTTTTTAATTAAATATAATGCATACTCTTAAATAATTGATAATACATTAAATTTTGAAATATTTATAATATATATACCACATCATTTATATCTGAACATGTATTTTTTTCATTTTTTGTCGCTCTGTCAATTGCCCAGAACTTTCCCATAATTATAGAATAATTATCGGATATTTTCTTTTTCTTATAATTGGAGATATCTTTTTTTGTTCTTAAACAGAATTCAAATATTAAAAACAACATTTTGACAAGTATCAGAGACCAGTCCAGTTTCTAGTAATTCTAACAGATATTTTAAAGATTCGGTTGTTTTTCATTGCTAAAGAAATCATTCGCTTATAGATCTAATAGGTGCAAACGACTGACAAATCGGTTACAAATATACCCTAAGCATTCCCAAGCCCATAAAAAATTAACAAAATGTTTATAATAATAATAATAATAATATATTATATATTTATTAATTCACTGTAATTTTTCAATATGCTCAATTCGATTAAAACATATATGTTTCAAAATCGATTATTAATTTACAATTTACAAATTGTTAGTTTTTTTCTTTATACATTACTATAATTTTTTATACATACAAAAAAATATAAGAAAAACAGAGAATTAACCATAGAAAAAACGATTAAAAAAAATCAGTAAATATAGAAAAAATTACAATAATAATTATTGTTTTTATCTCACAATAATTTAGCATACAGAAAACAAAAATATTTTTGAGATAAATTTCGGTACAACCTTAATCAATTTACACTTGGAATATATTTTATTTTATGATTATTATTATTATTTTAC
Source organism: Dilophus febrilis (assembly GCA_958336335.1). Taxonomy (NCBI): domain Eukaryota; kingdom Metazoa; phylum Arthropoda; class Insecta; order Diptera; family Bibionidae; genus Dilophus; species Dilophus febrilis. Next base: position 51,223,284 of record OY284468.1, read on the forward strand.
AATACGAAAGTAATATAATAATAAAACGAATTGTAATTGACACTTATGTACTAAAACTTTGGACCAAATTCTTTCTTTTAGGGTTTTGTAAGTAAAAATAGCACAAAATTAATAATAAATATATACAAAAAAAAAAATAATAAACCTGTAACATTAAATTATTGTATAAATGGTAAAAATAGTAAACCATAGCATCGAATTTAATTACCCTGCCAGCTGATACGATTCCCGAATGATAACTTGGTTTTTTTTTTTTTTATTTATTTTATTTGTCTACTTGTTTCCATTTTAATTGGGTGGCATTTGTTTTTGTGGTGTTGGGGCCATTGGTGGACTTGTACTGATACCCCAAAACCAATTTGATAAAAACGATGATGAACTTTGAGGTGATGGTCGTTGTAAGTTATAATCGGCACCAAATAATTCGGCCATTGCTTCTTCTGGAATATTATCAACGTCTTGTTGTAATATTGACATGTGTCGTTGATGTTGATCACGTTCTTCCAACAATCGTTTATCCCGTAAATGATTGACCGTATTCAATTGTAATAATCTATATAGATGATATCAAAAAATTATAAAATAAAAAAAAAGTTATAAATATTATTTTAGTAAATTCAAACACATACTTTGCTGTTAAATTTAGATTATCTTGTGATTTCGCAATTGTTTCGTTATTTAAATCGTCATTTGAATTCGTTAATTTTTCCGGTGTGGTAACATTCGATGGATTTTGTGATCCTAAAAATTAAACAATTAAAAACAAAAATCAAATACATGCAAATCAAATGCATTTCAAATCGTCCTACAATAAGAGGAACTTAAATATTACATTCAATGGAATTATTATATCTTATAATTCATTCAATCATATATGCTTCAAATCCACATCAAAATAAAATAAAAAATAAATAAATATTAAACAGACCTTTTCCATTACGATAATCTTCAATTTGTCGTATAGAATTCGATAATCTCAATTGTAATGTATCACGTTCTTCTAATAATTTTTTTAATTCTTCCGTAAGTTCTTGATATCTCATATCTGATTGATGTAATAAATATAATGCAAAATCGAATTTTTGTTGCAAACCACGACCATTGCTATTATTAATATTTTGTGTGTTTAATATTTCATTACTGGGAGACATTAGCGATTGACCAATGGCAAGCGATGATGGTGATGCTTGTTGAACAAAATTAGAACTTGACAATTGTCTAAATGGATCAATATGAGCCGCTATTCTTGCATATTCAGCACTACGAATGGCCAATTGTTCTTTTAACGTTACAATTTCAATTTCTTGATTTTCTAATGCTACTTGTAAATTGTTTATATATGTTTCTTTATCATCGATAATTTGTTGTAATTGTGTTGATTGTGATTGATTGTATGACAAAGGTTCATCGTTTTGATTCATGGTGGTGGTGGTTGTGGCGGTTGTGATCGTGCTGGCATTATTGTTGATAGTACCACCACTAGTAGAAGAAGATAATTTATTTATTTGTTGTTGTAAATCATTTTCAATGTCAGAAAATTCTTGTTCGCGATCCATTAAATGTTGTCGCCAACTATCTGCCAATTCCGAACACCGACGTTCACAAATTTCTTCCCATTGTACATTTAATTCATTCATTGTTGTCTGTAAACATTGATCTTTTTCTGTAATATCATTTTCTAATTTTTTAATTCTTTCTTGTAATTTCATTATTAAATCATTATTATTAGAATTATCTATGGATTGTGATGATTGATTGGTTGGTATTGTTTTTGTTTGATTCAATTCATTTATGGGAGATGCAAATTGCCGTTTACGTTGTTCTTCAATTGTATTTTTTAATTCAATTATTTCAATATTTTTCATATCTAAATCTAAGGCACATTTTTTTACTCGATCTTCCATATCAAAACTTTTTAATACTTGTTCATTTAATTCTTGTAATTCTTTTTCCATGTGCTCTTTATCGCTCACCAAACCCATTTGTATTGATCCCAATTTTTTAATTTCTACACGTAATTCTTGAATAATGGTTAGATTTTCTAAATCGGTCTGATTATGGTCCAATTGCTTTTGTAATTCATTGATGTTTAATTTTAATTGTTGTATTTCACCATTTTTCAATAGAATCTCTTGAACCAATGATTCCGTTTGATCTTGTTGTTGAACGTCAACGATTTTTTTATTTAAATGCAATATTTCCGATTCTTTATATTGTAATGCAGCAAGCAATTCTTGAATTTTCATTTCACATTGTTCGTGTAGCAATTGTTGGTCTGCTGCCGGTGCTGAAAGATGCTGCTTCTGGTTCATTAACGATTTCCATTGTTCAATTTCATTTGATAATTCAGTATTTTTTTCCGTTAACAGTTGATGTTCTTTTAATAAATTTGTATTTTCACAAATTTTCTCAAAATGTTCAATTTTTAATTGATTTAATTTAATACCAATGTTTGTCGATTCTTTCGAAAGTTCATCAATTGTTTGTATTTGCTCTTCCAATTTTGTTACTTTTATTTTTAAATTTTCATTTTCTTGTTCACACTCTTGTACGGTATATTTCATCAATTGATTACTATTTTCTAATTTTTGTATTTTATCCAATGATTCTTGATAGTTTTGTTCCACATCACATTTTAGCATTAACGACGATTGCAATTGATTTAATTTTGATTCAAGTAATTTATTCATTTGTTTTTCATCTTCTAATAGTGCTTGAAATTCTTCATTATCGGTACTTAAATCGTTGATATGTTTTTGTAATTCCTCATAGGTATCATTCGACAGTGCTGGTCGTTGTTGTTCAGACAACGATTGAACAATATTTGTTTGTGGTATTCTTACATTTTGAACGGATTTCGGTGTCTCACTATTTATATCTTGATTGTCATCCCAATCTTCTAATTGTTTTAATTTCATTGTTAATTCTTTGATTTTAGAATGATTTATTTGCATTTCAATGTCTTGTCGCTCTTTTATGTCTATCATATTTTCGTTGGCTGTACTCAAAACATCTATTCGTTTTTGTAATTGTGATTTTTCTAACTTTTCTTTATCTTGCTGCAGTCGAATTTCATTTAATTTCAATTCCAATACATTTATTTGATTTTTCAATTCATCTTGTATTGCAATGTCTAATTCATTTGATTCAACCGATGGTGATTTTTTAAATGCCTTATTATCTCTTTGTTGATATTCCTTTAATTTCTTTAACATTTTACCTGATTTGACTTTTAATGCAATTGTTTCTTCACGTAAGCGATCACGTTCTAATTCTAATTCCTGAATCTATAATAATAAATAACAATATTATTTGTATTTTAAATAGTAATTATTTGGTAAATCAATATATATTTCTTACCTTATCTTCACTTTCCTGTAATTTTATATCAAAATTAGTTTGTGATGTTGATGGAATAAGTGATGCAGTAATTGTAGGTGCTATTGTTTGTTGATGTTGTTCATCTAATATTGCTTCATCCGAGCCCCATCCCCAACCTTCTTCATTCGGGTTCATTTGTTTATTTTCATCATCAATATTTGGTTGACAAACATAAGCCTTTTTCGGAATAATAATTTCTTCTTGAATCGGTAATCGATTTGCATATTCATCTTCTTCAGTATTGTCTGTATTAAACAAAGATTGTTGTGGTAATGTTTGTTGTTGCGGCTTTTCCAAATTCATTGCATTTTCCAGATGATCAATCATAAAATCATTGGATGTTTCGTTGTTGTTATTATTGTTAAAGAATGCCGAACTGTTAAATGAAGGCAAATTATCTGTATTTGGATCGGCTGTTGTTAATGATGGTAAAATATTAACCGAATCACTTTCGCTTGCATGTACTATTGGTATAATCATTTCTTTTGGTGCCAATTCAATTGCATTTTTATTTTCAAATTGTTTTAATTGCATTTCAATTAAATTTATTCTTGTTATGTATTGTTGTTCACGCTCGTTAAACATAGAACAATAACTTTCGAATTCCGATAATTTTTGATTATGAAATTGGTTCATATTATCAAATTGTATTTTTAACTCGCCTAAATGTTTTTCTCGATCATCGATTTGTCGTTTCAAATCTGCAATGTGCTCCTCTTGTTCAACTCGATATTGCTCGGTTTCGGATAAAGCAATTGTTTTTAAATTTCCAACATTTTGTATGTATTTTCCATCATCAATTGACATTTGTTCTTCGGGATGACAAATATAAGATTTTTTAGGAACAATTATTTCTTCAACAACGGGTATACGATTTTCATCAGTTTCATCGGCAGTACTGTGTATATTTGTTGGAAACCCATCAGATTGTATTTGTTGCTGTGGTGGTGGTGTTATCAATGGCTGAATATTAAAATCGGATGGTGTATCGTTAAAGAATATTGAACTGTTAAATGATGGTAAATCGGATGTGATTAATGATGTTGGTGGTAGTGGTGATATTGAGTCATCTTTGGTGACTACATTAATTTGTTGATTTTCAGTTGTCTTTACTGGTACAATTAATTGCTCAATATTTGATAATACTTTTTCATTTTCATATTGTTTTAATTGATTTTCAAGCCTGAGAGATTTTTCTTGATATTCACGTTCTCTACATTGTAATTCCTCAATTTCGGTGCATTTCATTTGTAATTCATGCAACGAGTCGGCAAATTTAATATTCAACGATGTAATTATATTTTCTAATTCATTTTTTTGCATTTCGAGGCCTTCGACTTTTTGTTGTAAATATTGTAGACGTTCAACAGATGAATTTCTCTCTTTTAGGTCCAACTCAATTTGTTCTGTTTTTTTGGATACAATTTCATTAATCTTGTTTTCCATATCTTTTATTTGAATTGCTGTTTTTTTTCTATCATTTTCAAATTCGAATATTTTAATAGAATTTTCTTGATCTTTTAATTGATAAAGCTCTAATTCTGATTTAATATTTTGTAGTTCGTCTTTATTTATTTTGATCTAAAAAAAATAGAAAGTAATCAAAATAAATGAAATTGTTATTTAAAAAAGATACCAATAAAAAAATACGTACAGTGGACATTGAATCTGATTCTTCTTGTTTTTCCAGATAACTAAAAACATTGCCTAATTGATTTTCTAATTCATGTTTTGTAATTTTTGATGTTGTTTGTATTATTTGCTCAGGGAAATCCTGTTGTTGAATATTTTGATCGAGTGGTGTGGTATTTGTCATAGCTGTTGAATCGAAAAATATGGAACTATTAAATGATGGAATATTTTCTGTTTGATTTATATCCTCGGTAACTGGATTTAAAATACTTTCTATGTTCATTTTAGTCACATCATTATCATTCAAATTTAAATTATTAGTAAAATTTTGAAGTTCAACTTCTGAATCAATAAAATCAGTGCTTGTTGCTGTCGAAACTGTAGATATTTGTGGTATCGATTGTTGATGCTGTTCAATCATATGTTTATAATTAACAATTTCTTGTTCACGTTCGATTAACAACTGATGTAAACGTTCATTTTCATTTTGAATAAATACTTGATCGTCCGTTTGATTTTGTCCGACTTGCATGCGTAATGTATCCAATTCAGTAATTTGTAGACGTAATGCTTGTAATTCTGATTCATGATTTTGTATAATTGAATAATTTTGCGATTTTAAATTATCGATTTCTGTTTGATCATGAATAATTTGCATACGTAAATTAGACATTTCGTTTTGATCATAATTAATGTTATCCAAATCCAATTTTATTAATTGATTTTCTTGTTCTAAATTTTGTACGTGTTCTTTTAAACGATTTATTTCCTGATTTTGTTCAGAAACGGTTTCATTAAAACGTTCAATATTCTCTTGTAATTGTTTACGTTCGGTATTTAGTGATTGTAACTGAATTGACATATCGTATTCTAATTGTTTAAAATCGTTTTGATTATCTTGTTCTTTTTTCAATAGGACATTTGTTAATCGTTGCACTTCCATTTGCAATGTTTTATTATCATTTGTTAATGTTGTACACTCTTTTTCAAATTGATCTAATTTTATTTCTTGTAGGTATTTTAATTCATTCTCTAACGTTTGAATTTTATTTAATTGTTGTTTTGCCATATCCTTTGCTTCGTGCATTTCATTTAGTAATTCATCACGTTCCTGTTCGCAATCTTTTAGTTTATTTTCCATTTGTTTATCTTGTTCCACAAGATTATGGACCCGTTCAATTAATTCTTTTTCATTCTCTTCAAATGCATTACTTTGATCTTGTAATTTTTGATTGATTGTTTCCAATTCCTGTTCCAATAATGACCGTTGACTTTCAAATGTGCACATTTCTTCTTCTAAATGTATACATTTTTCTTGTAAATTGATTTTTTCCAATTCAAGTGTTTCAATTACCATTAAATTTTCCTGTACTTTACCTTCATTACCTGTTTGGATTGTTTCGATTTTTAATTGTAATTCATTTATTGTATCTTGTAAAGTTGTTATTTTTTCATGATGTTCTTGACAATTAGCCTCAGATTGTACCGATTCAGATTCAGCTATTGGGGACGTAGTTACTGTTGGAACATTCTCGATTGCCTTTTGTTCTTTTAGATTTTTAATTTCTTTATTTTTTTCACGTAAAATTTGTTTACATTTTTCAATTTTTTGTTTTGTTAATTTTTCTTTGTCTTCACAATCTTTTTGTAATACTGCATATGCCTTTGTTTGCTCTTCCATCAATTTCAATTTATTTGACATTTCTTTATTTAAATTATCGATATCATTTTTCAATGTATCATTATTTGTTTTAAGTTCTGTAATATAATTTGTTTGATTTGCTATCTGTTCGGATAACGAGAGATTTTCATTTTCCAATCTTTGCAATTGATTTTCAATTTCAATTAAATTTACTGCATGCGATTGTTGTAATGTATTTTCAATTTTATTATTTTCCATTTTTAATATATTAATATTATCTTGTGATTTTATTAATTCCGATTGAATTACATTTAATTCAGTAATTCTATCTTTTAATTGCGTTTCAAGAGAATCAAATTCGTTATTTTTACGTTTGTGGTCATTTTCTAAATTTTTGAACTTTTCTTCTAATTCTAAATATTGTGCATTTTTCTTTTTTAATGTAATAGCAAATTTTTTCAATTTTTCTAATTGATCTTGGTTTTTCTTTTGTAAATTTGTATAATTTTTTTCCAAATCAGTTTTCTCATCAGACATCAATAGATTTTCCTTTAATTTTGTTTCTATAATATTTTGGGGTTCATTTTCTTTCATCGATGCATTTTTAGTTTCTTGTAAATTTTCAATTATTATTAATTTTTCTTTTACGGTATTTGTTAAACGTTCAATTTCTGCAACGGAATCATTTTGATGAGCTTTTAATTGATCATATTCGATTCGATTTTGCTTGATAATTGTTTCTAAGCGTTCAATTTCATCTTTAGTTTCGTAAAGATTAACTGTTTGTTCTTCCATTGACCTATATAAATCCATAATTTGTGAATTTAAGGTTTGTATTGTTTCCTGTTTATATTCTAATTCTTTTGCCTGTTGTGTTAATAAATCATTATTTTCGTCAAATATCAATTTTAACGATTCCACTTTCTTATGTAAACTCTCTATGTATTTGTCATTTGATTGTTGTTTATCGTTTTTAATTGATCGCAATTCATTTGTCAATTGCTTTAATTGATTCTCTAATTTATCGATACACAAAAGTTTTTCATTTAATTCACTTTCATGTTCGGTTATCGATTCAATTAATTGTTGCTTTTGCTCATCAACTAATTTTGTTAATATTGAAATTTCATTTGTGGTTACAATCATATGATTTTCATATTCATTGCGTAATTTTTGTAATTCGACCGTTTGCTCATCAAATGTTGGTTTTAATTTCTGATATTCGTCTTGAACTGTTGCTAATTTCTCTGCAACCATTAAAGTTTTATTTTCATTCATTTTTTCTTGATATTGCATTTCACCCATTAATCTATTAAAGAAAATGATATTAAAATGGTTAGTTTCATTTGAATATCGCGATGGTGTAGGGATTAATTTCTTTCACTTTCTATTTTTCAATACCTTCCTTTGTTTATAGTTTGAAAGAGATTAAAAAAAAGCGGGGGTAAATGAATCAAAAGCTCATATAAAAGATCAGAGTATTACTTAATTTGATGTAAATAACAAAATAGAAGCTCGAAATATTCGTCTAGTAAAATATCTAAGCAATGCATAATAAAATATACTTACGTTTCAATTTCTAATTTCATAACAATTTCAACTTTTTCCGATTCAATTAATTTCAATTTATATTCTTCCAATTGCTGTTGTAATTCTTTTAAATTATTATGCAAATCTATCTGTGTTTCATTTACAGTTATTTGATTTTGATTCAATATATTATTATCATTCGATTCGGTTGTGGTTTGTGCTTCCTTCAATTGTTGTTCAATATTTGTAATGCCTTTTAATAAGGTTCCCATTAAAATATGAATATTTTCAGCTTCTTTTGCTAATTTTCTCGAAATATGCAATTTACCATTTTTATCTTTTGTTTTACGATAATTATCTAATTCTATTTCCAAATTCTGTAAACTTTTTTTATTATTATCATTAGATAATTTTAAAATTAACAAAGATAATTCTTGTTGTATAAATGATAAACGATCATTATTATTGGTAGTAGAACCAGTTGTAATTATAGCTGCCGCCGTTTCACGTTCTTTTACTAATCGATTTATTTCTTCTTTTAATTCCGCTTTTACTTGATTAATTTCACGTATCGTTTGCAAAAGAGTATCTTTCTCAATTTCTATGGATTTTAATGATTCAACAGCATTAAATTTCTCACGTTCCAATAAAATAAAATCTTCTTCCTGCTCTTTCTTAATCCCATTTAGTTCATCAATTTGTTGTAAATAATGATGATTTTCATTTTGTATAATTTCCATTTTATCAAGTACTTCACGTCGTTCATCGGTAAATAATTTTATTTTATATATTAGTTCAGAATTTTCTTCACGTAATTTTTGTAAGTTTTCATTGATGTCATTCAATTCTTTTGTTTGTACATTCGTATTATTTTCCATTTGTTCTGAAACATTAATGGTCGGAATCGGATTATCGGATGGGTTATTTTTCGAATCATTACTACTCTCCGACACTCGTTGAGTTTGTTTTGAATCATCCTCTTGTGATTGTTTTACTGTTAAATATTGTTCAATTTCTAATTTTTCCTGTTGTGTTAAACGTTCAACTATTTCAATGGATTCAGCCGAACTGCCTTTGTTTAATTTTTCAATTTTATCGAGTAATTCGATATTTTCGGTCACATGCCGCGCCAAACGGTGATTTAAATCATAATTCTCATTTGTTAGTTTATCACAACGTAATTTTAATAGATCAATTTCTTTGCTGTATTTTTCAACTGTTTCTTCCATTTCAATTGAATCCATATGTTTCATAACATTCTCGGACGATTGCTCTTCGTTGTCCTTGTCCCTGATGCGATCTTTTAATGTGGTCAATTCCGATTTTGTTGTTTGTAAATCATCATTGATGTCAAGTTTTTGCTCTTCTAGCAATTGTATAGCGGAATTTTGATTTTGACAAGTTGTTTCTAATATTTGAATTTTTTGTTCTAAATCATTTTTATTAGCATTAGCATTAATATCGATCGTTTGCGTATGCATATGTTTACGTTCATTTTCTAATTCGGTAAGTCGTATCTGTAATCGTTGATTTTCTTCGGTTCGTTTTACCAATTCCGTATTGATGTCGGATGATTTTTTTAATGTATCAATTTGTTTTTGTAATTGTTTCGATGTTAATTTCATTTTTATCATATTTTTATTGGCATCGTCTAATTGCGATTTTAATTTAGTAATTTCCATTTCCGCATTCTCATCGGTTGTCATTGAAAACAATGGTTTTGGTGTTGTTGTGGCTGTGAATTTTTCTTGAAGTACATTGTAATTAACATTCAATACATTATATTCAATAGATTTTTCTACTATGGTATCTTCTAATTGAGTTATTTTATGTAAATGTTCTTCAATGGTTAAACGTTGTTTGTTGATCGTTTGTTCTAAATTATCAATCTTTTCTTGTACATCAATTTCAATAATATTTGTTTCTACATTTGACGATGATTGATCCTTCAGTAATTGGGCATTCTCTAATTTTAATTTTTCAATTTGATCTTCTAATGTTTTTACCATCAATAATTGTTCAATATTAACTTTTTTCGATAGTTGAACGTTTTCATCATAATCTTCTTCTGTTATGGTATTATCATCGCTAACAGAAACATTACCACCATGCTGACTTTTTTCTAATTGTAAAATACGTTGTTGTAGGCTGTCATTTAATTTATTTAATTCATTTATTTTTATAGTATAATCTTGTTCATTATCCAGTTTTTTACGTAATTCGCCATTTTCAATTGTTAAATCAAATTTGGCCGTTTCTAAAATATCATTAATTTCTTCCATGTTTTGAATTTTTTTCGAACGGTCTTCAATATCCATTTTTAAACGATCCTTTTCCAATTGAAAATCACTTTCATTTTGTATAAAATTTTCTTGCATTTTTAACATTTCTTGTTTTGTATCCTCTAACATATCAACCGTTGATTTGCCCTTTAATGATAGTGATTCGCTCAATAAACTAACGGCTTGTGTCCGAGCTGTGATAATCGATTGTTGACTGTTTAACGTTTCTTCTAGATCAACAATTTTATTTTCTAAATTTTTGATTGTCTTTAGATGTTCTGATTCAGGATTTTTATTGAAAAAATTATGATCTTTAATTTTATTTTCAATTTCTAATTCTTTTACACGACGCTCCAAAAATTGTAAACGTTCTTTTTCGATACCGGTGGGATTAAATGTACCAGTACTGCTGAGTGCTGTTGTGCTAATATGATGATTAAAATCGCTAATGGATTTATTACGTTCACGAAAACCACCGGATGTCAAAGGCATTGTTGATAATTTATTTATTTTACTTAAATCGCCAATGGAACGTCCCAATTGTGATGATTTTTCTAAATTCATTTGATTATCATCGATATTCGCACGTAATTGTGATACCATTTCGACAATGCCACGTTTAGTATTTTCATGCTCTGCCATTTTTTGTCGATTTTGCTCCATTTGTTTACGTAATAATAAAATTTTATCACTAGCTGGTGTTTCTGAGCGAGCCCTGGTTACCATTTGTTGATGTGGCGTTACCGTTAAAGTCGTAGGAATGGTTGGTATGCTACTTGTCGATTTGTGTATTTGTTGATCATCATCATCGCTGCTGGTCAATACTAATGCCGATGTTGTTGTCATCGTCAATTGTTCAGAAACATCCGATGCATTGGTAATCATAGAAACATCTTTGGATGCTGGTTGATCTGTAAATAAAAATGAGAAAATCAATACATTTTTCTCTACTGTATATTATAAAAAAAATTCGAAGTGCATCTTTTATTTAATTGTTTTGTATTTTTTTTTTGTTTTATATTAAATCCACTTAAATTACCAGGTTCATGACGTGATCTTGCTTTTGCCTTTAGATGAGTTAATCGTTGTGCAATGTTCCGTACTTTTTCTTGTGCATTTGCAGTATTTTTACCTTGTGTAGCTTCTGTTTTACGTAACATCTCTTTTAATGCCTCAATTTTAGCCTATGTGATTGGAGTGTCAAATAAATAAAAAAATACTTTTAAAATCAATAATTCACACACTTAACAAATGTAATTTTATTCGAAAATGAAAGTGATTATACGAAACGAGGTCATATGCATACTATTTTAATTATATTATTTTTTTTTACCTGCTGTTGGTTAAAATTTGCTTGCAGATTGTTAAAATCTGAAGGATTATTATCATCATTGGGGTTAACGTTAGACATGCCTTTATTTTTATAATCTATATAATTGATATTATTGTACTTCACATTTATCACAACAATAAAACAAACAAAAAAGAATCTTTTAATAAAATAATAACATTAATTATTTTTAATTGCAATAGTAGAAATACTACACATAAAAATTAACACAAAGTCGTGGTTCAATGTGACGTCATTCACAAATTTTCTATTTCTTTTGCTTTTTCTTAATTCACTTAACCAATATAATATTTATTAATATTGTTATGAATAATTACAGCACTAAAATAATAATTTATTTATAAATGGAAATTATTTAATTATAATTTTTTATCAAAATATTAATTTGAATTTAAAGCAAAACTATAAAAAATTTAATTTTTTATTTTCCAAAACAACACACACAAAACTTCCATGTCACCACGTCAAAAAAAAATAATTAAAATTTTTTTTTTTGAATTCAGTTTTGATTATCTCTGTTTTTTCTCTCTCTTTTCTCCGAAAATATTTTAAAATGATAAAATGCACAGATCACAACCTTTTTATAATCAAGTATCGATGAGTGATATTTACGGTATTTTAAAACTAAGTAGAAATTGTTTTAAATTGAGTGAAAAATGAAATTCTTTTGAATTTAGGAAGGAAGATACTTTTAAATTTGGTTTTATGTTTATTTTAAATCGAAAATTTATTATTATCGTAAAACAAAATTAATCCTTTATCAACTTACAAACAAAGGATTAAGATTATGATGGCATTAACATATTATTCTATAACACTATAAGAACAAAAGATATATTAAAGTAAATTATTCATTTATTCATTTTAACTGTATGTGTGTATATTTTAAATATTGGTTTTGAAAATAAAATAGAATAATTAAATGGGAATTTTAAATGTGTATATGGTAGGTGTTAAGTGAAATTATTAAGTTAATAAATGATGATAATAAATATAGTAATCCTTTAATTTCATTTTTTATATTAAAATTCATATATATCCTTATTTTAGAAGTTATAAACATAGACCTTCAAATCTATATATGTACGATTGGAATGTTAACCAAATACAATTATATAATCAAGTACAATGGGTAATATACATCTTTTCCGATTTACCTCATCACGACTAAATATAACAAATACTTAATATATTTTTTAAAAGATGTATTTAAATACCAAACAGAATAAATAAAATACAGCAAATTTCTTTAAATAAAATATAGCATTTAAAAATGGACAGCTGCTATAGCAAAAATTTAAAGCACATCCGTATAATGATAATTTATTATATATGGAATTTTTAAAGGGAATAAATGAATAAAAAATCAAATTATTTTACGTATTTGATTTGATGAAAAGTAAACAATATTATTATTTATTATATATATATATATACTCAAATAATATATGAATTAATATATTTAAATAAATAATATTATATCTATATATAAGGTCGATAAACCAAAAAAAAAATGTATATACATATAATATAATAATCGTATTTAATCGTTTCATTATCCAAATACATATTATTTGCATAAATTTTTGTGTCGTCGAGTCGATATACATATAAATAATATAAATATTACAAATATGGAAATTATAGATTAATTTGTAATATTATTGGTAAGATATATATACAGAAAAAAATATTGTTTAAGAAATTCATGATTGTTATTCAGGTACGAGAAAATAATTTATGCCGATCATAATAGATATATATATATATATATATATTATTTTTTTTTTATTTATTTAGAATAGAATTAATTATTTTTAAATTGAAATTATATTTTATTTTATCATCGCAATATAAGAAGTATATTTCATTTTATCCGAGTTTTTAGTATAAAATTTTAATTAACGGTTGGAGAAAATTTACCTATCTATATACAATCAATAGAAATATTGGAAATTGTATTTCCACAATAAACAGCGATTCTTGTATTTATATTAATATAAGATTCATCCATTCACCATTATAAATTTTTTTGAATCATATACCAAATACCATTATTAAACCCTCAATTTAAGTACACTATTTATATATACAAAATAAAAGCGTTTATCGTTTCCTTTCTTTTCATTCTGTGTGGATACATTCAATAAAATAAATAAAAAAATATTTTATTTAAAAATAAGAAGGTTTACTCATTCAATTCCAACACTGACGGCTTTACACAAAATTTATCGATTTATCTATCAACAGAATTATTATCTATCCTTTTAATAAAATAAGACCCTATCACTGGAATCTGTTTTTTTTATTTAGAATATACCCACCTTTATAGTTTATGAACGCTTCTACACGCGGTGAATTGAATATAATATATAAATGAAAAAAAAACGAGAAACATCTTAAATCGGACAATAAAAATACATTTATGTATGAGTTTAAATTCTAAGAAAAATGCAATAAAAATATATATCTATATATATAACCCAAAATACATAAGTGGTTTATATTAAATTGGTATATACAAAAAAAAGTCCGTTTTTTAGTATACAATAATTAAGAATATTATCCAGGACGATATATATATTTTTTTTAATATAAAATTACCATATGTATAATTATTAATTAATATATCATAGGCGTTCAATTTTGAATTACACAAAATAAAATTTGTTAAGTATTTTATTTATATGAAATTTATTTATACACAATAAAAATTTCTAATTAATACATTAATATGTAATACAAAATAAATACTCAAGATTAGGTAACAATTTTTATAATAATGTGGGAATCTTAAAATGTATAACAATCTAAAAAAATGTATATTTGTAAATCGTATTTATGATGTATAATTGTTAAAAGCATACAAAAAATCATTATTCTGTGTACCTATATTCCTTTATTTGTCTCCACAATGAAAATTTACTGTGAAAATATATACCTGTGATTTGTTGTATATATATGGATGGTGTGTGTATATTTTTATAATGTATATATCAAGAAAAGCCGGTTTCTCTTTATATATCATTATATTTTTATATTGCATACCTTTGGTCAGTGTATATACGAATATTTTATTATAATAATATATATACACGTACACGATATATTTATATATAGATATATACGACACGTAACTATACTGCATGCATATATTATTATATGATATATATTAATATTTATCCATATATACATACTTCTTTTGTTAAATATTTTCGTCTGGTTTACAAATCGAAATATTAAATTAAATAAAAAAAAATATTTCATGGTTATAGATTGGTAAAAAAAAATATATGTGGTATAGTTTTATATATATAAAAGATAAATGCGTATACAATGCAAAATATACTTTGACTATTAACCAAATAAATTTGGTGTATCTGATGCTAATTATGAACTATATACATATATATAACATAAATCTGAACTATATATACATAATTATATATTAGGATGGATGGAGGTAAACGAATAGATAAAATAATATAAACACCTTGAAGGATGATTTGTATAAAGGTACTTAGGATAGTTGAAAATCTATGGTATATGAAAATATATATGCGTGTTTCCTAATATACGAACAAACACTGATTCTGAAAAAATTATCATTATTTATGGATAGCAGTTTGGTAATCTTTTATTGAATATATAAATTAAAATGAAAGTCGTCCAAATTCCACATATATATATATAGAGCCAAATAAAACTATATGCATAGTATTGTTACAATACTACTTATCACATCATCATTCGCGTATATTGATACATATAAATATAGATGACACAAGAATATATTGACATATGCGCTATATACAATAAGTTCACTATGTATAATATAGTTTTACATTTTCATATTAGCTTTTACCAAAAAATTTGATTAACTTAAATAGATGTGTATATTCTGACGTATTATAAATATCTACAGGATATTTTATATAACGCGATGCAATTAAAAATAATTAAAATAAAAATAATTTTAATTATCTATCTAATCTATATATATGTATCATAACAACCCGAATTTAGAATTATGACTTTCAGAACAATTAAAATAGAAAAATGATAGAGAACATTTAAAACAAAACAAAGTAAGGAATTTATCGTCCGAGAAATTACAATTTAAAACATTTAGTCATTTACGTACAATTATAGTTATATGTAGTACAGTCTGTAAAAATAACAATTTAAAAAATGATAATATATATATCAAAATTTTATATATGGGTATATATTTAAAAATAAAAACTTTTTTTTTAAATAAATATATCAATTTTATTATTACTTGGTTGACATCTCTATATACAATAACATAGTTTAACATATTTATTGCATTATTTAAATTAATTTTAATATAATAGAGTGACAAACAAAGGATAATCTATCGCTTAAAAAATAACCAAAAAAATAATAGTTCAAAAATTTGCGACTATAATAAATGTAAAGATAAATTCAAATTTAAATGTTTTTTTTTGTATATGAATTGATTAATTTTCGTTATGCCAAAAATTCGCATGTAATGTAAATTATATAAATAAAAGAAATAAATGTTATATACCCTTGAATTAATTATATATACGATATATATTTTTTAATTACAATATAATAATGAACAAACATGAATTTATAATTAATAGTACATAAATAATAATGTACAATTAATTTTAACTATCAATAGTAATTCATTATAATATAGTCTATATAAAAATAACCCAAAAACCTTCTTTGATGAGATTCTACTGTAATTTTTTTCTTTATATATATATATATATATATATATGACACCAACAAAAAAAAATTATAATAATTTAGTATGATTAAAAAAAATTAATATATATATATATATATGGTTTAGTATATATATAGTGTATATATAATAGAGGATATTAACCGATGTTAATTATTGCAAAATAAAAAACTAAATATATTCTATATGGAAAAATTATATTTTTCCATTACAAAAAATAGTAAAAGTTATATCTTTATTTGGTTTGATATTTATATAAGTTCATTTAGCTTTTTAAAGGCTATTAACCAAATTATATATACTTATTGTTAGATAATATAACAAAAAAAAAATCATATACTATATGGAAAATTGTGTTAAAATGAACCATCGCAATGTTTTTGTTTAATAAATAAAAATTAATTTGTCAAAAGATTTTTAACTCAATGTAACGATATTATTGAATATTTATCATATCTATATGTATAAATAATATTAAAAATAAAAATATATAGATTCTGATAATTTTTAATAATGTACCTAATTTGTAATCAATTTGAGTTGATAAATAAATTTTTGTATAATGAAAAAATATTAAATTTTAAAATTGTTTATAATTTGAAATTATTCATTATAGCCAGTCCTCTCCTAATATAAATATTACAATAAAAGCGATATTATTTTAACGATTTCAAATTAAATTAAGATATACAATTTCATTTTCGCTACATTAATTATATAACCCTACTATATATATTTACTATGTGTACATTTATATTCTAATATAACAATATTCAAATATATATACATACTAACATATAAAAATCAATTTTTTTTTGTTTGCCAAATATATGAAGTTATATATTTTTATAAATATTCAACATATGCCACTATAAATATATATAATTTTTTTTTTTTTATTATTATTTTAATTCACTTTGTTTAACATTTTACAAGTATAATTAATTTAATATTTATATACACACAATAAGTACCATATATTTAATATATATATTGAACGCACAACGCGAATATTGCGTAAAGATATTATATAAAAAATTGTTAATGCTAAAAATGAAACAAAGAAATAAATTATTATGCGTATATAAAATATATAATAAATAAATAAAAAAATATTAATAAAAAAGTATTAGTTTTTGCCCTCGACATCGCAATTTTTTGCAAACACAAAAAAATAATTTTTTTTTTTAATTTGAAACCATAGACCTTGATATTGAAAAATTCATATTTAGTTTTGTGTATAAATATTTAAAAATATATACTGTATATAGTTATAGTCATACTTGGAATTTTTTTGTTGTGTATTTTCAAATTATTAGATTAAATTTTAGATAAATAGTTTCGGGTAGATTAATAAATATTGTATGTATAATTGTATAATTGTATATATACTGTACCATAATAACATTGTCAGCAAGTGAAGTGATAAATATTTTCTAATTCAATTTTGCAATTTGCAAATGAAGATGGAATTAATTAATGTTTTAATGGTTTAATAATCACAGATCACTATATGATCGTTATTAAATAATCCCCTCACAAACGCAGTAACAGATCAAACGGTGGTAAAATCGTTGCCATTACGCATATTCGTCATTTTCTTATTTTGTTTTTGGTAAATAAATATTTTTAGAACTATATAAAACACCTCTTTCGATTCAATCATTTTTAGGAACATAAATCCAAACATCCTGTATATTAAATAAACCAAAAATTATTATTATTATAAACATACTTATTTATGTCGAGTATCGAATAATAAAATACTATATAAAATTCTGAATTTTAAAAAAGAAACAAATAATAATTTTATTAAAATTCATTCAGTGATTTTTTTTCAATAAATATTTTGTTTACAAAAAAAAATTTTAAAATGCCATACAACAAATGTGTATATATATAAATAGAAATTGAAAACAAATAAATAATTGAATATTTGATCGATGTACGGAAATGACTGCATTCTTTTTCAATCGAAAAATATAGTAAGAATTTTAAATCAGGTGTATTTATCGCAAAATATTTCTATCTATATATATTTTTTTGAATTAAAAAAATGTGAATTAAACGTTAATTTTATGCAGGACAATAATGAATATTTATTTATTATATACATATATCTTTCAATCCGAAATCAATTTTATTTGCCTTTCAATTATTTTCCAAATTTATATAGGTGTCATTATCAACAATTAACATTCAATAAACTCTAAATCGTATATATAACAATACAATCAATCATTTATGTTTTATATGGATAATGCAATTACAATTTGTAGAAAATTTTCTAAAATCCGTATATAACAACATTTTATTTTAAAAACCATTTTTTTTGTTGCTGCTTCATTTTATCCACCTGATGTTTAATTTTTAGAAAATTAAATATGGTCTAAAAAAAATAAAAAGACGAATCATTAATATTTTTTTTTTAATTTTATTTATATATACATTCAATTGCTGCGTATATATTTATATAAAATTGAATTAACATTCTTTTGCAATTCTTGTAAAATTATATTATATACATATATATAAATATTATAATAATATGAATAGATATACAATATTATTTATTTTGATAAGATTATCGTATCGTATATAAAACAAAACTTAAAAAAAAATTATAAAGAAAAATTGTATGTTCCTTTCTCAGACGAAGGAGTGGTTCAATAATGATCATGATATATATATTTAGATATATTTTAAAATTTTAACTTGAATAAAAATAATAATAATACGTATTGTAAAAAAGAAAAAAGCTTTATTGCACAATCAACATTACAAAAAAAAAAATATGTATAAATAAAATTAATTTTAAGAGTATATTATATTTTATTATATTACATATCTTTATTTTATATATATTGTATTAGAGGTTGCTTCAAACCACTATTTTAATTTATAAATATGTTATTTACGTATACGTACATATATATATCATTCATATATACAATAATGTAATATAATGTAATCACAAAATGTATAACAGATTATTCGAAAATATATTGTATATAGCTCATACATTTTTTTTATCTGAAAATCACTTTTAATAAACATTATATTGATTATATATTTTGATGATAAATATGCGTAACTTATTTGTAATTTTGTCTCAATAAAAATGCATAAACAATAAAAAATGATTAAACATATTACTAAAATCAAAAACAAAAAAAATTAATATGTAAACTAATCGAAACGAAACACTTTTACCTGGGATATCTGCGTTATACACAAAAAAATTAAGTCCATTTTTTTTTTCATGAAACATTATATCCTATACCGCTGATATATAGAAGAACGTATATATATGAATATAATACAAGTATAAAACGTTCTATATATTTTAATATATATATATATAGATAAAGTTGAATATATAAAATATTTTTATTTAGACTTATATTAATTTTTACTCTATATATTTGGTTCGATTATAAAAAAAAAATTAATAAATATGTATATTGTATGAGGTGGTCGGTGGTATTTCTTTATTATTTTTCTTTAATCAAAAATGCGTTATTTTTATTTTTTCTTTTTTTTTTGGGAAAAATTTGAATAAGCCAATGAACCGCATATTAAAAATAACAACATCTCAAATCAAACATTTAAAATTTAACTTTTTATTTCTCATTCTATGCATATATATATATATATTATATATATATATTCTTCTTATATATATATATATATTCTTCTTATATAACATCAATTTTTTTTTTTATTCATCTACCTCTATATATCTTGTATTTATGTTTTTGAACGCAAAAATTATATATATATGACTATATATATTAACATTTTATGTATTGATTATATGTTGTTTTTTTTTTTGCACAATATACCTTTGAAAATTTTCCGCCCCATCTAAAGCATGCAACATTTATCTATACATATATAAATATATTCAATATATACATTAAAAACACGTTTATACTATATTTATTTATATATATAAAAACTTCTTCTTGTAACAATGCACATTCCTGAGTGTATAACCAAAATAAGGTAACAAAAAAACAATAAAATAAGAAAAGAAAAGTAATTTAACATATAGTTATGTATACATATACATACAAATATATATATTTTATAAATGAAAAATAAAGGAAAATAAGGAAAAAAAAAAGATAATAAGAATTTTGTATTTTAAAATGTATGTACATATATATATAGACAGGTAAATTCTTTAACTAAACTATATACTAATATATAAATAAATAATGAGATCAGTAACTTTATTGCAGAATGATCATTTATAGGGTCTATATATGAGAATATCCAATAATTCAGATACATTTAGGATTCTATACTATATATAGAAAGTAGGAACGCAATTATTAATTTGAATGAGGAATACACATATTGTGATTTATTATAGTAAATAGTAAAAATTAATTCATTGCGATAGTCATTAACATAATACATATTTCCTTTAATATTGAGTTTTGTAAAGTTATATGGCACTGCGGTATTCATATGCAAAACAAAAGAAATCAATCATTATAATACAATTAAGTCATATTATAATAAGTTATAAATAAATATAAATATGGCAATAGAATAGAAAAGAGTGGACGAGTGAAATTGTAACATTAATCCATTTATTGTATAATTCAATACGCATTGATAATGGGTAAATTTCGACCGTTATCATAATCACAACGAGTATATTTGAAGGAATGCTTAAATTAAGTTACGTTAAGAACACCATATATTGTAAAGGGACAGCAAAATATAAAATTTTTATATATTTTTTATTATATAAGTTTATTATAATTTATATTTGCATTTACATACAAATATTTACATTTTAAATATTGTAATAAATATACAATAATATAATTTTATAAATACTTATATTCTCACAATAAATGAAAATGAAAAGATATGTATATATGGGGGTACATTACCGATTTGCAAGTTCATATAAATGCTAGTCACATTAATAATTTATATTATATATATATATATATATCTATATATATATACAGAGTTGCCTATAGCAAAGTTGAACAAATCAATACAAAAAGTAATTCTTGAACTTAAAACTATAATCCAACACAAAATTCTTTTGTGTTGCATTCATAACCAATACAAAAAATTTAACGTAATTGTTATTTAACGTAAAAAATTGAAACTTTTTTATATTTACTTGTGGAATTCATGGTTTTGTGGTCGTAATCAACTTATCACCAAGCTACTACCTCCTGTATATATCATATATGTGTGTATTTAAAAAATAAATGAACATAATATTATTGTTTACATCGCACGTATAGAATATATTCACAAATTTATGGTATTTTATGGTATGCAAAAAATGATATATACATAGAAAAAATAACAACAACTATAATCTATCAACATGTATTATTGTTATATGGATATATATTGCTGTATTTACAGGGTAACCAATTTTGATCTTTAATGAATATATATAAATCAAATTATAAACTTTATGAGAAATACAATTAAAGACTGATAGATAAGGTTAATAAATTAAAATATAATTTTATTATGAAAAATTATCGATTAATCTCTTTAAAAAGGATAAAATTAAAATATATTGGCGTATGATTATATGGACATACAATTATCAAGAGGATATATGAAAGATAATTATAAAATTTGTGTTAATCTAACGGAAATAGTTAGAATATTATAATAATAAGTATACATATAATAAAGTCTACTATAAAAACTTATTTTAAACTTGATGATTTTAATGACAATTTTAGTTGATTTTTTTTTAAATAACATCCTATCAATTTCAATATATAAAAAAACATATCAAAAATTAATGAATTTATTCATAAATAAATATACATATATAATGAGACACTCTTTAAGCAAAATAAAAATAAAATATTTATATTATAAATTATATCTAGAAAATAATTTTTTAAATATACAATACACACAATTTCAATTGATATTGAAAATATTAACATATTTTCTGCACGGTACGCGGTATAATAATATATATATATATATATATATAGATAATATAACCATATAACGTTAAAAAAAATTACATTCACTTTGTCTAAAATATATATGTATATAAGATTTCTAAGAAATGATAAAATATTATAGAAAAGATGAAGCAGTATAAAATATGGTACATATCACATTATTGTATACTTCTATAACCAATATATATATATATATAATAAAATTATTATACTTATAAATATATAATGATAATAATAATAGTAATAAATAAGCAATTATTTAAAATTTATTATTAATAATTTTTTAGATAATAATAATTATAGAATTAAAATATATATATAAATAAACATTCGCTCCGTCGGATGAATATAAAAAATTAAATGATTAATCATATGATATATTATATATATACAATGTATTATATAGTTAATATTACGATTATTATATGAATTTGTTTTTGTTAATTTTCATTATATTGCTATTGATCCATTCATTAATATAGTATAATTTTATTTTTAAATTAAAAGCGCTATATTATGATGAATATATGACGCCATGCAAATTATGTTATTTCCGCGGAAATGTTTCTGATTATAGTTATCGATCGATCGATATATATGTATCTATATATAAATAAATATAGATGAATTCTTAAGAAGATGTAATGATTATATTATTATATAGAATATATTATTAATTGTTTAACAATATAAATTGAATTTAAATTATGTTTTTTTAAACAAAATCATTTGGTTAATTTTTTCAAAGTCGTAGCCTATTTTTCATAGCCTATGAACTTAAAAGAATTAATGTGAACAAATATATGATATTATATTACTTATTAATAAAAATTATAATATTTATAAGGTGTTAAAATTTGTTATAAGAGCATCTGATGCATGCCTTCGATCGATATCCGTTTTTGAATATATAGAATCTATAAATCCATACATTTATTTTTATTTAATTTATAAATATATATATAATTTATAAATATTATACATTAAATTAATAATTTCCGATTGTGTGATATGGTTTAAGAAAATATATATTTAAAAAAAAAATCTGATATACAAATATATCGCACTGAATCTATAATATATACTATCATCAAATCATATATCATATTTAACCATTCATAAAACATTTTAAATTACATATAATAATAATATTTTATAAAAAAATATATACTTATATATAATTAATATTGTATTAAATAAAAAGTAATTGAAATAAAAATAAAAAAGAGAAATGTTTGTCTAGGAATGAAAATTAAATTATATACCATATAGTTTATGTTATATATATATATATATGAATATTCAAAGAATTATAGGATATCCTGTTTATTATTATGCGAAATGTATTTATATTTTTAATAAATTATTTTTTAGCAAAGTGTGTTGTAATATTTGCCATTTATAAATATGTATACTATATATATATATATATATATACATACTCATCATAGTCATATAGATAAGTATATATATATTTATAAAAAAAACTTCTTAACCAAAGTATCATGAGTAATAAATATCTATATTATATTACGTTTTCTTGTATATATATCTACCATATATCGTTATTCTAAAATCAAAATATATTTTTTTTCTATTTTTATTTAGTCAAATATCAGTATTATTATTTAGACGCTCCATTGTTGTTGTCCTTCGTAGGATAATCATCCTTCGTAGAACATGAATGAATATTTTTATTTCAATAATTTTATTTTTTTTTTATTGCTTATATAGCAATTTTATTGGTATAAAGATGAACATTTTTTTTTATAAATGGAATAAATCCATATGTAATACAATTACTCTATACGATATATCCAAATACTATTTATGACAAAAACTTAAAATTTTCCATTTAGCTAATATACAAAATAAAAGAAAAAAAAATAAAAAAAATGTATATATATTAAAGCAATTTCCTGTAACAGTTTTGTCTATATTATAATACTACAATATGTGTTAAATATTTATGGTATTTATTTGTGTTATTTTACGCTATTTTTGTGAATGAACAGATCATAAAAAAAAGATCGCCTTTTATGCGTATATGATCATAGAATATATGTATATAATAAAGTATGCGATATTTAACAATATATATTATTGATACAGTCCAGGACCGCTCGATTTATCACGCACAATATATACATTTTCCAATACCTAAAAATATTTTCTATAAAAAGTTACATTTTCAAATATAAGAAAACTATGAGTATCTCTATTATTATGATTTTAATTTCTTTTATTGGTATCACTTGAAGACATGAGGTTCAATTTTATTATAAGCAATCACAGTTAATTTTAATGTTAATGAATTTAATAAGAATCCCAAAATAAAAGAAATAAGAATAACATTGCGAAGATATGGATTCAAAAGAATTTTGTTAACAAATTCTTAAAGATTATTATTTTGTGCAGGTAATAAAAATTTTAAATATGACATCATCATATGGAATATTTGTATACAGACGAGTTTCCAAAAAGCTATATGCCGTATATATATATATATATATATATATATATATTTAAAAATACATATCAAATCAATACATTATTTATAAAATATACATACGTGTATATAAAGATGCTTATAAATATACACATATTTAAAGTAAATACAATATTTTTTAAAGATATGAATGAAATATGTATTCTACCATTCTATGTATAGATATATAATATAGCGCCGATAATATTGTATATATATATTGATTGTATCGATTTTTATATATATATGGAATGATATTGCTATCAATTTTCTGAATAAATAAATAATATACATATATTGTAATCATTTACACATCATAATTTATTCTTTTCTATATATATATAGTTTGATATTGGTGTGATGGTTATATTTATATATAGATAGCTGATGGTGTATAATATTATGGAGAGTTATTTACATATTCATTCATATTTTCAAAAATTACTATAGTATATCTATAGAATTGATATCCATACGTAGATATATAATATATATTCACATAACTTAATGTGACGAAATTAAGTAATATGGTCTTTAATTTTTTTAAAAAAATCATGGTTAATTATTCTTAATTGGCATAATGTCAATAATTTTCCTATACAGAAAAAAAACCATTGACGTAATACCTTTGTAAATGGAAATATTTCTTCTATATCCATTAGATATAGACACAATCTTAAAACTTAAAAAAGAATTGAAAATGCTTTATCACTTTTTGTTGAGTTTTATAAAAATTCACTTGAAAGCTCGCCTTTCTTCTTCATTTAAAAAAGGTCGACCCTTTTTAATCGATGTTCAAAATCCTTTACACAAATTTTGTTTTTAAATTTAATTGTTTTCAAATATAAGTATTTGAATACCTTTTTTTTTATAACATATATATCTTCGAATCCTACTGAATGCATAAAATATGTTTTGTGTTTTCGGTTATTTTTCGAATCTGAATTTTAACACAGAGTTGTATTTTCCGCTCGCGGTTGGTCGTACGGCTAATTACCGACACCGTAAAAGCCACAAATTAAGAAACTAACAACAGAAGGCTATTGTTGGACGCTAAAACCAGACTGTTGGTTGTATAGTGAAAAATTTATTATTATTATTATATATCTTCAATATGAAAATAAAAAATACTACTATATAGAATAATGTATATATACAAAAACTTTTAATGGGAGATATTGATGATTATTTCGCTTTTAAATTAAGGCAATATTTTTCTTTTAAATACAAGATGTTTATAAATATTTAAACAATAATATCTAAATGTATCTACATTGTACATATAATATATAAAACCTACTTGTTAAAATGTCTTCATATAATATATATAGACGTATGCAAATATACGTATATAGTGATAGGTAAATATAGATACAAAAAAGAATTTGTTTCGGAGGTTTGTTATTTTAAGAAATAGTTATAAATAAATATGCCTTTATATTATTTTATATATATACATAAATAAATACATATTCTATAAAAACTGTACTCATCGCATAAAGTCACGTAAAAATTTGTTATACATTTAGTATTTATAAAATGTACATATACATAAATGTAATAAAAGTATAAATTTCTATTGAAATTCTTTCAAAGTCTTCAAATAAATATATAATTATAAATATATGTATATATTGATAGGTATATTTTTATTATAATTTTAAACAAATTCAGAATGTTAAATAGAAAATTTTTTTATGTATTTTAAATATTAAATAATCTAAAAAAATAAACAGATCAATATAGAAAAAAAATAACAAAGGCAATTCCAATGTCTAGATATGGTCTAGACATCAAATATATATGCGTATATTATTTAATGAATATTGATTATAAAATGTGGAATTGGTATATAAATACACAAGTATTTCCACAGCAATAAATGTATATATTAATTAATCTTTGCATCATTGCGGTCTCTCGCTGATGATTATTTACAACGATATAAACAGAGATCTACAATCGTATATACATATAGATTTATTGCATTTTTCAAAATACCATTCATCCATTACAAATACAAAAATATGTATATATTTTATTTATAAACATATATGTCATTTACCTTTTACCCGTTTACGCAATAATATCATTCATTTTATAAAAAATATCAATACAAATTTTCTGTGTTTAGAATAGATCATCGATCGTATAATCATTCTATTGAAATTGTATTTTAAATCCTTTAAGGATAAACATATATTAGACATAAAATTCATGAAATTTATTAGTTGTAATATAATTTAATAAACAGTGTTATTATAATGTTTATACTTTCAATGTCATGAAACAAGATAGGAGAATAATTTTTAGTGAATGTTTTTACAGGATTTAATATTAAGTGCAGTGATAATAATATGTAGTTCGATTATTATATGTATATTATATATACACGATTATTTATTTATATAATGTGAGAAATATCCATAAATCTATTATCATATCAAAGTATATGATAAAAATCGCCTATATTTTATATGTATACATTTACTTTTAAATGCATTATCACATTAAAATCACATAAAAAATGTATTTATACATTTAATATCAATATAATTTTATTTGATTTGAATTCTAAACTATTATCATATTATAAATGTTTGAAACATATTAATCAAAATCAAAATATTTATTTGACATTCACCTTCATATTACATTTAAAAAGCATATATGGTATAATACTATGATAATGCATCCTGTCTGTCAATTTACATGTATGTGATTTAGTTAACGCATATATTATAGATACATCATTATTTAAATTATATAGAGATTATATATCAAATAAATATTTAAAATCTACATTAATGTATAATATTTTTAATTTTGTATATATAGAATCGCGTATATAGCCTATATATATATATATATATATAATTTATATTTCTTATTTCTTTATTTAATATCAATGATATTTCAGATTGAAAAATATAAATGAATATTAAATAAAAGTATTATACAATATTGTGTATATTAAAAACATATAAATGAGCGATATATTTATTAAAAAATAAATATAAATATATGTTTATATAATACTTATAAATAAATAATCGTTTTATCAAATGTAAGTTCCTTCCGTTTTATGAATGAAATTTAATTTTTGGATTTTTTTATTTTTATTCAAACATTTTGTGGCGACAAATTTTAATATATAAGCAAACATATATATATAAATTTATATCAATGTCATTTGATTTCAGATACGTACGTGTATGTATGCTATATTTATGTTATTATATATATAGAAAAATTAATAAAGCAAAAAATATTAATTTTGCTATATTTAGCATTCAAATCATATAATTATAATCATTTTAATATATTTGACACATAATTACACTTCATTTGATGAGGTATGATGTCATTTTTTATATGAGCTGAACAAATTCATGGTCTCAAATAAAACTGAAATTCCAAGTAAATTTGTTAAAAGGAATACCATCGAATCGATATATTTCAAGTATACAAAATTGTATCAGATATGATATTATTGAAATCTATATAGATATATTGTATATATTTCCCATCAATTGAATTCTATTAGTAAAATATACTCAATATAAATGTCTCTATATGACATTGAACAATTAAAATGGTTATGCATCCAATGTATTCGCATTACATAAATGATAATGATGCGACATTTCTAAATTCTAAAGAGAACTTATAATGAATACATAAGATCACCCATATCGTTGAATATTTAAACACGTAAATTATATATACTAAATAAAAATCACTTCGGTATAAGATAACATATATGTATTTATTTTGAAGTTTTAAGATCGCAGGTATACAAATGAAGATTTTAATTTAAATATATTGTTTGAAAATAAAACAAAAAATTAAAGATTTGTTTTATTTATTTTGAATATATATATATAAAATGTAATTTAATTTTAAATATTGGCAAAATATATAGTATACGTTTTCTGTATATATTACCTTTCGTTAATAAACGCAAATATAATGAAATTGTTTTTTTTTTCTTCTTCAATATTTAAGATTTCCGATATCGAAAGTTTATTTTTAAAATATGTATATGTTTATATAATATAATATATTATACATTCGTTACTAGTTACTTAATGTTGATTTCTTGTTAAATATTGAATGAAATATATTATTTATGTACATATATGCATAAAATTTTGTTAGACCTTTTTAAAGATTAAATGGCGCTAAAAAAATAAAATAAAAGTTATGACCCATCTCACAATATTCGATGTATAACAAGGTTTAAAAAATAATAAACAAAGAAAAGACTAAATTTTAAATTTAGTATTAGATATATAAATATTTATAGGTAGAAAAAAGAATTTATTTTTTTTTATAAGATTTATGTTATATATTCGTGATTATATAATTCCTATATACAAAATAATGTTTGCGTGAAATGAAAAAAAAAACATTTATTGACAAAAGTTAAGTTTTTTTTTTAAATTTCATTTTTATACAAGTACAAATTTAATATGGGAACGATTTGATAACGAAAAAAATATATAAATAAATAAATATTTGATTAAATATTATTATATGTTATTATCAAAAATAAATAAACCATCAAAATGTTTACATTAAATATATAATGCAATAGAATAGTTTAATATTTTGAATTGATATAAAAAATTAAATCATATATATTTATTAACTACTCGCGTATAGTGTAAATTTTATTGAGATACTTCCTTAAAAATTATTCAATTTTACATATAGTTAGTTATATATCCATTATAAAATATCATTGTTATTTTATATATTATCAGCAACAGTAACTTCATTCATTTTTCCCCCTGAATATATATTCTGATGAATGATGTCAATATATGGCACAAACACAAAATTATAACACAAAATTTTATATAAAACAATATTATTTTTATTTATTTGTTTATTTTTCAAATATTTTTTTTTAATTCTCAATTGATAAGATTTTACTTACAAAAAATATTAATGATTAACAAAAATATGTCCAAATTGTCTTCTTAAATCTTACCACGCAATATACGGTAAATATTAAAGAATAAAATTAATTTGCATTGATTGTGGTGTGTATAAACTAAGCAAAAATGATTATGAGAAAAAAAATATCAAACAAATTTATAATAAGATAATCTGCATAAAATATAATAATGAATAATATAATAATAAAAACTTGTCTATTTATTTAAATAATATGTGTTTATAGATTATAAACAATAATTTATTATCAAGTTTTATTTTGTTTTTTTTTTTGCTGCTTTTCGGCATATTATCATTCATAAATAAAATTCTATCTATACATATATATGTTATATATATAAGTTCTAAAATATTATATAAAAAGAAACATAAAAGGTAGGTATACACGAAATATAAAATATATATTTAAAAATACATTTTTTATTAATTCAATTAATTTTATATGTGGCCATTGTAAAGGAGGATATAACTTTAACGCAGCCGAAGATATATATGAATAAAATTAAGTGTATATACATATATATAGAAATATTTATTGATCAATAAGGAATTTGGAAATATTTTACACTTCAGTTTCAATTCTGATATATATTATATTATTGCTGTATATTAAACGCTAATCGTTAACGCAAAATTTAAATTAACTAAATTATAATTAAAACTTGATTTAAATTTATAAATCGGTATATATATGGATAAAGGATAAGAAAATGTAAATTTTGCAAAAATGTTTGCTTTAATATAAAAAAAAATTAATATCCAAAGGTGCGGTTAAACAAAACAAAAAAAACTAAATGCACAAATCAATATATTTATTATTATATAATTTCATATTTTATTTATTAAATTATTTATTTCCCATACAAATTCTTTTATTGATGCGGCAATGACTATTCATATTCATATATATATACAAATGTATAATGAATATCCCAATAAAACACACAGGTATTTTAAAGGTGGTCTAAATTCAAGTATTTTATATATAGATATTTATACATGTAAATTATATTTAGTTTATTGTTCGTCTAAGTTGCGGGCAAGTATTAATGATAATAGACTAAAAATTTTTCAATATCAGAAAATGTTAATTTTTAGACTCAGCATTGTTTTTTGCAATATCAATTAATTCAAATTCCACATGTTTATATAATAATATTAATTAATTAATAATTGTAATTATTAATTGACCTCATGCAATAATTAATTAATTGACCTCATGCAATATTATATTATGTTCTTTTATTTAATATTCGTTATTTTATAGAAATTTGAATTTAAATAAATATAAAGGTTTTAAAATTATATAAAAAAAAACAAATAAAAAGCAATATTTATTATGTTCACTTGAATGTATTATATTTTTCGTAAATTTCATTTTGGTACACATATACAACGAAAGCCATTATTTAAATGTTAATCATTATAGAAATGTTGAAATGTTTTTGTTTAATTTTGTTTGAAAATTAAACATGAAAAAGATATTAATAAATTGTTATAGTAGAAATTAGGGTAGATTTTACTATAAATATATTCGATTCAAAATGCAATGAAATATAAATTTTTTGTTTTTTGTTAAATATTAAATAAATTTTACCGACTAGCTCATTAAAATCTTTTAAATATGACAAATTAACATTTATAATTAGTTTCAAATATTTGCATTTTATTTACGTTTTAATTTTTACATTTTGTATAAACCATTTTCTTATTTTTCTTCACATTCATAAATATTTTTGTTTATTTTTCTTTAATCAAATTGTTGTTTCAGTTATATTGTTTGTAAATAAATTATGGTATATATTTATACAGACAGAGTTGATAGCATAATAATAATAATAATATATGTGTAAAATTATAACTCTTGAATCATTATTTATTTTATTCTGAATGTTTTCTTTATTATTATATTTTACCTTTTGTTGTATTTTGAATCTATATATAAATGCTTTAAAGGACTATAAGAATGGGAATATAATGTTTATTAATTTAACATCATTATATTTATTCAGATATAGGTATATATATGAATGGTTTTGGGTTTCTTTTGAGACAAAGATTATAATCTTTATGCATTTAATTGGTGTACGATTTAAATTGGTATTCAAAAGGAATTTATTAATATATATATATATATATATATATATATATATATATATATATATGAATATGATGCCAATCTCAAAGAATTGAATTATATATTTAAAAAAGTTAAAATATAGTTCAATTTCAAATATCTATATCATAAATTATTAATAAATAAAGAAAACTTTAAGGGAAATTATTAAATTAACACATAAAACTATTTAATAAAAAAATCAAAAACGCTATTTTCATTTTCGACCATATTTAGCAATTCTGTGATATAAATTATCCCATATATTGATATGTGATAAGAATCAATTTGATAATATAATGATAGTTAGTACGATAAAGAAATTAAATCTATTAAAAAATATTAAATACAAAAAAAAAACGAAATATAAAACAAGTTCTGAGAAAATTTTAATTATTTTTAAATTTCAATAATCTGAATCACTTTTGTTAAATTTTCTATGAACATTTAAAATAATTTTTAAATGTTTGTGTTTAATTTTTTGAGAAGGTAAAATACACAAAAAATTATATATAAGATAAACGCACAAAAAAAAATGGTATGCAAAATAAAAAATAATCATATTTTTTTTCAATATTTCTTGATATTCCTATTCAGGTTATATTTTCGGATAAAATTTATTGATGTAGTATCAAATTTCAAAAAAATATTAATTCTGTGAATTTCCCAAAAATTTATTATTGTATATATACACGACTATAATATACGATGTTATGCGGAATTTATATATAGTCGTCTAAATTTGTATTACACGTTATTTATATATGCATATATATATTTACCTTTCAACACACCGTGTTATATTAAATATAAGAAAATTAACGAAACTTTATGAGAATTTTATATTATATTAATTTTATTCAATTTAAATATTATTAAAAAAAAATAAATAATACTTGTTATGAATATGAAATATATATTTGTTTTTTTTTTATTTTTATTATTAATATATATCAGCTATAAGTAGTTGATTTTCCTTTTTTTTTTTGTTGAAGTGTTTTAAAACATATTAGCTATAAAACATTTTTTTATATTTTTATTATCTAAATATTATAAGCTTTTTGTTTTGGACTTATAAAAATATACTTAAAAAGTAACGATTCTTTACTATGCATATTTTATTATTTAAAATTTGGTATTTTTCTTTAGAAAAATCAAATAAAATTAATAAAAAAAAATTTTTATATTTGTTTTTATTATTGCACCGCAGATTTTACAAATGTATAAATGCGGTATGGTTCAAAAGTCCATGGACATTTTGTCAAGGACTCTTTATTATAAATATGGATATGAATGTGATATTTATGGGTGATTATAAAACATTATATACTTTATATAAGGATAAATTTTATTATAAATGGTTGATATCCTAAAAATTCGTGACTTAACTACACAATTTCATTTTATATAGAATTATATGTTAAGAAACAAAAAAAAAAACAATAAAAAAATGAAAATATTTATTACATATAAGGAAAGAATATAAACGAAAACAAACTGTACACATTTTTATATATAGTTATACTTACTACCAATAATTCCTTTAAGCAATTTCTCATGAACATTGATCACTTTTAACAATTACAACAATAAATTGAAATAGCCTTTACAACGCCGTTTTGTATTGTTACAACTTCGACTATTTAAATTTTAAAGAACACTATAAAATCATACTACAATCCATAAATGCATAATTTTATTTGATATATTTATATACATTTATTTATATATGGAGCAGCATAAATAATATAAATGTATAACTTTACCTACAGGTACATAGCCGGTATTAGTTTTTTGTATATTGATATACATTTTATAAAACGAGACGGAAAATTAAAAAGAAATATAATTATGTACCAGTTAATATATGCAATCAACTACTAAAATTAAATTCATTGATAATAATAGCATTTATATAAAAAATATAAGAAAATAAATACTCATATACACAATAATTATTATTTTTCCCCGTAACAAAAAAAACATATTTTATGAAATAGCAGAAAATATAATCAAGAAAGATTATTTTATACATACAAAGAAAACATTATTGAAGGTGATAATCATAAAAATGTATTTATGTATTAAAATTGATTTTTATTTTCACGTTCTAGTTAAGTGTTTGCTTTTATATTGTATGCCAACATTTTATAAGATGTATATAGTTTTTTTGTTATTATTATGTGTTTTCATATAATAGTTTTTTTAAATAATCCGAGAAAATCATTGATAAAAAACAAATTGAATTATTTAATTTTCGAAAATTTAAATATATTATACGCATAATGACCGAATGTTAGATAATTTTATACATCATATTATATATATAGTGGTTTTGATGATGCATAATTAATTTTTATTGATTGCCTGTATCTTGTTGTATAACCCAAATATAAAATATTTTCAATGTATTTGCTATGTCTGATCGTTTTATACTAATAATTTATGACGAAAAAATTAATTTATCAACAAATGTATATATGTGTTTGTTTTAGTACACGTTTAAGGATATTTTCAATTTGAACATTTGATTTTCAATTATTATGTACTTTATTTATCTGATTTGAATCGAAAGTCATGAAAATCCCATGCCATGATTCAACAAAGGATAGAAAGGTAATCCACGTAGGAAATATAAACATTTTTGGGGGAAAAATTATTTAAAACTATATATAAACTATATATTGCCTGCACCATAAAGTATCCTTTTATTTCAATAAATTGTTCTTTCATCTTCATCTCATGAAAATATGTTTATACTACAAAAGATTTAATATAAAAATCTGTCATATGTATATTTTTTAAATATATAAGTAACATGTGATACATGTACTCACGCCGTATTGAATTGATACTATATAATATTAAAACATAAAATAAAGATTATATTTGCATTATTAGTTAATTGAAATTAACATTTATTAATTTGTATGTATAATCGTAGTATCGTAATAATGTAGTTTCAATAATAATAAGAATAATAATAATAATCATTATATTATGTATTATTTGCAACCATTTAGATATATATATATATAAATAAATGCATTATGTTGTATAATGATGTTTAATGGAATTAAAAACACTAGAGAGATGTATATTAAATATCGCTTGGGAAAAATAATTTTTTTCCCAATACATGTGAATCAATTTTTTTTTGTTATTACTTTTATTATTATATTTATTTATATGACAGATTTTTTCTACCATTAAAGAATATTATATTATATAGGCAAATATTCTGAATATATATATATATATATGGGTATAAATGATGTAGAAAAACTATATTTATATATAGATATAGTTTAAATGAAATTTAAACTTCTTGTGCATGATTTCGCGCTTATAAAAATTCAAGACTCAAATTACATGAATAATACTTTTTAGGTGGCTTCATATAATAATATTTACAGCAAATATATATATATTTATAAAATAATTCCATATCTTTGCTTTCTGTTATTTATAATATCTACATGCAGTTTTATAAACGCTAAATACATTTAAGTAATGCAAGCACGTACGTATGTACGAACGCACATATATTTTAT
Organism: Dilophus febrilis; assembly: GCA_958336335.1. Taxonomy (NCBI): domain Eukaryota; kingdom Metazoa; phylum Arthropoda; class Insecta; order Diptera; family Bibionidae; genus Dilophus; species Dilophus febrilis. The sequence goes on from OY284468.1 coordinate 51,258,947, forward strand.
AGAGATAATTTTCAGATATTTTATATTACAATTGATTCGTAATGTATGTAAGTGTTATATATTATAAAAAATTAAAATAAATGTAAATACAAAATTATATATATTATTATATACTTATAAAACATCATAATAAATATATATATATATATAATTTTTTTCGTATACTAGTTATAGACGTCTTTCGTACTTATTTATAAAAATAATAATTTAATATAAATGTATACAAACATATTATATAATATATCTATAGTATGTATAGTTGCTTAATATTTTAAAAATATATTCATGTGTATTTCATTCAGAATTTATAGAGAAACAACGCGAATTATCATAAAACAATAAATATATACTTGTATATACATTTTCTGCATATTTATTGCATATATGCAAAAAAAACTTATTTATGAATATACAAAAATCGTGTGCGTAAATTTTCAAACATTTAGGTTTATTCGCAGTTCTTTAATATTTTATTTAATTTTATGTTTTTTTTTTTTGAGATTTTTTTTATGCATTTTGTTCTTATTTTAAATGCATAATAACATACATATATTTTTTTTATATATAGATTTATATATATATAAATAAAACATAAAATCATCTCAATTTTTGCGAGAAGTCTTCAATCAATTTACCGCTGCAACTAATTTTCGGCGCCAAAACCACACAATCGGTATATACTTCATATATATATACATAATTTTTATTTTTTGTTCTTTTGTTATATATAAATAATTTGGTTTTTCTTATATTTAATCTGTTAATATTTTTTGTTTATTGTGTTTTGTTTTGCAATTTTTTTTTTATATTTTTTATTTGGTTCAATTCATCTGTAAATATATATTATATGTATATTGTATATATTAATAATGTACCTGTATAAAATTTTAATATAAATTATATCAGAAATATATAGATATAGATGGGATTCGGTAAAGAATTTTCTTTAGAATATTTTCAAATAATTTAATGACAGACATAAGAGTGCAAACCTCACAAGTAAGTGAAATATAGTTTTAGTTTTTTTTCTTTTAAATGTGTATATTCATTCGGAATTGATATTGCAAAAAATATAATGAAGATATCCTTTGTGAATTTTCATTATTTGAATAATTTATTGTTTTTACCTAACTTAAAATATAATTGAAAGTAAATGCAAATATATAGATTACGTATACATATAGAAATGGTTTATAATGTATTTCGACACATTATATACATAATTATGAGTGCGATATTGATATTATTATGAATGATGTGTGACGTGTGAGGTATTTACTAGTTAAAAATATTAAAGGATTGTATATATATGGTATATGGTATGGATGTAAATTACACATAAAAACAAATTATACTTTAAAATATTTCACAAATCAATCGTTTGCGTGATTTTCATTCATTATTCTCTGCATTAATAAGCATGTCAGAATGCAAAATTATGCATTTATTTACATTTGTATATAAAAAAATACTTATAACTAATCCCCCCGTGTATATCAAATTTGCGTGTAAAATTGGTAAATTATTTTATTGTTATAATGTTTGAAATATAATTTTTATAGCATATATATGATCATATATGAATATGTTTATTTATGATACATACAATGTATAACATTTTTGTATATACCATCATCATGCAATGTATTTAAAATACATATATAATGATTTTACATGTAATCTTTAAAGTTAAAGTTAAAGTTATATATATATATAAATTTTAATGTATATCAAATACCAATATATATAATATTTAATTTTAACAAGAAATTAGAATATATTAATAAAATGTTGACTTCATTGTGAATTTCTCTATATATTCATATAACTTATTATATACTTATTAATGCTAAGTAACGCTTGTAAATTTTTTTATAATGAAAGTAAAAACTCTATTATAAATACAATAATATATGTCAGCAGTTATATATATGTAAATGATTATACACATATATCATCATAAATCTCTTACATTTACATTTACATAATATAATAAATATAATGTATAATTATGAAAAATCATTGTTTCAGGAAGATTATATAAATTGATTATATATACAGTGATACAACCTAACAAAATGTCACGCGCTTTGATTTACATCTATAAAAAATATAATATGCATTTTTCTGAAAACAGATTCCGCATAAAACATAAATCATTATAATACTTATATAAATATATAAATTACATGTTTAGAGAGAGATTCAACAAGTGTTTACGTTGATTTTTAATTTATATAATATTTAATTCACCAACCATACCAAAACGAGATTTCCTATATATCTGGAGGAGACTTCAGAAAGGTTTTGTTTAACTTTTTACAATATATATGTTTGCTATATTTTTTATATACTATTTCATAATTAATTGCATTTATACTTACATTAATTGACAACCAATTTGGCAATTGTCAATGAATTAGGTATTATAAAAATTGTATTAACAGGATATGTGACAAAAAAAAGTTCGTATTCTTCGTATACACAATCTTCATTTTATCTAAACCCAAAATTATCTAAAATCCAAAAGTTGAATGTTTATATTATGTATATATTTTAAATAAATAAATAAAGGATATCTCTCTATTTAAAAGTGTTTATGACTCCAAAGTTATGTGTTTATAATTTTAAAAGAAATGTATTGTGTTAAAATTATACATATACAAGAATGTATTTGTATAATATTTTAGTATCTACAATAAAATAATGTTATATTAAAAAATAAAATGTAAAATTTCATTCATAAAATTTGTTTTAAATACATACTTATAAAAGTAAAACTAAATGATTCTTTTTTGCTATTTAGTTTTTTTAATAGTATAAAATGATTTCAAATCACTCAATATATTAATATACAGTGTATAACTTATAGTGTCTCAATACAGTTTTTCCTTGGTGCCTTGAATTATTTGAAACGCTTTAAGAACCAAGAATATAAAATTTGAATTATGCACTGTAGATATGTAAATGAACAATTAATTAAATTGAAAAATGTATACCATATTTTTCATGAATGGACGAATAATGTAAAAGAGATCATTCCTAAAAATTATATATCATACGTATGAAGTGATTAAGGCTACTTTGACATCCAGTAAATATATCTCTACTATATACACATGTATAGATGAATGTAAATAAACCTTATTATAGCACTAAATATTTTATCATCATTAAACATTCTCTATATATTTAATATTTAATATAAACTAAATATATATAAATTTATATATTTACATTTCCTGGAAGGTTATATAAGAAAATGAATTAAGTATACATACAAATCTTTCTTTAACGAAAACTTCAAACATTACTTGCCGAAAGGAGGTAAAATAATATATCTCCATTTTTGTTTAATGCGTCTGAATATAAATAGACTTTAGACTTGTTTGTACCTTTTTTTTAACAAATATTTTAAGCCAAAATATACCAAACAAAAAATCTCATCTTATTTGTTTACTTGTTGTTGTTGCCTTTTTTTTATTTCTTTATATATTTATATGCTGCATATATAAAGCTTTTAATATTTACTTGTCTTGTTTTTATACTGTCAAAAATCGTGTATATGTATAAAATTAAAAATATATACAGAGTTGAAGGAATATAAATATAAAAGTGTTAAAATTGATTGAATAAATGAATTGAATTTGTTAAGTTAGTTGGTGAGTGTTGTATTTGAAAATCGCTTTAATTGCCGTTCTTGAGATTCAAGATTAAGACATATCCAAAAAAGTTTCAAACAGTTGTTTTTTTTTTTTGTTTTTAAACCAATAACTTTGTGGTTAAATAGTTTATAAAATTCGGGCCTGTTTTAAATAACATTAAAAATTAATCATTATATTTTATTCCAAAGAACGATGCATAAATGAAATTTTTATATATATTTATATATGTGGTTAAATGAGTACGAAAACAGACACTATACAGAATTAATGTAGAGTTTCTTTTAACCATTAAATGTCTTATTAAATAAATTTTTCGAAATCATTTTGCTTTTTTTTCATTTTCAATTTCATTTTGTTCATTTTGTTGAATGAAATAGCAAATTAAAAAAAACATTTTCCACGTGAATTTCCGCATCATTAAAAAAAAAAGATCACACTTTTCGTCCTTTTAGAAAACAAAATAATAAAACAATTTGTTACCCAGTTCGTAGTATTAATTTAATTTTATATATATAAATACGCATTTATATAACTATATGTAAACCAATTAAACAACATATACTTAAAACGGATTCTAATTCATTGATGATTTGTTATGTTATGTTTTTTTGTATGCTGGGCGGTATAAATGGGTGGCACATTAATGTTGATATATGATGAACATATAATGAAAAATGAAAAATAAAAAAATATTAACACAAAAATATATATATACAAAAGAGATATAAATCAAAGATGCGAAAATAAATTCAAAGCAGAAAATGAATAATAAAGCAAAACCTATCCTTTATATTACATTTTGGTATTTTTTTTTTCGTCATATCTGTAAATTAATATTTTATCGAGATTTTAAAATCCTAATAGTCATGATCATAAATTTTTAACTATTTTTTGCGCATATATTATTATTTATTTATTTATATGTAGATCTTATACTTGTGATCCGCGAACTTAAATATACGTTAATCACTCAAAAGAATATTTATATTTTTTTTCTTTATTATTGACATGGACCCAAAAATAAAAAAAAAAATTACTAATAAATCTCTATTTATATTGTGTTGTTATATATTTGATAAATTATCGTGAGAATTTGTTTTCTAATTTGTTTTTTTTTTATCTTTTCAAATTCGATGCTTTTAATGTATCGCAACCAACAAATATAACTGGAAAATACTATGATAAATATGGTATTAATAAAAAATATTTTATTGAAAATTTACAATAAAGTTTATTGGAAATATTATTATAATTTAAATAATTATTTGTAACGAAGAATATTTACAAATCTTTCAAGTGTGTAGAGTCGCGCACTTATTGTTGAATATTTAATATTCATATAATATTTTTAACACAAAATAAATAAATTTAATGCGTATAGCTAAAAAAATTAATATATATTATAATAATACTATACTGTATAATGTATATATACATGACCATGAAGATCAATACAAGAGTAGAATGCCGTCGTATATATAATAAAATATTATTGTAACAATAAAAAAAAAGTATAATCATGTACAAGAAATGAATATTTTTTTAATTTCGGTATTTCAGACATTATGTAATTAATAATATAATGTGCTGTACGCAATTTTATATTCGCGATCAATGATGAATTAATTATATTTTATATTATTTGCAAATTTTTTGCGTATTTCATTGATAATCATTGATATACCCATAATTATTTATTCTTCTATTATAATTTATTTTATATATAATGGTTTCATAAAAATACATTGAATTAATTGTATTTTTAGTTTATTTTATATTATACTTATTTGAAGTAATAAGCTTATTGTATATATGAAAGAATTGTGAATGAAAGATGTGCGAATATTTTATATTTATGTTTAGGAATTTAATTCATTTCCAATTTGGTTTTCAATTGTTATTTTTTGTTTAGATGTATTCTGTCGTTCAATGCGAAATAAACTAATAAAAAGTTTCAACCTAAGAGTTTGGGCGTTTTAACGCTCATGGCGTAGCATATCGTTTCATATAGTTGAAATACATTACCCGTCAAATAATTTCCCAATGTCCTAATAATTTTTATAAATTATGCCATATAGTATTTAAATGTTGTGTTCAATAACAATAAATATAATTGTTCACATTATTTTAATTTTATAAATCGTTATCAGAAATTAAATATTTCTTCGTATATACAATACATAATATTTCTATGTCACATGAAAATCTATCCACGCACACATTCGTTCATCATACGAATATTATAAGAAAAAATAATACCATTTATTTATTCATTTAAATAGATTTTTCATTCATAAACAAATCCATATTAATATAGTATATATACTTTAATCAATGTGTGATATAGATACCATATAATATCATTTTAAATTTTTTACTTTATTAATATGTACATACAATATTTGAAAAAAAATATATAGTTTTTATTTCTTTCCGATTCAGATTATAAATTTGTCATTCATAAATATATATTTGTTGTATTTGTTAAAAATATTATCTACAAAGTTGTATCAACAATAATTGTTTTGTATATAGTTATTTATACATATTATTATGTGAGTATTAAAAAATTAATGTATATTTTAAAAGGAAGCATAAAAAATCATTTAAATATATATACGTGATATGGCGCCGAGTATATAAAAATATTCTTGCATTGATTAAAATTTAAGATAAAATTTATATAATTTTTTTTAAACCTTGCACATACATATATACATAAAATATATCAATGTTTATGATCAAATACCATTTTGTGCATTTAAATACTGTACGGTAGACAAAAAGTTTTACATATATTGTTATTGGCTGGTATAGTAATTTTTATTAAATACTATAAGCCGTAAAACATTTGAATATAAAAACAATATTATTGATATATAAATTTTTTTTTTGACGTGAAGAAAATATTATGTATTATAGAATAAAACCATATGGATTTGTTGATATTGCATATTTTATTATGTAACAAAATGTAACATTTATGCATTGTTATTATTTGTTTATCACGGCATTTAAAAACATTGATAAATAAATAACAATCTAATGAGGGCATAATATTATATTTTATGCTGGTAATTATTTCAAATGGTCATTTCTATATATACCCATTGAATATATTGATTAAATAGGAAAGCATTTTCCTATCCCATTATTTCCTCTAATACCCAGAAAACTATTTCGAAGTTCAATTCGTTTATGTTATAACTTACCTATATGTGAGGACGGTTCCAAGAATGTTTGTATTTAGTCGGTTTAAAATAATATTCGTTTTCTTCAGATTTTTTAATAAACAAAATTTTTATTTTCTTGTGTTAATTTTCAATTTAACACTTTCAAATTGATGTCGTATTTGTTTTTTCAGCAAATCAAGACGTTTTTGTTTACGTGCTGCATCTGCACCAATTTTTAAATTTAATTTTCGTTGAGCTCTTGTTAGTCGTTCTGTTTCAATTAATATATCCAGGGGTATTTCATCTAATTCACCTAATAAATCAATTGCATATTGATGAACATATTTAAATTTATCCTCCGCTGTTGAATTACTATTATTAGTAATATTGTAAGTATTAAAATGTAATTCATTTTCAATAAACACTTTTGCTTTTAATTGCTTTTTAATAATAATAATATTATAAATTTCTTCACTGATTAATAAAATTTTTTTATAATTTGAACTGAATATATGTGAAATGAATAAATGAAATTAAAATTAGTAATAGTTAATTTGAATGAATATACAAAAAAATGAATATAATTATATATGCATATTGTATACGATATATAATAAATTATTTACTTCATTTTAATTGACTGTAATAGTGTAGAATCTAGTAGATTATCACTAATTGATTTTAATTGCTCAAATCGATGGGTACAATCATTTTTACACTTTAACATAAATTGAATTTTACTTTCGTAATCATTATTAAATGTTTCCATCTACAAATGAATTTAAATAGATAAAAAAAATTAATATCTTATTAAATATGGTAGTTTTTTGTTATTTTTTATAATATCTCATATGTATACTTTATTCGTGAATCTATCATATATATCTTTAAATTTTGAATATATTGAGAATGTGCGATTATATTGATACAAACATTTATACGTTTTAACACAAAGTTCATCGATGTTCTATATAAAGAAAAATATTAATCACAATGTGAATTAAACATTACAATGAATAAAATATTTCAATATCCATATTAAAATATATATCATTTTGTTTTGCTATAGAAATATTGTATACATACATTTTTAAATGTATTTGCATCCGGTGTAAATTGTCTCATTTTGTTCAAATTTGGTAATAAATATTTTATAAAAAATTCTTGAGCAATAAAACCATTATCATTATTTTGACAATCTGCCTTGATGCTACAATGAAATTTATCAAATCGTATATACTTGGAATGACCATTTTCAATTGCATCAGTTGGTAATTGTAAATTATTATAATCATTTTTAATATTAATATCATTACAATGAATCCAATCGTATTTCAAACGCCATTCAATATTCATTAACAAATAATAATAATTTTGAATTAATAATATTTCATTCCATTGTGATTCCACAACTAAACAGATTTTATTTAATTTATCATAATTCATCGATAATTCATATAATTCCAATTTCATTTGTTCATTTTTATTTTGCAGATCTTTAAGTGTATCCAAACGTTGTATAACATTTGAATAGGCAATATTTTTTATTGTTATACATTGATTTTCATAGAATTGTTGCATTTCATAAATTGTATTAGCTAATTTTAATTCAACCGATTGACGTTCACGTAAATTTAATAAATTTTCTTGTATATAATATGTAATAAAATTTTTACGAACAATTTTCCTTATAGAAATTATATCAGTTTTAACACAAAATTTACGTATTGTGGGACGATAACGCAATTCATTTATATAATATTCATCCCATTCGGTGGCCAATCGATGATTGTATAATTTGTGTCCCGATTTAATTGATTGTGATGATTGTTCGGTTTTCGATATTGGCACACCAATTTTTTCTTCTAAAAAATTCGGTCCGTTCACTTGTAAACGTTGCCTTATCGAATATCGACTTATATACAACATTGAATAATATTTATTTAATGATGAATTTTTAAAGTATAATTTTTCTAAATAATATGGATCTAAATATGTTGGTCCAATTAAATCATCATATTTTTTTAATTTTTGATTTAATTTAAATTTGTATATATTTGATGATTGCAATTTTGTTTCTTCGGTTTTTTGTTCCGTTTTAATTTCTGCAATTAATTTTGTATCAACTGCGGGGTTTTCATTAACATCACCAACAATTTGACCATCATGATCCGTCATTGAAACGGATCTATTTAAATTGAAATCATTATTAGTGTTGGTATTTAAATCGCTGTCTTTGATATTTTCACAATATTCCTGATAGGTAATCAATTTCGTTTTAATCGTTTTAGGTTCATAATAATGTTTGTATTCTTGATATTTTTCACGTATTAAATTATGATATTTTTCTTTGGCAATCTCTGTTTCATTCATATCAATTAATTCTTGTTCATCGACGATTTGATGCATAGCAGATGAAGAATATTTCTCTAATTTTTTACGATTTAAACTGAGAATTGTTTCCAGTAATCGAAAACGTTTATTTCGTTGTGATTGTTGATGTTCGTGTGATTGTTGTTGGTCCTCATCTGTATCACCACCACCATCACCACCACCACCAATTTTCGTTGATTGTGCACTACTAAATTCATCCTTTCTATCTAAATACAATAAATTAATACGTTTTAAACGGTCATTTCGTAAATATTTATTACGAAAACGATCGATACGCTTCACTGTACTAATTTTAATTGTAGGGATTACAAAATATGGTGTACGTATTAATGCTAAACGTTTAACATTTTCAACACTTGCATTGTCATTATCAGATTTAAACGATTCTGTATCGTCGCCTGTTGGCGGTTGTATAATACCCAAATGATTTAATCGTACACGACGTAAAACACTTTTTTTAATAATTTCATTTTTATAATGTTTCTCCGCACGTTTTATCATCGTAAATGGTATACCAAATTTATTATGAGTATGTTCATCGTCGTCTGTAGTTTTCTTATAAACTTTTGTAAATGGTCCATACATTGTACCTTTTAAATGATTTAACGAATGGCGTCCGTTACGAGGTAATTTTTTTAATTGTGAAAATTTGTTATTTTGTATTTGAAAGTGTCTATCAGAAAATGTGGATACATTTAAGTTTCCCATGTTATCGCTATCTTTTTCATTGGTTTCATTAGCAATAGTATTATTGTCATTATTATTGTTAATGGAAATGTTATCATTACCCAGAGTATGATTTGGATTATTTTTTTGATTCGATTTATTGTCCCATAACTGTTTGGCCCATGTACGAAAATTATTTTTTTGTTTTTTCTGTTGGTCTAAATTTAAATATTTTTGAATGCTGTTATTACCATTATTTATTGTTGATTTCGTTTTTAGTAAAATATTTTGAACTTTTTTATCCAATTCTTGTTTATCATAATAAAATGGAATGCCATCAATTGAATTATCGGATTGTTTTGTTTGATTTGATTTACGATGGTTTTGTGATGTAGAATCATTAATTTGTATCATTGGTACAATTTTATTTTTTCGGTTACATTTATATTCACATTTATTCTTTTTTTTATGTACTTCCATTTGCAGATCTTCATCATCACGATCATCTTCGGCATCTTCGGCTATAGATCTATTTATATTTGGGGTATTTATTGGAATGTTTTCATAATCAGCAGTTAATACATTTTTTAAAATATTATTTATTTCTCTTTGTTGATTTTTATTATCTGTATTTATTAAAATTGTGTATAATAAAATAAAGGGGTTTGACCAATTTTTTTCAACAAAAATGTTTATACCTATCAATTTTTTATTCTGTTTCTTTAACAATTTTGGACAACTATGGGTTTCATTTAATGATTGAGTAAATGTTACAGCTATACGATTTTGATTTCTCATATTAAAAATGGTTTGTATTGTTGATGGACGTTGTGGATGTAATTTTGAACGATATGATTTTCCATGTGTATTACGACCAATTCCACCAAGAAAATTCACCTCATTTGGTGGTGCATTAAAAGGTGTATTATATTTTTTATTATAATATGGATCGCATTTTGATATTATTTCTGAATTCCAATTAATTGCTGGTGATATCTATATAGAGACGTATTTTTGTATTAAATCATACCAACCAATTGAAAAAAAAACAACCAAACCTACATTTATTAACGATTTTCTACTGCTGGGAATTGGTGTTGCATTGGATGTTACGATGAGTTGTGATGACGATAAAGATGATGACAATTTAATTTTTTCATTATGATTATTAGACTTTTTAATATTATTAAACATTTTTTAACGTCAATTAAAATTTGCACTATTTGAAACACTCTATATTTTAGAATCTATAATTGAGAAAAGTTTTCTACTTGTTTTTGTTGCTATGATAAAATCGTGTGTATTACAGTTCAACACGGATCAATAATTCATAAATATATTGTACCAGGGTACCTTTATTGATTATATACGGTAATGCTAATAGCAACCTAACAATTTTATTTTGTAAAATATCTATATATATATATAAAGACTAGAGAGTATTTGAAATTTATTTGGTATCCTGAAATTGCATATGATTCAAAATAAGTACGTATTTGTTAATATTCTATCATGTTATTATAGTAAATCTCTAAAACAACCCCAATTTAAAAATAATGATGATGCAGAATTAACTACCAAAATAGTCGATTTCGTTTAAAGAATAAGAGCAAAGAGTTGATCGAGGGTTTTTTAAGTGACAACGTTGGGAAACTAAATTTAAAAGAAGGAGATTAAATACGATAACAACAAATTATAGTTTTTTTTAATAAATTTATTAATACAAATAAAAATATTTCTTTGCGCATTTTAACGTATTTTTTTGTAAATTTTTATATTCATTTTTTTTTTTGAATTTTATTAAATACATAAAATAATATTTCAAAATATATTTATATAAAAATATATAATATTTATTAATCTTGTTTTTATTTTCATATATAAGAATTATAATAAATCTACGTAACACTAATTAATAATAATATATATGTGTATATAATTAATAATAATAATAATAATAATAAAAATAAGATTAATTATTACAATAATTATAATAAAAATATTAATGATAATAAAAATAAAAATACAAAAAAATATATATTCATACAAAAAATATATTTATAATTAACAGTATATTAATTTTTAAACAAAGAAAAAAAAATTGTATAGAATTGATTTTATTTTAATTATTATTATTTTTTATTTTTGTGTACTCTTTTTTTATTTATGTTTATAGACTTTTTGACTTTATCGTGTAAAACTTTTTGAGGTATAAATTTTTTTTGTTTAATTTTTTCATTTATATTTGTTTCTATTTGTTTTAACAATTTTATTGAATGATTTTTACCAGTAAAAAAAAATATTAATAAAAAAAGTTTTTATTTTTAATATATTTAATATCTATATTTATTTATTTGTAAATAAATTAAATGACTATTGCATTGTTAATGTTATAAAATAGATATGATTAGGATTTTTTGTTTGTTTATATCGTTATTTGTCTAATTGTTTTTTAAAATAAAATTAATTTACTTTTTGATTCAATTGATTTTATTTTATTTTATTTTGTGGCAGTTTTATTGGTTGGTTGATGTAATTTTGTTTTTTTTTTATTTATTAGATATGTACAAGTTTTATATAAGTTATAAAATGTAAAAAATAGATATAATAATTTTTTAATTATAACTTAAAAAAAATTTTTTTTTTGTTGAATTTATTACAAGAAACAAAAAAATACAATAAAAATATATTACCATATATTATTGATTAGCTATACATTTTTATTTTATGTTATTTATTTATATTTTGGTACAAATATTTGTTTTTTACATTAATGATTATTTTTTTATTTATTTTTTTTTCCATTTTATATTTTTCAAATTATAGCAATTAATATATTTCATGAAAAATATATATATTTTAAAATATATATATCGCGTTTAATTATAAGGAACTGTATTGAATGCTTTCATATTACATATTGGTTATGCACAAAATTTACAAAAAAATAAAAGAAAAAATTAATAATAATAAAAAAGAAAATATTAATAATAATAAATACATTAATTTTTTAACAAATATTGTTTAATATTTTGAATTCTTAATTCAACAGAATTCAAAAAAAAAAACAAATGTATTTAAATCATGACTACAATTGAAAAATATATTAATTGTTATTTATACATGAATAATATATTTTGGAATAATATAAATATAATTAATTTTTTATTTTTAATTACACAGAAAATTTTACACAAGTGAATAATTATTTTTAGTATAATGTTTAGAATTTAGATTTCATTAATTATATTTTCATTTTTTTTTATTTTAGGCCAAAAAAAAAACCAGTTAACTATTAAATAATATCAAGTCTTTTTGTGTGATTATTATCTATTATAGTTATTTATATTATATATATTTTATGTTTCTGAATTAATTCAAATTTAATTTTTTAATTTTTAGATTTCACATTAATAATTAGCATAGCTATTTATAGATAATAAAAATTAAGGAACAATATAGTATTTATATTTTTTGAATTTATGAATAAAAACAATGTACAAGAAATTATATATAAACATTTTTAAATATATTTTTATTTTTTTAATATTATGCGAATATTTAATTTTATATACAGATTTATAAAATAAAAACTAAAACTCAAGGACAAATATATATATTGTTTTTATTTTATTAATTTAATTTAATTTAATTGTTTGCCACACTGACCATTTTTGTTAATTTTGGTTTTTACAGTTTAAATTCGCATTCATTTTAATTAGTTTTTTTTTTAAATAATTTTATTATGAACAAATTATATTATATTCTTTATTTGTTAATTTTGAATTATTTTATTGACTTATTTTGTTGTTGTTTTGTTTTATGATTATAACGTAATGACTATATATTTTTAGTTAAATATATAAATTGTTATAGTTTTTGGATTTCAAAAAATTCTAAAAAAATATTTTGGTTTTATATTGAATGTGGAATTTATGTTTTGGATAGATAAATTGGGCAAATACCTTTAACAAATATTGTATTGGTTATTTACCCAATTTTTGGCTTCTATTTATTGTAGGATTAAATTATTCAATTATTATTATGGTAACGGCCACAAACACTTTTAATAAATTGTATATAAAAAATGTGATTAAAAAAAGAAATTTGTATAAAAATGTATTATTATTATTTGATAAATTTATTGAATATATTTACAAAGTTAACAAAAAAAATAATAAACAAATTGTAAATTTTACAACAGTTTGAGTTAATGATTTTCATAATAATATAATATGTATTATATATTATAAAGGGATATTTTCGGGAGTGGATTGTGGACACAGCCATTTTTACGTGCAAAATACACGTTCGTAATATAATTTTCAGCCTTTTGATTAATTTAATTTTATTTAACTATTATAATTAACTATATAAAAATTGTTGTGATAATAAATAATATTGTAATATTATTTTTTAATTTTCTATTTTTTATATTTATTTTAGATATACCATTATATAAAAAGTGTCTGTGTAAAAGTAAAAATGTAACATTGATATATTGTGATAAATGGCATGATTTTTTGATTGAAAAATACCTGGTGAGATTGTATGAGTAATAGTGGTGTGTGGTGAATGGTGTGAATAGTGTGTTTAAAATGTAATATATAACAACAAACAGGATTAACAAAATAAAAGAAGAGTTATATATAAGCGTATTGATTATTTAACATTCGTATTCTTTTTCGCAGTAAAAAATTCTTTTTTATTTTTACAGATTTTAAACTATTATTTATAAATTAAATTAACAATTTTCCTTTCTCTGTAATTATTTAAATTTTTTTTTGATATACATAAAAGCACACAACTATTGTTGACATAAGTAGTATTAGTGTGCTTCCCTATGTTATATTACTTATTTATTTTATTTTTTGAATAATGAAAGAGAAAAAAAATGTTTCAAATAAAATTATATTTTATTTGTTTTTCCAATTATTATTTTATGTTTTTTTTTATTATTGAAAGTCTTTTGTAAAGCGTATTTTCCCCTAACTATATAAAAGGATTGCATTTTATCTTCAATTTCTATTATTGATTTGCATATTTTTTTATGCTAACAATTTTAAATTAGGATTACTTTAGTGAATTGAAACACCAAGACAGAAATATTCTTTTTAATTATAATTGGTATCTTAAATTAAGAGTAATCGATGAATGAGAGATGATGTGAGTTAAAAAAAATGGTTGATTTTTGTCGAATTTCGTTACAATAATATTTTATGTTATTAAAAAAAAAACAATAAATAAATAAACCTTTATTTATTTCATGATTAAATAATAGAATTATTAACAAAAATGCATTATTCTCAATGATATTTTAGACAACATCAGTAAATATCTCATCATCGTATTATAGGAATATTAAAGAAAATTTCTGTCAACTTTGTAAATATTTTAACTATACGTTTAAATATTAAACAAATAAAATATTTTAAACGATAATAAATTGTCAATGTTCAATTTAATTTAGTTGTTTGTCAATTGCAATCCAAATTTTTGTTTTTTTTTATTCAATTTAAATATATTTTTGCTGGTTAATGAACCGTTTTTTATTGTTGTAGTTTATTTTATTGTTTGTAAGATTATCAATGTAATTAAACAAATAAAATCGAATAAAAAAGTAATGTTTCTTTATCGTTTCTATAGATTTAGAAATTTTTTTGTATATGATTTTTAGCGTTGATGTAAATTTATTGTCGGAATTATTAAAATATATGATCTTAAGATTTCATTGATTTATTTCGAATAGAAATATATAATTATTATTTCTTCGAATTCGAATTTATCATTGAGAAACAAGGATACAATCGATTATAATTCATTGAAAAACAGGGAATTCATTAAAATATTAATAATTGTAACATTTAAAGATTTTAGAAATACAATTATTAATGAAGTTTTATTTTAAGATGTATAATCTAAAGATATTTATATATAATATACATATATATATAAAAGATTACCAATGCAAAAAAGCAACATTTAAAAGTTATTTTATATAAGAAGTGAAAATAATTAATTATTTAATAACAATAATAATAATAATAATAATAATAATATTTAGAATAATAATTATAATAATATTGGTTATAAATAATATTAAAAAAATATTCATATAGAAATATAATGATTTTTTAGTAATAAAAACTACATTTTATATTTAGTTAATATGATAAATTTTTTTCTATTGAATTTATTATACATATAAAAATATTTTTTAAACACTTTTTTTTAGCTAATTTGTTTATATTTTTTTTTTGTATAGAGCACATAATACATTAAACGTATTTTGTGCTCAGAAGAACAACATAAATGTATATACGAAATATGAATAAGAACTTATTCCGTTCAAATTATAGATTCAAAATCGCTATAATAAATTTGCATACACAGATTTCAACTATATCTATATCATATACTTTATATTTATATATACTATATGTATATACATATAAGTTTACTGTCAAAAAAAAAAAAAGAACATTTTTCTTAAATTGAATAGAAAAAACGCAAAAATTAATTGTAAATCCTAAATTTTAAAAATTATAAATTGCTTTTCCCCCATATTTATATTTTTGTATATACAAGTAATAAAGTCATTATATGGAAATTCCAATTAAAAAAAAAGGACTTCCATATATGAAATATTATTATCGATAAATTTTTATGCAGATATAAAATAAAAATGAATATATTTATATTAAGAATTTTTTTTTATTCTCATTATTATTTTTTTTTGTTCGTTAATTTTATTATTTTGTTTGTTTTATATTTAAAATTTTATTAGCACCAAATTAAAATAATTCTTAATATAAATGTTAATTTATTTCCCATTTTGTATCTGCACAAAAATTTTATCTAATCATAGGTTTTTTTTTTAATTATTATTTTCAATGTACATTTTGACATGATTCTGATAATTTACCTCCTGGCCCATTACTGCAATCCAAATGGGATATTGTTATCATGTTACTAGGTTTAAATGTCTTCGATGTTATATTAAGGAATACCGTTTGTTGTGGTTGCTGTTGTTGTAATTGTTGTTGCTGTAATTGTAATTGCTGCTGTTGTTGCTGTTGTTGCTGTTGTTGCAGACTATTATCTTGATACATAACAGTTTGCTGATGTTGATGTTGACGACTACTTTCTTGAAATAAATCTTCTAATTTTTCCATACATGTACGTAGTTCATTCTGTAGGTAAATAAAAGAAATAATATAGAAATTAATACAAATCAAATTAATATAATCTGTAAAAAAATCGTCCTTAATTCTAAATTTGGGTTTTCTAACAAAAACTGATCCAATTTCTTACGATTCACATTCTATAATCAATTTTTTTTAATTAATATCCAAAAAAAGTTTCTCGTTAACTCTTTAACATTCACATTATTTATATAACTTGTTATTTTATCGACGTAAATAATATTTATAAAAAAAACGATTTTATGACAAAAATTAAATATGTAATCGTGAATATTTAATTATAAAATACCAAAAAGAAACATATAACTAACAATTTTAAATATAATATTGGCGTCATTCATAAAATATAAATCACTTATATACATATACGTATATATATTTATGTATGTACATATATTTTCATTTTGTATAAAAGATTGTGTATATAAAACACAACACTTTTTAAGATGATAATTTAAAAAAGAATTTCATTCAACAAGACAAGGAAGAATGTTTAAAAAAAAACGAAAAAACTATTATAGAATTAAAATAAATGTATATTCAAAAAAAAAAATATTTATTATAAGAAGAAGCAGTAAAAATGTGATTCATATATAATATATATGATATAATCTTGTTAAATGTTTTTTTTTGTCGTTTGCCAAGAGACTCAAAAAAAAACTTGATGTATTATAAATTAGCAAAGTCACATAAAAAAAATAACTGAAAAGAACTTAACGCAATTAACTATATATATATAATATATATATATATATATTTGATGGTACAACAGAATAAGAATTCTATAGAATAAACAAAATTATAACATTTATTATATTAACGCAAATTGTTATTAGTTTTAGAATAGATCTTTGCAACAATTCGCAAATGATTCAAAAAAAAACTATTACATTTATTCCATTATAATGAATTAAATTCAAAACATGCTCGTGCTTTTATTAAACAAATTATTTTTCATACAAAAAAAAATCTATTAAAATGAAATGTTATTTTAGTTAAATAATGATTTATAGAATTTTATTATTCCATCTGGGATACAAATAATAAAAAAAAATCTTAATGATTTTTTTTACTTATAATATTGTTTTCTAAAATATTATTAAACATTATATGTATATTAACTGAATTATATAATTCTAAACCTTATCGCACATTCTACATAAACATGTGCCATATTTTATTAATTATAAAAAACCATTTTTTTATTATTTTATAAGAACATTAACACTTTTTATCATCTGTTTCATTACAAAAAATATGTTCTATATGTGTATATGCCCTGTGGTATATAAAGTGAATTCATTTCTTTTATGAACATCACGCAAAAACTTGAGCACATTTTATTATGCTTTCTAGGGGGTAATTTCTGCTTAATCTTAAACATATTAACCAAAAAAAAATAAATAAATAAAAGATATAGTCTCATTTATGTCCGCAGAAATTCAATGAATTAAAATTATTTAACATTAATTTTTGTTAATTCATTCTTAATTCATGAATATCATTGATAAAAATAAATTTTTTATATATTTAAAAACTGTTTCTGTTGTTTTAGATGAAAAAATTAAAAAAAAACGTGGCGCTAAATTAATTCTAATATCATATGTGATGTGTAAACATTATGATGAATGGTACAAGACAAACGATATGTATTTGAAAAACTTTTAAATTTTGTTTTTTTTTTTAAGAAACAAACGCCCATTAATTTGTGTTATATATAAAATACTATATATGAATGGAATTGTGTAAATGGTTATGATTATTGTATATATATTATGCATTGAAAAATATTATTAATTATAATAAGAATAAAGGTTTAATTTTATACAAAAAATTACAAAAAATTTTATAATATTCTAAGAAAACTAAATAATAACAAAGCAAAAAGAATTATTTTATTTTTATTTACCTGTTCAACACCTGTATGTATCGTTAATTTATCTAAAATTTCATTTATTGATATTTTTGTATGTTGATCCCAATATAATCCCTTTAATGATGCAGCAATACTGGATGCTGCTATTTTACTAGATGAATACGTACAAAATTCATGTTCTGAAATAATAATGAATAAATATTATTAATTATTTTAAAATTTAAAATTGACGGCAAACAATTATAAGTGCATATCGTTTTTAATCAACTTTGTTGTATTTAAATTATTAAATATATTTTTAACTAATTTTTTATTTTAGAATCAAGTTAAACTATAATTTATAAAGATAACCAAAATTGAATAAAATTCGTGATTGCGTTATAGCGAATACGTGGAAAAAAATAGTTTAAAATTGCAGGAAATCTGCCGATTAGAATTAAAATAATAAAAATTAAAAAAATATACCCATATTTTAAACAAGAATTCATTTAAAAGAACGATTTACTGTTTAAAATCGCAATGCATATTCTTTTATTTGCGAACATACACTTTATGTAAATTTATTATATGGCATATTTGATAAATAAAAATCGGAGATATTCATTATTAATTTTTATTTGTGAACAAAAGTCAATTTATTATTATATATAACAGGCTATAATAAAATTAATAAATTAGGATTATATGAAAAATAAGCGTCGCAAAAATAGATACTTAAACAGCGTCCGCCAACAGTCTTCAGTTGTTTGCTTAATAAATTGGTTTATTTTTTGTAATCGTGTCGTTAATAAGCAGTACGAGTAACGGCATGGGAAATACCTGTAATTCAATAGGGGAAATTCAGAAAACAAGCCTTCAGAATAGGATTCGAATACGTTATTTAAAAAATTTGTTAGAATTTACAATTGATTGTTTTATCAACAGTTCACCACAGAATCAACTTTGTCTTACACATATTACAAAATACATACAAATTTTATATATATTTTAATTTTATTTTTTAACTGAATAGACTGTATTCTTTGTTTTTTATTTTTATATTTTGCTCTTTAAAAAATAACATTATAAAAATCATTTATATCGATAAATTTATAAAATTATAAATAAATTATTCTTTTATGCATATATACATGGGTATATTTATAGCACAAATTGTCAGTATAATCGTGAGCAAATAAAATATATCCATACGTCTGATACATTTGTATATATCTACCATATGAAAATGTATAGTTAAGAAAATATGCAGACATTTAAGTGTATATATATACATTATTCTATATATATATATCGTATTCCATTTAAAAACAGTCTATTTAAATGAAATTTTAAGTATACAGATATATATTTCTGTAAAAAAAATTTTAAAAAATACAATCATAACATGAAGAATAATTAAGGCATATTAATTAAAATGATATATATTCAGACAATTCGTAATGTAATGTCCAGGGGGTTCTAAAAAATAAAATTATATATTGTTCATGTACGTTCCAAAAAGTATAATTTTTAATGATGATTACACAATCATATACATACATACAAAAGGTATATATACAAATATATGTTTTGATAACGATCAAGTCAATTAAGAAAAAACATACAGGTACCATGTATATATGATTATAAATTCTGATATCATAAACATTTTCATTTTCGGAAGAAACCGGTTATAAATGAAATGTATCATAATATTTTTTGAATAAGATATGATACAATTATTATAAAATTAATTAGATTGTCGATTAAAATATATATCATATCAAAGGAAGTTTTATAAAGAAATCATAATTGTTATTCTCGTATATATTATATACATAAAAATGATATATAATTGAAATTAAATTATTTACCATTAACACTTTATTATAAAACAAAATATAATAGTTAAAACCATTAGAAATAAATTGTGTTAACAAACAAACACACACGTTTTTCTATAAACATATAAATATATATATTGGAGTCAATGACAAAGGAAAAAAAACGTATATGTGATACAAAACATATAAAATTATGCAAAAAAAAAGTTATTTTATTTCTTGGAAATGCCATTAAATCATAATGTAATTTTTTTTTTTAATTTTAGTTATTTTATCGTGTGAACGCAATTATAATTTGTGATTTTTATAGTTGACAGAATAATCATACTTGATTGTCATATGCGTTACATATAAAAATAAAACAAATACAAAAAAAATATATGCGTATAAATACCGCATCAGCACAAACAATATCTTTTATTATTATTAATTACACATAAAGTACGGACATAATTTTTAACAAAAAAAAAATATATAATTTTTTATGTTCGTGTATAATTTACTTATATATGAAGGAATATTATATATATGCAATTGCGTTGAACATTAAAACAAAACTCTTTGGTTTTTTTATACATCGCATAATAATAGAACCAAAATAAAACAAAAACAGAAAATTAATATTTTTAGATATTATAATAAAATATTATATTTTAATTCTTTTTTATTATTTTTTACAAATCACGTCTTTATTAGTGCAAAAACAAAAAGTAGTAATTGGTAAAATAATCGTGCCATAGTAGTCAAAAATTGTTTTTGAATTAAATTGTTTTTATTATTAATATTGCATGAATTTATAACTTATTTTAGGATATTTTAGTCATCATCGTAAAAAAATGGTTTTGATTTTTGGACATTATCTAATTTAAACTATAGAAGAACAATAAATAGTTAAGGAATTATAAAGGATATATTATATATTATATTATAAGGATTACAATGCCGGGTGGTATTCTATGATAATTAATTATAGAAAAAGACTATAATGCTTTTGTTAATTTTAGATATGTAAATTATATTATAATTTTGGAAAAAAATTTACATAAACAAATATTTTAATTATTTAGTATTTATACAGATCAGAATCGTTTTTTATTGTATTCTTATATCTTAATTTGGTATATATACAACAACAAAATTAAATTTGTTTATTTAATTTTAGTATATTATATTCACAGTCAAATGGGTATAGTATATAAAGCAATAAAGCAATCTTTTATGATTTTAGAATTCATAATTTCTTAAAAACCTATATACATTTATTATGTATATAAATTTACATATATATAAATATGTATGTTCACTTTTCATAAAAACAAAAATTAATTCAATAAAAAAAAACACGAAATATTTTCATATTACCAGACGAAAAGTCTCTACATATGTATGTTTAACAATATTATACACCTTTTGATAATATACGCATTTCATTCGCATATTTTAATTCTTAATAGAATTATATTATATATATATATATATATAAACATATGTATTTCCAAGGAAAACAACTTTTTTTCTTATATATTATTATCTTATTATACATTTGCCGCAAAACAATATTATGAATACCATTTATATTGTGTATGGTATATATATATGAACGAATGATGATATGTATATGTACATGTACATATATATATTTTAATGGTACTTGCCAACCACATATTATCTCTTTCGAAACGAAAAATAGAGATTCTTTTATTCGAATCCGTTTTTCTGTATCTTTAGCATCCACAACATATAGATTCAATACCATATAGGCATTTATTTTAAGAAGACACCGAACCAGCCATAAAAAAGTTATATATATATATAAATATATATATTCTTACCGTTTGTTATTACTTTATATAGGTACTTTTGAGTGGTATGTTATTTATTTTTTTTGCTTTTGTTTTTTATAGCGTGCGAATATTTCTACCCTAACTATTTTTATGTCTTACTTTAAAGGGCAAATGAAACTATTAAGGATAAGTAAGTTATGTGCTGTTGATTATATATATATATATATATATATATATATATATATATATATATATATGAAGATGGTTTACGTTATGTTTTACGAATGTTTGTTGTTATTGTTTTATAAAATAATGTTATAGTAAAGAGAAAAAAAACAGCGACATGTATTCAATGCAGATCTTTTAAATACAATCTTTATTATACATATACAACCTTTATTTTCATATACATGTATATATGAAAAGCTATGTTAAGAATGTGTTTACCAATCAATATGGAATTATTCAGCTGATTAATAAGAGACCTGTAATTTATATCTTTATGTGATCTGCATAAATAAATAAAAATGCTAAGTGTTTGATGGTTTCATTTTTTTTTGCTTTATTGTATTTTTATGTTTTTTTTTGTATATATATTATTTCATGTGAATATATCTGTATATGAATATTCTGCATACAAAAAATAAAATGCATTTTAGAAACGCAGTCTCGCCTCATACAAACTATAGTAATATTTTTTAACTTGTGAAAAGTATTTTATTTTGCCATATAGTAAATTTAGTACACAAAAACAGAATATGATTCTATATGGTAAAAAAATGAAATTTGTATTAATAAAATAATTCAATAAGTATAATTATAAAAATTTATCATAAAATTATTAACTTACATATACGTTATTCGTTCTTTTTTTTTTGTATTGAGGAAACTTGTAATTTTTAAAAATACATGATCAACGTTTTCAATTCAATAGATTATAATAAAATATATATATATATCATATATATTCCAGTCTCTATATAAATATATATAGCTTTGTTAAAAAGCCGATATCAAATGTTTATCATAACATTTTAAATAAAAAAGAAACAAAAAAACAAATAACAAACAAACAAAAAACAATAAATACTGCAATGATGATGTGGAGAATGTATTATTATATATTGTAAATAATTTTTACAAAGAATTGTATATATTAATTAAAAATTCTTTAAGTTAAATTTTTTTTTTATTGCTATATATGTTAATTTTTTTCTTCTTCTGAATACATTAAAATTTTTATATGTATATAATATTACAGAATTATTTTTATTATTACTATGCAGTTAATGATGAATCCATATAACGTACTATTGGAATTTTTAGCTTAAAGTTTTTTTTTTTGTTATTGGAATTTATTTCTCACAAATATTTTTCTGTTTTCTTTCATATATCATCATAATCGTTTTTTATTTTAATTTTTTTATATTGAATTATCGCATAAAATAATAATTACTTGTTGCTTTTGTGTCATTCATTTTTTTCATTCGTAATATGTGTATTGCAATTTGCCATAATTATTATCTGATTCGGTAATATTTTTGTTATTTCTTTCGATTATTATATGGGATAAAAATTATTAGTTATTAAATGAATTAAGTAAATATTAATAATATGAATATATTGCTCTGCTCTAGTCAAATTAAATTATATGTGAGAAAATGATAGTTGGAGTTAAATGAATTCGAACAATTGAATGTAAGAATTTCCATATTCTTAAAATGTAACACTTTAATATCAAAAATTATTAAATTATTTTTGAAAAGACATAAATAATCAAATTGTATTTATCTATAAAGAAAATTATAGAAATTCATTAAAATATCTAATAAATCACTAAATCTGTAACTGCGTATATAAAATATTTTCAGTTCTCGCATAAAGAAACGGTAGTTTATTTGTTATATAAAAATAAAAATATTTAATAAAGACATAAACATTAAATAAAAATAAATTTTTCGCAATACAACCAACAATCTGGTTTTAGCGTCCAACAACAGCCTTCTGTTATTAGTTACTTAATTTGTGGGTTTTACGGTGTCGGTAATTAGCCGTACGACCAACCGCAAGCGGAATATACAACTCTGTGTTAAAATTCAGATTCGAAAAATAACCGAAAACACAAAACATATTTTATGCATTCAGTAGGATTCGAACCCACGACCCCAAAATTTCGTTAGAATTTTAGGTTGGCATTTTTAACATTTACACCACAGAGTTGTAGACATAAACATTAAAAAGGTTAAAACGTGACAACATCATACATTCCAATGTGGATCGACGGTATTAAATTCTAATATTTCACTGCATTAAAAAACATCTTAATATATACCAAATATAAGATCCTCTACTTTTATCAATATACGCAATCAATACAATAGTGCGTGAAAATAAGTATATTAACAAAATAAAAAATCCACTTAATATCATTGTTATACTAAATAACCACAAAAAAATATCAAAACATATTTATTTACCTCCCTGATAGTATAGATATTTTATCCTGTTGAAGATTTCCATCCAAATTATATCATTTAAAATACATATGTATATATTTAAAAGTTATGCATAGAACGTGTCGAAACAATATTTGAAAACTAAGTATGAATTTAAAAAAGAACTCTATAAAATAATATAATCTTCAAATAAAAGGACAATTTCTTGAACGTGATAAATAATTTTATATAACATATACTCGTATAAATAAAGTATATGATTTTTTTTAAATAGTTTAAAGTTATAAAGTGTTATTTCAAATAAAAATTTATTAAGTTAATTTATATATTCTTATTAGTATATTACAATATAGCTATACAATTTTTAAGATGTTTACCTATATATACAAATTTCAAACTCATCGTAGTTAGAGTTGATTTAATAAATGTTGATGTAAAAAAAAAAAGATTATAAAATAACCAAAAAAAAGACAATAAAATACCACACAAATTCATGTGCAAATTATATATATGTATATGGAAAATGTCAGAGAACCCATTCATTTTTATATTTTATAATATATTCAATTATAATAATATACCGCGGTGTTTTTATTAGTTTTGTAATCCTTATTGTTGTTGCTTTTTTATATTTACCCGAAAATATACTTATATAGCCTACATTCACAATATATAAATACAAAACACACAGATTTAATAATACACCATACGTATATTATTATATAATATTTAAATTAGAAAATGAACATATATATATTTCATTAGTCTTGCTCACTTACATACACATCTTATAGATGGCAAAAAAAACACAAAAAAACCAGAAATATTTAATTTTTATTGTATATAGCCGCAAAAATATATTATTATAGTTGAAAATTGTATCTACAATATACTATATAGAACTAACTATATAATATATTTTATTTACAACTTTTAATTATATTAACGTTTCCGCTTATAGTTTTCTCACAATAAAAATTTAATATTTATATTTTATATACTTGATTAGAGAATTTATATTTTAATACAATATGATTTTTAATGTTGTTCAAATAATCAAGTTTTTATTTCTATTAAGAAAATATTTTCATTTTTTTTTAATTATCATGGAGGATAAATGCGTATATCAATTTTATGAAATACAAAAAGGGGTACATTTTTTTTGGAAATATTAATAATGTCATATATTTAGTTATAAAAAAATTTATTGAAATCACTTAAGCACTTTTTGTTCAGTTAAATAAAATTAATTATCAAAATCGACTGAATTTAAATAATTAATTGGAAATAACTATTCATTCATTAGTATACTATTCTATTTTTGTAACAATATTCACCAATAATAATCAAGTTTCAATATTATTTTTAGTCTTTTCCCGCATATATATATATATATATATATATATCAATCAATCAATAATCAAATACTTCTTTTGTCTATATTTGACTGTTATAATAATCTTCTTATTTATATCAATATTACCATTGAAGTGCATGTGATCACTGATTCGCAATTGTATATATATTTTATATTTATAATAGATCAAATATTCATGGACCTATTTTGTCCTCCCCTTTTCATATTATTTGCATTATTTGCATTATAATTCTTATATTAATGAATAAATTATATAATAAAATCCAATTATCGAATATATTTTACTGTTAATTCCATGAATTTGATTCACATCTGAATGGATTTATAATAAAAAAAAATCTACATATTTGTACAATGTGTATATGATAATTAATCATACATTCGCATACCTATTAATATCTAATATATATAGATTCCATTAATACATGATGTTTATATTTTTAATATATGAATAAAAAAAAAATATATATAATCTGAATGATTTGATGTATGTTAAAATATCAAAAGAATGCGATTCATGTTTAATTTTCTTCACTATATATATTAACATAAAAAAATTATTTGTTGAAGAAAACAATCATATATATACTTGTGTATATAAATAAAATATACATTTCAATGAATTTGAATATACTCAAAAAATATACAAGTTTTTTATTTATATATATACAACATACATATATAGATATAATTCTATAGTGTAGATAATACTTTTATACATATGGGTATGGGTACAACATTATAGTCAGTTAAATTGCGTATATTTACTTGCGTATATTTACTTAAATATATATATGGTATTAAAATACAAATATAAAAAAAAACAACAATTTCCATGATATTTATTAAAAAGATAGTTAATATATCTATGTATAACCGCACACACATTTGTATTATTATTAATTATAATAATAATAATAGACATTTATTTATTATTCATACATACAGACAAAAATAAAATATTACTGACCTTGACCGAGCAAATGCCCGATGTGGTATGGCAAAAATTGGTTAGTTAAATTTATTCTATAAATTTTTAGTTTAGTGAATATAGAAAAAAAAGTTTCCATACATTTCGTGAATATATTACCCACACAAATACATCATTTTATATTAATATATATTTAAAATAAATATATCCATATATAAACATTACATTACAATACACGTTATATATATTAAAATATAATGCTTATATTGTTGGATAAATGATGACGGTGAAGTAATATATTGCAATATAACTATTATGCTATTATTTATAAATGATTTTACAGAATCAATTTTATTTATTTATATATCCATAACCAAAAACGTATATAGCAAAAATTGAAATGTGTTATTTGATTGATAACATCGATAATGTTTAATGTTTATGATGTATAAGAAAACAATTATGGAAATCATACTAAATGTAATCGGTTGAATTTATCTTTGGGGTTAATTAACCCATACCACGTATAATATAAAAAAAAATTCATGTGATGAAATAATTTATGAAAGGTAAAATTACGATTTTGATTTGATTTGATTTGCAGTTCTATATATACATTTGAAATTTCATTAACATTCAGTTCAATGTGAAATACCACAACACAATATATATTCTTAAATAAATACAATTTATATGGACACCATAAATATATTAAGAATATTTTATATGTATAATGTTATCTATTTAACGTTTTGCTCATGGTACTTGAATCCATATCCAAAATATTATCAATTTTTATCGCATATATACCTAAACGCAATAATTTAATATTCATCCACTCGCATTTATTCATGTACAATATATATATTTATCAATTTTATCAGAAAAAAAATTGATAAAAAAAACATCCGTGTAACACATAATATATTTTTACTAATATTAACAAAAATAATTATATATTTTTGCAATTTAATTTAAATTAATTATTCGGTATATAAATACACAAATATTTAACATACCTTTTGCTGCTAATGAAATAAAAATTTGTGCATGTTTTCTAATCGTTTCTGGAATTATAGCTGGACAACTTTTATTTGTAATTGGTAAACGACTTAATAAAAGATCTAAAAAATCCAATGGTGTTACTGATGAAATGTCCCATTTTAAACAACTTAATACAACCAATTCCCATTGCTGAAAATATATGCGAAATAAAAAATAAAAAATTATAAAAAAAGTAATAATAATAATGAAATGATATAAGTAATTACAAAAAAAAAGAACACAAACAATAACATACAATGGAAAATTAATTTATAAATTATAATTTTATAAAATTATATTAAATACGCGTAAAATAAATAAAAAATATCAAAACAATGCGATAATATAAAAAACAAAAATTATAATATTTATATAATTTATATTATATTTTCTAGGAAAAACGTGATAATATTTTAATTTGAAAATGATTTTTTTTTTATTTTGGGAGTGTCAAATAAAATTTGCAAAAAATATTGGCAATTCTTATTTAATACTTATGTAAAATTCTTTTAATATTCTCATAAAAGTTCGCAATTCTATCTGTGCACAAAATAATAAATATGTTATAGAATATATTTTAAGAATTAAAAAATATTTTACTATACTAATTTGTATTCTTAATATATAGTTTTATAATATTATAATTAA
Source organism: Dilophus febrilis (assembly GCA_958336335.1). Taxonomy (NCBI): domain Eukaryota; kingdom Metazoa; phylum Arthropoda; class Insecta; order Diptera; family Bibionidae; genus Dilophus; species Dilophus febrilis. Next base: position 51,287,990 of record OY284468.1, read on the forward strand.
AATTTAAGTAATTAAACAGAATAGTTTGCAAATATTTTAGGTAAACGCACTCAATATTATTATTATATCCTGTTACAAGTTTAATGGACTTATGCTATATTTGAATAAATAATTTTGGTAATCTTATAATAATAGGTAATCTATTTTAAAAATATATACTTTTTTGATTTAATAAAAATATTATATTTAATACCAGATTTTCTCCAATAGTATGAAATAAGGTTTTCCATTAAAATTTAAATTTTTTCAATCATTTTGCCAAAACATCTATTTTAATTATTGGAAATTTACATAAATTTTTTGAATACAATGGAAATTGTTCTACTCTATTTATAATAATCATAAATATACTGTTTTATGATTTGCCGTTCATGAAATTTCTACAAACATTCATTATATGGAATAATTTAATATATTAAGTGTATATTGTACATTTTTTATCTCCTTCATAATATGATATTCTAATTATTTTACTATTACGTCATATGAGATTAAATATACAATAATGTATAAAAGAAAATATATATATTAATATCATAATCATCTTATATGATGTTATATAATAATAAGGCACATATGATCGTATGAAATTGTATACCACCAACAAAAAATTGTATATACATTAAAAAAAAATTGATAAACAAAATCATTCAAAACGTTTCTGTCTTTATGCTATATAGATACAGTATTTAATTGACGCCAAATAATATTAACATATTTTATATAATACTCTTAAATTTTGACATTTATATTATTTAGATTAGAATTAAAATACACTAAACTTCCATATAGAATACATATATATATATTAAATAAATGCGGTATTTTATTAATAAAAATCAACAGTTTGTATAACAAAATATATATATATATATATATAAATTATATTATCACGTTATATTCTTTTATCCAAGTGTGGGTATATAAATGTATATATAAAATAAAATGAAATTATATGATTATTATATGACAAAGTAATATGTGTTTTATGAAAAGGCGAAATAATTATAAATAATAATAATAGATTGATCAGCTGGATTTATCTGTTATTTATTTTTCTTTTATGTATACAAAAAAAAAACAATTATCGCAAACAAATTGTTTATGTATTGATTTAAATTTTATTAAAAAAAAATTATATAATCATCGTTTTTGTTTTCATAAATATACATTTATAAAATTAATATTTAAATATACTAATGGTAATCGTTTTGATTTGATAGCTTTTATAATATAGACAAAATAGTAATAATCACTTAAAAAATTTAACAAAGTTCTGAATTGGGTACGAGAAACATTTCTGATGTGAATTTCAATTTTAACATTATATATTTGAAGTTTATATGAGATAATTATTATATTTTTATTGTATATAAAGCGATTGTATAAGGATTATTTTGAATTGGGTTAAATTTGCGGTATATTCATGTCTTTTTCCGGTTAAGCCAATACAATTATAGGATTATTATGGTTAAAAAAACAATAATAATCTAATAACAATAATAACAATTATATATTATAAAGCAAACTGTAGAGAAATATATTTTTCTTTTCTTTTATGCATAAGTTATAAATAAATACTATATATATGTATGTTTTTTTATATAAACTATAAACAATTTTAAAGAACATAAACTTATTGTAACATTTTAAAATGTTTGTTGATTGACAAATTGACATATATATGAATAAATACAAATAAATATCATTATATGTAAATATACAAATTTATATATAACATTTTATTGATACAATATACATTTTTTTTAAAATGATGCACATATCACAAATGGCGCTATACAATTTTTATTTTATTTTATTTTTCATTTAACCATTTTTATTTACATAACACTGCAATGCAACAATGTAAACTAATAAATGATGATATGTATTCAGAAATAAAAAAATAACAATATTGATTCTTCTCATTATGAAATCCATATAAAAAAGATATCAACTCATTTCTTTGACCTATGAAAAATGAATTAAGAATATTATGGCGCGTGAAAATATTATCATATTGTATACATTTTTGCTTAGTACAAATTTGGTTTTTTTGCTACGAATTTAGCACAATGCTGTACAAAATTATCAAAGTAATATCATCAAATATATTATCAAACTATATAGTATCGTATCATGACTTTTATAATGAAAGTACGAGAAGTAAATAATCAATATGGACGACAATATCATTATAAATAATTATATGTATAAAATTAATTATAATAAATGTATTTTTAAATAAAAATTATCTTATCGTTAATTGAAAAAATTAATTTTAAAAATATACACAAAATCTTTAAACGCGCAAACTGAGATACGTGATGTAAAAAATGAAATTAATAACAAAATTATAAAATCGTTTCGCAAATATATGAGGGCAATTATATTAAACAATTTTTAGCAGGTGGTCCAAAATAAAAAAAAATTTTAATTTAAAGCATTTAAATCCATTTTAAGGCATTAAATATATATATTTATATTAAATAATAAATAACACATATATATGTCACAATTTTTTAATTAATCTATAATATAAATAATTTTCAAAAATGCATTTTTATTTCAATTTAATACTATTCATGTTTTTTTTTTTTTTGTAATCGTCTTATCTATGTTTGTGCCTAACAGACGTACATATATATTATAGATTGTATATAAATACGTGTGTATATATAGATACTTCAAATGTCATATAACATACATATATATATATATCAAAAATGATATTTTTATAATATCCAGAAATCACGGATCAAAATAAAATACATCAAACCACTTTACAAAATCTAATCTCACATTTGTATATATCTATATATACAAAAATATACATTCGTGTTCAATAAAAAAACCCCAAATTTTTTAGGCACATAAAACAACATTAAAATATATAGGTCGATCGAACAGAACAAAAAAAATATATAGAGTTGATGTACTTTCATGATTATGTAAATTAATTTTCTTTAGTTTAGTTTACAATTATTAAATGTATATACAATTTTATAAACATAATTTTATATAAAGTGAAAGCATAGTATATTATTTTTTTATATATTATAGTTCCAGAAATTATTTTAAAAAAAATGTAGTAAACATTATTGATTGTGATAACCTGAAATTTTTTTTTATTAAATTGTGCTATAATCTATAATTAAATATGGTTCTATTTCTGAATTGAATTTACTATATATATATATACATATATATGATATTCAATACTGTTCGAGTTATAAAGAATTACATTGGATTTTGGTAGACTTGTTACCAATGTTTTCAAAACTGAAGGTATTATAGTATAGTTTTTCTTAAATGTTCGCACATTTTCTGTATTATTTGTTAGTTCTATATGAACAGCATGTAAAGTTCAACCTAACTACACTTCTCATATATAGATTATGTCACATATAGCAAAATAAAAAGGTGAATTTTCTAAACGTATTTATTTAGTATCGTAAGTTTTTAATATTATTTAAATCTAAAAATATGATATATAACCGCATATCAAATTTAAATGGAAATAAAAGTAAATAATTAGAATAATTTTTATTTAAAATTTACGTTAGAGATATCAGATATACGTAATCAAATACAGATATTACACCTTTTTTTCTTAATCTTTTTATTTTCTTTCATTATATCAAATATTTGTGGTTATATGTGATACATATGAAAAAATTATACATACAATCTATAAGTAATGTTTATACGCTATACATACATAAAATATTTGTACATTCAGCAAATACCATAAAATTCTTTATAAATGTAATATTATACATATATACGCAAAAATGTAAATAAAATGTTACAATTTTATTTATAAACACAAAATTAATAGAATTTTAAACGCGATAATGAATACCAAAAAAATAAAATGGATATACGTATACAAAAATTAACATACATTGTAAAATTGTATATTAAATATAGAAAATAATTTTTTTTTGTATAATCGTCGTAATCAGGCCCGGTCCTAACCATATATTTTGGTTTAATTTTATAATACTGCTCCGTAGTAAATGTTTGGTCATTTTAACATCCCTAGTTAAGATAGACTGATGCAATTTGTTTTAACTATGTAGCTAATAACAATTTCCTCAAAAGTTCATTCCTAGCAAAAAAAAACTCATTCTAAGGATATCATTGCAAAATCTGTTAACGTAAGGAGCACCCCAATTGTTAACATGTTATTGAAACCTTTTTTAAGACCGCCATTGGTCAAAAATATAATATTAAATGAAAACACTTTTCAATAAACGTATACTACATTTGTGTATTTTTCATTTTTTAAATATATATCGTATATTATTTAGCCATTTAATTTTTAAAAGGAATACATTTGTGTAGGTATTTGTATAAATATAATATAATGATTAGAACTTTTCAGTCAGGTAAGTATGTCTAAGTATAAAAATAATAATAGTTCAATATATACAGGTGTTGTCAATTTTAATTTTTTCTTTGTATTACTATAGAAAATATGTGTATTTTTAAATTTTTAAATGGTTTTCATGTTTCATTCATTTTTATCTTAACCAAAAAACAAAAAACACAAATATATGCTGATAACGTTTAAAATATTTCTAATAATTAATAAAAAAAAAACTAACACTTTTATTTTATCTGGAATTATATTTATTTATCTGTATAGAATATTTCAAATTAAATTGTTTCATATTACAATTGTATGTATTTCTATATATATGTATAACATATGTCGATGAACTTTGTTTTGATCATTATTATTATGTTTTGTTTTATGTAAAATAATTATATACATGTATTATTTTATGTTTTGTATAGTGTATTACTGCAAAATTTATTTGTAATTTAAAAATAGATAGACAGATAATATAATAAATATATAATATATGATTATATTTCTATGTATGTATATAAACAAATATTTTACACAATCGTTAAAAATTCTAGGTTATTTGATTATTAATATAAAATTATTTTTAATAATAACCAACGATTTAAAAAATCTTTGTTCCGGGTTGAATTTGACAACAACCAAAACTACAGTTTGCTTTAGGTTAAAATGCAATAAATATGAATTTACAATATACGTTTTATTCATAAATGAATAATTATTCATATAGATTTTACTATTTAGTACGTATGCATATACACATCTTGCATTGTTGAAGACACATTTGAAATTTCAAATTATATACCGTATATTAACAAATTTTATATTGTGCAATTTTCTTGTCATCCAAATATACACAGGACAAAAAAAAGATTAAATTCCTATATTCTATATTAGTTATTTATGTTGATAATAATAATAATAATATATTTCGTTGATAATAAAATACAAGCAATGGTTAATTAAATAATTTCTTTTTTATCTATATGAAAATTATCTTATCTTTTTTTTTTATTTATTTTTGCCAAAATTTTTGCTAAATTTATCTATGCAATTTTTTTTTATATATTATTTTGGTTATAAAACGCAGAAATAAGTTTTATGCTGATGAAAATTAAAAATTAAAAGTAAATACAATAACAAAACAAATTAGTTTCTTTTTCTATAATGATATAATTTTTATAATGCATACACAAAAGATTTTTTGATATACAATTTCTTGTTGGAAAAAAATGGTCAATAAAAAAAATAGCAAGCAAATGTTAAATTCAATGGATGGTATTGTAAAGAATAATATACCAAATATCTAAAATACCTATAGCTCTATAAGACAGTTTAAAATAAAATAATATATATATATATATAATATATATATAATATTGAATAAATAAAGCCTGTTTATTGCTTGTCTATCAACGATATCCATATGTTTTGACCGTATCTCTTTATAAATATATAACCTATGTATATATAATCTCCATTTTTATCCTCTATTGTCCAAAGCAAAATATAATCATCTGGATTTATATGGGCTTTTAAAACATTTTTATTTTAATAATAATCATCAGAGGTGGTACAAATACCATAGTCGAAACATTCCTTTTCAAATATACGTTTATAATGATACATATAGGAGGTAGCTTTATATAAAATATGAAAAAATGCGTTAAAACATCATTCAATTGGTTTTTTTTTTCTATTTTTGTACATTTGCTATTTGCTATCTTTTTATATATAATTTTTACTCGTATATTTTATAATAATAAAATAAAGTTATTTTAAATTAAAGATAATAAAATAAAAAGTTAATAAATCTATTGACCAAATAAAAAAAAAATATAATTTTTTTGTTGAACGTACGTGTGTTTGATTAATTTTATATTTTTAACGTAAGTAACATATATATAGGTAAATAAATTTAAATTTATTTACATAAAAAATGTATTTATATAATGGTAGATAGTTATTGATTAACAAAATAACAACGAACTACAAAATTTCTCCCACGAAAACGATTTTTTTCGTAATTTTCAATGCATATCTCCACTTGAAAAAATGACCATTTCTTTTTCTTTTATGTAAAAAAACCTTGAAATTGAAAATAAGATTTATATCTTCATCATCATAGTTTTATATTAATATTTTTTCCCTCTTATGCATACCTCTCATGTAAATGTCCCTATATATTTAAGTATACCGAGATTTATTATCCTTATATGTACAACAAAATTCGTTAATTCAAATATATTTTTATATATGAAAAAATATAAGTAATTTTTAAAACCAAATATGTAGAAGAAGTATAAAAAATTAAGACCATAAACTATATACATATAAAACACGCGTATATAGAAATACAAAAAAATTCAATGAGGCGCTAAGGAAATTATTACTCCTATTATTTTTGTTACTTTTTCGTTATGGATGTCATATCTAGAGATATATACCAACCAAAAACATCCTACATAAATCTTTTATAATTTTTTTTTACTATAACTATTTCACTGTATTTATCTAACTGCGCTTTAAGAGAATAAATGCCGCATATTTTTTATAGAATATCGCATGATCATTTGGAATTTTTAACGTATTTTTCAAATTGGACAAGTGAAACATATATACCATATATATATATATATATATATATATATATATATATATATATATATATATATATACATATATATATGTATATAAAGATTTATTATATATAAGCACCTTATACTTTAACGTATATTTGTATATTTGTACCATTTCTTTATATGTGGCAATTGTAAAATAAATAAAATATTATCGTCGTCAGAAATATAATATCCTATATCAAAAATCGATTATATTTCGTATATAGATAGATAGATATTGTTAATATAGCAAGGCAATAACAAAAATGAAAAAAATAGAAATGCACTAAAATATAATCATACAAAAGATATTCTTATATTATTAGATCCTTCTTGGAAAAAATTCTTTTACAATAAATTTCTCAATGAAATTTTTTTCATATAGTAATAATCACGGTGATCGCATATAATAAAATGTATGAATAACAATACATTCGCATTATTGAGTGAGTATTCTGTAATTTTTAACATCATTATGATGTGCAACTGAAACCAAATATTTCCTTTTGTTAAATAACTTATGGAAAATCAAAATTTATTTAGATATATTCAGAAATTTTGAATAAAAATGTGTAGAATCTTAAGAATTTGTTAAAAATCATTTCATTTTTTCAAATGTATATTTCAAAGATGATAAAAATTTTGAGTATATAATTTTATTAGTGACAAAATTTATATAATTTAATATCACAAACAATGCTGTTTGTTAACGATTGGTTCTCACTTTATCCAAAATGAATAATTATTTCGTGCTGTTCCAAATCATATATAAATATAATTTCTGTAATTTATATGATAATACTTTATAATTGCATAGGATTGTAGGAGATTTGTTATTTACAAAAAAAAAATTAATTGTTCGAATGAATATTGGATTTGTATAAAAAATTGTCTTCATTTTATCATATGCACATATGCATATGCTTCGTGTGGTGCACATTACATATATATATATATATATATATATATTATTTACATATTACCAATGTATCTATATAAATATATATATATTATATCTTTTATAAATGAGAATTCTTTTATGAATGAATTTTATTTTCTTTTATATGCATATACTTTTTCGTATTTTTTTTTCTGATTAAATTTATCATGTGGCAAACTGCATTATAATTCTGTATATTTAGCTGGTGTACTGTAACATGGTATGTATAAGTTGTAATGAAATAATAAAAAAAAATAAAAATATAAAGAGATAAATTCTTGTCGCATATACAAGAACATAAGAAAAAAGATAAAAAAAGGCATATATATAAACAACACAACACCATACATATTCTATATATTATTTATACATGTTTGTTGGCTGCGTTAGAGATCCGCAACATAAAAAATGTTGTCTATATACATGTGAAAGATGAAGAATAAAAAACAAAATATAAAAATTAAATAAATAAAGAAGAATTTAATAAATTACGGGTTAAAATTCACTTTGCTTTTTAAATTTGTATTTTTTTTTTCATTTTCATCTTCTTCTTCATTTTATTTTAAATAAGGCTATCGAATTCCTTTTATTATATATTTCTATATTTTTTGGGTTCTTATTTTCTGTTTTTCCTTTTTTATTTAAAAAAAAAAGTATTTTTTATTATAGATTTTGTACTTTTCAATATATTAAATTTTCGCAATACCCGATATTTTTATCATTATTTTTTTAACAAACAAAATATATTTTTTGCTTGAATGGTATTTTTGCTTTATTTTTGTCGCTTCATATTACTTCTACACGAGGATGTACGGATTGTATATTTTTTCTTATATTGGTATACATATAGTGTTTGTGTTTGTGATAAACGGGTAAATATTTATTTGGGCTCTTGTTTTCGATGAATATTATTATTATTATTGAAATTTTACGAATTTAATTTCATAATCGCGTAATCTTTTCAATTGGCATATATAAAATTTAATTTATTTTATATTTAAAATTCCATTCAATATATATATAGTAGTATACAATTTGTTTATTGTTGGCTAATTGGACAAAAATGTGTGTATGTGCGTATTGATTTTTAATTTTTTTTATTATATTATTGTATAATTTATAAAAAAGTGTATATCCATTGTATTTTATCATTTATGTATGCATTCGTTTATAGGACGGTGTTAAGGTATATAATAACAATAAATATGTATTAAATATCAATAAATACCCTATATAAATACATATACATTTTTATGTACTTGAAAAATTATAATATATTGAGAAATATTTTCGGTGTATATATTATATATGTATAATATACAAAAACTAAATAATGTTGAAAGCCTGGGAAATTTTTAGTTCAATTAATATAAATATAAAATCAAGATATGTGCTATATAAATATATATATATATTAAATTCATACAAACAATACTCTTATATGTATGTATTATATTATAATCACTTATTTTATTTTTATTTTCCTCTTATGGTAGGTATGTATATATGAGCTTGAGTACTATAAAAGGTACTATATATTCCTATATATTCATCAAAATACCATTTATGTTCATATGCATACAAAAAAAAGGTAAAAGAAAATAAAATAAAATAATAATAAAATGAAAAAAAAAAGCACAACGAATAATGTCTACCGCAAAATCATTTATATACGTTTGCATATGAAATTTAAAATACTTATATTTATTCCATTCAAAAAGAGAACAGAAAAAAATAAAATAACATATCGAATTCTTGGAATGAATATTTTTGCCTGTTGCCCTCACAAGTAGCATTGTATTTGATATATATATATATATATATATATATATATATTATTGTACGAGTTTTGTACCATTGCAAAATGTTTATGTTATTCCTTTATGTATATATTGGATTTGATTATTTCAATATTATTTATAGTTAATTTAATATACATATATATATATATATATATATGTATATACATTTTTTTATACACTTTTACATTCTGATTTTGATTTTATGCTATGCATATTTAACATATATAACCAATATTATATACATATGTCATGTATAAATTTATAAATGTTATATACATTGATTTAAAGTATTTAACACTATATTATAAGGCGCCGCATATAAAGAAAAACAAAAGATTATAAACTAGAACCATAAATGAGAGACTTGATATCATAATAATATACTATTATACAGATTTTTTGCCACCTTGCATATTGTTTCATACACCAATAATATATACACATATAAATAAATATAAATCAATATGCATAAAATAAATTGCAATTTTTATTGATTGTTTATTATATATATATATTGTTATATTAGAATGCGTTAAATTATACAATCGTTTAATTAAAACAACATTTTAAAATATTAAACTAAATATTTTGTTTTAATTATATGTTTAAATAAATAAAAAATTTCGGAATAGATTTCATTCAATGAACATCGATATATGTTTAAGTTATGTTTTATATTAAATACGTTTATTTGTTTGCGATTAAACACTACAATTTATAAACAATCATAATATATATTGTATCTTTTTTAAAACAATCCAGTATATAAACAAAGAAATAAAATCCTTGGTAATTCATGCCAACGTATGTGTATATAACCTTCTTTTTGCCAACGACATGAATATTTTTATATGTATATGGTTTAAAAACATAATTTAATTTAGTGATTTTAATTTTTACTGATTAAACAAGGTATGTATATCTATAGGAAAATATAATTCTATTATACCTATTCGCAGGTAACAAATAATATTAAACGTTTTTATTTTAAAAAAAAATCGCTCGATTATGTAAAATGATCATAATATTCAAGGTAAAAAAATATATATAATAAAAATATTATTCAATTGTTAAAATTATATATTAATGTGTGTCTCTATATATACTAAATATTATATATCTATATGTATATTTTAAAGAAATAAATAAAAATAAAAAAACTTTCGATATTTTGCAGACGGGTTTCAAATTTTTATATAATAATATAACATATACTAATAATAATATAAATATATGATTTATTTGCTAACAAATCAAAACGGTAGACCCATTTTAAAGTTTTAGGTGATTTACAGAAAGAAACCTTGTCACAAACAAAAAAATTACAAAATGATTTGTACACAAACACTACCAATCTATACATGGAATAATATGGATATATTTTAATATTTTGCGGTTAGCTATTAACTGCACGAAAGAGTTATTGATTTGCTATTAATTTTTTTTAATCTATGACTTTACAGGTAAAAAAAATTAATTTGGTTTTAAAACGCGTTTTGTATTAGAAAGTTTTTCTCGTAATATTTTTAACCAAAAAAAAACTTTTTTTATAGAGTTTATAATTTCTCTATAGTTGAGTTTTTTTGTATGCCTTTTAAAATCCTTTCTCAAGATTTTATTATTACCTGGAAATTACATTTTTATATACATATATATTGATAACATACATGATATAAATTCTAGATATAAATGTAATAAAAATTGTTATTTTTTTCATCACAAAAAACGATATTCAAAATTTGTTGGTATAGCGAAATTTTCTATAAATTACATGTTTTTAAATGTATTTTCGGTGTTCATTTCCGTGCTAAAAAATAATTTTTTTTGTATGTTTGAACAGAGTTTTTGCAATAGATAAAATGATGTTTATTAAATTATATTATATTATATTAAATTTTGATTTATACTGTATAATTGAAAAGATTTTAAATTATTATAGTTTTTATAAGATTTTAATTATATTTAATTTATATTTTCCTGCGACATATAACAACAGCAAATAAACAATATTTTACCCAGAGAAGGTATCTAGAATTTGGTTGTGAACTGAATATATATAGTAATAATAGAATTTTATCCTTTAAAAGGGTATTCTTGCACTTTATATGTATTATAATTATATACGAAACCAACATTCCCGAAATGTTAATGAATACAGAGATAATAGAAAATGATGGAATGGTTTCAATATACATTAAGTTGTTTTTTCTTTTTGGTTCTGTATTACAAAATATATACATTTATTTGCATTTTATGCGGGGGTGTTGTTAATATATAATTTATTGCGAATTATTCGAAATGAATAAATAGAGTACAATTTTCAAACAAAAGCTTTTAAAAAAAAACAAAAAATTATCACAATTGATTTATTAATTCTTGTATTTATATTTTCACATATTTGCATTTTATTATGTGTGTACCCGTCTGTATATTTATGAATTTATTTTTATTATTATCCCACAATTACGAATAATTGAAATATATTCGCATCTATTTATATATACATATACGAAATAAAATCACATGTGTAATAACAATACACATATATAACAAAAAATAATCACATATGAATCAAAAATATTTATATATTATTGTATATGAATGAAAAGGTCACATCAGCTGATGACTTAAAAAGATGTTGTTCGAAAAAATTATCAATGAACAATTCGTGCATAACAATTCAAATATTTATATACGATTTAAATGAGAATAATAAAATTAATACATTTCCAAAAAAATTATATTTTATGTTATTTGACAAATTTAATTATTTTAGAAATGTATTTACTAAACTACTTTATCTGTAACCTACAAAGAAAAATTGTGCTTAAAGCATTCATAAGATATGCATATCAATTTCATGTTGTTAATGATTTTAATCGGTTGTTGATAATCACATACATAGAATAGTATTTCTTGATCAACAATTTAAATTCTGTACAGTCATTTTTTATAATTATAGTAATTTTGTAAGTTTATAGAATCATTGTCATATGTCTCTTGCTTGCGTTAAAACAAACAAAAAATTGCAAATTTAATAAATAAACAAACAATTACGCGTACCGCATACATTTTAAACAATTCATTGGTCAAACAATTATTGCAAAAAAAATAAAATAAAATATTTAACAATCACAAGGAATGTGTAAATTATTGTCATATTAATTAATGTTATTGTGTTGACATTTAACACACAAACATTTCACACGAAAATCAACATAATTAACAAGTTTTTAAACAAATGTTATACAAAACCCAATGTATTATTATGAAATTCATTATAATTTGCAAGATTTTTCGTATATAAATATTAAAAAAATCTTTAATGGTAAAAAAAAAACAAAACAAATATGAAACAAAACTTTTTTATCCCGAGAAAATCTATATAACAAAAATTCGTTTGGTGGATAGTAAAACGATAAAATTTTTTAAAATAATTATTATTTGTTCCTTTACTTTTTCAAACATTTGCTATTTTTTCTTTTGGTACTTAAATATTTTTGTTATATCAATTAATGATCATCAGTAAATTCAGTATTATATAAACATTAATAATAAAAAAAACAAATATATTGAGAAGCAACATATGACCATGAGTTTACCCATAAATATTGTATATATATTGTATATAATAATATACATATGTCATATTAATATAATAAAGATTAAAGTAAAAAAAAATCATTCCCATACATTTCTTTCGGTAAAATATCTTCGTATTGTTTACAATAAAATAAACACAATAAAAAAAATGGTCAGTGCATAAAAAGTGAATTCGAAACTTTTTAAAATGGTGAATGCATCATATCCGCACAAAATAAATACTATTTTCAATACATTTAAAAAAATATACTAAATGTTTCTTTAAATATTATAAGTATCGCATTTAAACTGGCATATAGATAGATGAATATAAAATAAGTAGAAAAAAATTGTAATTTTTAAGGATCATATTATTATTTTTTTGTGCCTTATTATCACAATTTTTCGGTGTTTGTCAAGTCTCTTTTCTTTTATTAGTATATACATATACTTGCTTTTGTGTATTAATATAAATTATTGTATTTATTTAGATGATATTATGTTTTTGTTTCCTTCATTGATATTTAATTTTTATTTATTTTTATTTAAGTATTTATATATAAAAAAAAGGAAATAGTAATTCTATACATTCAGATTTTAGATATTTTATTTTGAACGGTCATCATCAAAATATTATTCTTATTGTTTCTTATTAATAGTATTATTTCAAAAAATGTAAAAAAAATTGTTGCATTGATATTTTACACATAAAATCGTTCAACAGAAAAAATGTTTAAATATTACTACATTTATGAATTTTAAGTTTTGATCTATATTTTAAAAAGTTTAGCAATGATGAATATTTTAATTTTTAGATAGTACAGATTTTATTATATGCATTGTTATTTTTATATCCTTGGCAATGTTTATTTATATGTATATGTATCATATAATATAATAAATATAATTCAATATTTATAATTTGTCATAGTAAAAATATTTTTAATATGAATAAAAATAAATATATTTACTTACCGTTAAATCTTTTCTTGTTATACTATTATCTGTATATAATACTAATAAATCAACGGGTAATCCTCGACAAATAGGTTCACGTAATTTTGATGCTAATAAAAGACATGCAGCTGCTAAAATTTGTAAATGATTTTTACCAATCGATGTTGTTGCTAAGAATCTGTCCATATAATTCAGGGACAATAAAAATACTTCTTCTTGACAATTATTTTCTTCACAAACCTGTAAGCAAAAAATAAAAAATAAATACAATATTATGACAGTAGAATATTAAATAATTATATCTATATATAGTATACATAACATACAGAATATTGAATACAATAAACCTATATATTCAGTTATTTTATATTTTTTATTTCGTATATAAAAATAGATAGTAATGTTCATAATTTATAAATTTTATATTTATTTAATTTTTTCATATACGAACATACAAATAGATATACAGATATTATAAATTTTATGTAAATATTATACAAATAGTTATTTAAAAAATCTCAACTTCCGCCAATTTTCTATATCCATATATACATACATATATGTTTACTTATTTTTAGCATATATACCAACATATTTATATTTAAATAACATGAAATAAAAAAAAAATACATATATATCTAATAATGGCTCAATTGTAGAAATTATTATTATTATCATTAAATATTTATATGATTTATCATATACGACGAGGACCATACATATACAGATCAAACAACAACAATAAACAGCCGTTTTTGTTAATGAAAGAATATATCAAAAATTAAAAATTCTTATCAATACACACATAAACCATTAAAAATCCAGCAAATATATTAAACATTTTCTGATTATTTATGTTTAGGGTTTTAAAAATTAAAATTATATCAATATCGTATTTAATTTGTTAAAATTTTCCCAAAGCATCATATATATCGAATTATACATAGAGAAAGGTTAAGAAATTATTATATATTTTCATAGTTTATATAGTTATTAGATATTTATTTTAATGTACTATGAAAGAAATTTCACAAAAACACAATCCACTTAAATTGTATATAATGAATATTTTTAAGTCTGTTATAAAGAAAAAAAATTACTACACCATATATTTAACTCATTCTTTAATAGGGTAAATAAGAGTTTAAAATTATGTATTTCACAAAAACGGGTCAAAATATCCATTAAGTCTATTTATTAATTGATTTATATATATTTAAAAAGTTAATATTACATTGCCCCATCCCCATATCAATATTTTAACATGTATATATTGGTTAATGGACCCTGTATGTGTATAGCATATATTTCATTGTATATTATACGATATCATACAATTCAAATTTAAAATCATATATATGAATGCTTCACGTTAACCCAACTTTTCTCTCACTATATATAATACACGAAGGAATAATATAATAAAATAAAATTTATCAAAAATCCCATATATATATTCATACATATATATGTGTATGATATTTCCTGTATATTATAATAACTGGCGATATAACAATAATATTTGGCAAAACATTTTAACAAAATATTATTTATGCAGTAATACTATAAAAAATTAAAAGCATATGTAATTTAAATTTTTGATATACACATAAAAGGAAAAATAAAAGAGGGTAACACTTTTATATATAGAAAAACATTTCTTTTCTTATAATATTTCCTATCCCTTGCTTTTTTTTCTTGTTTTTTTATATACATAAATATATTATACAAAAAAAAATAATAATATAATAATAATTCTGCTTATATATTTTGAGAAATTGAAACAGTATTTTATATTATAATACATCAGACGCAGTATTTTATATAAGATAATTTTATATATTTAAGAAATAACATAAGGACACAATTTATATATAGAAAGGGTGTATAATATTTTGAATTTTTTTTAAAGGTGTAATTTATAATTTAACGGAAATGATCTACCTTAATGCATATATGTACAATATCATTATTACAGGAAAAAAATAGGGAATATATAAATTTATCAAAATCAGACGGATAATTATAACGAAAAAAAAATGTTGTTTTATGTCACAAACGTATGTTACTGATGCATAGGAAATTGGAATAGGAAGTTAATGAACTTTTATATAAAAAGATACCGAGTCTCCTGAAAATGTACATTCATACGTGAGAAATAACCATTAAAAATTCAAATGTAATACAAAAAAAATTATTTTGACCATTAACATTTTTTGATAGCGTTTTCATATATATGTCAATAAATTGTTATTATGTTATTTTTATTATATATTTTAACATTTTATTAAATTTTGTAAATTTCCCATTACAACATATATTATATATATATATATAAAAGAAATGCTGGTTCATGTATATCAATTATATATTACAGAAATTTTAAATTAAAATACTATATTTATATAGTTTATATTTATTTAATTTAATAAATTAATATGAAAATTTTAATTGTGTGTTTATATTTTATTATTCAAAGTATGTTCTTTTCAAACTATATATGAAAGATGAATCTATTTGTAACCAATTATATATATATAAAATAGAAGTAATTAACCATATAAATATATTTATACGAGCCAAAAACACAAAATAACCTTATATTGATGATTGAATTTAAATATTTAATTCATCATTTTTATTGATAATTAAAATTTTTGCATTTTAGTCAATTAATTGCATATACAAATTGCCCGATAAAATGAAATCATTTAAAAATAAATTCTTTAAAAAATATAATAATAACAAATATTTAATATTGAATTTTATTTTAATTATTTCTTTATTTTTATTTCTTTATTGGAGTTATTATTATTAAAATTTTGTCTATTCTTTATCGTATCGTATGTGCTGGCGTCTAAATTATAACATTAAATTAATTAAAATAAAATATATTTTACATCTGTATTATTATTATTATTATATGATATATTAAAAATTTTCTTTTAAATATATAAAGATATAAATTACCAAAACTTCTCACAATTTTTTCTATGTGAAAATTTCACTTTCATTTGAAATTTCTTTTTTACTCTTTTATTATATGAGGGTTTTTTTCCATACTTGTAATTTTATAATAATTTTAAAAATATATCTGTTGAATATCTACAAACAGAAAATGCACTGAAATAATAAAAAAAAATAATGATTTTTTTTTGATGTTGGTTCATTAAAAATGATAAGTTATTTCAGTGTAAAAAGCAACGAAATTGATTATTCGTATTGATAATAATTGATAAAAAGTGAAAAGATCAAATATATATATTTAAGTTGTATTTCGAAAATTTATGTATTCATCGTATAATACCATACATACATTATCTTTTATCTATAAAGCGAAAAACAATTAGAAATTTTATATGAAAATATTTAAGAAATTTGAAAAAAAAAATATATTTCTTGCATGCATTCAGAATATAAAAACAAACCTTCAAATATATACCTATTATGCTATTATTATATGAAATCGTCTTAAAACTTATATTTATATAGTAAAATACCAACCCCATTTATATTTTCGATTCGTATTAGTCGCACATGCTGTCGTATTATTATGTATTGTTAATAAATATAAGGTAATTGTTAAGAATAAGAAATGTGCATTCAATTTTATTAACAAAAAAAAAAATTCTAATAATACATATAAAATAAATATTAAAAGACATACAAGGTCTGTGAACTGTAAGCAAAGGCAAATTTATTGACAAAATACAAAAAAATAGAACTTTACTATAAAAACGATCTTAATTATTTGATTGTAAAATTTGGTTATTTATTAAAATACAAAAAATTAATAATTTAACACATTTGAGCGAATACATTGTATCAATATATTTTTGCAAAAATTGAAAATATACAAAGTTCAAGAGATGAAAACGTGCATCAAGATCGATAAACATTATCTTGTCGATAATTTAATCAATAAAAAAAATTATATAAACATTGGTACACTTTTGAATTTAAAATTATTCTTTTTTTTTTATTGTTATAGTTAACAAAAAAAATGAAAAATACGTTTTTAATATTATGCATTTTATCAATTTTATTTCTTGTATATTTTCTTTGTAATAAAATAATACAATATGTATATAGAAATTCAACAGTTGTTGTTAAATGATTCAAATGGAAAACAGTAAACCATCGTATAATGAGGTACTTATACAACGCCGTGTACAAACTGTGGTCAACTTTGATCAACAAGATATGAATAAACTAATTTAAAAATAACGGAGTAGTAACCTCACGTAACTTTTTTTATGTGATGTAAGTCTTGTTGCATTTCTTTGGTACCTATACCATTCATATTACTCAAGGGTTTACTGTATGTATAATATATTTTTTGATATACTTATTTAGTTACTTATACAAATTCTTATACATTTAAAACTGGAAATTATTTTATTTTACATAAAATTATGACGGCAGCTGCTCTATAATATCATAATATACACACAAAAAAAATACGTGGATTTTCATTCTCAACCCCTATGCTTATATATAATATTTACATCATTGTCGCATTTGTATACTATACGCACATAAATTTAATTCATTTCATATATAGGTATGTAATAGGTATATATATATTTATAAAGACATTGTCATGTGAGGTAATGGCAGATGTACAAGTATATTTAATAATACAAAAAAAAACATACAAAATTATATTACATAAAAAACATGATAAGAAATAAATATATTGAACATTCTGCTGCTATATTATTATTATTATTTATATTATTATTGTTATTTCATCCGTATATTTTATAAACTATATAGAAGCAAATGTTTCTCAATTATTGTGTAAATAAAAAATGTGGTCATATTTTGTATATATATCTACATACGAATACGAGTAGACTTTATTTTAAATGCCACAACTCCAACACCTTGCAATCATTAAATGCACGCGTTTATTTTATCGTTTTTAATGAAAAGCATTTTTTTTTTCAAAAAAATTATTATTTTTGTAGTTTTATAAAAATAAATAAACTTTTTTTTTTTAAACAATTCCCTTTTATTTAACAAAACAAATTTAAAGATCTGGTGAAACGTGTCAAATATAAACATATATAAAACTAACTTTTTAACAATGATAAAAGTCGATATACGAATAAATTCTATTTTCATTATTAATTTTGAAAATTTTGATAAAATAAATATATTGTCACATATTTACAAATAACAAAAAAAAATAGATAGGTCATCATCGATATGCGGTTATATTCTTTATTTTCACCGAAATGATTAAATATAATGCCCATATATTAAAGTAAATAAACAAAATAAGTTTATATATACGTTTAAAGGGAAATAATAAAATTTATATTTTCATATACGAAATGCATTTATTAAATTGAACCAAATTGGAATAATCAATAATAACAAAAAATTGATAATATCGAAAATTACGAAATCTAATTAAATAAAAAAAACTTATAGATAATTTTACAAATTTAAAATATTAAACGTATTTAAAATCGATTGTCGTAACCCATTATTACTATTTCGGGTATTTTATTTTATATACAATATTTTCAGTTTTTTTTACAAATTTATCTCGCTATCCGTAATTATAAATCGTAATCATCTGAAGATTTATTAACTTATATGTGCTTATATTAATCAAATAATTGTCATATAGTAGTGATAATCATAGTTTTACCAATGACGAATATTAAAAATCAACAAATAAACTTTAATAAAACTATTTTAAAACTCACATCATTCAACTAATGATTGTGTATATAGAAAAATGTTTGTTTTCTGTTAAAAGGTCTATAAACATGTCAATACAAATCTTGATATGGGTTTCAGAAAAATTTATACTATAATTGAATGGAGTGTATATGTAAAAAAAAAAGAAGAAGATAACCAAATACTGAAGGAGACATAAAATACCAATTACAAATACTGATATGGCTTTTATAGATTAATTTATAGGAATTCCATTTTTTTTCATCAATTTTTAAATAAATAAAAATTTCCGAATAAATATATAAAATTTTGTTTTATATAATAATAAAAATTTGATTCAGTTACTTATTAATTTATTTGAATACTGCTAATGAAAGTAATCAAAAAGTATATCTAGTAAAGAATAGAATATAAAATAGCATAATTCATAATATTTAATAAAAATTTATCAACAACAGAATATGAAAATAAATGATGTAAGCAGTCTTTAAATTTGCAATTCTTTATATATATAAACATGATGTAAGTCATGAAATGAATAAAAATATTTTTTTTTTGGTTTTATCACATTTAAAATGTATCTATAGATAATTATTTAATATTTTCGCAAAATAAACAATTTTGTAAGTTATAAGTTATAAGTTTTTTTTAAATATTTTTGCCAACTGTACTGCGATTCTATCAGAACTGTATCACAGTTTGTTTCACACAAGTTCAGTACTGTTGCAAATATCATTAGTATAAAACCGTCTATATATGTAATAAATTGAATAAAATGTTTTTGATGAAAATGAAACAAAAAAAAAGTATTTTATAAATACCCGATTTGCGTATTTATTTCAATATATTTTATCGCACATTTTATAACATTTTTGTGTAATTAATAAACAGCAGTCTGTTCAATCAGAAACCAATAAAATTATTGTTACTCCGGTACACGTATAACATTTATATTATATACATATATGATATGCTTAATCTTAAAATGTATATATAGATAATAATATAATTTTTTCAATTTATTTATATTATAGTATAACATTTATTATAAATATAGTATATGTATTTGTATTTATACGTGAATAAATTTAAGTGGTAGACATAAAAGAACATTTATTTGGTATATATATATATATTATCATGTGGGTGATGATAATTCACATTTATTCACATCACAACATTTTGTATGTTTAAGCTCACGTAAGCGTTCTATTAGCATATACGTACATCGCAGTGTATACACAATTATACATCTATAATACCATAGAATTTCTTTTACAATATACATCTTCTAATTATACATATATGTATATATTTATTTAAAATGTAAAATATTCATATATATATATATACCTCTACCTACTATATGTGTGTGGTATATTATCGCATATTATATTATTTCGACTATTAATTATAATTATAATTATATATATGAGTATATTATAAAAAGAAACATACAAAATGTTATCTGCATATAGCAAAATTATAAAGTATTATATTTCTCTAAACATAAATGCTTAGTTTTAGTACACTCGGCAATTTCACAATAATGAAACATTTTTGTGCAAATTCGTCACATTTTTAGTGATTAAATAACAGTAACAAATATAAAAAAAACCTATATGACTATATAACAAAATATAAATTGTATATATATAAAAAAAACTTTTATGATATCAGCTGATGAGGATAAAAAAATTAAAAAAAAAAATATCGAAAAATATAATACAAAATAAATTTTTCTGAATACTAAACATTTTTTTTTTATTTATTTTTGCAAAAATAGAATCGTTTAGCCATTTAAATTTTAAAGGGAATCATCAATATATATACCATCATCGTGTATAATATAAATGTAATCATTTGCGGTTTACTACTACCATCAGTAACATCAAACACAATAGCAAAATACAATAATATATAAGACCTCATATATATATTACCACCACCATAGAGATCAAAAAAAAATTAAATAAAATATTTTTGAACCAGCCAGCGTCCGTCCGTTGGCGAATATCGTCGTCTCGTGTACTATATAATCGTCATAATCTCATCCATATAGTCATCATATTGGTTGCTTGGCATTCTGGCATATAGAATTTCGGTATTTTTGCGTTCAAATACATTTTCAAAAAATTAAAAAAATGAATATATTCAAATTTTATTTATATACTACATGTTTTGATCATCATTTATAGTCAGCTCTATACACATATATATGCTAAATAATTATTTGCAATATTGAAGATTTATATGAAATGAATGTTTTTTAATGCCCACGATTTGTGAAACATTCATTCGCATGTTATAATAATTTGAAAAATAACATTGAACTGTAATTAAATTTATATTCGCATTTATTGTATTTTTTTAATTCATCATATATCTTATTATTGCGCATAGAATGAATTATTTATATTTAAAATGGTAAAACATATCACTTATTGCTAATTATGCAATTTATTGCAAATTTTTAAACCAACAACTCCTTAACCATCGTATACATACAATACAATTTACAACCTATATTTTTGAGAATATTATTAATAAGTTATCACCAATATATATATATATATATATATATAGTAATACTGTAGGTGGAATGGTGACCGCATTTAATCTAGACGAAACAAAAAAAACGGAAGATAACAAACGAAAATTTGGCTATTTTTATAATCGTGAATATCGTGTGGAAAAATAATTTTTTTTGTGTTTTTGATATGTTTCTGTTTCTTTTCTGGTAAGTTCAAATTAATTTAAAGACATTTATATAGTTATAAAGAATAAAATTAAAAAAATTCTCTGTCTTATTTTATTTTGTGTATTGAATTCTTCAACATTATGCCCATCAAATAACAAAAAACAATAGAATGATTAATGTTTAATTCCATAAAACTCGCACATGAAAATATTTCATTCAAAAGGGAGAAAAAAAGAATTATATGTAAAATATAGATTTACTTATTCTATATGTAAATCTGATTTTTATAATGTCTGATCACTTAAATAAATATTTAACGCGATTTTTTAATGATGTGGGTAAATTTATGATATTGCATGAAGACTGACTATAATTCTTTATAACCATACTAATAAAAATCTTATGCATGCATTATATATATATATATATAAATATTTTTTGACAGTGAAAGTCATAAAGGTGTTATACCAGACAATAAAAAAAAGAAAAGAAAGTTATAAAAAGTTTAGGCAACTTGCCAAACGAAATAAATGTTTGTCTGTTTTAAACAGGCAAAATCTCTATTTTTTTTTATAAATTTTCCATAATACAATTGTATAGGTTTACAAATACAAATATAATACCTACATATAATACAATTACTTATCATTTATTAAGCCTACACGCACAAGCACAATTGCTAAATTGTCTATAATTCTAATTGTTCCGGTCGCATATATAATTGTATTTGTATAAACCATGATCATAAAATACTTATTATATAAATTTAACGTGTTTCAAAATATGTACATTTAGAATAGATATATAATCAACATAATTGGTGATAATAATTTTTCATGCCTTCTCTTACAAATAGATATATAATAAATTTGTTTCTATCACGTCATCCAAACATAAAAAAAAAATTGCCAATCCATAATTTTAAGCATTTTACCTTTTTGAATATACTTAAAATTCATTTGATTGTTTAATTTTTTATTTCGTGTTTTTTTTATATAATAATGTCTGTATTTTTAATTAAATGTTTTAAAATAGTATTAAAACCATTTAAATAAAAAAAAACTTATAATCAGGTTTCTTTTGTCTATCTATCTATATAATATAATATCGTATACGGGGATCGTTTGAATATTTTTAAATATTAGTATATATATTTTCATTAGTATTATACATATATTATAGAGTATTTAGATGTATTAATATATACACACATTTAACAGAACCTATATTAGTAGAATTAGTAAAATTAAATTATTTATTTTTCTTCTGAGTTTGTGTTACTACGAATATATGATATGTGTTTTGGTTATATATGAAACGATAGATAAATTATATATAGTGTATTATACAATAATACATGCGTTGTGTATTAGCAGAGAATTAGAAATAAAAAATTCTCTTATTAGACATTATATATTATATATTGGTCAATGACATTTTGCCTTGAAAATTATTTTACGACTATAATTTTTGCACAAAACATGAAATTAAATCATACATCGACATATACGCACTCGGTTACCAAACAAAAAATTATAATTATATTATAAATCGTACAACAGATATAATTTTAAATTAATTCTATATATATATATAATAAACAAATCTTAACTAGTATACTTCTTTATATACAGCTTGCATAATTGCTTGAATGATTTTTTGATTATAAATCATCAATTGGAAAATTTACCATTAATTGGTTTTTATATTTAGTTTTTACTTTTTCTATATTGTGTTTCTCACTTCATTTGCAAACGTCTCTGATAAAACCAAAAAAGTGTTATAAGAATATAAAGTGATCAGATATACCTAAATATTTGTATAGAATAGATAGGAAATAATATACCTATGTGTTTTTTTTAATTAATAATATTTAGGTAAAACAATATATTATATAATATTTGAAATTTTAACTTAACAAGTTAATATTTTCTGTAAAAAAAAAATAATAATAGGTAGAATCAAAATATTTTCTCATCGATTTTGGTAACGAAAAAAACTGGATTTTATTTTTATCTGCGTATATATTTCTTCGAAGAAGCGATTTAAAAATAAAACACAAAGCAAATAATATAGTAAATATAAACAGTGATGAATTCTAATTAGTGTGTCTCTTTTTCTGTTTTGTTTTGCCATTATAAATAAGCCTTCAATTTATCAGAAGATAAATGAATTGAATTAAAACCTATAGTTTTCCAACTACCAAAAAAATAAATCTTTCTAATTACAAATTCTCTATATATTATTCCTTATTGATTCATTATGAACATATCGATATATATACAAATATGATAACATTCGAAATTTAGTCCAGTTTAAAACTCAATCATAATATTAACTATAAAAAAATATATGTTTTAAATGAAATGTATAAAGATATAATATTAATTTTTTTAAAACGTATACTGTTTTTTTTAAGTATAAGTATTTTGTCGTTATAATCAGTAATTTATTAAAAATGTATATTTAATTGGATGAAAGAAATAATAATTTTTATTTTATTTTTGCTATTGTATAATTTTTGCGTTGCCGGTATGTTATTTAAAAGATAAGATAAGTATGTTTTTTTAGCATAAAATAAAATAATGTGGGGCAGATAAAAAGGAAAAAAGTGTAATTTTGTTTAAGATTAAATTCATTGATGATGTATAATACTTCGAAATAAATTGCAAAAATAAAAAATTAAATAAAAATATTTTATCATATTATTTGATGAAAAATTGAAGAATTACAAATATTAATTTATTGCATTTTAAACTTTAAAAAATATATATATGTGGCGACTTTAGGCACAATTATTTTTTTCAAAAAAAACATTTTATTATTTAATTTGAATACTGTTTTTTCTTAGAATTTTTTATTTGATAAATTATATCAAAAACATATGTTCAAAATGATTATAATATATAATTCAAATGTTGTGGTTAATGTCATGTGAATTACGATGACATTTTTAAGGGTATCATTTAATTACAACATTGTATATAGAAATTGGCATGATGTAATTCTAATAAAGAAAATTTATTTTAAGAAATTTTCATATTATATAAATTTTAATAACTTATATTCTTATCTATATATATATATATATATATATGTATATATGTATGTGGCGCAAAGTACAAATGAGATTTTTATACTTATCTGTTTAAATAAAAGAAAAACAAAATGTGATGCTAATTTAAGTGTTAAATTCATAAATTATAAATCATACAAAGAAGAAAATATGTCTTAAATAAATTTGTTTTATTGTATATATACATATATGGTGGATGTTAATTATATAATTTTCGTGTACGTGTTTTCATGTTGATATGCCGGGAACGGAGAAACTGGTTATATTAAATACGATATGACAAACATCTGATCGCTTCGGATTCCACTAAAAGAATTGTCTAATAATAATAAAAAAATTGATATACTATTGATATACTATCCTTATATTAATATGTTAACAATATTTTACACAATTTAACCGGAACAATACTAATTAATAAATTTGCATTCGATGTCTTAATAAAATCTTTGCAAATTGCATCAATTATTACTATATATATCAAAATGTATATGTAATATAATATTTCAATATAGGAAAAATCTGTAAAAAGTTTTCAAGAAAAGAATGTTATTTTTAGAAGTAAATATGATTAAAAAAGAAAAAGCATCTCATGCTAATAAATTATCTCGCACATACCCATATATATTTATTTATTAGTATATATATACCACCGAAAAATTCTTTAAAATAATTTCCGATTTTATTTTATTTTATACTACACTATACCTATACATTCTCATTCTATTATGGAATTTGCTGATTTGTAAATTCATAAAAAATATGATCTCATTTTTTTAACAAAACAAGACATATAAAAAAAAACGACATTAATCGAATTCAATACATCAATTGATTTTTATAATATCATATGAACGAAATACAATAATAATAAAAAAAAATTGTTCAATTTATACGAATCAGAACACAAAACAAATGATTTAATAAACTTTAAATTAGTTCTAAAGTGTTCTTAATTCGATTCAAATTGCAGACAGTATTTGTATTTTTGCAGCATATTAAGATTTATTAAGCTCAGTTTTATAAATTTTCAATAGTAATATTTTACGTGCTAACAAAGTTTGTAAAATGTCTTCAATTGGCAGATAATCGAATGCGTATACTAAAAAGTAATTAAATACATACACTATATAGACTCACGAAATTATATTTTAATATATGCGTACAATTTTCATATAGAACACACTGTACTAATTCTTTGTCATATTTTAATGATATTGTAAAATTTCGTTCATTTAAATGTGTTTGTACATGTGATTAATAAGATTAAACATCGGAAGATTTATAATATTGAAAATTATTCCAATAGATTACGAAGATGCAAAAATTCGTAAATGCAAAAAAAGTTTTATTGTTTGTTACTTATGTATAACCGCTATTGATCTTTCAATTACTATATATATATTTCGCTAAACTGTAACAATACATCGTGGATGCAACAATTACATTATTATATCATACGGTAATATACGCACTTTAATCGCGTTTACTATATATATATTGGATTGTTGTAAAATTGCTAACGTCATCTGCCCCATTATTCTTATACTAGATGAATATATAATAAAGATAAAATGAACGGATGGACGCGTAATTTTTATAATATTAAAAATTTAAAAATTATCTACAAATAGACAAAAAAATGTAAAAAAAACCAATACGATCGCATTCTGAACAATAAATAAATAAATAGCCAAAAAAAAAATATGTTATATATATATAATAAATTACAAAGTGTGAAATTAAATAATCTCTGATATCGTGTTTATGTTTAACTTCGGTGAACCATTACTCAAAAAAAAAATAAATTAAATAAAAGTTAGTACTGATACTATGTAGTATATAATTATATATATATGTATATAAATTACAAAACCAAAGTATATTGTTGTGTATAATATAAAAGTGATGAGTTCGATATAATTTAAAAGGCAAATTTAAAGTACAAAATGAGACATTTAAAAATGGCTGTTTTGTTTTTGTTTTTCTTTTTTCTTTTTTTTTTGTGTGTCTGTAAATTATCTAATAGAAAAATATACAATTTTTCCTCTATATATTTTAATATATTAAATATATAAAAGCAGGTAATGAATATATTATATAAAATACACACCTCACGTATTTGTTCATACAACTTCTTTTATAAACCCACTTTTTTTTTTAATTAATTTTGATATTATGAATTTTTTTTTTTAGATATTTTTAGATTTTTTTTTACATATACAAATAATATAATTTTAATATACATATAGGAAAATTTTCAAAAATAGAAAACATTTTTAATTTTTTGCAAACTTTCACAAAATAAGAAAATTTTCTTTTTCAATATTTTTCCTACTTTTCGTTACACAATATTATACAAAATAGGTTAAGAATTATATAGCTCAACTAAAGTACAAAAGCAAAATTATACATAATTTTATGAATAATAAAAAAAACGGTATTAGAAAATTTTACCCAAATAAGATTATAATATAAAAACGAAAAAATTCAATAAATTCATAATTCAATGTAATATTTAATTTAATTTACCTCATTCATCCAATTAGCAACAACTTTTCGCATAGTCGGTGTTATATCTTTTTGTGCATTAAAATTTATAAGTAGATGATTTTTATTACTTTCAGCTCGTAATAAATTGTTTAAACATCTTTGTTGTAAAAATATTTTATCAATTGTGGCCGTATTAAGACGTTCAGTATATATTGGGGTTGATTTATTACAATTTTCATTTTCACAGCTACTATCAATTGTCGATACTGGCACTTTTTCTGTGCACATTAGGTCCATATTGTATAGGTAAAAATATATATATCCCAATTAATCTTTATTAATCACTTTAATTATATGGTAATTTATAAACTATTTATTTTATTTTATTATTATATAATTTTATTTATTTAATGGAAATTATATATAATTAATAATTCCAATTTAATATTCTCAAAAATAAAATTTTCTTTTATTTATATAGTCTATATATTTGCTATATTTTTATTTAGAAGATTTAAAATTTTTTTATTTTTGTATTTTTTTTCGTACTCAATTAACACTTAACTTAAATTTTAATATTTCATATAATAATGATTTATAAAATGATTATTATTTGCAAAGTTATTTTCTATTACTTTTATTTATTAATTTTTTTAATTTTTTTTTGTAATGATTAAACTGCTTTTAATTAATAAAATAATCACAGTAATTGTTTAGTATTTAAACACAAAAAATTTTACTTTGTATTAAACGGAGAACTAAAGCACAAAACAATATAAGAATAGAATAAACAATATAATATATTTAATTGATACTGATCTATTATAATATATTTGATAATATAATATGTATATATTAATGATGATAATTATAATGTTAATGTGGCGGCACCGGAAAATTACCGAAATAATTAATTTCAAAATTATATTGAACAATTATTATTTATTTTTTATTCAACTGCGACAATTTTTCAAAACATATATATTATTTATATCGTCCTATAAGAATAATTATCCTTATTTAACTTTACACACAAAACAAAATGATTAAATGGTAAAATGATTTTATTTTTATTTTTTTGATTTTCAAGACTTTTTTTTTTTAATTGTCTTCACATTTCTAGGATCCAAACCAAACTAAACTGAATGAATCTCAAACTCAATGTTATTTAACAAATATTATTTTTTGAATTAAAAATTCTTATTTTGTAGGTATGGTCGTCCGTCGTATATAAAAAATATATAATAATAAATAAATTCAAAATTTTTAACTTTAATATTGAGATTCTGCAAAATTAACACAACCTTTTTGTTGTTACAATGAATATATATATATATATATAAATAAGCAAGCTTGGTAAGCTTTGCCAGTTGTAGTTGTGTGGGTTTAGATGGCAATGTGTTGATTCAGGTTGATTTGTTGTTGTATTCTTAGTATTGCAGGAAGCCGGTTGCCCGCTGTTGAATGCCGGTAAAGTGAATTGTTATATTAGGATAATTTTTCTTTCATTTATTTTTATATCGATACAATTTTTTATTTTAAATAGAGAAAACTTTAATGGTCGCTCGCCTCGCGTAAAGTACACGATAATAGCACTTTTAAATAAACGGTTAAAAACATTTGTTTTTGTTCCTATAAAATAACGTCTCAACTGTGTGCAGTCATATATGTATGAAAAAAAAGAAAAACATCACTTTATATATTCAAAATGTTAATAATTAAAAAAAATTAAAATTTATAACAGCTGTGAGATAACAACATATTTCAATTAATGACCAACATCATATTAATGTAACTTTTTAAGTTAATTTTAATATAATTATCCGGTACCGGTACACATCATAAACTTTATTTATATTAACAAAAAAAAGCACTTCAGATTTTAATAACCAAACAGCTTAAATTACCAAAATAAGGCTAATAATAAATTGTAAAAAGAAAAACAAAAAATTAACCGACGCACACAAGATGAATCAAGCTTTTCTTTCTTGCATATATATATATATATATATATATATATATATATATATATATATATATGCATATATTCTATTTATTTATTGAAAAGTTTGAAATAATTTTAACTATATATATATACCACATTATGTATATATATACCAAACAAAAATCAACAACAAAAAATAAAACGGAAAAATTGAGAAATAATGAATGCGTGTATATACTCAATCGCATACATCACTCAACTAAAACTGATTGAGCTACTTGGAGATTGGAGCCGAATGAATTTTTAATTTTTTTTATATTGGAGAAAAAAAAAGTATCCAATAAAATTATAATTCTAAAATGTATTCGTACAAATTATATATATATTAAGATATATTTCTATACATACATGCATAAGAAATTAAAATTATAATTATTTTTGCAAAAATCATATGTATTTAGTTTTTAAAATATATAATAAACGTGTTGATTTTGTGTATACGTGTTGATCATTAAATATAATATATATAGTAATATAGTTTTTAATCTTTTTTTTTTAATGCAATCCCCCACTCACACATATCGTATATTAAAAAAATTATTTTTGATTAATTTTCAAAACAATTCTATCAATATATGAATATGAATTCAGGGAATCATGAATCAATCGCCCCCCAGACGGTATACAAGATACTCACTCACACTCACTCAACCCGGCTCCATCATCTTATTCCCTTCTTCCCGTACTTCATTAAATTAGCCGAATTATATGGCAACACATGCACTGTTAATTCGTTTTATTTTTTATCTCTTCTTAAATCGCATATCTACAATATTTTTATTTTTATTTATATAAAAACATATGGTTAACGCGTTAAACATGGGTATTGTTGTTGTTATATACAAAAACAACATATTAATAAAAAAATTATGGTAATGAAAGAAAAACAGAGAGAAAACATATGAAAATGAACGATGCCACACGGAGATGATATATTTCTATAAATACGAAAACGAAAATCAAATACGTCAGCCTACGAAAAATTGAACAGCTGAGCGCCACTTCATATGATATATATGATGGTGATTAAAGTACGGTCTACGTCGTCTACGACTTTTGGTTACCGAAGAAATAATGAAATACACATACATATTGGTATGGTATTATTACAAATTATTTTTCAAATACTTTTTTTTATACGGTACAGCATACAGTTACTACCATTTTGTATTTTGCAACAATAAATGTTAAAATTTAAATATTTTCATAATTACATTATTCGATTTTCCTTTCATTATTTATTACTAAATTATTATGATTATAATTTTATTCCCAAAATTATTTGTATGAGCTTTTTTCGATTAAGCGAGTGCTAATATAGAGAGAGTGTATAAAATCTTTCAATTTTACTTCGCCATATTTATTTTAATAAAAAATCATTTCTTTTCATCATTTATTTTTTTTTAATTATTAAAAATTTCAATTTTTATGAATGCACACATCTTTAAGGTTTATGCATATAAATCGACTACAATATATAATATATATATATATATATATATATTTAAAAAGAAAAATGATAAATATATAGGAGTAGTTGCTCAAATCTCATCATCACAAATTTATGTACATATACATTATTTCGAGAATATATAAATTAAAAATTGATTCATTGCGATGAGTTTTGAGTCAAACATCACGAAATGAATTTGAGTATTATCATTTACCCCATCGAACCATTGGTATTTTTGTCGATGTTTGAAAGCTTCAATGAAATGAGGAAATTCGAATGAAAATCAATGAGTGAAATTTAAAAAATGATTGTATGCATACAATAAATATTGCATAGGTATGCGGTCGTTTTTGTTTTTGAATTTTGGTTGTTGTTCATATACATTTATTGCATACATCTTGTTTGTGTGGTAAAAAGTAGCTATTCTTCTTTATTTTTTCCAATTTTAAAATAATCCAATATATGAAACATTCAATTTTTATTAGATAATACTATACTTTTATTTCCAACGATATATGGAATAGGTATATATGGCAGCTTGTTTAAAAAACTAAGATCCAGTGGGAATGAGACCAAATATGTTTTTTAAATATAGTGAATTTCAATTTAAGAATCTTTTTTTGCTTTTTTCATTGATTGTATTTATATTAAGAAAATTATTATTATTTTTTTTTATATCAACTTTTGTGGATATTTTTGTAAAAGAAAAGCTTCTTTTATGAATATTTATCAAAATTAAATATAGGTTTATATTTTTTTTTTGTATAAAACGTTATGTATATGTGGATTTATTTATATATTATTATTATTATTATTATTATTTGATTATAATTTTTTATATTGAATATTTATTTTTAACTTAATTCAAAATAGCGCATAAACACATAATGATAAAAATTTGATTAAATAAAAATACAAAATGGTTTTTTATTTTACATTTTTTGCTGGTTTGCACCAATCTCGATGATTTTTTGTAAATTATTTTTTAATACTGAACATTATTTATTGGAAACGAATTAGAGATCAGTAAATATTAATTAAACATGGTAAATGGTTAATATTTTTATGAAACCTTGGAATTATTATAAGAAAAAAAATAATGTATTTGAAAATTTCCCGATCTTCTGTAATATTACATAAAGGTTCCATTTTATCTAAAAGTACCAGCCGAACGGAATTTCATTTATTAGATTCTTCTTTAAATAATTTCCTTAAAATGTCCTTCATATAAAATTTGAAACATTAAACGGTACGAGTGTGTGTAAAAACTATTTTTTATATCACAATTTTTCATACCGACAATAAAAAATCAGAAAATTATATTATAAGAAACTATAATATGCTTATGCGTAATATGTGGTAATATACATTTTACGAGATTATATATATAAATGGCGAAATTACTAAATAATTATTGTCGTGGTAAATGATCTATATATGATATATATTTTTAAAAAAATTATAATCACTTTGTATTTATATGCATATAAAAAATATATTTATAAAATGTATACACACATTAGTAACAATTTTTTGTAAAAGTATATAATAAATGTATATGTATTTATATTACCAACGACAATATTATTAATAAAAGTGTACGACTTTCTTTCAATCAGGTGAAAAATTAATTTATTGTATTTTATATTTCTAAAATGCTGTATAGAAAATACGTGATTTGGAAAAAATAAAAATATTTTTAAGTTATTTAAAGAAAACTTGATCATACCATGTTTGATATCATCTATATATTTATATAATATAAATATAAAATATCATCTTTTTATCATCGCATCGATCAATAATTTAATTATAATTTATTTATTTTAATTGTGTGGTTTTTTTTTGTTCTGAATGCGATATCATATCAGGTTAAGGTACATACCAGTATATTTATTATTTTATTTACTTATGTATATATAATAATATGTTCAGAAACTTTATTTTATTTTGCCAACAAGCAACAAAAAACAATGGCTAATTATTATGTATATATAAATATAACTAACACGTTTAAAAGACTGTTTTAATGTACTCCGCTATATTATACGTGTAATTATATAAATAATTTTTGATATTATTGATGATTTAATTATTTCAATAAAGTACATATGAATATATATACCATATATATTAAGAAAACAAAAAATAAAATTACTTTTGTTTTTTGTTCATGGATTTTGAATGTAGCAATATCGGACATCGATAAAATATTTTTAACAAACCATATTTATACTTTTTTGTATTTATGGTCATAGTATTTTACATTTATATATATATATATTTATGTTTTTACTTATATCTACAATTTCATCTGATTTTATATACACATATATCATATATATATTATATACATCTATAAATATAAAAAGAAGTAAAAAAATTAAATTCATAAGGTCGCAACAGCAACAATGTATCAAATATAAAAAGTATATTATATTATTTGTTGTATAAAAGGTAGATATATATACAGATGTATATATATAATAATATAATACATATAGAATGTGCCATTTGAGATATGTTTTATATATACAATTTAAATATTTTTTATAAACATTATTGTACATTGTCGTTTTATTATATATATAGACGCATCATGAATATGTATAAATTTTTTAAATGTATAACTAACAATATGATTACAATTAAAATGTATGCATATATAACAAATGAAATGGTACTCTGACACCGGTTTATATAAACGCAATTTTTTAATCTAAAATTAATTCTCATCAATAAAACAGTATATATTAATTATATACACACATAAAAATGGATAATTGTGAATTTTTAATTGATTATTTTGTTAATTTAAACAATTAAAAATTCACATAAAATTATAATTGTAATTGTTTATTTGTCAGAAAAAAATTTGATTGAGATAGAATAAGTATATCGTTAATTAAACAACGCAATTTTAAATTTATAAATCGTTTTAGTTATAGAATCGTATAGGTTCTTTTGTTGTAAAAATCTTTTCATTAAAATACTAAAATTCATAAAATATATAATATATAATATATATTTTTAAAAACTATATAGTCATGGGTCAATTCAAACGATTTTCATATTTAAATGAACAAAAATAGGATGTATTTAATATATTAAAAATAAACAACCATTTATATAATATTCCTATATATTTTTTATGAACCACGAAAATCCTTATCGGTAAATTTAAAACAGAAAAATTATTTATTATTAATGTTTATTTTGTACATTACAGATCTTTATATATAAATTTTACTATAAATAGTTTTATTGATATGTATTTATTTAAAAATGTTCCCAGAAATATATTAATCTTTATATATATATATTATAAAATATACAATTAATTTGCCTAAATTTTTGTATAGCTTCTGTTATTATTATTCTATTTTGTTAAAAATACTAAAAATAGATATTATATTATATTATACATTATATAAAAATAAACAAACTTTTTAAAGTGTCACATTGCAATAAATAATTTTTTTTTCTTTTTCACTCCATTTCATTTTTAACGAATAAAATTGCATGTTTATACAGATTTTTAAAAATATATAGGTTTTATTTTTATGAATATAAAGTAAATAAACTATAAGATATAAGTAATAATATATATTTATGTTTATAAACATATATAAGTTTTCCTCTTTAATCCTTCAATTGCAATATTTACCATATTTATTTGTATAAATATGGTATTATAGTATAGAGATACAGTATAGAGAGATATACCAGTGTATATCATGTATCATTTCTATATATAAATGAATGATATAACGAATCCCCCCATATACGCTTGTATGACTGCTTACGCGCTATTATATCCAACGGGTGTGAATATATTTATTACGTTCGATATAATTATAATTTGAAAGGAAAAATATTTTTAATATATTGAAAATCATTATTTTATAATTATTTTCATTATTTATTAACACAACTATATATTTATAAGTGTATCTATATAAATAAAGTTATGCAGTCGATCGAATAAAAAATTACTAATATAATTGATTTTAACTATGTATAAAAAATTGTTTATGTTTAACAAAAATTTAATAATCGTATATTTATTAAAAAAATTAAAATTTTATACATAATCGTATATATTGAAATTGTGACAATCGACGATCATCATATATAAACTTAATAAGGTTCCTAAAATACCTTTTAAGAATTCAGAATTAACCTCTTTGTTTAGTGTAATTTTGGCATTAAAATTTAGATTATAAAGAGTTTAATTAATCTTTTCTTCTTATTTTAATAATAATAATAGTATTATTATTATAATATAATAATAATAATAATAATAATGA
The DNA here is from genome assembly GCA_958336335.1 of Dilophus febrilis. Taxonomy (NCBI): domain Eukaryota; kingdom Metazoa; phylum Arthropoda; class Insecta; order Diptera; family Bibionidae; genus Dilophus; species Dilophus febrilis. Next base: position 51,324,005 of record OY284468.1, read on the forward strand.
TAATAATATATACATATAGTTATAATAAAATATTGATTAATTTGTTATAATATATTAAATAATATTTTTATTTAATATATAAATAATATAAAACTATTTGTACAAAAATTATTATTATTATATTGTATAAATTTATCATTTATATAAAATATGTAAATAAAATATATCCATAATTCTGCTGTTTTACTTTGTGATACGCATATATATATTAATATATATATGGCCTTCAGACACTTTTACGAATAGTCTGTTGAGCTCTGCTGTTGGGACAAACCAAACCAAAAACCAAACTTGAACCGTGAGAAAATGTTTATTCCTTTAGCGAATGTTTATCTTTATATATATATGGATACTTTTCTTATTATATATATCCATAAACAAGTAGAATACAAAATACATTTGTATTTTTATACACCAATATACATATATAATAGGTAGATGTATAATGTAATGTTTCTATATATAAAAATATAAATGTAAAATATATATATCAAAAGAATACAAGTACGAATATAAATATAAATGTATATATAATAAAGAGATTTATTTATTTATTTATTTACACATTCGGGGCATTATATTATTACAATAATATAAGATATAAATATGTAGTATATATATACTTATATGAAACAAGTGCGATTACGGCTTTATGGATGCGATTTATATAAAAGTTGGCAAAAATGGTTTGTTTATTACTTACATAAGTGAATTAAAGAAATAAATATATAATATATATATGAGAATGTTTTGTTGGATCATCATATATATAAAAAAACCATTAAATGTAGGCAATATAAGTAAAAACACAAAGCTTTTATATGAAATATATGATGATAAACTACTTGTATATATCCGATATATATAGTTATATATTTATTCATGTTATGAGTTTCGAAGAAAAGATAAATATCTATTTTGGTTATATATATATTCATTTATTCTTATAATTATTTTTGTTTGTTTGTATGTTTAAAGGAACCGCAATAAACTTGAATACATATATAAATAAATAAATAATAATATCATATTAAAATTTAAAAAGTAATTTATATAATTATTTAAAGCTGTTATATGTGTGTATATATAACACAATGCTAAAACAAATTCACGAATTTTATCATAATTTAACATTTTACCATTTTAATTTAATTTTTTTTTATTTTCTTATTTATGTATATATAATTGATAAAATCGCATGCATGCGGATTATACTTTCGAATTTTTGAGTTAATTGAAGGATGATAATATTCTATCGAAGTATCATGCATTCATCCTAAATGCATTTTGCAAATCTATTATATTATGATTCTTCAAATACTCTTCAATTGGGGCAATATTTATATGACAACTTACGACGTGATGTTGTACAACACAAATTTCGGTTCAACCATCAACGCATTTATGCGACGAACTTTAATGGAATATTAAATTATTTAAGATAAAGTGTCTATATATAATATGCCGCCTTAAAAGAGCTACAAACTTTGAACCTATATTTGTGTATCATAAATTCATAAAATATTTTAATAAGAAATAATTTATTAAATTTTAATTATAATACAGTTTTAAATTGAATTGAATATCATTTAAAAAAATATTCTATATATAGGTATAAAGCCATATAAATATAAGTGATTAATCTCAACAAAAGCTGCAACATCCCTTATAATGTCTTGCTTTTTAACTAAATTAATATATAAAATTATCCTATAAATGATCGTTATAAATTATAGTATATTAACAGCGATCGTATCCTTACATTTAGTAAATGTGTTCTCTATAAAAACTAATTTTAAATTCATATTATATTATATAAGGAAATACACCTGTCTATATATAGGCAAACGTATGGGTCGTCAACATTCGAATAATAATTATATTAGCCACGTATCCTATATAAGTATAATAATAATATAAACTGACCGCAATATATGTATATAAGAGTGAATAAGAAAATATATAGGAATTATTAATAATATCAAGACAATTATTCCGAATTTATTCTATATAACTATTATAATAAAATGTAAGACATGTAAGTAATTGTCTTACAAATTTTTTTTTTTACATATATTTGATATTTATTTTAAATAAGCACATTAAAAATTAATTTGAGTAATTTAATTCTTTTTTGTTATTATATTTGATATGATATATGATATAATACACACATATTTAAATTTATATTGTTTTTTTTTGTTGTTATTGTTCTTTAAGATCAATAGCCTAAAAGAATTCATGAAGTGTACATTGGTCAATGATTTTTTTTCTTCGTATACATTCATATAAATATTATATATGTATTTTTATAAACTTTCAAGTAAAATTAAATTGCAAAAAAAAAAGAGAAGAATAACTTATTATAAGATGGAATACACTTTATGGTAGGTACAGTACAATACATACATGCAGGTATAAATAAGCATTTGATATTTTTTATATATAAGAAATATTTTACAATAAATAATGTGTGATCCTGAGAAAAAGGAATTTCTATTAAATTATTTATAGATATATAACAAGTTTTCAATAAGTAAAAGAAAAAGCAAAAAAAAATAAAAAGAACAACCAAACTTGTTGGCAAAACAATTTCGTATTTATTTGTATTTATATATATTTGTTGTAAATATGCACAAAAACGCCAACAACTAAAGAGAAAAATAACAAAAAAAAGACGAAATTCAATATATAAATTGTTGTATATAGGTAAGATATTAATAAAGAAACAATTTAAAAACCAAAAGAAGAAAAAAAATCAAACATACTTAATAAGAAAGAATACAAGATTTTGTGATTGTATATCATTTTATGTATACAATAAAAGTAATATATTTATATATATTCATTCAGGTATGTGGTGCATCTTTAATATTTGAATAGCATATATATTTATAATAAAATATATTTACGTATACATATTGACAAAAATGATAAAAGTAAAAGATTCATATAAATAAATAAAATAAAATCTAATTTCATTGCAAAATAATATAATAATATACAAACGCGTATAAATTAAGAAGAATAAGTAAAAATAACAAAATACATCCAAAATTATACTTGAAAATATTTTCTTCATACAAAATTATATGCGTGAGGCAAGTGGGTTCCTGGAATTCGTGGTTCTTTACTTTCGAAAACAATGTCGGCAAAATTCTTTACATGCATAAATGGAAATGTGTATATATTTATATATATTTATATACAAGATAAATAAGAGTAAGGAAAGACAAAAAAAAATAAAAATAAAACATATATGATGAAGAGGAAACTTCTTCCCATGATCGTATATATTATATTATATGTATATATACAATATATAGATTATGCACTTATTAATAATAACCCATTGAATACAAAAAATAAATTAAGGTATGCAATATATAATAAAATACAGGGAGTGTGATACCTGACTTCAAAAATGTACTACATGTACAAGTATGCGGTATATATATAAACAATAAGGTGTGTATTTTAAGCATATATGTAACTAAATATACATTCACCAAAAGAAACAGTTTTGTTCTATTATATTATGTATCACCCTCTATATATATTGACAAGAAAGATTCTGCTTTTTTTTGTATCAAAAAGTTAACAAAAAAACCAATCTACGCGGAATAAAATATGTAATGAAAATGAGGAAAGAACTTTATTTTATTTTATAAGCATATATTTAAAACACATACCATATTGTTAGCAGCATAACATTATATAAATATAATATATATTATACATATATTTAAAAAGAAGATGAAAATTATTAAAAACAAAGGCGATTGCCCAGTTAAAGAATGTGCCAATTAGAAATAATTTATAGGAACTGGATTTTTGATACTTGGTTAGTATGTTGATTATATATACATAAATGTATAATACCAGTAAAATACTCAAGTATTTTTTGATGTATATACGCGCAGATATACACAAATACAAGTTCAATATAATAATGCGGTATTCTCTAAATAAGATTTTTGCTTATAGAATATTATTAATATATATATATATATATATATATATATATACATGTAGATATATTATATTATATTATACCACTTATACGTATATACTATATATATATAGATATATCTAGAGTTCGAATCAGTGCAAAATCAGCCTGTATTGTACTGTGTGGCATCGACTTTACTTATATATATATCAAATATATACAAGATTATATTTGAATTTTTAATTTTTCTTCTGCAATTTATTTGTTGTAGAATGTTTTTTTTTGTTCTTCTCTTTTAGAGATGAATCCTGTTTTATTTTTATTAATTTTTTTTTTATTTAATGTAGAGCTGTTCATTTTTTAAATTCAATGCGATGTGATTGAAGATTGAACGACTAACACTATGGATTTGTGGTGTTTGCTTGGTGTTAGGTTGATTTCATTCAGAAATATTTTTTAGGTGATTTAAAATATATATACATACATATAAGATAAACACATATTATGATATTTTACTTATTAATTTGAAAATTCGTAAGACAAATGTATTATGTATATAGATATATGGTATATAATATAGATATATATAACATCTAATGGACATAAGAAAAGTTCGGGGGGTATGTTTCTATATATAAAAAAATATTATATTTTATTTTAATTTAATAATTTAATAAGAAGAGGAAATGGATAATTTTATATATAACAATATTAACTTATAAAATTTGATGATATTCATAAAATGTATAGTCACGTTAAAAAACACAAACGTAATTAATCACGTATATATTATTACATATAGAAGGTTTAAAAAACAAAGCATATCGATTAAAAATAACTTCGTAAAGATAATTTTTTTGCAGAAAGTTAATATTTATAACAAATGTATTTTAAAACTTTATCAAAAAATATTTTTATAAAAAAAACATTTCCAACGATATGATCCGATTGACTGTAGATGTGTATTTGTATAAAATTATTTTGTAAGTTGATAATGATATTAATAATATAATGTATATTTATCAAAAAATCCACAAGCAAAACAAATAGACTAATTATTTCAATAAATATATAGTTCGTTCTATTTTTATATACATATATAAAAACATTTTATTTTGTTATAACTATTACTTGCAATTATCTACTCGAACTAATTTTAAAACAAAATACAACAATATGTATATCACCATATGTGAAACTTAACAAAACTACAACAAATCCATAAAAAAATTCCCTTTTTAATAAAAAATAAAATATAATTTCTGCTACAAAAATATTCAATTTAACCATATTATAAATAAAATAAATAAATAAATGAAATGTCATTTGTTAACCATTAATATACGTGCGTATTTGTATATATTTCCAGAAAGAAACCAAATCCTATCAATAATTGTTCAAGTTCAATTATAAATTAAATACCAATTTAAAAATTAATTATTTATATATAATGAATATTTAAATAAAAACGTATATATACCTTTTTTATTTTGGTAAAAATAAAAAAGCAAAAATCATACCATATCAATTTAAATGTAAATGATAAACTTTAAAGTCCAAATTTAACAACAACAACACAATTTTATTTAATAAACTAACACTTTTACTATATATATTATCGCAAAAATTAAATACAAAAAACTATAAACTTTTTTACTATAATATACACATGAGAGGGTTTTACGATTTTACTATATGCTATATATATATAACAATATAATAAAAACAAAATATAATAATATATGCGGTTTTTAAATTTTTTTTTTATAAATATTTATTTATTAAATTTGCATTTAAGAATTAAATATATATATGTGGTGCGATTATAAAATGAAAATTATTCATATATAAAGCTTAACCAAAACAAACAATATCAAATAATATTATAACAATGCAAAATAATTTATAAAAATAATAAATATACACATATACATATCGCGTTTTTACCTTACACCTTTAAATAATTAAAAATGTTTTTTTTGTTATAACATTTTCTTAAAATTCTCATGAAATACCTTTAAATATATTGTAGATGTATGGTAAATTAATATACCACTATGTATTTTTTAAAAAAAATAAGCCATTTAAAATTTAAATGGTTCGTCGTACTCTATATATGCAATATACTATTTTTTATATATTATTTATTTATTTATATATATTTTTTTTTGTGAGAAATAAACGTATGGTTTTTTAACAATAAAATATATCGAGATACCATAAATTTCTTTCATATGAATGAATATACTATATATATATACATATATACAATATATATACTTATACATATAATAAAATAAAAAAATAAATATAAAAAAATATAATAAAGTTTATTTTATATAACATGAAAAATATCAACAAAAAAAAAAACAGTGATTTAAATTTTTATTCATCGATTTCAATGAATTATGTTTTTTATTTTTTATTATCACGTACATATATCTATATGGATATTTATTGCTGATTTTAGAAATGCGGTTTTAAAATTTCACATATATTAAAACTGAATTTTAAGTGGCGGATAATCAATTTTCGGTATATTATATCATTATATCATTATATCATTACAGTATTATATCATTATTATATCATCAACAACTCAAATGATGATATATATATAAATCATTTTACAATATTCCTAAATATCAACATATTACTATTTGGCAATTGCCAACAAAACATATTACTATTTGGCAATTGTATATGGAAACAAAAAACAATACTTCAAACTATTTAGCGTAGATAAAATTTTTGTAAACAACACAAAGTCATTCGTTTGTTTTGTGTTTTTTTTTTTGTGAATTCAAATATTTATAAGACCAATAAGACGTCTAACTTTAAATAATATACGCACAAAAAAATATATATAATTTATTTTTTTATTTAAATACAAAGTTTTTTTATTTTTACGAATAACTGATATACGAACATATAACAGCTGCCTTTATATCAAATAATAAGAATTTATATAATAAATTTATATTATCCCTCTTTATACTATGTTATATATGTATATATACGATACGATATCATTTATATATATATATATATATTTTTGTAGACGAAAAAGTGTATATTGTATAAAGAGTTATTTTTTTCTTCTTTTATTAAAAAAAAAATAAAATATAAAATTTAAATATATATATTATTATATGCAATAAAATTAAAGGAAAGAAATGTCATTTTTTTAACATTTTATATAAAAACGATCATTTTCTTTTCAAAGGGTTTAATATATATTTATATAACATATATATATGCATATTAATACAACTGCATTGCGCTCATTATATACAAATTATATACATATATACCATATGACGGCACATACATATAGATATAAATATTATATTATATGTATATTATAATATATGGATTTGGAAATGTGGGGAATACGTCAATGCAATAAACCTTATGACCTGCTTCTTATAAAAATTCCTTTTTCTTTATATATGATATTAAATATGCCATTATTATTACTATTATTACGTCTGTATGTTTATTTTATGTATACTCGCGTATGAATGTAATTGAAAATAAATTTAATAAGTAAATATATAAAAAAGGCAATATATAAATGAAGTAATTAAAAAGGATTATTTTATTGCAAATTTTTATAAATATTATATATATATAATATATATATATATATATATATTGTATTTATATATTCAGCTGCGCGTGTAATTATACATATAATATTCATATATATAGTTTATATGGAAATACAAAGGATAACAATAATAAGGGACGTTAAGTTTTTTCGTTTAAAAAATGAACGAAATTGTTTCTATTATATAATGAATTTATATGTCAAAAATATCCTGGTAAAAATTTATCACGCAGATATGACGATTGAAATTATATTCGACAGCTCACTTAGGAATATTTGAATTGAATTCGTGCAATAAAATGTTCAGTACACTTTTCATTTCCATCACCCAATGATGGATTTGCACTATTTATTTTATTTTTAATTCATTCAGATTTTTTTTATTAATTCATATGTGGTGGTGAAATCATTTAGCAATGATCATAATGCATATAATATCTACAAAATTACAAAGATACAATGCAAATAAGAGAGAAATTAATAACTGCATACAATATGTATTAATAAATATATAACAATAATTTAACAGATGTATATATTTATATAATTTTTCTTGTGTTTTTTACTTTTGTTCTCATGAACGTCACTTTCAAAATTTTGCTATAATATTATATCTATGCATTGAAAATGTGCAAGTAAAATTCCTTTCTTTGTCATTTATATTATATGTATATATTTCAGTTTATTGTTGTTTAATAATTCTAAATGCACATTAATTAAGTTAAAAAAAAATAAAATAAAAACCCAACATTAAAAATTAAATTGCATTCATTCATTCATAAAACAACTCTATATGTTTATGAATAGTAGTTATATATATGTATCATAACTAAATGAATATTAATAATAATCATAATAATATTAATAATAACAAAAAAAAATTATTTTGATTCGAAGTTCAAAATGAATTTGTTATTGTTTGTTTAATCCTAAACATTAATTAAAAGAAATGGCTTTTAATTGACATGTTTTATTTATATTCATATATATAAATTAATATTAAATATATTATGTGATCTATTTTATATGAATTATAAGAATATATATATATATATATATATATATATATATAGAAAATGTTGAAGCAAGTTTAAGTATAAAAACCGACAATATAATCATAAAATGACAAAATAAAAATAAAGGTCATTTTATTATAACTATAAATGTATAAATATATAAGATACTTTTAAAGTACATTTTTATTTAAATGAAATTCTAAAAATATGAGTCACATTTATGTATATAAATATGTATATAAAATATATTTGATTTATTTATCATCATAACTTATGTATGAAATTCTTTTAAATTATCCAATTTATTCAAAAAAATAAATATATACTCTATATATAAGCGAAATATTAAATTTATTAGATTTTTCTATAATATGTATACATATATTTGGTGCTCTGAGAAAATATGTATTATATACATTTTGTGTATTGTGTATCTATAAATATGATATAATACACAGAGTGATATATCAAATTATTATTTATAATAATTAAAATACGATTACGATTTGATTGTAACAATAATGTTTATACTGATTAAATTGCAATAGTTTAACTTTTATTTCAATTATGAAAATTTTATATTATAATATATAGAATTTGTATAAGTAGTAAATAATATAAAATTTATTTATTATAGATCTTAAAATAATAATTTGTATACTCTGTATCACGCTGTGTCCATTTATATACGAAAATAACATTCAATTGAAATATAAATATATAGTTAAAATTTATGTACAATTAAATATTTGGCAATAAAATTAAAGTTCATATATAATAAAAATTTACAATTTCGCATAAATATTAACATCCTCCTATATCATTATATAACATAAAATTTTTTGTTAGCAATCATTTTTATATTTTTATATATACATATCACTAATTTGAATTTGAGCAATATATTGTATAGGAAAATAAAAGCACACAAAAACACTTCAGTTAAGAAGACTACAAAATGAATTAGGTAAAATAAAGATAATAGATGTATATGTTAATCATGCCTATAAATAGTAATATTAATCTAATTGTATATATATATAAATCTATTACACATTGGTCATATATATACACATTGGTCATATATATATACACATTGGTCAGACACATTGGTCATATATATAAGGCGTATTTTATTTTATTCATATATATATAAAGGGATGCATATTTAGAAACAATTAGCACTAATTGTTTAGAAGTTATTTTTAACACTTTTTTTTTAGCATTATTTCAAACATTTTTATTTTAATTTATACGTATACATCTTATGTATATGTTTCTTTTTTTTGACAAAAGAATATTGTTTAATCTTTAAATTGTTAGACCATTTTTGTTTGTATATATTTTTTTGGTATTTAAATTAATTTGTAAACAAAAAATGTATGGTTATATGATTGGAATATTCGTTACAAATATGTTCTGAAATGATATATAGATATATATCCTAGTTAAAGAGATATATTCATAACCAACTTGGGTTATGAAAAATGTTTAATTCATAAATATTACATATTTCCACATATATCCTGGCGCCCAAATATATATATATATATATATATATATATTGAGTGATACAAACATACAAACGATGATATTATGGGTGTATTATAAACGTATGTATAGAATCATATAATATAATATATTATGTATTGATATAAATGTAAATTTTATAAATTATTATTTTTATATTTGATATATATAGGATGTACATATGATTATATATGCATTAATAGAACAAATATATATATTCAGTATATATACATTGTTTATTTATTGCATATTTGTAATATATACATTGAGTTTTTGTTTTGAATTCATATATACATAATAATATTTTGTTATGATTGTATATATAATAATAATAATAATAATAACAAGAATGTGTTTATATAAAATAAAAACTTCAAACGCTTAAAAAGCATAAAAGCGAAATATGTGATTTTATGTATGAATTGAATATCCCTACCCAGTATAGCCTAAATGAAAAGGCATCGTACATAATCAATAAGTAAAATATTGTGTACTTATATAAATATTATATATTTAGGATAAAATATGATGAGATGTTTGGATTAATTAAAATTCTATGAAAATTTCTCCATTTGTTTGGAAGAAAATAGAACATTAAAAAATTTAATTGTGCAATATCTATATAGAATTGATTTTATTATTTAATAGTGAATTCTAATCCGAAAATAATTTCACGTTAATTAAGTTCAAAGATATTGGTTTTTCACACGTTTTTCGCAGAATTGCCAACTATGTGATAAAAATAAAATCAAACAACATATTGATAATTATTATTCGAATACAAAACACTTTACTTTATATAAAATTACAAGTAATGGATGCGATGCGTGTATATGTAAGATATATATTTTATATATATTATTATAAAATAAAGCTGAAAACTTTAGCATAAAAAAGTAAAAAAAAGTAATACAAAATGAAAAATACAAAATAAAATAATACAAAGAACACACTTAATTTCTTAGAATGCCGCAGGAGCCGGCGTTGCATTAATTTTGGAACCATGCAAATGAGATTATATACCAGACAAAAGAACTTTATTTTAATATGTTTATTGTTGTTGGTCTTTATTTTTTTGTTTTATGTTATGTTAACATTATATATATATATATATATATATATATGATGCTGTGCCATGTAATCTGTATATATATATGTGTTCTGGAAATCTTAAATAACAAAAATGTATATATATACTTATATACGATACATATATACGATATATACTATATATATAATTGATATAATATATAAATATTACCGGAATATTACCTTTAAAAAAAAATATTTTGTTACAAATATATTAAATAAAAATCTTGTTAAATTTTTAGAATGTTTTAAATAAAATTTTAACAAATTACATAATCGACCAAATATATATTCATTATCACAAGAATATTTAAAATATACCTATACCTTATTATAAAAGAGTAATTTTATTTTTTAGTTAACAATACGTTAATTATTTGATTAAATATTTAAACATTTTGTTTTTTCTCTACATTCAATTATATGATGAATTATGATGAGTATATGTGATTTTATTTAAGTAATTTCATTTAATTTTCATTTTATGTAAAACAATTTTAAAAATGCATGTACCATAAATGCGGTTATAGATGAATAAAATTATATGATGTCGTCAACGCAGTAGGATAACAGGAAAACTTGTTATGTATTACTTGTTATGCGGTATTGTTTCAAATTATATCCTAAATTGTTAATTTTTATGATGTTGAATATAATTTCTTTGGAATTTACATTATATTTACCTATCAGTATAATAATGGTTTTCTGTATGTTGTATGTATATTTTAAAATAGATTTTCAAATATCATAATTAATATTTAAACTGATATATATCGCTGACTGATTATATTTTAAAGAAAAAAATGTATGTACACTTCACTTATAGATATTATATTTGTTTTAGGATATCTATAGTAAATATCGTATTTTGAATTAATTATACCGAGTGTTATGAACTGAGTTATTTTGGGGATGAATAATCGGATAAGTGTGTAGGTAAGAATAAGCATATTACGAAATTGTAATCTTTGTGAACTCTTATCAAATTGGTCACCTTTGAAAACAAAACAACATCTTTATATGTTATATATTTCATACTATGTATTGCTTTTTAATTATACATACTAATATACAAATTTCCTGTTATATTATAGAAACATATAAATACGGTTTTTTTCTTATCTAATTAGTATATGAGAGTGTTCTAATTATAATTTTGTATATGTAAAATTTAATCAATTTGCATGAATACATTTGTATATTTTTTATAGTGTATATCCATTATGCGATTGGCAAACAATAAAAAATGCGTGTGGGAAATTTCATTTTAAGACCGTTATTTATGCGGTATATGCTGCAAATATAAATATAAATTTATAAATTGTATAATATTTTATCACAAAACACCTTTGAAAAATTAACCTACATAAATACACTATATAAAAAAAATCATTAAACCATTAAACAAAAAGAAAAAATCATCGAATCAACTTTGAAATTTCTATATATACTATAACAAGAATGGTTTATTTATAGTCTGGTAAGATGAAAAGTATCAAAATCAATTTATTTGGATCATAAACAATTTGTAACAGAAAACAATGGAAAGTTTTAGAATCGTGAAGGCAAATTAGGAATTGATAGGAAACAGATTTATATTTCAACAATCCTAAGCTATATATGGAAAAATAACTTATATTAAGGGAAAAAGTGAAATTAAATTGATGTCAAAATGATTGCAACGTTAAACACTAGATCAATGACGATTTGATGTTAAGATGGTATATAGATTTAAATGAAGGGCTAAGGCGGAATTGGTGAGATGAAAATTCACAAGAGTATGATTAAATTCTGGATATAGTGTATATATAGTATAGTAGTTTTTTTTATATTGCGTTCAATAGATTACATATAGAAATATATATTTTCTATTATCATTAACTGTTTGATGCGTTGCTAATGACTTGTTTTTTAATGCATATAAATAAAATAAATATTCTAAAAAAAATAATTGTGTTGAAAATATATTGAAAATAATTTAATTGTAACATTTTAAAAGTGATTTCACATATATGAATTGAGTAGCAACTTTGCACTTACGTAGAATACCCTTAAAAAAAATGTATCACTTAAATTTACTAAATTTCGCTCTTTGTTTTGATATCAGATTAGGAAATCAGTTTCCATTATATACGGATGAAAAATGGTATTATGATGATGTAATAAAGGATTATGATTGAAAACATTAAATCGAATATATATTAAACGAAAAACTGCCTTGCAGTAAAAAACATAAAGTTTGATCGCAAATATTAAATACTGCACTTTTCTATTTGTATGTATAAAAATCATTATTAATATAAATAATTTAAAAACCATGAATAAATTAAAACTATTATTATTATAAATATGTTTATTTTTACCGCATATATATTAATAATGGATTTGTGTTTGAAAGGGAAATGAATTAAAGTTAATGACATTTTTATCAATATTACAATAAATTATATAAATACAAAATATATATATTTTTTTATTTATTTATATTTATACAATATTAAATTTAAGTAAATATATTTATGAATTCTCGACACAATGTATATATACAATACCATCGATTCATATACTCATAAATGTATAGTATATATACAGTCATAAATGTATAATATATTTTTATGTAGAGTTTATGTATTTGTTTTTTAACATTTTTGCAGTACAGTAATATAATTTGATAATTCAATTTAAGTGATGTTAATCACCTTCGAAAATGTTTAATTTGATAAAATAACAATATTATATATTGAATGTAATGTAACTTTGAAGGATTTTTTTTTTGCTATTTTCACCGGTAAACATGACAGAACTTATGATTGAATTTCTTAATAAAATTACAAACGTTTATTAATTCAAAATCAATTTACATGCAATTATTCAAAAAATATATTTAACATTACTAGGTAATGCATACTAAAAACATTCAGATGCAGATGTTATAATTATTATGATGCAACCTAAGTATTATCTGAATTTATTTGCGGTAAAAATAAACATATTTATAATAATAATAGTTTTAATTTATTCATGGTTTTTAAATTATTTATATTAATAATGATTTTTATACATACAAATAGAAAACTGCAGTATTTAATTTTTGCGATCAAACTTTTTTGTAAAAATATACGCAATCTATATACATACTTAACATATAATAATAATGAAATAATTATAATTCTAAATGCAATAAAAAAAATTAAATCACTTATTTAATATAATCGTAATATATATATATACCTGAATATATATAAATAAATATACTAAATTAATTTTATTAATTAAAAAATATTTGTATTTTACACATCATCTATATTGTTCATTATATCTATATTTATATGAAATGTTAATGTACAATTAAATTTTTTTTTCTAAAAATGGTCATCAAATTGACGGTAAGCACACTCATTCATATTCCTATATTTATATTTTATATATATACACACTAGACTTTATATATAAATTTTCTAATTCAACCATCCATAAAATGGAATATGCATTTTTTTACCGGATGTTATAGTAGTGTACATATACAAATATAATGTTTATATGTTTTTATATATCCATATGTCTATATATGAAATTGCAGATATATAGAATATAAGTGTTACGTCGAAAGTATATATATTATTATATTATTATATGTGGAATACACATGCATTTATTGTGTATTTTAAAAAATAATAAAAGCAACATGTGTGACGTCCATTTTTAAAATACTTATGGTTATTTTAAAAATTAAATAATTATTTTCATCTTTTAAATTCAGTCCATATATAAATATCTTTATGTTTAGGATAGTATAGAGGAAAAAACAAATCATTTTTGCCATTTAAAAATCAAATAAAATACATGTAGATTGTAATATGATATTTTGTTTAAAGCGCTTTAGTTTTGAATATATATATATATATATATATATATTTATACGCTTAAATATGTATTATACACGGTATATATACAGATAAATAGAAAATATATATAATGAGAATGCTAGCCTTTTAAAAAATTCTACCTAAAATGAACTCCATTCAACCGCACATATATTTAATAATTCAATATTTACGCATGTTAAGATAAACAAAAAAAAAATGCTAAGATTTCATACAGAACATTAAAAATTTGTGAATAATATGGTGTATATAGTTAATTTATGTTCATCCCTTAAAAATGCATTAAAATATTACATAAGATAAATTATAAAACAAAAAAAAAACCATTCTCAAATAAGCATTTCTTTCTATATCTATTAATATATATTTATCGCGTAAACAAAAAATGGTTTCTATCATTTTTATCTGTATTTTCTTATTTAAACAAAATTCTATATAGATATACAAAGCGATAATTGTATAATCAACTAAAATATAAAAAATTTTCTTTGGTGTTATAATGTGAATATAAATGAGTTTTCAACAAAAGGGATTTTTTACAAGTTATATAATAATACCACCTTCGTATATATAACTTAATATATGTCCTTTAACAGAATAACAGAACTTTTTTTTCCTATTCTAAATAAAGAAATGCAATAAATAAAAAATATATAGCGTTAAGAAAAAAGTTAAACAAATGTCATAAAACAAAATTATATGTTTGCTTCTCAAGCAGCATCATATATATATGTTTTTTTATTATATACATATGAAGGATGCATATATAAGTTGTACAAAATAAAATTACCAGAAATATTAATATAATAATAATAAAAATTACAGCATTTTGAAAACATATTAAATATTTAAATAAAATTTCAATAAAACAAATAAAAAACGTTTTCTTTGGTCAGCCGCAGACATGAGTTGTTATTATTATTGTTATTTTAATATTTATAAAATATATACTATAGATAGATACATAAATATACGATGTATATTCAAATTTCGTCTGCAAATACTCATAATATTTATTTTAAATCTTTTAGTCTAATTGTATTAAATGTATATGGTATAATTATTTTTAATATAATATTTATTTTTACTCAACATATTGCACTTGAAAACGATTATTTTTGTTCTTATATATTTATATATATATGATATTATATAAATATATAGAGAATATTTTCGTTTATCATTGAAATTATAACCACAACTTTCACCATATAAACATATATTTTCTGCGTATATATAAACATTTGACATAAATATAATATATCCTTAAATGTATTTTACAGCAGCAACTTTATTTATACAACAGTTTTTTTTATGTATTTAAAAAAAAAATAATATACGCGTACTGCTTATTCCATGAATGAAGGTTAATATGAAATAGAGACAGATTTAAATTTAACAATCAATTTTTAGTAAAAAACCTATTTCACATAATATTGAATAATCCCATATATTTTTATGTGTTTTAATGGAGATGAAAGCTATATATATATTTTTTTTATGATAACCATTTTCCAAATTAACTATGGGTCGTGATATATATAGACTTTCATTTGGAATATTTTAAATCTTATATATATATATAGATTTAATCGATGAAAAAGAATAAATAATAACAAAAGATGCAAAATTGAAGATATACCTATACGCATTATAATACGCATTAATGAAAGTTATAAGCTAATAAAAAGTTACAAATTTCTATTTGTATATATTTAAGGAAACAAAATTATATATATTGTAATTCAATTTTCCCATTCAATTTCTTACTATATGATTTTTACAGCAATTTATAATAACCATTTTTCTCACTATATAAATATATTATTTATATACGTATATATATATATATATATATATATATATAAACAATGACCGCTTAACTTGAAAGTGGAAAAAAATCAACTATTTATAATATACATGATCGCAACGATTAGAATTTAATAGTGTATAACAATATCATTTATATTGCAAACATTAATAATATCTTTAAAGATGATCTATTTAATCTATAAATAAATATTACACGGTTATTTGGTATAAGAAGCAATGACAATATTTATTTAACAAAAGTTATTAAATCTTCTGAATGTTAAAATTATATAATTGAAATGTTGTGTTGTCCCTATTTGATAATTTGACTTATCAGAAAGTTGGAAAATATTAATGTTTTATGTGAATAACAGGATTTATTCAAATAACAAAAATAGCAATTAAATGTCCATAGGTCGGATCTCTATGAAATAACAGGCCTAAATCAAAACAATTCATGGAGTACTATTGACTTAGAATCCATCAAATAGAACGGACATCTATTATGCTACAATATACATTTTAGATCACCATGTAAACTGATTATCATTATATAGGTACATGAAATATTATTTACGTATATGTAGTTAAGATAAGAAATTAATTACAATTTCCTTTTAATTTTTATTTTCACACAATGTTATATAAATATGGGTATATATAACATATTTAGAATTTTAATACATTTTGTATTTGTATATACTTGGATGTGTAAGATGATTAAAATAATGTATTTAATTCAATATAATCATATTATCGACGATCATATTAATTAATTCAAGTAATTATTAGAAAAATGATGTTCATAGTTCAATAACTACAAATAAGAAGTTGGATGCTATTTTAAAGTTTTAATTTATACGTTTTACACGTTATATGTAGATTAATTATATATGTATATTTATATAGAATTCAATAAAATAAATAATAATATTGATTACAATTAATGTTTAATATTTCTTTATAATGAAATGAGAAATATCAAAAATTCATTAATAATATATATATATATATCAGTATATGTATAATCTAGGGATCCCGGGAACCCCGTGTTTTTTCCAATCCCGTAATCCCGGAAATAATTGGAATAACTAATCCCGGGATTTATATTAATAGCATTTACTTCTGTATTTATATTGTTGTAAAGTGTATTGCATACATATAAATCAATAGTATAAGTTTTACACGATGTATACACGAAAATTAAACCAAAAGCAATATGAAAATATATAATCTATACTGATAAGTATTAATTATATACAGAATCGCAGACAAACTTATTGAATTTTTATTTATGTTTTCACTTTTATTATGTAATTTCAGCTATAGTAGTGTAAAAATTGTAATCCCGGATAATGTAATCCCGAAATCCCGGGATTGAAAATATGACGTTTTGCGTTTTGCGTTATGACGAAAAGCGTTTTGATTTTTTTTGCTTTTTAATATTAGTGTATAATCGTATAATAATAAATGCAAGTATTTATGATTTTTATAGTAAAACATTTATACGATTCATTAATTTTCTCACAAGTAATATAAATAATAATAAATGTATACATGACATAATGTATCATTACTCGTCGTATACTCATAAATAAGTATACAATAAGTCAGCTATCACATTTTATTGCATTGTATATATAAATGATTTTTTTAAATACAAACTTTAAACTTTACTATATACATAAAGTTATATTTAGTGTACGTGTACGTACATACCATATTTTATTCTTATACATTATTGTTGTGTAAAACATATTCTTATATGTTCAGTAACTTTATTTCATTTTCAATGTACATATATATATATAAAATTTCTCGAGTTTGTACAATTTTGCGCATTATTATTATTATTATTATTATTATTAATAATTATATAAAAAATAAGCTGAAATGAACAAAAAATTTATATAGTTTAACACAAACTGAATAAAGTTAAGTAAACAATTAACATGTTGATATTTTTATGAGACGAGAAACAACAAATTTATTTATTTATTTTATTTTCTTTAATATACATCTTCAATATACATATACATATATATATGCGACTGAAAATATTTTCAATATGTTAATGAATGAATTTATAGATATATATATAAAGTTATAAAATTATACTATATATGCTTATATATAGTCCATAAATTTGAATATATATATATAATATAATACATCTTGCGTATATGTAAATTGTTGATTGTATATATTGATATTGAGTATATATATATATATATATATATATATATATATATATGAATATTTTTCATTCGCGACAACACATATCAGGTGGTCTTTAAAATGTATTATTTTTTTTTCATTCATTCGTGTCGATCGCAAATTTCAATTCTATATTTTTTTTCTCATTAAAAAATTCAATAATATTATACAGATTCTATAATATAAATTTGAGAATGTTTTTTTTTAAGAAATATAGCTTAATTACAAATTTTTGCTACTAAAAATGTTGGCATTTAATAATACAGGAATTTAGATTATAAATCGAAGAGAATTCTATTTAGTGTTGTTTTCTATAATTTTTTAAACTTCATGCAAAATTATAAAATGCTTTAAGTTTCCCGAAAAACCTTTTACTAACTCTATATAAAGTTAAACAAAACACAATCATTAGATGCTTGTTAGGATGTTATTGTATAGTATATATAGTTCAGTAGTTCAGTTAGAATAACAAAAAGGTATATTGTGATGTGACAAGTGACCCGCACCTATAAAATGTTTTGTATAACATCTTCATTAACTATATATACAAAATTGATAAAATTCAAATTTTATATGATTTAATTATTATAAATTTACAAAATGATTTATTGTTTATATATAGCATCAC
Source organism: Dilophus febrilis (assembly GCA_958336335.1). Lineage (NCBI taxonomy): Eukaryota > Metazoa > Arthropoda > Insecta > Diptera > Bibionidae > Dilophus > Dilophus febrilis. Next base: position 51,343,746 of record OY284468.1, read on the forward strand.
ATATACCGGAAACTGATATGATCATTTCTCATCTCAATATAATTATCCATTTAATTAACTACATCTCTATTATTGTTTCTTATTTATAATTAATATATACATATATCAATATCATTATTGTATTATATATTAGTTTTAAACCCATATTATATTTTACATACGAATTACGAAAAATTAAAGCAATTATTAAAAATACCATTGATTAAACTTCGTAAAAAGGAAAATAAATTCACATACCCACAACAATTTATCGATATACATCAAAATCATTTATATTGTATTATTAATCAATCTTGTCATTCCTTTATTAAATTTATACATATACATTATATATCCATCTTTATAAATAAAAAGTTTAATAACTTATATATAAATGTTATAAATTGATTTGATAGGATTCATCTTTCAAAATATTTCGATTAATGATATGATATGAAAAAAAAAACAAAAATCCAATGAGAAAAAAAACATCCTTTCAATATATTATTATTATATATTTTAATAACTTTTATGCGTTAAAAATATTCCCGTTTTTTAAATGTTACAATATCCAATATAATATTAATAATAATAATAATTATAATAATAATAATAATAACTTTCAAAAAAATATTATAATATTTGAATTATAAATATTCATTTTTAATATATTATAACATATATTAGAATATGCATAAAATACACAATGTTATATGTCGAGAAAAAAAGGACCTTTTTTATATTGGATTTACGTATCCCAATTTTTATGTGTGTTTATATACTTATTATTTTTAGTGGAATGTTAACTGAAAATTTTTGTCGGCATTTTCAAGAAGCTTTAGACAGCACAAGTTTTACGTTTATATATCTATAACTATAAGAATATATATATAGGATAGATAAATATATAACGTAAATAGTATAACAATTTTATATACATTTTTTTTTCAAAAAATCTTAAAATAAATAATTCCAAGAAATTGGGTTTGTTTGAAATGATTTTCACTTTTTTTCATCTCCTTTTTTTTTTTTAATAAATGTATAAATATATTTGGATATTTATTTATTTTTTTCTTATTTCTATATGGAGATTAATAGAAAGAAATTATTTTACCGCCACCATAATATATTATATATCCATTAACATATAAAATGTGCACTTTACGTGTTAACATGCATATTGGTACAACAGTTATATTTATACAAATATGTATATAACAGATAGATATATAGATAGATTTTTATGAGATCGCAGTAAACAAATTGACTGCCAAAATAAAGGATCCTTTTGATATGATGTTTCATTATTTCATATATGAAATTGTATATGTATTATATAACAAGTTGATTTTTTATTCTTTTTTATATACATAAAAAAAATATCCATTAACATACCCTTAGGTATATATACAAAAAAAATAAATAAAATAAAAATATTTATGAATTAAATAAAAACAACTTGACGACGTCCACCACACAGAAAAATATCAACAACATCCAGACATAAATATATATTTCTTTCATACTATATGTTATAAGTTATATATATATTGATGTTTACCTTTTATTGATTATTGAAATAAATATTATTAATAAAGCTGTTTTGTTATCGCTATATCGGTATTATAGATGGTAAGATACTCGATTGCTCTTCAGTACTTCCTTCATTGTAAATTTTTATGGGAATTTTATATGCATACAAATATATATATATATATAATATAATATTTGGATACTCGAAATATTGTCGCAGTCCCAATATAAATATATATAGACAGAGTTAGTTAGCGTTGACACACAATAAATGAATAAGAATGTTTAAATTTATCCCTTTACAGTTAAGTGGGTTTAAGAGTAAATCATACAATATATAAATAGAATAAAAAACAAAACAAAACAAAATTAAAAGGACTAAAATGATTATTTCTTTGTTATATTTATCAAATCATTTTTAACAGCACCACATATATTATTTATATATATAATCTTAGCCATACATAAAATCAAACCACCAACGAAATACATAGTATATTTAAATGTTTAAATAACCATATAAGAATACAAAAAAAAATTTAATTTTATGGTTAACTGAAATATGCTTTTTTTATGAAATATATTTAACAATCGGTAAAGCATTTTTTTTGTATTCAACTGCATTCAAAGATACCGCAAATTCTTTCTATATATATATATATATATATTATGCATGTTCGATGGACATCATTTATTTACAATAATATAAATAACATTGTGTGAGATATATATACAATAAACATCGAAGAGAAATAAATGATCTTTTAACAAATTTTTAAGGAAATATTTTTTTTTCAACATGTGAAATTCCAAAGATCTATGAATACACAAAATGCAGCATAATAAGTTGAATAAAAGATTTTTTTTTTTGAGATTTTGAAGTTTTTATGTATTTATATATAAAAAATAAATGCATATATAAGATATGTTAATATGATTAATGAATTTCTATATATGGCTATAAAATACCTATATGTATATAATGGTTTACTATTATTATTATCATTATTATTATTATTATTACCAGTGTTATATTATTGAAGAAAGAATTTTTCTTTTATTGAAATTTCTCACCAATAATATTTGCAGGGATGTATAAAATGTATATTAAAAGTTCACAATAAACATATTTATATAAATACATACATACCATACCTATATATAAATAAATATATACTTTAAATTTTTCGTCGATAAAAATTGTTGACATGAAATGATTATAAAAAGAAAACATGTATATATTTTTATATGTATATGGATATGGATATATATAAAATATTCCTTATACTGCGGGTATATTTATACATAAATAAAAAATATTATTGTTACATTCCCTTTTTTTACATAAACATATATATATAGGTATGCTTTTAATTTATATATATAGATATATGTATTAATACAGTGATTTTGATAAATATAAAAGCTATTCCGTAAAAATAACATAATAACAATTTGTGATTTATACATATGGTACTGCAGAGTATGGCTGTATGTGATGCGGTTTATTAAATAATCTCGAAATTTTCACAAAGTTTTGCAGTCGTATGATTCAAATCTTGCCATATATAAATAGATTCAATTTTGGTGTTTTTTAGATATTTTTGAACGGTAAATGATAAACAATAATTATCGGCTTTTTATTGGTTATTTATTATTATATAGGTGAGTGTGATAGCAAAATATCTTGTAATCAATACGAGAAAATACATTGTAAATAAATTTTTTACGTTTTTGATTACTTTTAGAATTATTATTGTGTTTTATATTATAATGAATATTGGGATTCAAAGTTCAAATTCACTCAAAAAGCATAGTAATAATTGTTATTTGTTAATGTGTATATATTTATTAAATGCACTGTATAACAAATAATACCCAAAAAATACATATAAATTGTTTCTTTCAAAAAAGAAAAAAAAATTTTCATTTCTTTTTATTTTCCATCCATCCTCTTTCTATTCATGCACAAATATTGCATTATATAAATACACAACAATTTGTTTTTTTTATATAACATCACAAATAAAAACCATCGCACACAAAAGATGATGCTCGTTAAGTATATATTTTGTATTATAACAATATTTCTGGCGCCATATCCAAAATGAAAATTTATAAAAATTCTGTAATCTGATTAGAAAATCTTAACAATACATTTATGTTTTATAGGTATATATATAGGTTTTAAATTATATATAAATTTATTAAATATATAGAATTATCATATAAGTATTATATTTATTATAAATTTAATATAACAATATATATATATACATATATGCGATGATAATATATATATATATTTATATTAAATAGTAATCATAACAATAATAATAAAAATAATGATGATCTTTTAAATTAATCAGATATGAAAAAAAAATAAAAAATTGTTCTGCTTTTTTATTTCACGCACATTTAAATTTAGTTATTATATCTTTTTAATTCTTTTCAAATTCATATAAAAAGGTAAGCTACCCATAAATATAATACCCTCTCTATATTTAGAAAACATATTATTCTGGATAAATTCAGAGCCTTTCAGAAATTATAGGTGTTTTTTTTTATTATATAGAGGAACAATTTTTATAAAGAATGAATATGATATAATTTTTATAAAGAATGAATATGATGGAAAAAAATATAGAATAATTACACTTTACTATATTATTAATAAAAAAATGATTATATTCATATTAAAATGTATAAAAATTTAATTAATGAACAAAATTAATACAATGTGCACACGATAAATTTTATATTTGTGGTGGTACAATATGGTTTTATCAAAAATCAAGCATAAATAGTATTTTTTTTTATATATATAAATATTTAATTAATTAATAATAATGAACATGCTATTTGTATTCGAATTGAGATTTTCACAGTATGTTCATGAGATTTTCCATCTAGTAATTATCTCGCAAAATTGTATAAAGCGCCAACTTTAATAGCTTACAATAGTTTCTAAATACGAAATTGTGATATCGTTTAAAAAATCCTTTACAATTTAGCGTTAAACATTATAAATGAAATCTAAACATTAAGAATTAAACAATTTAACAATTTTCTTTGCATATTTTGTGAATCTGAAATGCTTTTTCTATATATAATCAAACTTGATTTTTTAGTAAAATGTACAATTCTTTTAATTCTACGAGAAATATTTAATATACCTGCATTTTTGTTACAACATATTTATAAATATAAAATGTATATTATTTGAAAGTTATATTCGCATAATTAATGCATTATATGCATATTGTATATTATATAGTAATGTTATTATTAAATAAATTTATTTATATAAAAAAAGAGTGATTGCATGTTTTCAACTTTTTTATATAATTTTTATTAAAAAAAAACCTGTATAAAATGTGTATCACATCATAACCAGGCTTAGCGTTACATATATATTCTTATCTACCGACATTTATTTTAATAAAAAAAAATTATCATATAAGTATAGTTAATATTTATATTATATATATATATAATATGGGTATTTAATAGAGAAAATTTAAAAGTTTGTAATTGCGATTCTGTCATACGTGGAAAATTAAACGAACATTATTTATTTATTTTTTCTAAAAATGATTTATGATATTTTAACAGGTATATAGGATTATTTATGCACATATATATGACATGATATATTTTATAATGGAAACATGGTTCTTTAAGAATAAATCAGTTTTTAAAGAGATTTAAATACATGTGTATTATTTATACTTTTAATTTTATATGGGAATTTAAAATTCAAAATTTATCATTATTACATAGAAATTATTTTTGTATTACTATATACTATTTGTCTATTTTTTCCAATATTGGTTAAAAAAGGGTATTATTCTGTCACTGACGGAAGAGGATGTCTTTCCATTTCAAAGTTTTTTTTTATAGATTTTAGAAATGTTTTGGATATCCATATATCAAAAGTTGCTTTTAGTATAGTTATAAACATGTATTTTATATAAGTATTTTGTATATAATTTCATATGAAATGTGAAATATCAAATGATAAGAAAATCATTTGATTATATGTAAGATAAACAATCAACGTTTCAAAATGGAAATAAAATATAACAAATAAAGCTTTTTTTGTATATAGAAAAATTATTATAATACATATACAGTTTAGTTGATTTCCTGGAATCGAATAACGAAAAAACCAACCACTTTTTCCATAATTAATGGATTTCCTATTACAATTATAATATGTTATGAAAAATATTTTTATTAAAAATTATTTAAATTAATGAGTTCTTTCATACGATATTCATATACCCATAACAAATACAGCTTGCATATGAATTTTAAATACATATAAATTTATGAACATTATAATCTTTGTACTGTTCCATATTTCTTTAAATTTCAAATTACCCGTGTTAAATAAAAAAAAACCATTTTTTCCATATACTTTCTATATACAGGGTAATTTAATAGTGATATAATTGAAACAAATAAGTTCAATGCTTTTGACTTGTAAAACCTATAATGCGTTGGTTCATAAATGTATTAATTAAATGACGGATTTCTAAACAATATTTAGTTTTTTAACACTCTTTTCGACACATTACTCCAAAATGAACGTTATATGGTATTAACATGTTGTTTATGAGTGGTTATATGGTTAGGAATTTTAATCACCTATATATTGCAAAAGTATTGGAATTGTTCTTTTATATATTTCTTTGAATTTCAGAGATTTTTCTGGTAAAACTATCTGCAACCTCCAACCGTGACATATCTCGGAATTGGTATACATTAAGTTCGACATAGAATTGATGATATAATCACCACCACGACTCTATAACTGTGGTACCTATTATAAAACACTCTGTATACATCCTTCACAGATTTTCATTTTTATTTGTATATTGTCTCATTAACCATTAATGTAATGTTTTGTTTATACATATATATGTGTATAGTAAACCACATAATATAATGTTGTATATACATAATTTTTGCAATATGTAGAATTTGTTCATTTTTTTTATAAACCTTTCTTCATTTCCATATATAAAATTAACATGTATATGCGATCAAAAATGCATTCGAATACTGTGAGTGAATGAATACAGTAACTATTTAATATGATTCATGATGTTGTTCATCACGGTTAAGGTGAAAATTTAATTATAAGAAATATAAGCTGTTTTTACATTTGATTATATGATTACCATTAAAATATATAATAAATTATCATATTCATTTGTTGCATGTTCTATTATAGAATATTTTATTCGTTTGCTATCGAATACATTAATTTTACTTTTTACTTATCTAATAAATTTATCATATATATATATATATATATATATATATATATAATTTCTATAGTGATCATTTAATGCCACAACGTAGAAAGATTATCACAAGTAAATTCTCCTAGGAACTGTATAAAAATGCACACAATTCATAATGTGTCACATATTATTAAAATTATATAAAGTTGCGGTATGTATATTATATATGGAATGATTATACAACAAAAACAATGGTGATAAAAAATTACAATACATTAAGATTCTCTTGTTGCAAATATTGTATATACAAAAAAAAAAAAAATAAAGAAAAGAATATGAACTGGTAAAGCGCACTTCTTCATATATATAAACAATATGAATATTACAATATCATATACATATGTATTATATATAAATAAATAAATACATATTTTACAACATGAAACATATTTTTTAATATGATAAATACAAATGTTTAATATTTATATATATAATAAATAAATATATATACATATATAAGAATTTCTTGGGAATATAAATTTCAATTATTTGTTGTGTTGTTTTTATTTGATTTGAATTCATTCATACATCCGCTCTCAGCGTGATTCTTAATGCATAAACATCATATATTTAATGCATAAATTCATATATACAAAAATATTATATATATATATATATGTGGTAAAAATTTAAAGAAAAATAATATTAATATTTGCAACTATAAAAATTATGTTCATCATATCATCCTTCATAATATAAAAGGTTACGTTACACGGCGAACAGAGAAAACTGCACACATTTTTTTTGTTAATTTTATTTATACAATATCATATGTAAAATAAATAAAATCAAATATCTCTATACTATATCTCTGTATATAAATTATGCAGATCACATATTTATTATTTTTACATATTTATAATTATAATTTATACATATTCATTTGTTCTTTAAATCAACGACCTTGTCAATATCCTTTTTATATTCATTCAATATAAAAATACATATATTTATATATAAAATTTAATTAGTATATAATTTTTTAATGAAGAATTCGGTTTGTTTTTATTTAAAATACAATAATCATCATGTTTATTAAAATTTTTTTTTATCTCTTTGATATAATAACAATTTTTAATCATATCGTATATTTAACATATTAATATAAAATTATATTTTATATATATTATAATATATATGCTATCGTATACAAAAGTCAAAAACTGTTCAGAACATTACTGGTGAAAACTAAATACACAACAATTCAACAATATATATCTATATACCGCATGCAAAATTAGCATGTTATTATAAGTTTAAAAAACTTTTTTTTATATTTCTGTTTTATCGTAACAAAATTATATATTTTTTGCCTTTGCATCATCAAACAGTCAATGAACGGACGAATGAACGGGCATATATATATATATATATATATTCATATACATACATACATATGGAATGAATAAACATATTAGTCAAATGGAAATATATCTTCATACATATGGTGATGGGTTTTATATATCGTTGTATATCAATAAACTGAACACTGAACGTATAATATTATTTAATGCTTAGCATCATTATAATATAAGAATTTAATTTTTTTACACATATACTAATTAAATTTTGTCAGATCGCACTAACAAAATAAATGAATGAAAATACAGGAAAAAAAAATTTAAACCCCGTATATTAGCGCTACATGCTAATATAATGATTATATGATATATGTGTTGTATATATACACATAAGATGATGATGGTATATTGTTGTTAATCTGGTTAACGTACATTTTATTTAAATTATAAAAGATGGTAAAATATCGTTATTTACGAAAGTTTGACAAAAAATAGTAACTTGATAAATAGTAACACAAAATACTAATCAGATAATACAATTTATGATAACTCAATTTTTTATGCCATATAATTTTCTTCAAAAACAACATTTGGGTTAATTTGAATCTTATATAACAGCAATAAAAGATTCAGCAGATCGCTACACAAACCAACAATGGAAATATCATAAAAGTACTTTTGAACAATTTCTCAACCGATTTAAATCAAAAAATACATGTCGAGTCATTGACTTATTATATAATACTTTTCAAGTTTTATGAAAAATTTGCAAAAACACTACCTGTCAAAAGTGTATTTATAAATTTAATTTCATCTCCATCTAAGTGCATTTCTATATTTTCGGCCATTTCATTAATCCTTTTACGGAATATAGTTACATATAGGACAACTTAGGATAACTCTGTGGTGTAAATGTTAAAAATGCCAACCTAAAATTCTAACGAAATTTTGGGGTCGTGGGTTCGAATCCTACTGAATGCATAAAATATGTTTTGTGTTTTCGGTTATTTTTCGAATCTGAATTTTAACACAGAGTTGTATATTCCGCTTGCGGTTGGTCGTACGGCTAATTACCGACACCGTAAAATCCACAAATTAAGTAACTAACAACAGAAGGCGGTTGTTGGACGCTAAAACCAGATTGTTGGTTGTATAGCGAAAAATTTATTTTTTTTTTTATAGGACAACTTAGAATATGTGATAGCAAAATATGCTGTGTTTGAACAGTTTGATTTTATAAATCTTTTGTTGTTACACAGTGTATTGTATATAGATAGATGATTCCACTATTTCATATTTTTCGTTTACATTATATTTTAAACTACAATCGCATGCAATTTCTATACAATACCATCAAAAATAACACATATATTAACAGTAAAATCAGGATTTTTTCCGTTAATATTTTACTTGTGTGTTAGAAAATTAGAATGGTAATCTGCATAGGAATTACCTTTAAATTTAAAAGTTTTAAAAAGAAATAAAATTTAAATGCTAAAAAAAGTGCAAAAGGAAAAAAAAGAATGAAAAAACTATGGAAAATATTATTTTGTAAATTTTGATGGGAATAGATAAATTTTAATTACATATACATATTTTTATTTTTATTAACTTGGATTTTAAATGGTCATTGCCATTTAAATACGTATAATATATACAAATTTAAAATAAAATATTTTTAATAGTATATATTATTTTATTGTTATAATTACATAGTTAAATTTGCGTTATGTTATGTGTTTGCGTGTGTGTGTGTGTTTGGGGGGTGTGTGTGTGTGTTGTGCATTACCTGTTATAGACTTTTATTTTTTGGACTATATTATACTATTATATGTTTTATAAATATACATTTGAATTATCAGTTTTTTAAAATTGTTTTGTATGTTTGCGTTTGGTTTATAAGATCGTTACTTTTGAGTTATATATAGTTTTATATAACGAGTAAAAAATATTATACATATATAAATCATTTATCTTTTGCCAGTTCGTGAAATATGTATCATTATCATGTGTTATATAATTTTTAATTAACATCTCCGCATATATCAAAAAAGTAAAAAATTAAAATTAGATCTATATATACGGTATATAAATAGATAATAAATGATAAAAGTCATAGAAATGATAAACGATAAATTATATTACGTCATTATTTTTGAAAAGGGACAATTTTTTAAAACTTAATCAAAATCTGTTTTCACCACATTTTTGCTGTTGTGCAGTGCACATAATGATAACATTAAAGTGTGTATTTATTTGATGAAAAACCTGGCTGTGGATCTTTAAATTTGTAAACAAAAAATTTATCGTAGGATCTTTAAATGTGCAAAAATATTTCTCGAGTATTATTATATGGCAGGTGTGTTATCTGTATACATATATATGTATATTATATATGCATATAATTTGATTGTATACATTTCAAAATATATAATTATTTTATTTTATTTTAGTAGTTCAATTCAAGTATATATATTCTTTTCTTCGTATATATTACGATTTTTTTTTCATTTTATTTTCTTAATATACGTATATATATATATGATATGATTTATATATATTGTTATACCAATTCGTGGTCCAGACAAACGTACCGACAAAACCTCATCAATAAATATTATAAATGAAAAAAAATGTATGGAAGAAAATATATATTAAATTCTACATATATATAAATTTATTTATGCATGTTCAAACATTACATATTTATTAAACATATTGATATATGTATTAATATCATAATACACATGATAATAAAAATGTTATGAAATAAAATTATCTCTTTTAGTGTCATTCAGAAAAAAATTTGCATTCATTAACAATTATTATGAAGAATAAAAAAAAGGAAATTGTGTTGTAATAACTCATATATATTATTTTTTGTCAATTGTGAAATTGATCATGATGTCATTTAATCAATTTTTATATTATATTAGTTAGTATATATTGAATTAAATTATTACTATAAATCAGTTTACTATAAATCAATTATATATATTTCTTTATCGATTGATAAATATTTATGCAAATGTATTAGGCATATTCACCACTGATTCGATTAGTTTTTGAATATCTAGTGGATATTTTTGAAAATGCTTATAATAAAATAATACGAACTATACAATGCATTTAAGTCTTAAACAATAACATAGTTATAAATTAATAATGATTGACTTTCTTTTGTTTATATACTTTTATATATATTTTTCTATTAGCCATTTAAATATAAGGTAATTTTTACAAAAATACTTAATTATATGGTATATTGGAATAAATTTTTCGATATATGTGCTAATACGATTATATCTGATTTTCTATACACGTTATATACATACGTATATAGTCAATTCTTTGTGTTACATCATATATATATATACCGAAAACATTATAATACAATATTTGCATAACAATTTTGCATACACTAAATACGGGCTTTGCAAATACTGAATATATGTACCCCATACACATGTTGTTAAGCAATCTATATAAATGTATATATAGATAAAAAGTATTGTATATTATGCCTGTATGTATCAATGAAATACCCAACTTATTATTATTATAACTTATTACTAACTTCATATATACAATATTATATAGGTATATATATACGACACGTATATATTTTCAAAGCCAGTATATACAATAAAAAACCATGCCTTAAGAACGATATATTAAATTTCAAGGCTAAGTTTGCGGTGTGACCGACCTACAAAATATTTTTGTGTATATTCAACCATACATTTATATACGCACACAAATCTATATATAAATAAGTTATAAAATATAAATTGTCGGAGCTTTTAAATAATTTTTTTTTGGTACCAAAAGCAGTATCATTATTATGAAAAAGGTGGTTTTTTACTAAAGAGTGATAAATTAAATTTTTAATGTATAGGGTTGATAAACTGTTGATTTTAAATAAAAAACGAAAATTTGATTTGAAAGTTAAATACTTAGAATCAATCATATCATAATCCATATATACTTAATCATACGTTATACAATTTATGTAATTTTAATTTTGTAAACAATCATTGCACGTGGTTAAAAATGTTTTCGAGAAGTAAAGAGATGAGCCTCTTGAATTTGAAATCATGCTCACTGCATTATCTTCTGATATGAATATGATGGGTTTTTATGATGTCCTTTTACAGGCTCAATTTTAAATCATTAAACCAATATTGTGTGTTCTGTTAAAAGTTGCACAAATACAATAAACAGACCAAACATTTTGTTTGTGGACGAATTGAATCCTATTTGTTGGCGGGATATATTTATTATATTTAATCAAGAATATTTATTTAGAATTTTTTGTTTTTCATGTATTAATGTTATCCTTGTTTTAATATTTCAAAGAAATACAATTAAATAGTTTGTAGAATATCTGATATAGATAATAAAAAAACACCCTATATTATAGCTGTTATAACTTAACACAATATTATATCTACATTTAATTATTTTTTTTACATTGGTATATATTTCAAATTATTTAAAATACAAAATAAATAAAAGTTTTTTTTTTATTTTTATTTAAATTTTTTTTCTCTTTGATGGTATATAACTATTTATTTATTTATTTATCTATATTTATAATATTATAATTTATATATATGACATTTTTCTTTAATTTTTATTAATATCAATGTATAGAGTAGTATAAATAAATAAATAAACATTAAAATATACAATGTTTATTATATCATATATAAATATAATGGCATATATATATATTATATATATATATAGAGATGTGATTTTAAATATTCATTCACAAATTTATTTTCCATTTACAAATACAGAAATATTGAATAATCATATAAATTTAATCATCGCACGTATGTATATAGAGGAAAGAATAATATTTGCCATTATACGGCATAAGTGTCTCTGATAAGGAAACCAAAAATAAAAATTCTATATATTCAAAATTATTAATTTTATTCTATATATACTGCTTTTGTATTTAGTAAATTGCATTAATTTGTTGAAAAAGATTAACGTTTTATATTTATTACTATTTACCGCATATATATAATGACATTAATTTAATGTCGTCTTTTTTTTAACTATATATAAAATATCGTTGTAAAAATAAAAAACCAAAATATTATGTAAATGAAATATCTATTTAGTGAATACATTTATTTGCATTGACCAATTTATTTAAAACCTTGATCTTGGACTTGAATAATGTCATTTTTTTCAAAGTATAAAATATTTTAGTATTTTTTATAGTTTAAAGAAAATGTTTTTTATTATTAATAATATTAATTATAATATACAATATTTATATGAAATTTCCGTTAGATATTTTGATTAAAATTATTAATAAAAGACGATTGTTTTAATTGTATAAAACAGCGTGGATTGAAATAGTTCGTACTTCTATTATAAATACAGTAACTTTAACTTTATACAGTTATAAAAAGTGAGTCTATTGAAATATAAACCTCTGCGTACTTTTATTACGTTTGACCTTTGTACGCAGCTACATTATGTTATGTATTGCAATTTTGTAATCCTACCACAGATTTTTTAAGATTTCTTTACATAGAACCTTTAGGATTTTTAAGACAATTTTTCCACTCACACACCAAAACTGTATATATATTATACTTACGTGCAAAGCAATTATTTATACGTGAGAAAATGTAAACCCAAAAAAAGAAAAAATATTAAGAAAAGAAAAAATTTATCTAAATTGATGAATGTGTGTAGATAAATTAGGATTTTTTTTATTTTTAAAAAACAACAACTTTTTTATTTTGTATATGTGTTTATGCAAATAAAAAAATTCTCGCATTTATGATAAATATTTTTATTATGAACATTTAAGAATGTATTATAAAAAAAAAATATTAAAACTTATGAAAAAAAATTAGGATTTATTATTTATTTGTTCTTTCATCCGCTTATTATATGCGTATATTTATTTACATATACACATATTAGATATACGCTATAAAAAATGTAATATACGGATAAAATAAACGTTTCAAATATATATATATATGAATGGATATATATATATATATATATAGATAGATATTTATATATTTTATATATATATGGTATAATAATGGAACGAACAAACATTCAAGAATATATGTTAACATACAAAAATTAAAAAAAAATGGTTTTTGCTTTTCCATTTTATAAATATATTTCATTCAATTTGGTATAAACCGGAAACAATTTTTATCTCAATTTTTATATGACGGATTATCTTTATTCATCTCTGTGCATTTTATATTTAAATATATATATGTTATATAAAATTATAAACTATATATGTTTTGTATATTTACATTTAGATAACAAAGTGCATAACATATCATCAAACTTTTCATTCATAAATTTAATGCCTATATATATATTTATATCAAGCACATATATATATATATATTTTGAGATGTAGATAAATATATAAATATTAGAATCTATACTCATTTATATTGATAATTGTTTGTGATAAAATTGGATTAATCGCACTCTGTTATTGCGTGCATTTGATATTCTTATATTATAAACGTATACAGTATAGACATATATTTATTTTTAATTTTAGCAAGCACAAATACACATTTATTCGCCAATTTATACACAAAAGTATAAAAACATATTTGCGTTTATGTATATTTTAACATAATATAATCCGTGACCCCCAACATCCGGCCTTATATACAACAATAAGCTATCATACAATATATATATATATATATGAAACTTTAATATTTTAAACTCGGTCTTCTTACATATATATATGTATATAGTCATACGAGTATAGAATTCATTTTTTTAAATGGATAATATAAAACATATATATATAATTTTAATATATATTGTAATTCGGTCAATTTTTTTTTGTTATTTTAAATAAAAACATTAATTTCATACATTTGTAATTTATTTTGCGGTTAAGTTAAAAGAATTAAAAATTATTTTGTTTCATTTTATTTTGTTATAAAAAAAATAAATAACATATACTGTATGTGTGTATAAAAAAACTATTAATGGTTTTAAAAAAAAATAAGAATTAAATATATATATAAATAAATATTTACAAGAAGAATATAATAAAAATTTTTACGAAAAATTACCCAAAAAATATTATTATTTTATATATATACAACATCAGTTATATTTGTATCATCACATCTTATACAATTCAATTTTACCAAAACTAAAACGTTACTAATTGCTAATCTAACTATAATCCACTATATTCAGTAAATTCCTTCGGTAAAACTGAATAAAATAACTTTCAAAATAAATCTTTAACCGAAATTTAAAAAGCAAATATTTTATCTATATATTATTTATCTATTATTAGTATATCCTTAAATAGTAGCGGTGTATGTGAGTTTGCAACTACTTTAGTCATCTTGCTTGTTTAAACTAAAACTTTCGGAAAGTAATAAAAATTTTATATACGGAACTTCAACACTTTTTATATTTCGAGTGTCAAAAGGACCAGGAACAGTTATTATAGTTACATAGTTCATTTCAATTCACTTGATAAATTAAAAGAGATCTCAATTTTAATTCTATTGCAAAAACCGAAAACCTTTAGATTTATATATATTAGTATAATTAAAATAAATTTCATCAATTATTTAATTTGCTGATATAATATGTAATTGCATGTTATATTTTTCAAATATAAATAAATATATGAATTTATTTATAAATTATAAGAAATTATGTGGGTATATATTTTTATTATTATAAAATATATTGAGAAAATTGACTTAATTTAAATATTTAAATATTTATATACGTTTATAACTCGTATCATTGCTCGTTTACAAATCAAACACATCTCACAGCGATAGAATTTTCAATAACATTCTTTGGTAATTTAATCTGTATTTGTATATAAAATACAATATGATAATGCTTGCGTATGTACTATCGTTGCAGTACACCAAAAAGCAAAATGCGAATATATATATATATAATATATATTAATGTATAAGAGAAAAATTGTAATTTGAAATTGTTGATTAAAAAAATTAGTTCATATTTAAAAATAGAAATTATAATTTTATTTATTTGCAAAAAAAAAATAAAAAAGCTTTCAATGTTTTCATTGTAATATTTATAAATATATGGGTATTTAACAAAAGAAAAAAATGTTATTTATATATATGTATATAATTTCCATACGAATAAATGTATTTGTTCAAAAATTCGTCGAATATACATATGCGATGATAAAATACTTTTAGAAATAAAACAAAATCATCTTATATACACGATGAATATTTTAGAATTGCCAAATAATTTGCATATAGTGTTTATATAATATAAAAACATAATATTATTATATATAAGTATATATACAAATAAAATAAAAAACAGATTTAATTTTTTATTTAAAAGAATTGTAATTTATCTATAAACATTTATAAAGCTCAAATAGCAAAGAAACAGCAAAAAGAAATATTAGAAGAAAAAAAAACCTGTTTCGTTGGTTGATTTTTATAATGGAAAATCCAAACATCATTAATATAATAACGTAACGATCTCTTTAAATTCTTTAAATTTACACCCAATATTAACAAAAATCTTTATATATATATATTTATATAACATCTTTATAACGTTAGAAGCCAAATGAATTATAGAAGTTGAACCTAAAAAAGGATCAAAAAAGAATATGTATAGTTCTTAATCAAATTTTATTGGATGAGATTTAAAAAAATTTTTTGATATGTATAATAATTATTTCAATAAATCATTAATTCTCAAGATCCTTGTGTTTAATATAAATATATATATATATATGTATATATATATATATATTTGAAATATCCATTAATGATTTAACTATAGAATTATATCCATAATATTAGAATTTTCCTAATATTTTATTTCATTAAAGATTATATATTTTTTACTGAATATATATATTGCTACGAATATATGTATAATTTTTGAATTATTTATTATCCTTTTGATGTATACGTACACTATTTATCTTTGCACGTCCACGATATCTTTCTCATAACTTTATGCTTTATTCCATATGGCATATCATCATCAAGCATATACAAAAATTGTGTTTAAAGCATTTCACAAAGAGGCAACAAATAATATATATATAAGTTCATATACTATTTAGATAACCGGTTGCTGTTATATTTTGTGTATATTTTTATAATCTATATCCTATTCATATACTCTAGGTTATAGAAGAAAAAAAATATAATCTATTCTTGACTATCTTAAAAAATAGTGTATGAATAAATAAATTTATATATATATTATGCGATTAAAAAATCCAGAAAAAAAATGGTATACATTTTTAAAGAATATAAATTATAACATAAGGTTGAAATTCTGTATGTTTCATAATCGTTATACCCGGGAATGACATATGGTTACAATTAAACAAAACAAATTTTAATAGTTTCATATGCCGTATGTATAGCTGTTATTATATATTCCATTGAAAATATGTGTCCTCTTGTCTTCTAAATTCTTATATAAATATTGACTATATTCGATCTAACGATCTAAAGAATATATTATAATTATAATAATAATAATACGTTCATATTTCAATTGTGTTTTATCTAGAACTTATGACTTATTCATATGGAAATGTATATGGCAGAAAAAGGAATTGCAAATTTATTCGCGCACAATATAATTTTATACAGAATAAAATTAAGGTGTGCCTGTATATATATAAGCATTTTGAGTTCTATATTTGTATGGGTCTCCGTCTCGGTATATATATATGCGATAATACGTGCATATATTTATTTTTAAAATAAAATAAAAAAAAACCGTGTATATGTACATCGAATAATTAATTGTAATAATAGATTTTGGGCGACACAAAATTTAATTAAAAATAAAATAATAATGATAAAGTGATGTTGTTTTGTATTTTCTACTTCATTTCTATACACATACTTTATCAGAAATTAACTTAATACGATTTTTTAAATAAAAAAATGCCAGAAAAAATAATATTATAACTTATAAATGTTTCATATATTTATATACATATTTTAAGTGGGTTTTATATTTGATAAAATTTCATAATCGCATTTATAAATATGATTAATAGAGAAAAATACATATATTTAATTTGAATAGACTACTCCCAAATATCAAAATTATATGTTAATATTACGATTTCTTTAAGTCCATCAAAATTCCCATTATTTACTTTTTGGATTAAATTGTTATGCGGATTATTATCGTTCACGTTTCTTCGATTATATGAGTTTTCTATTATTTTCTATGCAAATTAATTATTTTTCCAAACAGATGTTGTTTTAAGTAGAGTTTTACGAAGCGAAGCGATTAGATTGTTTTTCCGGTCCATCCATCCTTTTATTAGACCAAACCCTTGGTCTTTCCATCAAAAGTGTTTCTAAATCCATTATTTTTGCATTCATTTCAAGATATTTTCAAGAACTTACGATCCTATAGCATATATCAGCAATAATTTTCTCTCATTTAATCCATTTATATCTAATAATTTTTGCATTCAAATTTCCTATTATTATCTTTCTTATTATAAACAAGACCTGATGATTGTGATCGGACCAAAAATCAGGCATCTGTTTTATGTCAGTATCATTTTTCATTTATGGACATATCACCACCGGATAAGCCAATATAACTTATACAAATATATACTATATGTTGTTGGATTAAATTTACTGCATTAATAAAAAGATCGCAAAAAACACGAATTCTTATTAAATAAATTCGCAAAATTTATTTTGTTTAGTCATAAAATCAACAACAAAATTGTATATTGTAAAAAAAAGTTCATCATTTTTATTTTTGTACATGCGAATTATATTTACAAAGTGGAAAAAAATTAAAATACCCACCACATATACATTTTGCAAAAAAAAAACCGACAATTCAATAATAATAATAATAATAATAATTTCAGTAATAATAATAAAATTATAATATATAATAATAATAATAATAATTATTATTATTATTATTATAATTATAATATAATAATAATAATACCGCCAACATATACATCAAAGCTATATATAAATATATATTAAATTTAAATACATACCATGAATCGAAACTTTTTTTTAAAATGAAAATAATAAAATTTAAATACCACGGCAATATATTTTCCAAAGTGAAGTTCATTTAATTTTTAAATAACACACAAATTTGTTATATATGTTGAGTGTCAGAAGAACTACGACGACACAAAACGATGAAAATGAAAGAGAGAAGAAAAGAACACACGCATGCAAAAATGAAAACACATAAACACATTTGTCTCAAGGTCAGTAGACGCGTACATCAGCTGTTTTGTTGGTGGATTTAAAAATAACAAAAGTTTATTTATGAAATGTTTAATGCACCACAAACAAAAATATCACTCAAACTGTAATTCTCGTGCTCAATTGCTCTGCGAGTTCGGTATACAAGCATGAATTCATGCTTACGCAGTTCAACTCATCTATGTATAAAAGAGAAATTTTATACTTGAATTTTCTCACAATTCATTTTATATTGAACTGTACAGGCAGATTATATTTATATTATCGTTATTTTATCTCCTCTTTACCAGCTTTTTAACTTTATACCAAACAGAATGCTTCCCCTTCGCACTAAGCTTGATTTCACTCGATTTTAACGAATTTCCACTTTTAGTCAAAAAATAAAGTTATCGCACTCGATGAGAAAAGAAATTACATTTTTTAAACAAAATTTAAGAATACCCGAAATGAATTTTCTCTTTCAATAAAAGCTTTTTATTAATTAAGTTTTCCACAAATCCATACAAAACTAATTCACACAATCTCATTTATTAACAAATTCAATTATATAAATGACAATAAGCTCCTCATATTCCTTGATCTTTGCATTTGCTTAGTCATATATTTATATTTTACTTAAGTATTGAAGTTAAGTTATGAATATGCGAATATTTTTATTTCATTTTATCTGTTTTTTATTTTGCTATAAAATCATAAAATCAATAAAAATTAATATTTATCTTTATAAACATTGATTACTTTCTCACATTTGTACATATATTATCAACATTTTTTGTACAGATAATAAAATTTTCAGGAATGAAAAAAAACCATATAAACAAATATACAGATTATGCGATTTTTCATTAAATATTTACGTGGAAATTTCCAAAGAAAACACATAAAAACACATAAAAAAAATTCACATTAAAAGCAGAAAAAAAATTGATATATAGCCCAACTCGTATAAGAATAAAGAGGTCAAGTAATTGAAATCGAATTTAAAATTATATCTATATAGAATTTCTTTTTTAATGCTTGATACATGATTGATACATTTAAAGTTTTATAATAATTGAAAAAATAATTATTATTCTTAAATCCCTTGAGGTTTAAGTAATTTGTAAATTAAAATCATTTTTTATTATACAATTCATATATTTAATGGGTGGTCTCTGCTGCGTAGATATTTTTAATAAAAACCAAAAAAAATATATACTTATTTGCTCTGATGATATACAAAGGACTTTTTTTTTTAAATATATACATATATATATATATATGTAAGAAACTTTTTTGTGGGTTGATTCGAGACCATATATATATAGGTATATTATATATATATGCATTTTTAGTTTGCATGTTGCATATCTTTCGGAAAATTGTAATATATAATAATAAAATTAATTTCGTAAGTAAAGAATTTCATACCCTTTTCACACATTATACTTTATATATACATTTTTATTTATACAAGTTCAAGAATACATATATATGTATAATAAATTTAAAATAAATATTCAAAAATTAAGACATGAAATTTATATTTATCAACAAAAATATTAAATTTTGTAAAAAAAAATGTATATTTACGTATATTATATATGCACTATAGTTAAATGAAGTGCCGATGAATGTATCCCGTGAATTAAGTGTCCGATTACATAATTTAAAATAAATTTTTTTATTATAATATTATGTTAGCAGTTAAAAATGTAGGTAGAAATAAAGATATATATGCATAAATAGAGGTATAATCATTTAATATGAATATATATTTAAATATAGAATATATATACGCATTTAGCCTTTATTTAGCACGATATGAGCATGGAAAAAAGTGCAAATATATTTTAATGCAATTGTGATTTTGGTATATGATCATAAATTTGATGAAGTTGATGTTCCGAATCGCACACACAAACACAATGTAGGTGGCACAAAAAATATTTGTTATTTATATCATTCTGAACATTCAGAAAATTAAAAAAATTATTATAATATTAATAAAAACACTATAAAAACCATAAAAGTGGACATAACAAAAAAATATAATTTTTTTTTGTTTTTTGATATACCTAAAAGAATTTGTGTAAATATTGTAAAAAGTATATACAATTTTTTTACTCGTTGTAACAAAACATTTCATATGTTAATGTTATTTATCATTACTATTATATACTACATTATAGTTTCGCATATGTTATTAATAATTTTCCATCGTTTTGTCTACTAACATTTAATTTTTTGCTTGCGATTAACGCACTTTAATTATTGTTATATATTAATATTATTTATTATTTTATATAAAAGGAGTAAATATAATAAAGTCTATTTTGTGTGTTTCTCTGTGGTAGACGTGAAATTACAAGCAAAAAAAAACGAAAGAATTATATAAATAAATAAAAAACCAAATATAATAATAAAGATGCAGTTTCTGGAATGCAACATTCAAAAAACCGGTATACATTTTTCTTATATTATCATCGTGGATCTTTTTCTTTAAAATATATAATTGCATTTTTAGTTATTATATATTGCACGTATATATCCATTCTAAAACTCATGATTAACATCTACATCTTGTACATTGTATTATTTTATGGTACTTTATATATATTTTGTTTTAAATATTATTGATTGTCATTGATCCACCAATAATAAACATAACGGATTTTAGAAATTGGCATTATCAAGCATTTAAAAAAATAACAAAAACCCTCAATTTTGTTTATTTTGCACTGAACTTGGTCCTGTGAAGGTAAAGCATATCGCATAAACAACTAAACAACTAAAACTCTTTAAAAAACAATATTCAAGAAACAATTTCATTTAACATTAATAAAGATATTAATTATTCGTGGAATGTTCCTATAGTACAAATTAATTAATTAATATAATACAAATTAATTATTTAACTTTTATAGTTATTGCTGAATTATATTAAAATTATTTACCAATTCAATATGATTTTAACTATAAATTTTATATGAAAAGCTTGGATTAAATTTTCATTACATTTAGTAAAACATTTAGGAGCAAAAATATGGAAAATTACACACTCGATACATTTTTCCGATTTATAAATACCAAAGTTTGTTCTTATAAAATATTAGGTGAAAAATAATTTCATTAAAAGCCATTTGAGTCGATGACAATAATAAACTCAAGTTTTTTCACTTTTTTGTTTTTTTTTTGAAAAGCTTAAAAGAAAATTATTACTCAATGTTTGAGATATAAAATAGTTTAAAATAAAAAACAAAAAATTTGAATATGAAAAAATGAGATATTATCTTTGAAAAAAAAATACAAATATTTTTTTTAATTTGCTTATATTTTTAGCATCATTTTCATTACATTATAAATAATGAATAAATATTAAACAGAAAATTATGTTGTTAAGAGGTTTTTATTATTATAAAAAAATTCAAGAGAAAAAGAAAAACTTTGTAAATAATTTAATGTTATATATATGATTGTGTGATTTTTTTTTAGTAAATAGATGATAATATTCATAAACAAACGATGAATTAATTCGTCACCGATTATTTAAAAAATTCTATTATTAAATTTTTAATTGCATTTGAAAATATCTTAACTATATATTATTTATTTTTTTATGTTTGTATACGTCTCATATTCCTGCTATAGCACTTAAAAAATGTGTTTTTTTATAATAACTCAAAAATTCCTTGACATTCCCACGCTATTCCTTAAATAATAATAAAAATGATAATAAAATTCATTCAGTGTATAACTGTATATACGTTTTAAAATTACATATTTATATACGTAAAAAAAATGTTTTTTTGATTGATTAAAAATAAAAAAAAAATTTATATACATAGAAGATAATATTTAAACTTTAAACATAATGTGAATGGATGATGGATATAAATGATTAAAATATTTAGTTCATTTGGAGTGACGTATACGCACGTAATATTCAATTGAAATTTAATAATTATAGGTTTAATTATAAATATAAAAAATAAAACGCCACAATAATCATATCTCTCATTTATATTTCTATCTATATGTATAAGAATAAGTATACTTACATAAAGATGGTGTTATCATTAAATATATAGTATATATTTCCTCACGGTTGTTATACACACATATGATTAAAACAGGAAATTCAAATCCCCAAAATACAATACGCAACTATATACTATGTATATATATTGGAAAAAATGTGATCAATCAAATTTTACAATAGAAAAAAAAACACTTTTAAGACCATTAAGAAAAAATATCATTTATTATAATGTAAAATAAAAATTTCAGTATATTTTCCATAAACCTCTTGATTTAGAAAATTATACCCTGCTTAGATGTTAATATAGATGCAGATTTAGTTAGATGCTAATTTAATTTTTAGTTATTAATTCATTACGTAAAAAATCTTGGACAATTTTTTTTTCAAAACAATCCATATCGCTTTCAAAGGAATTTATCATTTCATTTAATAATTTATCAGCAATTCTGTAAATACAAAAAAGAAAATTTTTTATACATTTTGTAGCCGTGCAATAAAAAAGATGAAAATAAATTTAATTATTTTTATAAAATGTACCTTGATACAACTTTCCAGGGTTCATTAAATTCATTTACATACAATCGATTACCAACAATACTTTCAATGTATTTTGTACGACTTTTTAATAAATTATCTCTTATAAGTTGTAAATTAATATCAGTAATTTTAAATTTAATATCATTATTAATTGGTTTATTTTGGTTACCAGTAATATTATATTCATTTTCATTGGTATTATTATTATTATTGGTATTATTCATATTTTGTTCGTTGTTTTCATCATTAGCCTCATCATTCGTTTTATTAACATGAGTGTTGTCTATTAAATTATCATTTATATTATTCGTATTCACGTCTATTTTATCTTCTATATTATTATTATTTTTGGGAAATTTATTCTTTTTTGCCTTTTGTTTTATTTCATTTTTTTTATTGCACTTGTTAAAATTATCGTTTTCCGTAACATATGTGTATTGCACATTTTTTGCATGATTTACACTTTGACTGTAATGTATTAATTATTAGAAAATATTTATTAATTTTAATAATCCTTAAATATATTTACAGATTTCATATGATAAGATGATATAAATAAAGTACATGGTATGACAGACTATGGACTTAAATAACAAAGGTAAAAGGTAATATATTTATAATTTGATTATCATTGCATTCAACTTTAATGTATACGTATATGGTAATGAATAATATGCCGAAATTTGGAAAAACAATAGAGTATATCAATATCAAATAAGAAATGGATGTCAATTATATCAAATATATATCAAATATATATCACATGAAATGAAATGAAAGCGAATATTTAATCAATAAAAATCATTTCGTACATTGTGTATATTTTGCAAAATCAGAAAAATGATATCTAATATACTTTCTATTATTTCCTTCTTATAAATTTAACCTTGGCAATATTTTTTTTGGAAGATTTATATGCATATATGTTTAAATATAAATATATATAGAAAGATAGACAAAATAGATATTAGACACGAACATCTAAAAACACAAAATTCAAAGACCATATAACATACATACAATATATGATTTATTGAAAAATAAAAGCTAATATTATTTTGAAATATTTTCTATAATATTAATCATTTTCCATTTATTAACTCATAATCTGTATTATTTTATCACTTAATAATGATTCACATGGAAATAACAAATACATATATTTGGAGTAATAAAATTATTAATTATTTAATTATATTTTACTTGTTATATTTTGGGTGCGTTTCATGGATAACTCAAAGATAATGGCTAACTCAAATTATTATGATCTTCATTATTATAGGATATACAGGTTTTTATAGAATTCTGAACTCTTATAAATCGACGTATTATAAGAAAATTTCCTTTTCAAAATTTCAAACAGATTGAATAATTCTCATCCAAATGACAATCTTAAAAATCTGTCTTTTAGTATCACGCTATTCAAAAAGAATCCCTATCTTCAATTGCCATTTGAACATTATTATATTTTACTGTAGCATTGAAAAAAATGGGTTTAAGCATTTATATCTTTATACATTTGCAAAAAATAAACTGTGTACGTTTTATTATAAAACATTAAATTATATAGATTATGTAATCAAAATATAAATTCCCTTATATATTGGATATATACACGGTTTTATGATATTGCAAATGTCAAATTTATTTTATATATTTAACATCACCAAACAAACTAAAAAAAAAAAAACCAACAACCATCAATAAATATATATAATAAAATTCTACAAAAATTTAATTGGTTTAATAATTTTTTTAACAAATAAAAATGACATCATTTTCACTTTAAATTTTGCGCCTTTAAATTTCTATATAAATGAATACAAATAAATATTATATACTGTACGTAAACAATTGACTTTGGCAAGGCACGATATCAATATACATATATTTGTATATATACATATAACTTTTTTGAAAAAGTGAGAATTATATATGAATATAATACAATTAAAATGTTATCAATTTATGAATTTATAAACTTTGATATATATAGTAATATTAGAATATATTATAAATGTATATAAAATTAAACATATATATAATATTTTTATATAGGAATAATAAATAATATTTATCGATAATGATAACAAAAATATAAATAAACGAATACGTACCAGTACGAATTTATTATATATATATATATATATATATATAAATATAAAACAATATATATCGCAGAGTCTTATACTAATATCGTATTTTATTTTTGATATAATATTTCTGAAACATTGATGATGATTTAATTTCTGCAGTTATTTATGGTATTTAGTTTTTTTTTCGCATATATATAATTACAATTATAATTTGTTTTTTGTTTTG
This sequence comes from Dilophus febrilis, assembly GCA_958336335.1. Lineage (NCBI taxonomy): Eukaryota > Metazoa > Arthropoda > Insecta > Diptera > Bibionidae > Dilophus > Dilophus febrilis. The sequence continues at coordinate 51,370,048 of OY284468.1, forward strand.
CGTTTGTTTTACATTAAAATTATGCTGATTAATATATTTATTATAATTATGAATCAATGGGCACGTTTCAAATACACGAACAATAAAAAATATAGATTACATTTATTTCAAATAAATTATATAAATCGTAAAAGCCAAAGTTTTTAAGACAATTTATATGGTGAAGCATCGACCGCGAAAAATCGACGATCAATAAAAGTATATGTATATGCAACCCAACTACACCAAACCAAAATAAATAACATTATATATGCAATATAGATAAACCAAAAAAAAAAGCAAAATTATAACAAATTACTCATTTTATAATCATTTCAATGCATTTATACAAGGAAATAAATATATGTTATCATTTTGCTATAAACAAATTAACAGAAAAAAAAAATTTTTTGTATTATCATCGAAAACAAATAGCAATATTTTTTTCCATTTGAATGTGACAACTCAATAAATTAAAATAATCAAGGCGCAACGTTTATTTTAAATTCAATTATAAAAATTTATATAAATTTATTCAATTTAATATTTTTTTTTTTCGTATATTCCTATCTGTTTGATATCCAAACGTACAAACGTATCTATAATTATTATATATAACGATATAACGCGCAAATATATGAAAAGGGAAAATAAGATCAATAGTAGACATTCTGCAGTCATATTATATTTATACATAGCGAAAGTCATTTCAATATATCATATACAGTGATGTTCGGTAAAATAGGTGTAAAGCAATTTTAAAGTATTTTGATTAATTTCAAATACCAATATCTATTTGTGAATCATGCCATCCATACGACAATTTAGTACTTTGTTTACCTTTATTTATCACATGAAAAGAAAGAGATAAAAAATGTTGTCATTCGTATTTCTGGGAAATTAGCTAGGAATATGCTGTTCGGTAAAATAGGTGCGATATATTTTGTTCTACCAAAAACACAAGAAAAAGTATTAAATGTCCACAATATTAAATAAAATCTAAGTATTTCGCGTACATACCATTTATGATTTAATATTTTGTCGCATGTCCCTTATTTTAAATTACTGCCTCACATCGATTTAGCATGAACTGCACCAATTTTTGGCACCTTTCTATAGAAATCGCTTCCAAACTTTTACAATTTCTTTCCCCCATTCTACTTTGTTTTTTGAGCCGTTTTGTTGCAACTGATGTTTATACGTGCTTCCACAAGTTTTTAATCGGATTCAAGTCGGGTGATTGTGTTGGCCATTCTATTTTGTTCACATTATTTTGTGGAAACCAAACCGATGCTTTGTTAGCCGTATGTTTTGGGTCGTTATCTTGCTGATATGACCATATAATAGGCATGTTTTCTTTTGCGTATGGCAACATTTCGATTGAAAGTATCCTTATATATTCCTGTTGATCCATTGGATATTTTTGAACTAAATATATAGGACCAACTCCATACCATGATGATACCAAAACATATAATTAAACTACCACCTCCATGCTTAATGGTTTTTTTTTTGTGTTTTGCGGTAAAAATTCTGTATTTGGTCTTCATCTAACATGTAATTTGCCATCTGATCCATGCAAATTTATATTGGTTTCATCAGAATAGAGAATATGTCGTCACTTTTTAATATCATTATCACCTGACCAATCACGATGTGCATGTGCGAATTTTAAACGGTGTTTAATGTGTTTCGCTGTATGCATTGGTGCTTGTCTAGCTATTCGCCCCTATAAATTTGATGCTATTAACCTTTTTCATACCGTGCTTGATGAAATGCTTAGATCAAGCTCTCTTACAAGTTCCCTGGATGATAAAAAGGGCTCTTTTTTGTGGCAACAACCACTCTACGATCGTCATTGCTTTTAGTTTTACGTTTGTTACCCCTTCTTTCTGTGGTATATTTGAATTTTAATGCGTTGGTAATTATATTTTGGGAGCATTTCATAATTTCAGAAATATTTTTATATGTTAGCCCGGATGCTCTTAGATCCTTTATACGTTGCCATTCAAATACCGTACAATGTGTACTTCTACCCATTGTGACTTAGAAATATGTATTTATTTAATCCGGAATGTTTCAAAAATTAAATTTAAATCACTACTTTACCTAAAATTTATTTAAAAATTCACAAACTCACCACCAATAAATGTAATTTATTCGCAAAAACTAAATAAACCACAAATAACATAGTCCGCACCTATTTTACCGAACAGCATATTCCTAGCTAATTTCCCAGAAATACGAATGACAACATTTTTTATCTCTTTCTTTTCATGTGATAAATAAAGGTAAACAAAGTACTAAATTGTCGTATGGATGGCATGATTCACAAATAGATATTGGTATTTGAAATTAATCAAAATACATTAAAATTGCTTTACACCTATTTTACCGAACATCACTGTATATAACACAGACGTATGTATATAATTTAAAGGCAATTTTCTACCCTATAATAAACGTAATGTAATAGAGGCGATATGGCGCCACAACTTATATCCATCTTAAATGGCATTTTATTAAAAAAAATAAATAAATACCGTCATATCATATATATCTTAAATTAATCTAAATGTGATCGTGTGATCTAAACTTATTTTTCTTATTTTTCGCGAAATTCTCAAATGTTTGATGCTATCTTTTAAAAGACTATTTATATTGAATAAGATACAAATATACATATGCTCAATGAAAATAAAAATGCATTTTCTATACATCATCCCACACATTTTAAAAATATTATTGTTACGTAAGTTGTACACTACATTTGATGGTATACATTTTTTGTTTTAAATAATCGATCATCATCATAACATCATAACATAACATATCTATTATAGATTAAATGAACCAAAACCTACATAAATAAAATTATAATATTTAATTGTTCCATATATAAACTAAAATATCAAACAATTATAATTATAATCGTGTAATGTAATTTTTCAACAATTCATTCATATTTAGTATATTTCAATTAAAAACAATGGATTTATGGGATGTTTAACAAAAATTAAAATTCAATAATTTTTCAAATATATTTTAATCAAATAAATAACTTACATTTTCACAGCACTATCATTTGCACATTCTTGATGCTCGTTTGAATATACAATTTTCCGATTAATATCATTGCCAAAATTAAAAACTGTACGGGTACTACTACAACAGCTGCTACTGCTGCTATTACTACTGTGGATACTATAATTCTTACTACCACAATTGTTGTCATTGTCGTCACCATCATTGGTGTAAACAATATTTGGTATGGTAATATCAGTATTTGAAATTTGCATTTGTTCAGAAGATTTCGTGGGTGTTATTGATGTCTTACCATAAATTTTATTGCCATGATTATGATTATTAGTAGTAATAATATTTTCATTATAATTTTCATCGACTTTATCAATACGAGTATTGGCAGTAGTTTTTCTTCTACAACTATTATTCATATTATTACTAATACAAATATTACTACTATTGTGACTATTACCACCACTATTGCTATTATCAACCATATCGCCACCAACAACAATCGAATCAATGATATTTTCACCGCCACCAATACTATTAATATTTCTTATATTATTAGAGTGTTCAGTACTTTGTTGTTGATATTGTTGTATAATATTATTTTTTTTATTTTTTTTTATATTATGATTACTACAAGCTGTATTTCTTGAATTTATATTATTATTATGATGATGTTCATTTCTGTGTTTGGCATTTTCATTATTTTTTGTAGTATTGTTTTGAAAATTTTCAGTATTGTGTGAATTGTTGGACGGTAAACATTTCGTGGAAATTAAGTTATTAAAAATTGTTTGAATATTGTTAACGGCAGCAGTTGACTGGTGGTTTGTAAAATATATATATATATAAAAAAATTTAAAGTTTATTGATTAAATACATATTTGTTATTATTTAAATTTAATTGTGTAAATTTATTTCAATAAATTATATTCTAAAAATGGTAAGTTTAAATTATAATCAATTTTGAATATTAATTTAAAAGAATTCTTATGACGAAAAAAAAAATCCATTATTCTTATTACATCAATTCAATTAATTGTGCACGTATACATTTTGTAATTGATATATTTTATAGCATTTTCGATTTAATAATAAATATACGAATCTTAATTTGGAAAGGAAGTTTATTATTGTGTTGCTCAAAAAACGATATTATTATTGTTATTATCAAGTCTTTTCGTTAATTCTATTTGTATATATATATATATTTTTATATGTTTAATTATTCCTTCATCACAATTTGTTATTGCTGTGTACTATATAATATTAAGTATAATTCAAAATACAAAATGAATTTTCTCTCTGTTATATATAGCTGCACCGAAAATATAATTTAATTATGTAAATATAAAAACCACTGATCTAAAACTGTTTATAATATAAACGAAATCTAATGTAAAAATATTAAATTTTATAGGATTAGAAATATAAATAGTTGTATAAATAAACTACAGATAATATACCTGCTATTTTCTATATGTATTATTACATTGCAATATATTTTTTAATAGATCAAATTAGTTATTAAAATAATTGTAATAATATTTTGCAAAAATATACAAATAGGTCGATTTTGTGGTGAAATAAAATGATGAGTTATTTATAATTAAAATTTATATAAAGTCAACATTTTCACAAATTTTCTATCATCACCCGAGACTGTGTTTCTAGAAATCTGTCGGTTGGTTTTACAAATGAATTTCATTTATTAAAAAACAAAAAAAAAAAAAATAACTCGACAAAATCTATAATAAAATAAATGTAAAAATATACGATTTTGTCATATATCAACTTTTTTGATTATACATTTTTATACATTTTCTTATAAGTATATATATATATATATATTATATTATATTTTTCAATTTATTAAATTAACACCCACACAAAATTGTCTCTAAATAATCCACTGTAATCTAAATATACATTTATTTATACACATATAGTTTACAACATATGAAAACGTTTTTCCAAAAATATTTTCTTTTTTCTTCTTTTAAATAATGTTTTATAGTGGATTTTTTTTATTTTGTTTAACATCTGTACAATATAAATTAGATATTTAAGATTATAAAAATAAAAAAAAAAATTTCCTTTCAGTAAAAATTTTTCGTTTTTACTTTTTGGCGAAAAATGTTTTATTTTTTTTTTTTAAAACATGTAAGACATATTTTTTTTAAGTGAAAAATATACGTATGATGATAAAACGTAATGAAAAAATTAATTATATTAAACAAAAAAATATTTACGATTTGTTTGTTTGTTTTTCTTTTAATTTAAAAATATCACACTTAAACACCTTCAAATTAATATAAGCGGTTATATTTATATATAAATAAATTTTCCGAATAAGATAATCACCTTCAATTTTAGAAATGAATTTTGCAAAGAAAATAAAATTATTTGGTCGTCGTATATAGATGTACATATGATGATAGGATGTTGTTTTTTATTGTAAGGGTAGCAAAAATTGATTAATTTCCTTCCATATAAAATCTATCAATTAATTTGATACTCTAAAAAAAGTTTTATGGACAATTTTTTAAATCAGTTTCAGGTTTAAGATTCATTTAAAAACAAAAAGGTTTTCATATATCATATACAAATATTACAAATTGTTGTTATATTGTATGTTGCCAAGATTTAAATCATCACATTTTAACCATATATAAATTATATAAAATTATTAGTTATGGATATGCGAGGGTGGTTTAGTATTGAAAAAATGTCTCATTCAATATTCGTGAAATCTGACTGTGTCATATTTAACTATACATCCATATATAGAATATTAAATTAATATATTAGCGATCGTTATAGTTAGTTATAGTTACGTTGATTTTGTTTATAGTTACGTTGATTTGAAAAATGATCCATTACATTTCATTTACATTTTTATCTTCCATAAACAAATAAATATCTCCATACTGTTACCAATTAACAATAAGAACTCAATTATGCAATGCCCGGCATTACCGGTCTTATTAAAATGTGTTTGGTTTCATAATGTAATTTTTCCAAAAAACAAAATAAACTCATTTCTTTCGTGATTAACAACATAATATTTAAATTTTCTGTTTATAAACATTTATTTTTCACTTTGAAAAAAATATTTCAAAATACGTATATATAATTTAAAAATTTTTTTCGGTTTATTTCCACTGATTTATAATAAATGAATATAACATTAATATATACACGTAAATATACAATATGTTTGGCTTTTATTTTTAAGTGTAAATATTTACAAAATATATATATATATATGAGATATATAACAAAATACATAAAATCAAAATTTTAATTAGTATATTGTCTGTGCCAATATAATTTTCCACTTACATATGATTAAATGGGAAATAATACGGAATGAAATGTATCACATGCTATATAATTGACTGTATATCTGTATAGAATTAAGGTTAAACATTGGGTAAAAATACAGGATAGCTGTCCCAAAGTGTTAAATGGTTTAAATTTTTTTTAAACCCAAAACAAAATATAAATTTGTAAATCAAATATTGACATGAATCTTTTATTATCTACCATTATAATAACTTGATATAAATAATTATTAAATAAATATATGATTATATTAAAGGAAATATTTATTATACCTATTAGTGTATATTTATGACCGTTCTATTTCTTTTTTTTATTTATACATATACGTAACGTATGTTATCGATTATTTTGTTTTAAGTGACTATAAACTTCATGTATTACAAATAGCAAAATATTTATATCAATATATATTACATTGTAAAAATAAAAAATTGTTTCATATTTGTAGAAGGATTATATCATTTCTATAATTATATATATATATATTGTTTATATGTTCTATATGTATTGTTTATGTTTTTATAGCGTATTGTAAAAAAAATGTGAATTTTATTCTATAATGATATATATAAAAATAAACGTTATTCATTAAATTATATCAAAAACAGAGCGATTATAACAAATAAATTATATAAATCGTAAAATCGTATAATTATGGTAAATAGTATTGAAAAACATTCAATTTATATTCGTTTATATATAATTGCTTTCCAATAAAAAGGTATTTATACACCAAATATACTAGAAAATTAAAATTTTTTAATGACATCAGCTCAAAAGAAAGCGAATATTGTATATAATAACTGCGATTTACTCAATTGAATTTTTTCCTATATAATTTAAGCGCAGTTAAAGGGAATATATGTAAAATTAATATAATAACAAAAATAAGAAACATTCTAATTATTTCATTAAAATAAAAAAATTCCATGTGGTTTATATAGAAAAGAATTTAAAAATTAAAAAAGTGTATTTTCTATATACATATTGAAACTTTCGTAAACAATTTAATTTAATTCAATGTCAATACAAATCTCATATATATATATTATATTATTTACATTAATATTTACACACATTCAATGTGTAAATACATATATTTATAATTGTTCAAATACTATAATAATATATTATTATGATATATTTCATAGTATTGTAAAAATATAAATTTATACGTATGTGATATATTGATATCAATTACAGTATATACAGTACCTACATATATTTTATATTTATATATAAATAAGTATATATACATATCATATCTTATTATAGCAACAAAATTCAATTTTAGATATAGAAAATTAAAAATAGCGATGACTAACTTTATAAATTTTGCCTTAATTGTATTGAATAAATATATGTACAATATAGTATATATGGCATTTTTATATATAATATATATACAATTATACATATTCGTTTTGTATATATATTTTTTTTTATTGTTGTTAATATTCACCTTTATATTATGATATTTTATTGCAAATTATACTGATTATCACTCATTTATGTATATTGCGTTTGTTTTTTTTTTCATTTTAGGCTGATGAGAATAAATGTGCTAAATGCAATGAACGAGTTACAGGAAAAGTAAGTATACAATGTACAATTTTTTTTTATTATAGAATTATATAAACATTTGAGAATCATCTTGTAATAATTTTTAATATAATTTTTGTATAGAATTTTTTGTCTTTCAGAATAATTTTTATATCAAAAATGCTCATTCGTTTCCCACAAGGTGTATAAGACGCGACGATCCAAGCAAAGAAAAAACCAAACAACAACTAAGAAATAAGAATTCTTAAACTTTTCTTTCTGCAAGAGATTAATACTGTATATAACTAATTAAAAAAAATCAATTTTGATAAAATTTTATTGGCGAAATTCTAAAATAATCTAAATATATAGATATTAGGTCAAATAATATAAAATTTATAAATTATGATATATATTTATGTATAATTACAAATTTTCACAAATCTTTCGACAATTCACGTATATCAATAACTTTATTGTATATGTATATTGTTTATTATGAAGCTGTATATACTAATGTTTGGGATATAATAAATCACTTATTATTATATTATATACATTAAGCAGCATTAAAAACCAATGAACCTATGTTTGTCTTACAAAAGTAGAAAAAAAAAAATCTGGTGTATAAAATAATATTATAAGAACAATACAATTAAAAAAACAAAATATTATCATTTCCTAATATAATATATAACCGCGGTAAATAAATAAAAACAAACAAAATAATTATTAATGTTTTTTGCATGTTATTGGTTATATATATATATATATATATATATTTATTATATGATCGTGATCGATGATGATGGTTATATCATATATAAAATAAATCATAATAGATCTTTCTTATAGACGGCCTTGTAAAAATGCCGAAAAAAGCGATATACAACAAGTATTAAAAAAAATAAAAAATAAAATATATTTAGACAGCATCTTTATAGAATAAACAAATTTTATATGTTCTTTAAAGTATATACAAATAATATGTTTTTAATATATAATAAAGAAAGAATAGTTTTCAATATACCGCAAGTACAAATATTATGATTTTTTTCCCCAAAATATATTAGTTAAGTTTATTCTACAATCACATCATTTTTATATAATATATGCGATTGTCATTTAAATAAACCATCTGCTACATTAATTTTTAAGGAGGAGATGGATGATCAAATAAAAATTTAACAAGTTAAAATAAACATAATACAAAAATAAATTGATAACTTTATAAAAATAACTTTTTACAATGTCATCATCGTTGCGATGGATTTGCGTGTATATATTTATAGAGAAAGTAAAAATTCACGCGTAATATTTCTTTTTTTTTTTTTGCAAATTTTCTATATTATTATTTATAATCTAAATATATTTTCATTTGATTATGGTGATGCGATGACGATGAAAATTCAATATTTTTATTATTTAAATTTAGTATTTAGTATTTGTATATATACCCATCATATATGAAAATCAATTTGACTTAATAAGCAACAAAAAATTTGTGTTGAATAATGATATTAATTGTATATTTTCAATTTTTCATTAATTTTTTTTTAGATAATGAAGGCTATGGGAAAACAATGGCATCCAGAACATTTTGTATGTAAAGTTTGTGAAAAGGCAATAGGTGGAACAACATTTCATGAAAAAGATGGTGATCCAGTTTGTTCGGAATGCTACTTGAAAAACTATTGTGATACATGTGCTTCGTGCAATAAACCCATTGAAGGAGTAAGTTTTTTTTATTGCGTTTTTTATTATAATAAAAATACGAAAAGAACTAAGTGGAAACTATTTCAAATACAATTAAAATACTGTTATGCATCACATATAAAAATATTTAATAAAACATACATGACTTTAATTTTATATATACGTACAGTATATCATATATCACATAGAAGTGAAATTAGCATTTAAGTTTTACAGAAATGATACGGTTGTGTCATTTTAAATTGCATATACTCAATAAAACTACAGAAAAGTCTATCGTTAAAAAGTATAATTAATATAAAAATGAAGAAAGATCAATGACACCTAGGATAGATATAGAATATGTATTAATATGAAAAGAAACTTATGGACATTATCCTATATAAATAGATGTATAGGAGACAAATTGAAATTGATTGAAACATTATTACTGATAAAATACATTATAGCATGGTATCGATATAACAGTTCTATAATATAATACACATAATAAATTATTTGTTGAATATCAACATTATGTGTATGGTCTTTCTTGTACTACTGCTTATTGCGCTAATGTATTTATTTCGTGTAAATATATGACTTTCATTATCAGACACGAAATTAAAAAAATAATATTGCCATACATATTTAATTATATTTAACATTTTAATATACTATATATTTCTCTATGGATTTATAAAACATATGATGGAAATAAATTAAAACAAAAACAAACATTTTATATCATATCATTTACTATTTATATATATGAAACAGTCTATATATGACATGACTATATAAATAATATATATATGTATTGTACCATATAGAACATAATTAAAATGAAAGCAATATAAAAGTTAATGAAACATTTTCCTTCAATTGACCTTAATATTTTTTATTTTTTTTTTTCGCATATTATTACTTATTTTATCTATTTTTTTTTGTGTTCATTTTATGTAACTCTGTGCCTTTGCCGGTTCACAATTTCAATATATAAATAAATAAACAAATTTTTTTTATTCGAATTTAAAAAAAAATATATCTATTTTTAAATTAAAACACATATATTATTAAGTAATTTTTCGTCGAAGAAAAGAATTTTTACATTTTTAGAATATAAATATAAAATAGTATCACAAAAATGTTATTATATAGAAGATCAACCGAAGAACGATAAAAAGATATAAAGTATTTTGTCATCAGCTAATATAAAATTTTACCACCATATTATTTACATTTATCAATCGAGTAAAATAAGATTACGTGTAATGTATGCCTTTTTATCAAAATATATAAAAAATCGTACGTATTCTTATGTAACGCAAATTATACATTAAAAAAATATACAATCCAATCGAATTTGGTGGGATCTTCTATATAAATTCTATATAAACAAACATTTCATAACAAGATTATTCTTCAAAAAAAAAAATAAAAACAAATTTAAGTGTGACCACAAAATGATTCATAAGTTTAAGCATTTTGAAACCAACCAACCAAAATATGTATAGCGATATAGCATATAATAAAAAAAATTGATAAAAACGTGTGCAAAAAAATTTAAATATATATATATACATATAACAAAAATAATAATAAAAAAAAGAAATTCTCATGATGCGTTATGTTCGAGTATAAAAATACATTCATTTTAATTAAGAATATATGTATATATTTTTTGATATATAAATTCTCTTAATTTTTTTACAATATTACTATATGTTGTTTATAATAAATATAACACGGTTCATATATATATAAATAATAAATGCGGTTATAATTGATTTTAATACGCCGTTCTTTTTCATCAGAATCCTACCATTTTGATCAGAAAGTTTTAACTACTGTAATATTGGATATTAATATATTAAAAACACCTTCATCCGAAATTTTTCCCTTCAATTATCTTAGAAATACATTATAATAGCAACGATATTTGTGAAATCATTAAAATAGATAAAAAACAACTATACAAGAAAATATGATGATTTTTGATCAATGACGTTAAAGGAGAAACTAAAATTTAGAATTATTAAGATATATTGTTTTTTGAATATGAGAGAACGTCACATGAATATAAACATTCATGTATTTTTTAGTGTACATTTATTACACCTACACGACTTTTCAGTTTTATTGGTGAAAACATTTTTATTTTTTTGTATTAATTCCTCTTTGTTTTCTATAAACAACCAAAAATAAAATGAGTATAAAGTCGATAAAATAAGATTTATTTTGATGAATTTGGATAGTATAATTTCATTATATATTGAAATAAGAATAATTAAATTCAGAATGCATTCCAAAAATTATTAACACATCTATTATTACTATATCTATATATATCTAAAAAAAATTATATTGATTATTTAAATTTACATTATATTTTCAGGATGATAAAAAAGTATGTTTCATTCAAAATTTTAAGTTTAATTTTAAAATTACCGATAAGTACATGATTAAATATATTATATAATTTTTGCAATTATATATGCAATATTGGCTATATATATAATATACATCTGCAAAATGCGTTTTATCTCGATATAAGATTAATTTAACATACGAATACGAGTACCATAGATAAGTTAAAATTACAAATTGCATTAACTGTTAACATCAAGCTTTTCCGATAATTAAGAGTTTGATTTTTCAGTGATTTATAAGAATTTTGAAAATAGAATATAATAATTATGTAGATTTTAAATTTAATGAAATATATTGAAAAATTAACATTTACTCCACCCTCCAATTATTTTGATGTTAATAATATTTGATTTTATGTTCCCTTTTTTAAAATTGTGTGATTGTATATAAAACAATTTTATATAGCATCAATTGTGACTCAAAAAATTATTATATGGTTATGATTATCACTTATTTTCCAAAAAATAAAAAAAAATCAATTGCATATGTATTGAACTTTAAATGTTCACAAAGCAATTTAAATTGATATAAATTGTATTAATATACTATTATTATTTCCATCAAGTTATATTTATAGTATAACCACAATAAGATTTAAAATAATATATATATGTATCCATATAACAAAAATAATTTTTGTATCTATGTATTGAAATTAGCATATAGAGTTTTCCTATATCGCTGTATCTCTATCTATACTAATTGTTTGTATAATATTATTAAATATTATATACCTAGTTATAAATAATTTGATCCTACGCTCTCGTACAAGAAAACATTTTCATGATCATTGCCCTACATTCTTACCATATTCAGTAATACGCAACGTTTATATTCATAATTTTTCATATATAACATATATATAAGAAAGTCTACATATTAAAATTAAATTGACAAGATCTTGTATAATATACAAAATTTTATGGTCACGGTGATGTAAATATTTTGTTTTTTGATGGTATGAATCATAACAAGTGGTTATTATGGTAAAGAATCAACTATCAGATATATATACAAGCAAAACTATAGCTAAATATACGATATATTGAATGTGTAAAGTCATAAGCAGAATATGCTGTAATATTTTTATTCGTTTATATAACATTTAGTTAGTTTTATTTCTTAAAAATTTAATTTATTTTTATACAAAAAAAAATTATTGAACTTGTTGTTTATAACCATAAATGGTACTGTCTTGTAAATATATATATATATATATATATATAAATATATATATATATATATACATGTTTTTTTTGTAAATAAATTTTAATCTATATTTATTTAAAGTTGATTAATAAAATTTTAATGTTTGCATTACTAATATAATAATTATATTAATTATATAAGAAAAATAATGTTTTAAATATTAACAAAATTATTTTAATAATCCTCTTGTAATTTATCGATTTTTACACAAAAAAATAAATAAATCGTTTTTCTTTTTATCCCATAAATTATCAAATGAAATTGATGTGAATATTTATATAAATTTTTTTTTATTGTGTGTGATTGAATGTTGTCATTTTGTAAATATTTTTCTATTCAATGACATAATTTTGTTTTTTTTGTCTCTATTTATTTTGTATTATGTATGAATGAGTGTTATTGCAAACTAACTTAATTTAATAGATAAATAAGTGTTACAGTAAATACAGGTTGTCCTATTTTAATAAATCGAAGGATTAATATATATAGTTGTTAAAATGTGAATGGTTTTGGGATAAATAAATAAAAAAGTTCAATTCGCATAGAAAATACCATCATACCATTGTAATAAACGTGCTTTTTATCATATATGCATGAAAGAAAAATATAAATTCAAGTAGAAATCTCGAGTTTTTTAACTGAACCATTTAAAATTTCAAGTATTTTATATAAGAATTCTAAAAAATTGTACATCTTGTATTGTGAAAAATTAAATACATTCACATATAAATTTATAAAAATTCATATTTCAAGCAATATGCAAAGAAAAGGTGTAAATTCATTTATATTTCACATAATTAATAAATTATAATATGTATATAAAAATGTCAGTATACTTATGTATACCATAATAGTTTTAGTTGAAATTAATTGAAATTACGAAAAAAGTAATTGTATTAATTTTGAATGTTATATACTTCAGATTTTAGTGTCTAATAAACGATTAATTGAATTTAAAATTTTAATCATATACCGGAAAATTAAAAATTTTTAAAGTTATCTTAATGAGATTATATTATTGAATATTTAAATGTTCTTAAAATTTATATTAAATTACAAATTAAAAAAGAGATTAAATTCATTTTGGGTATACTCTGCATTAAAATTAATATATAAATAATGTAATTTTAATATGTAAAATATTTTTAAGTAAACATTTTTATTGTCCTTTTTATGAAATTATCCAAAGAATTTTTGTTTACTATATATATATAGATGCTATAATTAATAAATAATTGCTATTAGTTTTATATGTAGAGGAAAGAATTTAAATTCCATAGCAATTAAACCAAAAATAATAATATTGCGTGTTTATTTTGCCATTTTATAAAAAAGCCATAAAAGCTTATATTTTTTTTCCTAATTTGTTATAAGTTTATCACATAGCTAATGTATACAATATCGTATTTTTTCAGAAAACGGTAAAAGCATTAGGAAAATCATGGCATCCAGAACATTTTGTTTGTGGTGGTCCATGTAAAAAGCCAATGTCTGGTGCATCGTTCTTTGAAAAGGATGGTAAAGCTTATTGTCAAGCTGATTATGAGAAATTATATGCATCCAAATGTGCTGGTTGTTCAAAGACAATTTTGGACAAGGCAATAATTGCATTGAATGCAAAATGGCATAAGGATTGCTTCAAGTGCATGGTATGTAAATCGTTTATTTTATTACTTAATATTTAAGAGGATGATTAAAGATTTACATATTTTTTTTTCATTTTGACAGAAATGTGATAAGGCAATCGAAGGAACTAAATTTGCTGTCGCTAATAACAAACCAATGTGTACGGCATGTAATTAAATCATACGCTATTATATAGAGAATCTTCTTTTAAAAATGAAACAAAAAAAGCAACTTATGATGGAATCACCAAACATACGAACAAATATATATATATATGTCAAATATTTTATAAAAAAAAAAAGTTTCACAAATTTTTTTCAAATTGCAAACAATCATTTTTCAGCAATAAAGAGAAGCTTACGAAATAAAAATAGGTGCACAACAAGAAAAACGATACGCTTAAATTATAATTAATATAAATTTTTTTTTTCTTAATTTACCACCAACATTTTTTAAGCCAATTATTTTAAAATTGATCATGAACATATATTTTATTGAAACAATGAGTTTTTGCGTAGAATTTAGATAAATTATAGAAGAGAATATTTTTTTATTATTTTATTTGTTTTTAAAAATTGCATATTTTTTTATATAAAATCGCGATTGTATTGTTTTTTATTTAAATGATGTTTTTATGACTAAAAAAATTGTTGTTATTTTTGCTATTCTGTTTTTTTTTAACTTTAAATATTAATGTTATATTTTATTAATTTTATATGTAATATCAATGACGAACAAATGAATTGGAAAAAAAACTCATAAATAATATCGTTTTTATATTTTTTGTTGTTGTTTTGTTTTGTTTTTCTGTTATATAGGCTAAAATACCAATTGCAACATTACGTACATAAATATATTTAAATTAAAATGTGGTTGTGTTGCACGTTTTTTTATTTAAGAACATTCATTGTATGAAAAAATGAAATAGATTTACGGAACTCCAATATTTATTTCAAGAACCAATTGTATTTTATTATTTTATAATATACCAATTTGAGATCGTAAAAAGTAACTTAAAGTTTACTAACAATAGGTTAAAAGGTTTAAATCAAAAAACTTATCATATTTAGAAACATATATAAATCAGAACATACCTGGTCATTATTGAGGACGCCCTTGAAATTCGATAAAATGGGATTTAATAAATCTTGAATATGTTGTTTTGTCATATTTTGTAATGTTTCTATTATAACACTATCCATTGCATTTATATTCGGTGCGTTATTCGAGGTGATTTGTTGAATTGGTGCTGTTTTTGATTCTGGAATGCGGGCATTTAAATTATCTTTACCATCATAATAATCATCTGGGTTATTTACTGGTATTTTATTGAATTTTGATCGACGTTTTTTATTTGCATTAAATGTTTCCATAAAAGATGTAACCTTTTCTATATCATTTAAATGAGTGTTATCATAATTTTTTAACATTTCATCACAATCATTTGAATTTTTTAAATTAAGATTGATTAGCGAATGTTCAGTATTAACTGACAGTTTTTCGTTATCTGTTTTATGTACAGATTTAATAAATTTTTTTGAATTATGTTTTTTATTTACAATTTTGTTAGGTTTCGATAATTTCGGTTGCTGTTGAATAGGTGTGGTAAATGTATCATACATGGATAATTTATTTTTGTTCGGTGCAAACCACATATTATTCGTTGATTGCTAAATATAGTTCAAAATATAATTAAAACATGATTTAAAAATATGATTATAATTTAAAATATAATATTACCTCAGGTATATCGTACGATTTTTTCAATTCAATTTTTTTTGATTTGGGTTTTAGATTACATTTCATTTCTTTAAATTCTTCAATATTTGTAATTAATTTTTTAGATTTTTCTACTATATCCTATTAGTAAAATGAAGAAGTTATACTTAAAATAATTCATATAATTTATAAAGTAATTATTTTACCTGAATTAATATATCATATTTGTTAAAGAGTTTTTTCAAAATGCATATTTTTGTACCTTTCAATATGAAATTGATGAGCATTTGTAATTTTTGTGAATTGTCATCATTCACAAAATTTAACATATTTTTCGCATATGATTGTATTGCTTGATAAATTATATTATAGAGATTATATATTCGCATATTTATTTCAATATTATTTGTATTTTCAAATGATGAAGGTATTTTCTTTATATCCGTAATCTGTTAAAATATTAAAAGTTTATCAATTCGATAATAGAATCCAAATAACAAATATAATTTAATCTAAGTTTGCATTTTATGGTTTTACTTACACATCTTTCAATTTGATATAAATAATTTCTTGCAAATCTTATCATAAATTCCACGGTTCGTTTTTTACGTCGATTAAATTCAATTGAACCATCATAATTATTAACGGTTACGTTAGATTGAAGTTTATCTCTATGTTAAAGATATTTTAAAAAGTAATATTTGTTAAGCGAATGAAAGAATGTAATAGCAAAAAAAAACATACAGAATTTCGTCTAAAAATAAGCATATCTTCTTTTGAAAACTAGTGATTTTAGAAAACAGTATATTATCAACTTGTGATTGTTCATTTTGATCATTGAATGCTTTTGTTCCCACAAAAATATGTTTATTATCATTTGTTTCATTTCGGCACGTATTAGGATTACCGCCATTATTACCATCATTAATATTATCATCAGAATGTACATTTTTATTCAATTCACTCTGATAGACTTTTTCGTAATTTCTATGTGTCTATAAATATGTTTCAATTTTAAATATGGATTTATGCATTATTTTTGGAAAAATTTAAATTTTTGTGTTGACTAACATTTTTCAATTTATTTGTATTACGTTTCTTAATCGATGGCTTATCGAATACCCTTTCGTTACTTTCATTTTCATCGTCATTTAAACATATTTCTTCGCTAGAAACATTTTTATATGGAATCTAATATTAAAAGGAATAAATTAATTTGGTATGTATTAAAAACTTTAAATTGATTTTTGACCATACCATATTTCCCATTATTTTTTTAATTTCTAATTTTTCATTGGATGATAAAATATTATCCATTTCTATTTCATTTGGATTAATTTTTAAGAAATAATCATCATAAACATCATCTTCCGTACCCGTTGATGAATTATCATTTAATGATGATTTTGTAAATTTTAAATTCTTTGTGCTATCTGTACGGATTTAAGAAATCTTTATAAATTTCTAATTTTTGTGATATAGGACCATATAAAAGTTCTATAACACAAAAAAAAATTTTTTTTTTTTAAAGTAACCTGTCTTTTTTCTAATCAGTTGTTTATTGTTGCTAAAATCACTTTCAATTGAAGCATAACTTTTTATATGATGCATATCATTTATTGCTTTACATACATTATCATTCATTTGATCATCACTTTGATTCAAATTTGTTTGCCCAAAATTGTTAATACTATTAAATTTTGTTGATTTTGGAAAATCGTTTTTTGATAATATATGAATAGAACATTTTTTAGATATAGCATTTTCACATTTCTTTTCATGCTGTAATGGATAATTTGATGTTGTTTTTATTGAACCACAATAGTCTGTCCAAAGGGAATTTCGTTTTAAAATATTACGATCTCGATGTACCGACTCAATAATTCTTTCTAAATCATTTTTTTGAACATACTGTCATATGTCATATGTCACATAAATAATATACATACTTATATTAATTATATTTAAAAAAAAAATATACAATATAACATTAAAGCTTACCTTAAATTCATAATTATTTGCATTTGTTTTTAATAATGGATCACTTAACACTTCCAAATTCATTATCAAACTATTAAATAGATAAATAAATTATAAGTGTATACTTATTTGTTATAATATTGCACAAAACATATAAGATTTTGAATTTTTTTTTCCGATTATAATTTTCACAAAATATTTTTTAATGTAAACTAAATAAATACTTTTCTTTTAAAACGGTTAAAACGCACACAAATATATAGTTTATCTAATAATAAATACCGTGTCCTGTTTTTACACACAAATTTGTTAAAAAATATATTTTTTTATATAAAATTTTTATTGATTTGTGGGTTAGAAATACATTTCTTTCCATAGCCTTTTTTGATGTAAAACATGTATTATTTTAATATACAACAATACAATACATTCATTTATAAAATATTGAATATACAATACATTAATTATTAACACAACAATGTATTTTTTATTACTAAACGAACCCCAACAGAAAAAGTATCAGGACATAATATCAATGTATAGCGTAAAATATACGCAGGTGAAAGTTATATATTTATTT
Source organism: Dilophus febrilis (assembly GCA_958336335.1). Classification (NCBI taxonomy): domain Eukaryota; kingdom Metazoa; phylum Arthropoda; class Insecta; order Diptera; family Bibionidae; genus Dilophus; species Dilophus febrilis. The sequence continues at coordinate 51,389,192 of OY284468.1, forward strand.
ATTGATATTTGTTCGAAAATTATTGCACCTGTTCATTAAGCAAAATGAATATACAAACTTTACATACACAATCATAATTCAGATGGAGTTACTTATAATAATATAATATTGGTTTGAATATACAAATTAAAATGTGTATTGCGATGTAATTTACCTAAAAATTCTATTAATAAAACCAGGTGAAATAGTAAAATTTTAAATAATCATTTATAAAACAACGTAAAGCTTAAATAAAATATCTCATTTAAATCGACCGTGCTTTATCTTTTACTGTACACCAAAAAGGTATTTTATAACATTATCTAAATTTATTTAAAAAATCAATAATATTTTTAAAATTTTTGTTAACGAAATTTTACCGCGTTAAATAATCAATATGTTTCAATTGATTATAGATTATTTGTCATATATAAATATATTTATTAAAAATTGAATCATTAGTAAATGAATTTAAAGAACTTTCAATTTCTAGATCAATTCATGGTCATTTATATGTAGAGCATATTATATATGCTGCATATATATAATTTTTCCCGCACCTTTATATACACTTATTTGAGAAAAGTGAAAACTCATATAATGCAATATCCTATATATAAACATAAATGAATTCATATACAACAGTGAAATTTTGTATATTATATTATTATTGTTTGACAAGAAACTATAAGGTGAAAATCAGTTTTTTTTCTGCTATTTTCTGTTTGAATACCTTAATTAAATCAAATGATTAAATTTAACGAAAATAAATAAATTAAATTGCAGGAGGGAATATTTATATAGATATTTTATATAACCATTAAAATATAGCAATTCAACTTTAATTTTTCTACTTTCTTATATGATTACTTGCCATTTTATATTTATATTTTCCAAAATAAAACATATATATCGTTTGAGTGCAATAATAGTTTTACAGAAATCATTATAATTTTTACGTTATAAAAAACTTATTATCATACATGCAGTTGAATGTCAAATGTATGCCTATATAAATATAAATATAAATATAGTGAAATCAATTAATTAATTTTAATTTTATAGTTAATTATAATATCAAGTTGTTTTTTGTCATTTAATTTTTCTTTTTCTTAAATATTATTTTCAGTTATATTTATATGTAGCAAGTAGCTCACTGCGTATATACATACAGAAATGAAAATAAAATCAAGTTAAGTTACCTGAAAATTTATCATATTTTATAATAAAACTCATATATAAATATATAAATAATTTACTTCTTAAACACTCACGACTTATTCTTTATATATACAAAACACATATTTAAAATATATATATATATTACCACAATGTATATAAGAAATTCTTTCAATATTATATACCGTTAACATCGAGGTGTTAAATGTTATGTCCAATTTGTTGACTATAACCACCAAATTGTTAAGAAAAAACGATCTGCACAAAAAATTATATGCAAAATATTGTATGTATGTTTACATTAAACAATTTTTATAATTAAAACGAACGTGTATGTATATATATGAAGATGTTTTATGCATATGCTATGTTGATGCTATATAGATTGATAAATCATCATACATATACAAAGAAGCATATTATAAAATAAAAGCCTTAAGTGCAAAATTATATACATACTATTTATTTTCACAAAAAGTTCCATTATAATTTTTCTTCCAAAATAAAATTCATTTTATAAAGTAAAATATACTCTTAAAAAAGATGGGAATATACAATATACTCATTCAGTAAATTATATAAGTTCTTTAAACTGAATTGTTCTTTAAACAGTTACAATATGTTCGGCAGTAATATATTTATATTGTTGTATTTCAATTTCAAAATAATACGAACATTTTTGTTGATAGATAGTATATAATGAATACCAAGAGATACACTCATGAACTTCGCATATGTCTTTAAAATAAATAAAAAATACAAATGTTAAATATCTATGCATATAAAAATAAATAAAAAAGCCTTGATCTTGATAATAAAATATAATATAATATTAAGTTATATTTTGTTGTAGCGGCAAAGTATATACATAAGAAATACATTATCTAGCTCTATAAAAGAGTAAAAGAAATTATTAGCTACTATTAGTTTATTCACACTTAATTTAAAAAAAAAATTGTTTTTATATTTTTTGTATATACGGATTTGATTTAAATTTAATTTCGTAATTTCTTTTATATATATACAATTATACAATACCCGTAAATAAATATAGAATAATTATTTATATTTTTTATATATATTCGTGAATTTAAATGAGTAATAAATATTTTTATTTATATTTTTTCCATTCTGTTCTCTAGTATAATAATTAAGTTTTATATTTTGGCTTAAACATTATTGTGTATAAATAAATAAAATAAAATAATTAAAATCGTTATACGAAACGGTATTTTGTGTGACCTAATAAATATATTTTAATACATTATATAGTTTTGTAGTATATAACACATAAAAGATCGTTATAATGAATGCGTAACCATGATGTTATATAAATATAAAAATAAGTTTATCTTTTTTTTTAAGAAATCATCATTAAATAATCGTAATTTTATACTCGAAAAATAAAACATTAATGTCACTTAAAAATCAATGTTATGTTGAGTCTACTATATTAATTGTTGTTATTACTTTATTTAAAAAAAAACATGTATATATAGGTGTAGGTACATTATATAAAATGACCATGGCTATGCATTTTATATTTAGCTAATTATATTGTTTTTGTTATTTTACACATTTCAGATTATACATATATAACAATAAATATAATAGTATATAGAATATTTTTTGATATGTATGCAAAATCAAATAAATTTAGTTATGATAATTGGGAATTTTTTTTTTGCTAATAACATACACAATTTAGAATAAATTTACACAGGGTGCGACTTATCATAACTAATTGCATTATACGGATACATAATAAAACTTCCTTTTGATGCTTTGTTGAATGTCGTTTTTAATATTTCAGTTTAGAAGATGTTTATTAATTTTTTAGAAAAACAAAATTTTTTTCTCGTACTTTACATATTTATATTCATTTTTCTAAAAAAAATATTAAATATTTTATATTTGTTGTATGCTATTTCAATTTGCATATATAATTTTCAAAGGTAAATGAATTTTTATAATATCGTTTTGTATATTTGTATAGTATAAATTATATGATCATTTGCTGAATAATCAACTTGCGATAATAATTTATATCTATATGCCCAAATAAATACATTGAATAATAGGAAAATTATCTATATAACAACCAACCTTTTCCACAATTTATATAGGAAAATTATATATAGTGCAGATTTTAACTCCTTATTTATGCTGCGCTCAAATGTTTTATGAAAAAGTGAAATCTACTTATACATTATAATGTTTTTAAATATACATTACATTTGGCATTTATAAAAATACAAACTACATACAAAATGATTCTTGTATTATGGAATTTTTGCTTACACCAATGTAAAAAATGTATAGAAAAAAAACACAACTGAAATTCAAGAAAAACCAAAAACTAAAATAAAATAAAATAAATATTTACTTAAAATAGCATGTTCGCAAAATGGCAATGAAATTTTACAATAAAAATGTAAAATGAATCGACAATATATACCTGAATATGAATATAATAAATATATTTATATTAAACTACAGATTTTAGAAAATATATAACTCAATACAGAAAGTATATATGTAATAGATTATATAGATAGCAGGTATATACAACGATACAACTTAATTAATTTTATAAATGCATTTTATTCATTACAATATATACGTTGATGTGATTTTTCTTCGTGATTTGTAATATTGTAATATGAATATATCTATATGCATTTAGATATATATATATATATATATATATATATATATATATATTATATTGAACTCTTCCAATTTGTGATCTGTATTCTGTATATATATATACCTTATGTACATATACACATGGAATGTATATTATATGATGTAGCTGTAGAGTTTTATTTTGTATTGTATTTTAATAAAAATTTGTATAGCTAATTTTTCTTTCAGTTGAATACTATCAGCTGAACGGAACGGTTTGGAGAAAGAAAATAACTACGCATTTTTAGCGTATATATATGAAATAAATATTATTATAGTATATTAATAATAATATTTAAAATAAAAATTGTGATTTTGTGAAAGTGTTATGAGTGATTACAAATTATTTTTTTGTTAATTTATTGAGGTGCTGCTAATTAATTTGTGTATTTTTTTTTATATTTTAATAAAAATATTTATTCATATATATTTTTCGAAATTAATCACACTTTTAAATTGAAGAAAAAAATCAACAAATTATAGACATCTCTACATTTTTAGGAAATTGATTTAATACAATATATAGTGTAAGTATAAATATGTAAAAAAAATGTGTATACGTACCATCACGTATTATACATTCATATATAATGTATAATATGCATATATTTATATCTATACATATGATGATGTAAACTAAAAGCATATACATTTCTATTATGTGTCAGGGTCATGGTTACGAAAAATGAAAAACTTTTATATACACAATAGTTTATATATGGCAGGATAAATAAAGATTCAATGTAAATGGGGCACTAGGTTAAGGGAAGAAATTTTACTATTTTATATATATATATATATATTTCACATCACATGAACTTGTAAAATATCGATATATATACATTATACATTTATATATGGATTTTTTTTATTGAACTTCACTTTGGTTTTTTATTTATTTAAAGATGAAATTTTCATTTTTAATAATGTACATCGAATTTTAATAGACTCAATTACAATATACTTTTTATTAATTGATATGGTTAGCAACATCATATATTGTTAAATTAAAGTTAGTTAAATTACAAAAAAAAAAGATATTTACAACATTTCAATAATAAACGTTTTTTTTTAATTGCGTTGTGTGTGTATTCGTTTAGGTAAAGAAAAATATTCAAGATAAAAAGTATATTCTATAATTATACAGGTATTTCTTACAAAATTAATTATAAATTAAATTAATTTAATTTCTTAAATATTCGTCGTAGGTATATTATATTAATTTTACCTATATAAATATTCTTTTTACCTATATATTGAATTAAATATTTATAAAATATAGTTCATTTAAAAACCAGTTTATATTTTTATATGTACTTGCAATCAGTATATATATATATATATATATATATATATATATATATATATATAGAACGGTATAGAAAAATAAATACATATTAAATATAGTGCGTCTACCTAAGAAATAAGTGAAAATATTCTTCAGCTATAGTACAAATGAGTAGGTTAAATTAAAATTATTTATTTCATATCATATGTGTGCAATCAATGTTCGTTTTCGGCCCTCATAATTTATTAAAATCTACTATATATAGTAACGCAGCCCGTAATATATTAGTTCATTCAAATTAATTTTATTTAAAAGTAAAAAAAAAAATAAGTGTCACAATAGATTTTATTATACGTTCATAAATAATAAAACATGCATTAAGAATTGTATAATATTATAATTTTTTTTATTACCTATAGGAAATACCAAGTGTAAATAAAAAAACATACAAAGCGGTCTTTATTAGCATATACGTAAATATTTAGTTTATTGTAATAAAAAAGTCGATTCAGTCAAATCAATATAGAAAGAACACTTGCGATAATGAAAATTGAAGCTTTGTAGATATACATATTAATTAATGATATATCAAAAATTAAGCGAAAGAAACATTATTCGGTTTAGGCAATGATTATAATGTCATTAAAACTATTATTAATCTTTTTTGTTAAAGGATTAATTATAAACTGAATATATAAAATAAAAAAATATATAAATTGATTTTTATATGATATTTAAAGAAAAAACCAGTATATTCTTGATTATATATAAAAATAAAAACTCTATATAGTTATATAAATATAAAAAAAATTAGTACATTGAACTGTAAATTGTGACTCATAATTTATTAAGTATTATCCGTTTTTTACCAACATTTTTTAATATTTAATTTACCTGTAAATGATTTTTGTAATAAATTCTTGCAATTTATATTCTGTGACATATAAGAATACAAATAATATCATGTTTTGATTATATATATATATGGGTTTGATAAAATATATTTTAATTATTGTAATACATTTCCATAGGTATATATATATTATAAACATAATATATATTTTCTGTATATATTTTATTTATTCCATTAAAAAATGATATGGTTATTAAATTTTGTACTCTTTTTAATATAATTTGTATAAACTATACGTTTTGGTTTTCAATATATGTACATTATAATGTTTATCTAATTATGAGCATTTATTTACAAATGTATACATAGAGATAATCGAAGGAGAAAATACCAAACAATTGAAAGGGAAATTATGATATTATTATATGTATTGTTTATTTTAAGTAGTGCATGCAATTTTTTATTAAAAATAATATGAGAAAAATATTAAATCTATTTGTAAACAACAAAAAAAGTTAAAAAACAAAAACCAAAACGAAATCATTTTATTTAAACATATTTTTCATGTATGTGGTTATTATTTTTTATTTTAATCATTAAATATTTTATGATGAAAATTACAAATGTTATTTAAAATTATAATTCGAATAGAAAATTATTTATATATATTTATTTAATAAATATAAATAAATATTATATGCTTTCATTTGAAACGCAATAGAAAAAAAAAGAATATAATTATATGCAATTTTTACACGATTCATAAATGCGGGTTCGTCGCTTTACAATCTTTTGTTAAAATTAAATTTTTCTAATTGTACATTTTCTATATCAGTGTCTTTTTGTGTTATATATAAATTTAAATTGCATACAAATTATGGAAATTTTAATTTATTTATTTTATAACAATATAATGAAGAAATAATTTTATTATTTATCAGATAAAAAAACTGGATAAATATTATTCATACCTTCCTTATATATTATATTGATATAATTTATTGAGAAAATTAATTTTTTTTAAAATCTGTTTCAAGTTTTTAAAAGGATGACAAATAAAATATAATTGAATATCAATAATCTTGATTTTGTTTCGCTTTTGAATAATGAAGAATATAAAACTATACATACATAAATATTTATATACAATTATATTATTATTATATTATATTATATTATATTTTTATGATAATGATCCACAGAGAATAAATCAATAAATGAACTTTAATATTATATATCTATATAGTAGTAATTTATTATGCAAATATTATATTTTATCTATATATATTAATGCATTAACGTTAATATACAATTATTGTATATATACATTCGTTATTGTGAGAATATATTATTGAAAATATAATTATTGTTAAAGATACGTATATATATTAATCATATCGCAATGGCACGCACAAAGACAGCTCATAAAGATAACATTGCATATATATACTATAGTTTGCGAGCTAATATGCGTAGCAACTTTATCATATTTATTTTTCGAATTCATTACAATTTATTTATATTTACAATTAAATGTTTCTCGCAAGTCGCAACTGTTACGGTTACCTCTATTATATATTGAATATATATAAATTATTTACATTATATTGAAGTAAAAATATATGCATATATGAATATTCTAATCACACAAAATATATTTAATTTGTTTTTTTTTCTCTACATAGGAATTGTTTAATTATATATAAATACATTTATTATATATAAAGATCATTGATAATGGCCATGTTTAAATCGGCCATTGTTATTCTATTTATATTGTACACAATATGCACTAATAATTGTATGTGTCAAAGTCAACAAAGTAAAATCACCGGAAATGATGGTAATAGTTTTGATGCAATAGCTGAACCGCGAGCATACATTCCCGATGCTGGTTTATTAGATTTTGTTTATCATAATCATGATGAAATGACACGTTTTTTAAGGTAATTTAAACATTATTTTATTTACGTTTAATTGTATAAAGTAATATCCTTGTATATGTATATTTGATTATTTTAAATTGTTATTCAACATTATCTGTTTAATTCTGTGAACAATAAAAATGAGTGTTAAACATTCAGTTTATTATTTTATACTTATTTAGTTATAATATATAAAATACATATAGAAATATACTTTTGATATACAATAGATTGTATATAAATGGACAATATTTTTGGAAACATGTCAAATTGAAAATTTAAGAAAACCTATTTATTTATTTATTTATTACAGGGCAACGAGTGCACGATATCCAAATTTAACAGCATTATATTCAATTGGAAAATCAATACAAGGTCGTGATTTATGGGTTATTGTGGTATCCGCATCACCATATGAGCATATGGTCGGGAAACCAGATATAAAATATGTAGCCAATATTCATGGTAATGAAGCGGTTGGTAAAGAATTAATGTTACATCTTGTACAGTATTTGGTTACAAGTTATGAAACGGATGCATATATTAAATGGCTTTTGGATAATACACGTATTCATATATTACCAAGTTTAAATCCAGATGGATATGCTGCATCGAAAGAGGGTACATGTGATGGTGGACAAGGAAGGTATATAAATTAATATTTGATTGTTAAAAATATAGATTAATTAGTATACGTATATTATCTTATATAAAATAAAATTAATTTTTACACAGATATAATGCTCGTGGTTTTGATTTAAATCGAAACTTTCCCGATTATTTTAAACAAAATACAAAACGTGAACAACCCGAAACGGAGGCTGTAAAAGAATGGATATCAAAAATTCAATTTATTTTAAGTGGTTCATTGCATGGCGGTGCTTTGGTTGCCAGTTATCCTTATGATAATACACCAAATACCAGTAAGTATATAATAAAAATTTTAACAATGAATGCGAATGAATGTATGTTTTTCATATATTATATGTTATATATGCATGAAATATGATATCCAATTATACAAATGAAATATGAATATGCTACTATATCTATCTATACACCACGATAACATAAAGGATATTGCGTATTCACGCATTCATAAATATAAATGATATAAAATAGAGAAAGTTATTTATAGCTATATATTCTAAAATATATTTTCATCATAAATATAAATGGATATAAAGGATATATGTTGTTATTCATATATATACATTCATATATATTATAAATGGAAATATCCTTATATAAATAACTCGTATATGTAAAAAAAAAGTGTCAAGTTCAAGTAGCAAGTTACAAGGAAATCATTATTTTCCATTTTTTTTTTGCTATATAGTATAACTAAATTTTATATAAATATGACGTATATCATACAGAATATTCATTCATACATTTTTCACGGGGTATATTCATATATATATATAAGCATTGCATTATTTATATTTTGTTATATAGCATTTTGTAGAATGTGTATATCATCGTATATGTAGTAAAATATAAATAAATCATATACAGGGTGATAATTATTTGTACTTATGTAACAAATCATTTTTCTACTTATGTGTAACGAAATTGTAAAAAACAATTATTTCTTTATTTCATTTAATTTTTTGTTTTAAAATATGCATTTCGAAATAAAGGAATGTGTAGGTCATCGGCATTGTGCAAAAGTGAGTAATAATTTTAATGGTGTGTATATAAGTATAATAAAAAAAAATCTTAAACAATAAATATTTGCATAATATGAATTTGTTTTTCTTATGAAAAAATAAAATATTAAACAAATATTTATGCCAAAAATTTCACTTTGTGTCTTACATAAAATGATAATAAATTCTTAGAAATATATATTGAATGTATATAATAATATTTTATTAATTAAATATTTAATATGGAAACAGGTAATTTTTTTCGATTGATTACATATTACGATTGTTTATAATCATAAATAAATATTTGTACCGTTTTTGTTATTCGTATACGGAGACTTTAAATTAATAATATATTTCAATATTTAATTAATAAATTTTTTTATCTGTGTCCAACATATTCCTTATTTCAATCAGTGTTCCAGAGTTACTCATCACAACCGTCGCTAACGCCAGACGATGATATTTTTAAGCATCTATCATTAACCTATGCAAATAATCATGCAAAAATGTCTCGAGGAGTTGCATGTAAATCGGCAACGCCATCATTCCAGAACGGTATAACAAATGGGGCTGCATGGTATCCATTAACTGGTGGTATGCAGGTAATAAAATATCATTTTATATTAATTTTTTTAATTCTTAATAATTTATATATGAATTTATAATTTCAATAATTTTCAAAATACCTTTCATATATTTAACGCAGGATTATAATTATGTTTGGTATGGTTGTATGGAAGTAACATTAGAGGTATCATGTTGTAAATTTCCGCCAGCGCATGAATTAAAAAAATATTGGGAAGACAATCAATTGTCGTTGATTAAATTTTTGGCCGAAGTACATCGTGGCGTACAAGGATTTGTATTTGATTCAAATGGTGCACCAATTGAAAAAGCCTCATTGAAAATTAAAGGACGTGATGTTGGTTTTCAAACAACACGTTACGGTGAATATTGGCGTATTTTATTACCTGGTGTGTATAAATTGGAAGTATTCGCTGATGGTTATTCACCCAGAGAAATTGATTTTATGGTCATTGAACAACATCCGACAATTTTAAATGTAACTCTTCAAGGTTCCAAGGTTAGTTTACTTGATTAGTAGTAGGGAATACACTTGATTTTTTTTTCGTTTAAAATTAATCTGCGGTAATAGGTTAAAACAAATTTTAATGTAAAATAATAGTAAATTTAAATAAACACCATACACACAATTTTAACGATATATCGATTAATAATTTAAATATATATATATATGAGGTGATGGTTATATATACATTTTTGGTATAGTTAAAAAATACTTATTTTTCAGCAAACACTGCAAGCTGAATTACGCACAATAACATTAACATCACACAATGCGGAAGATCGTATAATATTTCCGAAAAATAAATGAATAATTTATTTAAATCATATTTTTATTTAAAAAAAAACGTATGTATATATATACATTTGTTAACAAAAAAAAATGCATTTGTAAATATATACGCACCCATAATCACTTTAACTAAAATTATCAAATAGATTTATTGTATAAGTAAGTATCTATATATATTATGTATATATTAGCTAAAAATAATTGTACAAAAAGTTAAATTATTTCATTACTAATCTATAATATCTATATATATACTATTATATTATTAGCAGTTAAAGCATTATTTAAATTGTGATTGTAAATATATTTATATAGGATATTTTTATATTTTGGTTATGCGAGATATTTAAATATATTTAATATATAATATTCAAAAATTTTTCAATTATCATTTTATTTTTAATTATAATTGTTAGCAGCGTAATGATGTTGGATCACACTATCGACCAATTGTACCAATGCATACCCATTATAGGCCGACAGCAACAGTTGCAGATCAAGGATTTCTGTCTTCATTTACAAATGGTTTAAATAATTTTGTTAGCAATGTTTTTGGTTAAAACATACAAAAATTATATAGTGTTTTATATTTATAATATTTATTTCTTATATGTACTAAACATTTTCGAATGCCAAATTTATTATGTTATAGTAATGATGTTCAAAATTTTAATATTAATATCATATATAATTTTAATAATGGATTATTATTATATTAAACAACGGATACACACACAGAAACCGAAGTGAAAAACCCTCAAAAACCTTTTACAATATATTTAAAATATATTGTTTATGAATTTTTTCACTCATATATATAAATATATTATAATTATAGTTATTTATGGGCTTTAACTAAATTATTTAAATGTCAAAATATGATGCGATTATACACAAAATCAATTATTAAAATTCTATAAATATATCAAATATAAAATAAAATATATATTTAAGCAAAATAAATAATAATAATAATGCACCTTAAAAATGTAATTTTGAGTAATTAAGTATAAGTTATAGATCACATTAGAGTATACATTATATAATTGAATACCTGCGTTCTTATATATAAAATATAAATATCATAAAAAAATAAATATATATCATAAAAAAAATTGCATTCATTTTAAATTATTTTGATAATTATAATTAATATTAGGTATTATAATATATGATTTCAAAAAAAAAAATACAATAAAACAATATAAATATATTTTATTCTGTAATTTGTTTTGTTTTTATTTTATAAAATTTTTATCTTCGTTGAAATGAGTCCGAATTAATTGATTGGCTGAATATATATTGTTAATTCCAGATTAATTTAGTAAAATTGAAAGTTTGCATTGAAAGAAATTGTTGCATTGAAAGGAAAAAAATTTAAATTCAATTGTTCAACATTGAAAAATTATATAAGGGATGGTTTTTTCAGAAAAAAAAACGGATTAGTAATTGATATGAAAAATGGATTTCTATTGATATATCTGAAAGACCATTAACCAATAACACCAGATAAATATTCATTATGAAACAACCAAAATATTAACTTATATATACTCTGCAGAAATCCTAAATATTGCTTTAATTTTTTTTAATATAAAAATATTTACAATAAAAAATTGTTCTACTCACATATGTTGGAATTTGTAATGCTAAATTCGTATAGCTCAGCAGGGTAAATCACCTAAATGAAAAAAAAGTAGATTGATTAATCTGCAGAAAATATTTTACAGGTTTATATTTTTTATATAGAATCATTTTATTTTATATTATCCTGTTAATGTCTCATTTATAATTTACGGAATCAATTTCTTATATTATTTTTATTGGTACGCTATGACAATTTATATTATTTCGATAAAAATAATATTCGATCAAATAAATATTCACATTTCTCTTTAAACATTTTCCATATACACTATTTATACACTATATGCGTATATTATATGAATTGATATGAGAAAATATATTTTCATCAACAGTATGTTGATTTCGAATAGGAATAATGAATAATATTAATATTGTTTGTAAATTAATATATTTATATAGGGGTAATTTAAGAAAATTCGATCATTTTATTTAAAAATATGTATATTCTATTTTTGGTTATATTCTTTATTATTCATCATTACGTTTTAGTTTTCTGCTTCCTGTCCGATGTCTAAAAAACCCTGAAATTTAATTGATCTTAAAACTATTGAAATACAGTGTAACATATATGTGATTAGAAATCGCTAATATTTGTTATTTGAATCCAATGTGAGAGAATACATAAAACAGCTGTCTTACTTGAAAATACTACATACAATTGCATTCACTTCAAATATATAGTAAAAAAATTTAATAATATAATGTTTGTATATATACAAATGTGATATAAAAATATAATATAATATTCATTGAATTGTAGACTGACTGCTGCAGGCCTGCAGTGTTTTGTAAAATTTTATATTTTATACCATATCTATTTGATGTGACTAAATATAGGTACATATATTTATTTGTATATGTATTCAGAAATAAAATTGTGTTTTTACTATTCCATAAAATCATAAAATCTAATACGATTATTTTTGTGTTTACCTTATATGTTTGTTGCATTTATATACATATATAAATAATACTTGTACTATTTATATATTTTTTCTTTACGAGAATAGAATATACGTCAACTCATAACACAGAGATATAATATAAACGAAAAATTAAAATACATAATTGTCAACTATCATCTCACGGATGATTATTATCTTATTATAGATATAGAATGATATAGGTATCATTAGGTAGGTAGGTAAATAATATATGCATTTAAAATTTAAATCACAATTCTACTACACTATTTACAGTACTGTGAGTGAACCAACAGCCAGCCATCCATATATGCATATGCAATTCTCATCATTTATCAATACGATATTCAATGTATTATATTTTAATAAAAAAATATGGTTTTTAAAGTAAATTCATACATTCAATATATTAAAAACTGTAATATTTATATATTAATTTAGTTACTTTGGTTCGTTAGATTAGATATAGACTATGTGCCTCAGTGTATGTGTGTTCATATAAATTATCGGTCGGTAAAAAATAAAAAATATATTTGCAGTTCGTTCAGTTTGAATTTATTATTTATAAGTGAATGTTTATAAAATTTATCAGATAAATAAAGGTACAATCTTTATGGTTTATGAAACCGTATCATTAATAATTTATAGTTTTCATATACAATTAAAAATAAAAAGGTTTTCTTTTTTCATTTTTTACATTACTTCGAATAATTTATTAAATAAAATTAAAATGTTTGTGTTATAGGTAGATATTTATGTGTTTCAAATTAGTTTAAAATGAAAAAAAAATGAATTTCCTTAATAAAAACATGTGATGAAGATATGGTTGATATATATACAAATACAATATACATATAGCATTACCCATATATATATATATATATATATAGGTTACCCTAATTGTTATCGAAAATATTTGTGTAAAATATTGTTTATTGATAAATTTATGCGTGTTTTTATTATATATTATAACTTTTAATATATACTATAAATAAAGTGAGATTCGTTATTTAATAAAATTTGATAGACAAAATTAGGAAATTAATATGCGTTCCGGAACTGATTATAAAGGCAAAGGTACGGGTTTAGTTTTTTTTTATTATATACTACTTATATTATATACACATTAAACATCATTAATTATATCATAATTTACGTAGTAAAAGGTTGAATCATTACATATAATTAAATGTAAAAATTATTCGTAACAATAATAGTCTATCTTTTTTTTTATATTACGACACATACATTTACAATTCATTTTTAGTAAAATATTGTAAAATGGGATTCATATTATATATGAATAAATGCGAATAGACGTGTGATTTAATGATCTCATCCATTTTTTATATTTATAAAAATTAAAATAAACAAATACTGTAATACAAAAATGTTGAATTTTAACAATTCCATTAATTTTTTTTAAACCAAAATCCATCATGCAATCATTTTATACAAAAAAATGTAAATATTTTATATACAATTTAAATCAGTATTTTTTTAAATTTATTCAGTTATATACACAACAACGCTATATATATATAGTATAGTATATGTATAGCTAATTGTATATTAAATAAATAAGTGAATTAACTCTATATAGATAATTTGTTTCCATATAAAAATTGTCTTATTTAAGTTATTACATAAAATATGGAAAATATATAA
Source organism: Dilophus febrilis (assembly GCA_958336335.1). Classification (NCBI taxonomy): domain Eukaryota; kingdom Metazoa; phylum Arthropoda; class Insecta; order Diptera; family Bibionidae; genus Dilophus; species Dilophus febrilis. The sequence continues at coordinate 51,404,375 of OY284468.1, forward strand.
TAATAGCATAGCAATGTGGAATGTATAATTGATTATAATTAATATAACATTCCATATTGCCTAGTTATAAAATATTTATTTAATTATTTATCATAAATTTAATAAATTGAGTATATATGTGATTATTTTATCAATGCATGGTTTTTTTTTCATTATTTATGATGAAAGTGATAAATATACAACTTAAATATTACACCTATTTATATATATTTTGTTTACATGAAAGTGGAAATAATTGAAATATATGTTTTGTTATTTAATGATTGTACTTATATATAAAATGTTTTGTTTTTGAAAAAATATTGTTGTAAGACGACGTTGTAAATATATATGGAAAATCAAAAACATAATAATTTTGTACAATTGAAGCGGTAAATTGTATATAATAATTGAATAATATAATTTACATTGATGTATATATATTATATATATAAAATTAATAATAATAGAAACGAACTTTTATTCATTATGTCATGACAATTACAATAAATTGTAATGTGAATTTAAATATATATTAAAATACATTGTATGTTGTCATTCTTTCAACATAATTTTTTTTTTAATTGTAAGTGACAATAATGTAAATATTTCATAATCAGTTCAAAAATCTGTGTACTTGCCTTTTATTAATTAACAAAAAATCTCAACGACAGTTTTGTATACCTAAACTTATATTTAAATAAATATTCTAAATGATAATGTTCCTTAAATATATATAACTTTTATATATAACTTATTAGAAATTTTCACATTATTATTTATCATAAACCGGCAATCTTAAATTATATAAAAAAAAAATATAACTGCTGTATTATTTAATGTATATATACGCTTACATCATAAAATAAATTACTTAAATAGTTAGAGAATATGTACAATTTAAAATTATATGTGCACAAATGCAAATATATATATATATATAGAAATATATTATGCAATTATTTAAAGTATGTTCATATTAAGAAAAATTATTAAAATTTAAGTACACACACATAAATATAGTAAATTAAATGTCATCATGTTTTTTTATGTATATAACTTTTTGAGTGCTTTAAGAATATTATAATCGCAAAACGTTAATTATATTAATTTTTTTTTTAAATACATCTTTATTTATTTTTATTATCTTAATAAAACTTTAATTTTCTATACTATTATGTAGTTATATCTGATACACGCATATGTGCGTATAAATATTTTAATAGAAATGATGAGAAAAATAATGATATATGTAAATGTTATTATAATAACATCGGGTATAAAATTTATGAAATAAAAAAAAAGTATTTTTTAGGACAGAATATTAATTAATAAAAAAAATATATTCTCTATTACATAAATTCATTTTAAATTTAAAATTTAAATATATAAGTAGTTAATTATTAAAAAAAAACATATTATACACATCATCCATTATTTATATATGATTTTAGAAAATGATATTAAAAAATTAAATTATGAATAAATAAAATTTTTAAACCTTTAAAACTCATATGATATTGTAACAGGTATATATGATTTTTCTTTTTTTTCTTGGAAGAGGAAATCCATTTACAGACTGTGTGTCTTATATTTCTTATATTTATATAGCGAATGAATAAATTACAAAAAAAGAAAATAATAATCAAATAAATCCTGTAATAAAATTTACAAATTAAAAAATCTCATTTTTATTTAGTAATTAAATCATATTGAATATGTATTATAAATTCTTCTGTTAATGTTTATATCCGCGAGTTATAATAAATATCCCAGTAAACATAAAAATTCGAATGGTAAAAATACTCCAAAGGTAAATATAGTATAGGTACATAGCTATAAATAAACACTATATAGCATATATTTGATACACAGGTACTATGTTTTGTAATGAATTTTATTATATATTATTCTTTCATTTAACTCACAAAATCTATATATATGCTACTGAATAGTCAGTAAACATTGTAAATCAAATTTAAAATCTGTCATAATCTATGATTCTAAAGATTTACCCATCTATGCTTCTTAAGATTTATTCATTTATTCATTTATTATATGGGCCCGTCTGTATAGTATTTTGTTTTATTTTAAATTTACTAATATTTTTTGTTTACTTAAAAACACTATATAAAAATATATAAATATAAAAGTATTGATATTTAAAATAAATATTAAATGATGAAAGTAAATTTGATATTTTTAAAAATATCCAAAAAGGGATAATAATAAATAATTTTTTTTTTTGATTCATATATATAAGAATAATATATTTTCTTTTTGATGTTTCAGAATTCATTATATTATATAAATATTTTTTTTTTCAATGAAATTTACTATAGAAAGTTTTTACGATTATAAAAATACAAATTTTTATTTATACCTATTTTTAATTATAATCGCATTTAAATATATCGAGTATTAGAGAAAGATTGTTATGACATATATATGAGTATACCGTATATGATAATGTTATATACCTACATATCGCATGCATATTGTATGTATCTAAATCAAGTCTATAAATATAAATATAATTTTTTCATAGAGGTTTTTCACTTTTTTTATGTGTGGTTCATTTAGAATCTATATATAAACAAAGATTAAAAGATGAATATATGCATATAATCGTGCGTTATGGATGAACACACTTTTTTCTGTTCCTTTAAATATACTGGTGAAATGTATATAGATAATTATATTATACAATACAAAATAAAAAAATTTAAATAAATGTTCATATATAGAATAGAGTGAAATGTTTCACTATATAATAGTATGTTCTATATATATATTTACTTATAATGAATAATGAATGGACAAGAATAATTTGTATGTGTATAGAAACTTTTATTTTTTGTAGACTATTAATTAATTTATTAATTATAAAATAGTAGCAACTAAAAATCATGTTAAAAAATGTTTAAACTAATCAATTAACTTGAAACATCTGTTATACTTATCTGATACATAAATATTTTACATATACGGGATAGATAAATAGGGAAAAATAGTGTTTCAAAATGTAAACTTTTTGAACATCAGAAGTGACCTATATATATATCCAAGTGATTGCATATTTGGTAAATTTATGACGATAAAATACTACAACAGATTTCGAAGTAACACAATTTTTATATTATTTTCATTATGTTTCATAGAAAATTCGGGTTTTCCACAAAATTAATAAAACCAAATTGTGTCTTGTTTGAACGGACATCGGATCAGGATCGAGTATGCAATTTTTTAAAGCAATCACAAAATAATCAATAATATTATACCCGGTGAATTACTGCAATATGCAAATTATATCAGTAAAAATAAATTTTTATTATGAATAATTATATAATAATTCAATGAAATAATTTTACAAACAACACGAAATAATATATATTTATTTAAATTGATCTCACAATATTTCGTTAAATTTAAGAAGTTGATTGTATACAATCAAAATTTACCAAATTCATTTTTATACATTATACAATAAAATTAATTCATTTAAACATTTTAACAAATATTTTGAATGTTTTTTTTTATGGAATGATATATGTGGGACAATTTAATTCTATTCTTGTATAAATTTACAATTCAAGTATATATACAGTATATATTAAAAAATGCTGCCTAAATCATTCAAAAAACAAAAACCATCAAATTCCTTTTTCAATATACAAATTTTAACATATATCTGCATTCTATCACCGACAAACTATTCTATAACAGATACCCCTTAAAATTTGCCGTCGATTAAGAAAATGTCAAAAATAGAAAAGCGTGCCCACATATAAGAATCAAATATAATATATACTCGACTCCATCAACGATCCTATATATAAATAATAAAAGGTTCTTTCAACACTTTGACAAATATGATATATTTATATAAATAATTGCTGTTTATTTACAGACTATATATTATAATTTCTAATTTTAACATATTAGAAGAATAATTTAAAAAAAAAAAACATTGTGATTTTTTTCTATCAAATGTAAATTATATAATATCTATATTATCAACGCTGTTATATCATATAGCACATTAGTATATAATGTACGAATTTTACATCAATCATATTTAATTTGAATGGGGATTATATACAATTGAATTGGGTCAATTTAATTTTAATATATAACAATTTATTTCATTTATATACACACGATATTTTGTTATATAAGTAAATATGCCATATACACATTTAGCATATAAGTATTTATTACTAACAAAACAATAAACTCAATTATTTGTAATATATATTTATTATATATAAAATATATATGTTTATCGCATATTATAAACTTTTGCAAAAGCCGAAGGTAAAATAGGTTTACAGATATTTGAAATAATTTGTATATTTTCAAGCGAAATAACCCCATGAACACTATTCTGCGAGAAATACAATATAGGTCTAATAGTAATAATATATTTAAAAATTAAAGTTGTATTGCGAAAAATGCACTAAAATATTTTGAATTATGATTTATTCGTATTATGATAATAATAAATTTACCGCACTAATAGCATTAACCTTAAATACACTCATGAAAAGTCATGAAAACTCTTTTTTATATAAATGATGACATTTATATATACGTATATATGTAAATAAAAACAATAAAATGCATTTCAATAAAAAAATGTTAAATTGTAAAAATTTTAAACGGATATCCTTAACTTTTTTTTTACAATCAACGAGTTTTCCTGGTATGGATGGAAAAAATGGCATCCCTTAAAAAATTGTATGAATAATTAGGAATACGTATATGTAATTTGTATATGCCATAGGAAAATAGAAAAATAGAGTATTACACCTATATGAAACATATATAATATCATCCCTTTGGCAATTTTCATTTAGAATTTTATATAAAAATTCTCTCCCACACTTCAATAAAATGTGCATTTTATATAAAATGTGTAGGGATTTTTTTCTGTATATACAGTACGCGTATACAAAAAAAAAAAAAATATGTAATTGTTTGTGTGTAATTTGGTTCGTTGTTGATGACAACGTGACAAAAAACAAACCATATATGCATTTTATATAGAGTATATTGTAGATTTTTAACTGAATGAATAGAATTTTTTTTATATATAATGCGTAAAATTAATCATTTGCATATATATATATAGTTTCTAATAAATGTTGGCATATATATTCGGTCAGGACGTGAATACCGATTTTATATGTAGTGTTTCAAGTTTCAATCTCATCCTGTACAATTTTATAAAAATTATTTAGGTATTTAGTAGAAGAAGAAGAATAAAGACCGTAAATATATGCGACGATGATAGAGAACATTGTATTTTATAAACCCTTATGTTATACAAAACCAAAAGGGCGCCTCTTATTCTCTATATAGATATATATAATATTTAATATTTGTTCTTTTTTGTATTGTCTTTAAATTTTCTATATAAAATTTTCTATTTTATATAAACTAGCAATGTTCTATTTGGGAAAATATAGAAGAAAAAAAAACCACCCTCCGTGTTATTTCTGCGTATTTATGTGTATATTATATGTTTTTATATATAGTTCATATATAGTATATATATATATAAAATATTGATCGAATATATAATTTCATATAGACTATATTATAACATTTGTTGGTGTGTTGTTTCAATACTCAAATAATACAAAATTGTACTATAATATATTTTATAAATATAAAGGAAAAAATAAAAATAAAATAATAAATAAATATTATAAGAGTCGGCGCATTTTCCGTTTTTAACATTAAATAGAACATATACTACTGTAACGAAAAAAAAATAAAGGATCTATAATAAAATTTATTTCTTTAGTTTATACAACAACATCGAATCAGACAGATTACAAAAAAAAACAAATATTATAGACAATGAATTAAAAATTACTTAATTTTTTTTTTTTTTAAAGAATAAGGATAGTTTTTTTTCATAAAGTGCATAACCTTTAAACTATACAGACAGGAATATCAAAAAATCCTTACGCCAGGACAACGTAAACGTATATTATAATTGTGTATATAAATGCGAAATGTGAAAGTTCAGTTTTATATCTCTCGTTTATAGAAATAAATGTGTTGATAAAATTATATATATTCTTCAAAATATCATTAAAACCACGCTTAAATAAATAATAATAAATAATATATATATATGGTTAAAAAATAAATTGTGGAAAAAAATTGCATTACCACAAATATATACAAGTAAAAACATTAATGGTGAAAATATATTCTGTTTAGATATGTTCATTGTTCATATACAGATATAATAAACAATTGTTATAATTGTAAAAGTTATAATTGAAGAAAATAAATATGGCTGGTAAGAAATATTGTTATTATTATATAGATGTTTATGATACAGAAATATACACAAACTCTGTCAGTATATCCATTATCATGCGTTCTCACATAACAAGATTCTCATGTATATATATATAGATAAATGTTTGTTTTTAGTATAATTATCATTATTATTTTTATTATTATTATCGTAACTGAATGCCATTTATATAAAGAAATCATGTTATTTAGAATTGATATGTACATCGTAATATATAGTGTATATATATTGATAGCAATTGCTCTTAAATTGTTTCTATAAGGAAAATCTATAGATTGTTATTATTATCACTTTACGCTTATAAAAATCATGCTACCGTATAGGTATGGCCACCTACAATGAGCAACTTTGTTGTGTATAACTTTGTGTATCTAAAAAACATGCAAATTTTCCTATGGGCAAAATTGTTACCAATTATTTAGTTCTTCTTTTATATATAACATTTACTGTACTTCAAAAATTTTAGGATTGTTATCATTTTGATGTTATATATCTATGAAACTGATTGAAATCATTCAAAACGTTTAAGAATGAAAAAAAAACTAATCAAATACAAATGCGACGACATCATTCTATATGTATTTATAGTGTATTTTATTCATTTTTCATTAGACAAAAGTGATTTTTTTTCCTAAATTATATTGATATGTTGATGATAAAAATATATGATGGCATATAGTATTTTTATTTGTTTTATCATAAATGACTTATTGAAAGTTATTATCATTATATAAACAAACAAAATCATTATTTATACATGTTGATGAAACTTATATATATTTTTATAAAGAGAATTTTTATATTATATATATATATATGAGTTTATTAGTTTATATAATATAAATATAGTTATAAGTATAAAATTTAATTGATATCATTTATTTTGATTTTATTTGTTGTGATAAAAATGCAAAAGATAATTTAATATGCTTATTAACATTTCATAATAAAAGTTTTGCTATATAATAAAATAAATCAATCAATATCATATACTTATGTGTGCATATTATGAATCATGATTTCTTCCGGATGAATTCATGTAAAATACAGAATATTTAAATATTTAGGGAAAATTCAGGAAAAACTTTATGCTATATAATGAAAAATATTGTTATGAATTTTGACTAATCTTTAAAGTGCATTTTATAGATATATTTAATCAAATATAAAAGGGGTTTTATAAATATCAAACAATTCATATATCGTTCTATGAGGCATTTTTTTTTTGGTTTTTTTTATGGTGTTTTTTTGGTGTTTGGTAAAATATAACGGATTACCAAGGGATTACCATTTGATTTTGTCTGATAAATTTAAATATCAAGTACAAGTTCAAGAATCGTTGAAGTTTCATATACATTATATACAATTGAGATGTATATATAAATATAAAAGTGCGGAATAAGAAACATGCAATAATAATAATGTAAAATTTTGTATGATATGCATATATATAAATTAAGTATCTGTCGCTATAAGGATTTGCACTCTATAATACAATGTAACGATAGAAAAAAACACATTGTTTTGCTCTACATGTGAATATATCATAAAATCATGTTCATATAAGTATTAATTGTAAACGCACTTAAGAATTTCTATATGCAGTGTGAATTGTATATATAGAAAAAATGTATATGATTTCTTAATTGGAAATGGTTTATAAAAATTTTCACTTTTATATACATATATGATGTATAATTAAAATTTAAATAATTTATTAATTAAAATTTAAATGCTTAGGAACTTGCATCGGTGATAACTTTCTATAATTCTATATATAAAATACAAAATGTTTTTACTAATTTCTATATAAAAGAAAATCCGAAACGAAGGCTTACAAAAGCTAAAATTAATAGAATAATGTAAATTAATGGGGTAACCTGAATATTTAAGATTTTTATGGTAAAAGAAAATTGATAGGATTATATTATATACAATTTTGGATGTCAGTTAATTTATAAAAAATTTCATCTTGCTTAACAAATCCATATATAATAACACTTGTAATTAATAATCTATTATGTATATATGCATTAATGAATGATCTTTAAATTATTACATATATAGAATTGACGATGTGTAAAGAGAATAAAATTATTTATTTTTAATACGTTTTTTTGTTGTACAGATTAACACCTTATTTGTTATAAAGATCTTTAAAGATTAAATTATACAACATAGTTTTTGGTTTATAGCCTCTCTTTTGATAATATATAGTATTAATTTTTATATAAAAAAATATATAAAACATAAAATGTATTCTCTTCTAAAAATATTAAATTATTTTTAAATATCTATATATAAATTAATTTTATAAATGATATATTTGAAAAAGAAAAAATAAAACTAATTTCTTTTAAAATACCATAATGTCAAATATCAACAAAAATTAACACACACATCAATTAAATATAAATAAATCCACATTTTTGTTTTTGTTACTATTTTAGTTTAATGTCTATATACAAATAAGAAAAATCAAGTTGATTTTTACAGATGCATTTTTTTTTAATCTATTATTATAATTATCTCATATAGAATATATTTTTATATACAGTAGCTTATACATATATCAGATAGATTCTGTAGCATATTGTAAGATAAAATATTTGTACGTCAACCGATTTACGATTATAGACTATATAGCAGAGTGTGATAGAGTTCATTAAAAATCTTCATTTTGATATGTATATTTTCACATTTTTTATTTATTTGTTTTTAGTAAAAATTCAGTGGTGAATCTTTTTAAATTTAAAACAATAAAAATATTTTTTCTGTCTTTATATATTCAGATTTATTTTTAAATAAATAAATATTAAATTTTTTTTTTACTTATTATATATATATGGTTTAATTGTACAAATATACAAATAAACAAATAAAAAAATAGATTGTATCTATCTCTCTACCGATCATTGCTATCATACATATATTCATATATGTGCAGGAGTGTAAAAATGATTTGAAATAAATTGGGGTTTACCATATATGCTATTGTAATATTGCTCATAAGTTTACACTTTCCTTAGATATACTATATAAAAGAATTCATATATTACGATATATTAACTAATTTTGGTATCTATTAAATCCCTTTTTGTATTCCAAATTTAATTTGAATATAACCACAATTTAATTTGTGCATAATTTAATTTGATCATTCGATAGTTTGATCTTAATAATATTTCGATAAATATCCACCAATTAATTTATTGAAATGAACATATGTATTAGCAAGATACCTTTACGAAACCCAATCCTAGCAAATAATCCAGTACCTCATTCACTATATATTCTAATTATATATATACATATATTTTTTTTTATCAAATGCGGAGAAATATGAACATTTCTATAAATATAGCATAATTTTTTTTTTGTTCATTAATACTCAACTTTTCTAAGAATTATATAATTTTATTACCATTGTTTTCTATACATATAATAGATTTTTCATTTTTTTTATATATAATATATATACAAATTTATATATCAGTTGAAATTTAAATATAAAATTTAAGTGTTTATAAAATTGATGAGTCTTATAATTTCTATCATTTTGTAAATTTATATACATAATAAAATATTAATATATCACATTTATTTTTGCATATAAATACAAAAATTATAACTTATTGCATAATATCATATCATATAATAATATATTCATAAAATAGACAAATCAAATCATATGTAAAGTAAATATATATATAAGAATTTTTGTTGTTATTAAATTATTGCATTTCACATTTCATGTTTTTTTTATCAATACAATAAACTAAAAGAAAAAAAAATTGTTTATAGCAGAATTTATATGCCGCCATACAACATATGTATATTTTTTTTAATGATAAGATAAAGATCGTTGTTTTATTTTTGGATGATAATATCAAATAAAGGAGAGGCTTTTTTTTCTATTTAAAAAAAAACTAGAAAATTTAGATATAATTCGAATAGTAAATTCGTTAATGGCAGAAATTAGGCTATATATATACCTACTATTCGAAAAAAAATTGCTTTAATTGAATTACGATAATAATCTGGTTCATATCAAAAAAGTCCTATATATATATATATTTAAAAAAAAATCGATTGAATTAAGTGGCATTATTTAATTATATAATACATTATTTAATATATAAGCAAATGCTTCTGATATGTAATTTTTTCACGTATACTTGTATAACAATAATATATTATATGTACATATATATAAAATAGTATATATGGAATCATTATCTTAAATATACGCGAGAAAACGAATTTTGTTTTATATATACATATATATTGAATTTCGCGAAATTATTTATATGAATTTCAAATTTAATATCAGAAATATAAATAAAATTTAATTAAAATTCTTTGCTATACGTATATATAGTTAAGTATATAGTGAAATTTTGAATGCATATTTTTTTAATGATTTGCTTATCCAAAAATATTTATATTTATAGATATTAGAAAATGTGAATGTATATTAATCAAAAATGTGTATTTATATCGAAAAAATGTTTAATGTCAAATAACAAAACGATAAGCCATGGCGATTTTCCGGAAATTTTTATTAAAAGTCCAATAAAGTGTTTTCATCAATTAATAATTTCTTTCTATGCCTTTCATGTAATATCGTATAGTTTTTACAATAAATTTGCACACACCACCCTTGCAAATAAGCATAAATACCAATTACTATTAAAAAATTATATCAGATTTTGTAAAAAATATATGGTAAAAACTTCTTTTCATTTAATATCAACACTTGATCATATATAAGTGAAATGAATAAATAATATTTATAGACATTTTAATTAAATGTCTTATATGTGTTATTATACATAAGATCAAATGTATAATATACGTTTTTATATGGTAAAAAATGTCTTTATGGTCAATATATAAATGTAATTCCAAACATTATATATATATATATATTTATGGATATATTATAACTTTTATATGTTTTCGCATATAATAATATAATCAACAGGTTATATAATTGAAGGTAATATCCAAATATATAAACGTTTTAAAAGGTATTGTATATATTATATATAATACTGTGCTTATGCTTAACACTTTACTTACATATATGTGAAAATTGATATTCCTATCTTACCATAGATATAAAGGGTGAAATGCATATAAATAAGTATATATATATATCATAAGCATATATAAAAGTAAATCACTTTCTATGTATAAGAAGTGCGTAAAACAATTTAATGTAATTTTTATAACATTATATAAATATTTATGAATATATAGTGTGATATGGCAATAAAAAACAGTTTCCTATAGATATTTTCTCTATATATATATATAAATATTTAGGTACGATATTTAATATATTAAATTTATATATATATTATGTACAAATTTATTCTACATATAAATGCATAAATATTATTTACATATATTTTTTTGAATTTGTTTTAATCAAATGTCTAAAAAAAAAAGTTTCTATATTGTATTTCATATCGATATATACATTTTTTATATATATACATTTTCTATATATATACATATATATTATGTGGACTTTGCATATAATTATGCATATGAGTTACTATCTTTCTAAATATGTTTATTTACATTTTCACCTTTATTCACATAACTCTAATATATGTATGTTTACAATATTATTATTGCATTGTTCATTTTATATATACATATATATGTATTCAAATAAGATATGTCAATATGTAAATATTATAATCATAATACGTATAATAATAAAATAAAAACCAAATTGGTAAGTTATATGTGGCTTATATAATATATTTAAATAGAAAACCTTTTTTATTCTTTAAATTATTAAATAAATACGGAAATTCGTAGGAGTTTATCTATATATATATATATATAATTTAAAATTATATTCACGTAAACTTTTATAAATAAATATATATATAAATTGTATACATGAAGTTCTATATAGTATATCACGGCATTTTATAGGGTCGATGAATTGTATCAGAATTTGATTTCTATATAGCAAATTTAGTATACATATATGTTTAATAAGATGTGATTAAGATATAATTGAAATCCTGCAGGTAAAACTACGGAGATTATGGACTAAAATTTGTTACAATTTAAAAAAAACTATATATTGAATTCTTATAACATGCTATAGGCATTTTATTAAACAAACCAAACTTACGACTTTAACCTTTTAAAGCCCTGATGTTAGGTATCTATATATAAATATATCTATATAGTATATATAGATAGTAAAAAAAAAGATAGAATAAATTTGTCTTTTAAATTAAAAATTAAAAATAAACACATTTATGTATATATAGTTAATGAAAATCTATAGAACAACGGTTGCATATTTACTTTATTATTTGTTTTTTTTCTTTATGAGGCCTTATTTAGTATTATTATAATACATATATACAAAGCAAAGATATACATAATGAATTTCACTTAATTTGTTATTTCCTACACACGAATATAATATAACAACCAAACCTTTATGAACTATAAAAACTATTTACATAATACGATAATACATATATAATATATGTATATATTAAAACAATATAACAATAAAAACAAATTCAATAATTGAATATTTTTTAACGCCGTTTTCTTTTTTTTTTATTGTTATATATACATTTAGCAATTAGAAATAGTTTTGATCGTGATCGTGATTATATTGGTTTTGCCACTTTGCCCGAACAAGTACATCGAAAATCGGTAAAACGTGGTTTTGATTTTACATTAATGGTTGTTGGTGAATCGGGTCTCGGCAAATCAACGTTAATCAATAGTTTATTTTTGGGGGATTTATATAAGAATCGAACGGTACCAAATGCAATTGAACGTATTGAAAAAACAACACGTATCGAAAAGAAAACAATGGACATTGAAGAACGGGGTGTTCGATTACGTTTAACAATTGTTGATACGCCCGGTTTTGGTGATGCCATCAATTGTGAAGATAGTTGGAGGGTATGCACATCATATATTGATGAACAGGTATTAGGTTTAATTGTATATTTGTAAAAATATTTGATCAAATGTTAACTTTAATATATTTTTTGTTATATAACTCATTTAGTTTCGACAGTATTTTACTGATGAAAGTGGATTAAATAGAAGAAATATCCAAGATAATAGAGTACATTGTTGTTTATATTTTGTACCACCTTATGGGCACAGGTAAATGCCAATTATATGATATAAATGCTGAATACATATACAAAATAAAAAACAAAAAAATATCTATATATGAATTTAAACGTATCAGTTATTATAATCATCAAACGCGAACTCGATAATTGAATTAGCATATATATACCATATATATGTGTATAACATAAAATATATCTTCAATTTGTATATTTTACAAAATAATAAAAACCTATATAAAATAAATTCATCAATATAATTTTTGAATATTTATATCTTTCCGCATTTTCAAATGCAATCAGATTTTAACTTTACATATATATATATATATATATATGCAGAATATATATATAAATTGTTTATTTATTTTATTGAAATGTTTATGCAAATTCGATTTTATTATAAATATATATGTATGTATATTATTTATATAAACAAATGCATTTCTATAATAATATAACATCTGGGTCTACTTAATTATCTCACGCCGATATATAATGTGTGCATAAAAAATAATAACACACGCATCACACGCATTAAATTTTAATTGCATTTATTTAAAATTCATTGTTTACTTATTCAATTTGAATATAGTTTAAGACAAATGGATTTAGATTTAATGAGACGGTTACATAAAAAAGTCAACATTGTACTTGTTATTGGCAAAGCTGATGGATTAACATTAAGTGAAATACGAAAATTAAAAGCAAATATATTACATGATTTAGATGAAAATAGTATACAATTATATCAATTTCCTGAATGTGATTCAGATGAAGATGAAGATTTTAAACAACAAGATCGAGAATTAAAAGCAAGTTTACCATTTGCCGTTGTGGGCAGTAATACAATAATAGAGGTAGCCGGTAAAAAAATACGAGGACGTCAATATCCATGGGGTGTAGTCGATGGTAAATTTATACAAAAATAACATTTCATTTACAATTTGGTTATCGATTGTTGATATGTCAAAAAATAACTTGACAACACATTTTTATATTTATACAGTTGAAAATCCACAACATAGTGATTTTATAAAATTACGTACAATGTTAATATCAACTCATATGCAAGATTTAAAAGATACCACACAAGATGTACATTATGAAAATTTTCGTGCCCAATGTATATCACAAATATCACAACACGCATTACGTGAACGCGGTAAATTAAAACGAGAATCGATAACCTCCAATCATGATGCTAATATTACAGAAACCGATAGACTTTTATTACAAAAAGATGAAGAAGTTAGTGTTTTTTATTTATTTATTATATATTCACTTGTTATTTTGTAACGTAAACTGATGGAGCTTTGATAGCACAAAGGCAAAAATACCTATCTAATTTAATAAACAAAGTGATTCATTATCAACCACTGTGTTCGAAATAGTAACCAAACCACCACCATATGCTATATTTCAATGAGACAGACAAAAATACTATACTTAATCTGATATAGAAACTTAATTAATTATCTTTCATTCTATTTTCTATATTATAGATTCGGCGAATGCAAGATATGCTGACACAAATGCAAGAACGACTTAAAGCAACATCAATTATGGATTGTAAGAAAAATGATAGCGTAATTGATGTTTAAAATTGTAAATATATTATATAGAAAATAGAAAATATGAAACCCTGCAGAATTGTGTTTTTTACCGCCATCATATATGCAAAATAATATAACAGAAAATGGAAAATAAAAAAAAATACATCTTTAAATTTTACTAAAAAGGACTCTTTTCATATGATAAAATACCATATTAATAAAATTATTCATTTTAGCGCCTTCATACACATACACACACAAATACATATTACCATATATGCATTTTTACATAAACTTTAATTATTATATACTTTTATATATATATATATACAAATTTCTTCTCATTCATTTTTCATTAATATATATACTAATTTAATAGAACCATTAATTATTAAATACAATAACAAAAATTAATATTTTATATATTGTATAATAATATAAATAGAATTTAGATATTTAGATTTTCTTATACAATAGAATTGCAATAGAAAAATAAAATGTTATAAAAAATATAGTAAGCATTTTACATAGAAATTAAAAAAAAAACAAAATGCATCCATTGAATTTAAATGGAACAATACGAATTAGTATTAATAAAAATAGGCAAACAAAAATATTTAATTTTTACTTACATATGTTTTTATATTTTAATTTATTCACTGATGTAATAATAATTTATATAACGAAAAAATAAAGTTAATAAATTATATATAATTTCTTTTATATGTTTAATTTATATGTTCAATTTTTTTACATTAGGATTTTCCTCTACCCATTTTACTGTACACAATAAACACACAAAAACCACATAAAATATGAAATTAAATAATTAATAAACACATTTGGTATCAAATTAACTTATTAATGATCACATTTATTATATTAAAACAATTATTAAACTTTTATTTAAATTATAATTGATATTAAAAAAAAATAAACTAAAACAAAAACTTTCATTTAATAAAACGGGAAATATTGGAATAAAAAATGTATTGAATGATGCGCACACACTGTGTTATCGACTTCATACTTCGTCACAATTTTCGTACAAATTACACGAGAAATCGTATAAACGAATATGTCCAACGTTCCCAAATTGACTATTGGGAACAAAGACAAAATGCAAAATTCACTCAAAATGTCAATTTATTTTTTGCACAAAAAATATTTTGGCCAACAACAATTTCATTTATAGCCTGTTTTATTTTTTTTTTAGAAAATTATTAACAATAAAAAGGAAGAATTAATAATTTTTATAATAAAATTTCGATATTTATAAAATTAATATTAAAAAAAAAATTTTTTAATAAAATTGTTTTTTATTTTAAAACCTAATGTCTGCCGTAACTGAGACTTTAAAAACGATACCCGAACACTTAATTCGAGGAGCAAAGAATGGAATCACTTATCCCATAATTGTACAATATTGTGGTAATTGTACAATGCCAATCGAAGTAGGTTAATTAAATAAATAAGGCATATTTTTAATAATTAATAATTTTGTATGTGATATGTGATACGCGTTTTTTTTTTTATTTTTTACATTGTTAGTATTGCGAATATTATCCCGATTATGAAAAATGTAAAATATGGTTAGAAAAACATTTACCAAATGAATTTTCTAAAGTAAAAATTGATGATTCTGGTGATGGCGGCGGCGGCGGTGGTGGTGGAGGCTCTAATGGTGGTTCTAATGGTAATTCTACTGGTAATGCTACAGATGATGATAAGAAACGTCAAAAACGCGGTGGTAAAGGCATGGTTAAAACAAAGAAAAAAGATGATATTGTTAAGAAAATTTGTGTATCTAGAGCACCAAGAGGTAAAAAGAAGTCTGTTACGGTAGTGACTGGATTGAGTACTTTTGGTAAGTGGATATATTGTTTGCGATCGATATATTGTATATCGTAGTAATGGGAAATACACTTATTAATTTATTTTTTATTTACACACAACATTGTCAGATATTGATTTAAAAGTAGCAGCCAAATTTTTTGGTACGAAATTCGCTTGTGGATCATCGGTAACCGGTGATGATGAAATTGTTATACAAGGTGATGTAAAAGATGATTTATTTGATATTATCCCAGAGAAATGGCCTGAAATTGATGAAGATTATATTGATGATTTAGGAGATCAAAAGCGTTCATAATATATTTTTTAATTTTTTTTTTTTGATAATTTATTAAAATTTTGTTTTTTTTTTCTTAAATATAAAAACATTTTTGTTTACCAAGAATTGGTTATTCGTTATTCATTACCACGTTATTTTAATAGAATTGCAATCCGAGGATATTAACTATTCTTCTGCAACTGGAAACAGATAATATGCCGCTAATTTTATGATTTTTTTAACTTGTTTATCGGTCAAACGTTCTTCACTGTCTTCGACGATCAATTGAATGTGTAACGGTGTTGTCGGTGGATCATTTATCATCATTAAACATTCATTTTTACTTAAATTAAATTGTTTTAAAGCTTCGTTAAATTCAACTATGTTAGCTGTTGTTTGTAATTTACAATTGCCTTCATCCAGAAATCGTATAATCTATGTATGTAATTAAAACAAAAACCAATGGATTAAAAAAATAACGTTGACAAATAACGTATTGTTAAACATGTTTATCAATGGAAACATTTATTAATTTTAGTGATTAGATTAGATGAAATTTACCTCATAGGATATCGTGGCTAAATTTCTTAACCCGTATTTTTTCTTTGTGTCTTTAATGTTCGATACGATATCCATCACTTCAACATTGGATAGTACCGCAAAACATGGATCAACTCTAATGGAATAAATAAAAATATGGCAAATAATAATAAAAATAATTTTATTTATTTATTAAACTACTTACACTTCCATATTTCATCAAAATAAGCAAATAAACAATTAATGAAATAAAATTAAAAATTAAAATTTTGCAAAAAAAAAATATATAAACAAGATTTAAATTGTAAAGTTTTCGGCTTGAAAGTCTTAAAATTGGTTGGGTTTACACTAAATATTTCTAAAATTTTATTAAATTGAATATATTTTTCAATGAATAGGCGGAATGCTTCTTCAATGGCCAAAGTAATGAATTTTTTTTTCCTTTTAGTACCATTTGCTGCATTGATAAAGATAAACAATTTTAAAACTGTTACCGATTTTTCTTCTGAATGCGAATGTTCATTAAACAGATTTACAAACGGTCACCATTTTTTTTAAGCATAAAATGTTTATAAAATATTTTATGTGCATTATCTTCAAAATAATAAATACAATATATAAATGCAAAGAGAGTTTTTTTTTAAATTTTATCCGAAATTATAATGGCGTTACACGTGTCATTGAAAACGTTTTAGATGGTTTTCCCGAGGTTTCATTCTTTTGTTTTAATAAGTTGCTCTCCATTCGATTACCAGTAGTAGGTAAGAGTAGAAGAGAATAGATTTTTCTACGCCGAAATATACCGTAATATAGCGAAGAGTAGTTCGGAGTAGAACAAAATCTACTCTTATCTATTCCCGGTAATCGAATGGAATGCAACTATTGTGAATTTGATTTTAATTTTTTTTTTCCTAAATCCTTTTTTTCTTGCCTTAAATTTAGTATATATAGTCGTATTGATTATATATAATTAAATAAAAATACATAAATTAAAACAATATAATTTATTGCTATATAATCAATATAAACAAATAATTTATCTAAAAAAATCATACTGAATGCGACTGCCGCTGATTCTTTTCTTTTACGGTTATTATATTATTTACGGTTATTATATTAATTATTAAATTAATAAGAATAATTGTTTATGAATATATGTAAAATATTTATCTAAATATTTTTTATTATTTATTTTATTTAAAAACAAAACAAACCAGATTAATTTTCTTTTATTTACGAAATTGTTAAACATCAAGTGTAAAAGTAAAGTTTTCGTGAAATTGTACAGAAAATCTAAATTCCATGAAATATGTGTTGTTCTATATCGGTATTCGGTCCACAAAGTACAATAAACGTTTTTCATATAAGATTTTTCATTTTTACATAGCAATTATTGTAATTTGTAAACCCAGGCTGGTTTTTTTAAAAAATGCGTTTCACTCATAACGCACTGTCAAGTGTCAGTTTTTTTTATATATGCAATGAAATGAGTGATAAATACGAAATCATACGATAATTTTTGTTTTGTTGTTTTAAAAAAATCGTGTAAAAAATTGCATTAATTGCGAATTGTTTTATATTACAATTTATTAATCGAATTAAATATCAAATTAAAGTAAAATAATAATTAATAATAATATAAAACTTACTAATATATTATAAATTAATTTTAAAATGAATCATAAATAAATTGTGCAAATTCAAACAAAAAAAAATTAATCCAATTTATAAAAATGTGTGATTTTGTTACAACTTCTTCAATCTAAAGGTTAAATTTAATAAATAAATAAAAATCATTGTAAAGTGTTTTTATTTTTACTGTTTTCATAATAAAAAAACGATTAAAAAACATATTAAAACAATTGTTATAGTGCGATAAAAATACTAACTAGAAACTAGATGACATTGGAAATAAATAATAAAGTAATACTATAACAAAGACTAATTAAATATTTTATAATAGGAAAAACTAAAAAAAAATATAATTCCAATATGAACGAAGTTATTGAAGAAAATCGTAAGTATATTAAATCGTTTTTAGTTTTTAATCCCTACGGAATTTTAGCATAAGATTTCCTTGATGATACTTTGTTAGGATATTGTTTTGTATATTTGCTAAATAAGCTATCCATTATAATATTTTTATATATTAACTTAAAAAAATCAATAGATCCAATATATAATAATAAGAAGATCTTTTGGTAAAACTGCAGTTTATGGGCCGGGTGAAATTATATAATTCTAAGTATGCCAAGTTGTTAGGGGTCGTATTCTGACCAACTTTTGTTCTGGACTTAGTTGCAGACTCGCCCCCCCTCTCCAGGGCAGCCTGGGGAAGTTTGTATGGAAAAATTTTAAATTTCCCCTCCGGCGGGGAAATTAGGTCTCTAGGAGAAAGCATGTAAAAAAAAACGCATTGTTAAGCATACCTCCTGGGTGATGTGGAAACTGCTTACAATTCATAAAAAAATATTTTTTTTTAAATTTAAATAAATAATACATTTTAAATTATACTTACAGCCGAATTTGATTGATAATAAACAGCGTTGAAGGAATTCACTTGATCCATATGGTAAAAAGGGATTTTCCTTTTAAAAATGATACTTTAAACTGTGCATACAATGTGTGTTGGTAATTTTTTTACCGTTACTTCTTTACTCCCTTCATGGGCTTTCTTAAAAACGTAACAGTAAATTGAAAATTCGCCATTTTAAGGATTTTGCACTTTTTCTGGATTCTGCGGACTTTTGGTCCCTCCCCCTACCTCGTAGGGGAGGGGGAGGGACTAAGTCCCGAACAAAAGTTATTAAGGGGATACCCCTTAATCACTTCCATAATAAATTTCCCCTCCGAAGGCGAAAAAAAATTTTCCCATACAAACTTTACCCCCTTCCCCCCGCTCCCCTATGGCGGGCTTTTTCTAGTTATATGCCCCAGATTGCTCAGTTGGGGTCCCCCTTTCGTTTTATAGGGTCCAAAAAAATATAAAAATTGCGGAACAGGGTGACGATTTTCAATTTTTGAAATTTTTAACCCCCCCTCCTAGCTCATAGGGAGGGGGGAGCGACTAAGTCCCGAACAAAAGTTTCTAAAGGGGTAACCCTTAACCACTTCCATAATAAATTTCCCCGCCGGAGGGGAAATTTAAAATTTTTCCATACAAACTTCCCCAGGCTGCCCTGGAGAGGGGGGGCGAGTCTGCAACTAAGTCCAGAACAAAAGTTGGTCAGAATACGACCCCTAACAACTTGGCATACTTAGAATTATATAATTTCACCCGGCCCATAAACTGCAGTTCAGCCGATCTTTTGTCTTATTTTATTGCTTGCGACAAACAAACATGTCTATGGAAGAATACTATATAAGGTATCCCGATATATATTCCACTAAAATTCAGACTTCTTAACTATTTCGTTTATTATTTTATTATTACATATTGTTAATGAATGGTTTTTATAATAAATATTATTTTAGATGATGATGAAACTACAAAAATTTTACCATCATCACAGAAACTCGATAATAAATCAATGGATATGTCTAATCAGGAAAAACTTGCGGCTCGCAAATCTATTGTAATTTTATTGATAATATTTTTAACAAGTGCACTTGCATTACTGTATGTTTATATGATGTTCCCAGAGTTAAGCGAGTAAGTTAAAAAGATTTTATTATATTTATATTGCAAACCAATTTATTCTTCAATGTAATATATAAGGTATGATGACCTTATAATAACATTGTAATAGAATGATGTTGATATGTTCTAGATGTACTACAAATATATTCCCTTAAAGATCTCAATAAACATGCGTTTGGTGAAATGAATTGGATTATAATGTCTGGCCCCCGTAAGAGAAGTTAAAAAACGAATATATAAAAATTATCCCAAATGAATTACATATCTATTTGTAAAATTGTGTAAATGTTTGTTATATTATAAAAATGTATCTATCGAATTTAATTTAATTTAGTGATGAAAAACAGCATATAAAATTTCCATATAATATTGAAGATGCAAAATTGTTGGGAAAAGTATTAGATCAATATAAAAATGTATATTATTTTGAAGTAATGTTTGGTGTGATTTTAGCATATATATTGTAAGTATACATAAAAAAAAACATAAATTCTGCAATATTCTATATTATATTAAACATAAAATTCAAATATTGTTACAGTTTACAGACATTTGCAATACCTGGATCATTATTTCTATCGGTATTAAGTGGTTTTCTATTTAGTTTTCCAATTGCATTAACACTGGTATGTTTTTGTTCGGCATTAGGCGCAACTTTATGTTATCTATTGTCGCAATTGGTTGGTCGTCGTTTGGTTCGTCATTATTTTCCGGAACGTGCCATGAGTTGGTCAAAACAGGTCGATCGACATCGTAAAGAATTATTACATTATATGTTATTTTTACGTATGACACCATTTTTACCAAATTGGTTTATAAATTTAGTGGCACCGGTTATCGGTGTCCCATTATGGCCATTTGCCATTGGAACATTTTTAGGTAATTCATATTTTCATTCATTATACAATTACAATCCCTTTATAATTAATTTAATTCTGTATTACTTATAGGCGTTGCACCACCATCATTTATAGCCATTCAAGCTGGTAAAACTTTAAATACATTGACTAGCTCAAGAGATGCATTCTCTTTACAATCCATTGGCATTTTAACCGTAATTGCTTTAATTAGTTTACTTCCTGTGTTATTTAAAAATAGATTTCAAAAACGATTTGATTAAATTATTTGTATAGTAAGGAAGGAAGGAAGGAGATAGTTTTATAAATTAATAATTTGTTGTAATAGTAAACCAAAAATTAATTTTTAATTATAACTAAAATCGAATCCATATTGAATTATACAAAAAAAATAATGATGTACAATATACGATCTTCTTTATATATGGTCTTCTTCTATTGTGTTAAATATTTAATTAAGTTTATTGTTATGATTAATATAAAATGTATATAATAAGCTATGTCAATGTTTGCCCTATAAAAAAAAAAGAAGAAAAATAAATTATTAAGGGAATTTAAAATCGTTTACGGCCAGAACGTCATCAATCTACGTCGACGATCCGCAGTCGTGATTTCTATAGAATCAGGAAAAAATTATTACAATAATGGACCAATAATATACAGTTAAATAATAACTAAAAATTACAAATATCATAAAATATTCCATAAATTTTGTTGCCATCAGATTCTCATTTTCATTAAATTTATATAATAAAATAAAAAATAATACGAATAATAATCATCAATTTGATATATGATAATTTATTTATGATATTTTTTTTTTAAGCAATGATAAAGATGATAAAAAAATGTTGTGTGTTTTTGTGTGTGCGATGAATGTCAGAGATTTTTTAAATTTAATATATGTGAAGTAAAAAAAAATAAACTTTATCTTTGTGATAAAATAAATCATTTTATTTTATCATATATTTTTTTTTGTAATGATTTCAATCAAAATAACAAAAGTATTATTAAAATAAAAAAAAAAACATATCTTTATGTTGTGTCTTATTGTTTATAAATGTATATGGTTTATTTTTTTGTGTAATTATATTTTTATGTACCTTTTGTTTGTATTTTTTTTTTCTATATTAAATTTATGTAATCTAATAAATTGTAAATATAAAAATAAAAATTGTTATTTAAATGTAAATTAACTTGGGGTTTTTTTTCTATTCATTCTTAAAAGTTAAAAATAATTAAATTCATTGAATCTAAAATATATGATTATAAAAATACTGAATTTAACCTTTATGTGAATCTTTTGATTTTCAGGTTAAAGTTATTTATTACTCTACGTTCTCAATAGGAATTCTTAATCTATCCTCGCACGGGCAAAAAATTCATATAGTACAATAAATCCGGTAATTAAAAATACAATAAAAAAATTCTATGTTATTAATTTTATTTAAATAAAATCTAAAAATGTTTGAGCGAAAAACATTCAAAAGTTAAAAAATACAATTAATTATAAATAAAAAAATCTTAATCTATAAGAAATAAATATAATTTCGTTTTTTTTTGTTATTCATTAATTAAATATTGTTTTTTAAATACATTTTTTTGTTTTTATAATCAATAAAATAAATAAATATAATTTCACAATCCAAAAAAAAAGGTTGTATAAAAAAAATAAAATAAAAATATTATTTATAAATATATTAATTATAATTTTATATATTTTAATAAATAAAAATAATTTTTCTTTATATGGCAAATTGTTATTTTGTATATAAACTAGAAAAGTGTTTTTTTTGTTTGTTTTTCCGTTGTTGGTTCGATGACTAGCGCCCACACCAACATCATCAATACAATTTTAGCTACCTGAATCAATATAATAAATTGTATATCAACAATAAGATACAATATAACTGATTGATTCAGTTTTTGGTAATTGATGATCTGGTAATGATATTGGTTTCCAATACCACCAATCATAATTTACTAAAAATGAAATTTACATTGTGATACATTTTGTATATTGTGTACAAATTAAATTGAACATTTCATATAAATAACTTACAAACATATGATTGTGGCAATCGTACCGTTATTGGACGACACACTGATTTACATTCATTGGTTGGCCGTAATAAAATTGTGCGTGCACCAAATGTTTGTATAATAAATATATTTGAGCAATCGGTATCTGGTAAATTATAAGATACACCATTTGGTGAATCAATGGCAAGAAAACGTTCAATACTTTGACCAGTAGCTGGAAGACGATTTGGACATTTTAATAGTTGACGTAAAATACGTGCTGGATACATACGATTTATACGCCATAAATTATGACTTTCAATTTGTTTTTTTTTCGTTTGTTGTTTTTGTCTTTTATTGGCAGTCCCTAAATTTTGTTGTTGCAATGAATTTGATGATGAAGATGATTGCGATGATGACAATTGATGAGTATTATTTAAAAAATCCGAAAATAAATCATCTAAATTTTTTATATTTACATTTGTTGATTCAATTTTATATGAATTATATTTGAATACATTTTTATTGTTTTTATAAAATTCATATAATAATTTCATATCTATTGGTTTATCATTAATCTTGAAATAAAAAAAAAAAATTAAAATAACATTAATAAAATCATTTTGAAGTGGTTTATCAAAAAAAAAAAATACATATCCCAAATATAAAGATTTATAATTTATAGAACACATATTCTTTATATATTGATCAGATAAAAAAACTGAATGTTTGAAATTTTCGTGAAAAACTATCGTGATAATGTTCTTTTTTTCATAAACTACGTTAAAAATGACTAAACTAAAGGGTATACATTAACCAGAATACATAATTAGCACCTAATTACAATTATCAAATAGTTATAATATATGATATTAATATATACCTTAAACATATTCGGAACACTTTCCGTGTTTGGTAAATAATTTTTGGTTAAATCTAATACATTTAAAATATTCTGGCATGGTGTACAATCCAATTGATGTACCTGGAATATGGGATTGGTCAGCAAACATGTTTCATCGTAAAATTCCGTTAATTCGGGAA
Organism: Dilophus febrilis; assembly: GCA_958336335.1. NCBI lineage: Eukaryota > Metazoa > Arthropoda > Insecta > Diptera > Bibionidae > Dilophus > Dilophus febrilis. The sequence goes on from OY284468.1 coordinate 51,429,605, forward strand.
ATACTTTTAATATTGGCATTGTTATTGTACGCCATAAACGCATACCCGGATATATTTGATTTTGAATATTTCTCATAAATAAATTGGAAGCTTCATATTTATAATTGACTATGATTACGATTACAATGAATGTTGTAATTGTATAAAAAAATATTTTCTTTTTAATAATCCATAATTGATTTATCAAATTATTAAAATAATAATAAAATAAATTTAATTTCTCTATTGGTTTAATAATTTCGTGTAAATTTTCATCATTACTATCTTCGCTATTGATTCGTTTTAAACTTTCATTTTCATTTTTCTTTCGATTATTTCGCATTTCGCTTTCAACATTTAAATAATTTACTAATATATAATTATCCAATTCTAATTCACTTATTACATTTTCTTTTAAAATTAACGTTCTTAATTTATTAATTTCATGAATATAATTTTTAATGATTTGTTTTTTATTTTGTTGTTGTTGTTGTTCTTCGTATACAAAATTTTTGCGAACCAAATCACCATCCCCAACATCGCCGCTACCATTCTTTAATTTCCATTTATTCATGGTTTTCTAATGAATTAATTGTTACATTATTATTATACAAATTTTCTTTTTGTAAATTTATTTAACTATTTTTTAAATTTAAAATTAATTTTTATTTTATTAGTGCAAAATAAAATCTAACTATTGAAAAAAAAAATAAAATAAAAATAAAATAATAAACAAAAACATCAAAAATTTTAATAAGGAAATGACAATTTTGAGTTATTTTTTTTTTATTGAAGAGTGTTGCCAATTTTATTCAATTAAAAAATTTAAATCTGTATTACCATGTGTAGGAGGGTTTTTTTTATTGATAACTATTTGATATTTTTTATATATATTATGATAATATTAAAATAATAAATAGTTCCACCACCCGTGGTTATATAATTTAGATAGATTTTCAATAGATGGCTAAAATTTTTAACAATATTTTTATCTTATTTAAAATTATCTTATTTATTATTAATAAAAAGCTATTAAAAAATAATATTATTTTGAAAACCAAAAATTCAAGATTAAAATTCAAAATATATTGAAAATTTATTGGTTTAAAAAGAATAAAATTGAAAAAACGCAGAAAATTATATTATAATAATATTATAGAACAAATGAAATGGGCAGTTTTTCATGATTCTTTTAAATTAAAAATAATATTTTGCTTTTTTTTTATAATGAAATTCATTATATAAAATTGTTATATTAATCAATTATTTCGAAATTGTTACTAGTATTTTTAAAATATAACCTATTCCTTTGAAAATGAAATTACATGGTGTTACTGATATTACGAATTTATATCAAATAAACCCAATTATTTTATTTATAAAGTTGAATATAGTATGAATTATTCTAAACAATTTTAACATTTAAATAGATTAAATAGATTTAAAAATTAAAAATAGATAATTAAAACACTTTTTGGATAATATTTAAAGAGGTGCGCTATCTTTAATACAAATACACTAAATGTATATTAAAGATAACGTGGACATCAAATAATTAATAAATAAAAGTCCGAATACATAATCCTTAAAAATAAATAATCCTATGAATATATAACATATAAGAATCAATACACCTTTTTTGTTTATACATAGACCAAAAAGTAAATATATATATCATTTACAAAAATAATAAAATAAAAAACCGAAAAACAAAATAAATATGTAATTAATAATAAATTAGCGATTGGCATAAATAAAATAAAAAAAAATACGCTGCCCATAGAAAAATATCTGAAACAGGAAGCACGTACACTGCGTGGTTAGTTGAATTAAGGAGGGTTAAATAATTTATCATAAATCAACTATACAAATAAAATTTTATCAATTTATAAAATGATGTGCATGACACTAATATTTTCAATTTCATTCCCAGCATTGGATTTGTATGAGAGTGTCTGGATGGGATGGGATCATAAAAATTTCTCCGATATAAAAGTTTTTTTCATTTTTCATCAAACCCCAACTTCCAACATTTCTATTCAATGGCTTAGAAACCAAACGAAATATCTCTAATCAGTACTTGGATTTGTATGAGAGCTCTATCTGCTGGATAGGATTAGAAAAACTTACGGTCAATGTAATTATTTATGATTGGAGCTCATAGTTCTATATAAAAGAAAATTTTATGTTGACAATTTCAGCCAAATCTGTCGAGTAACTTCCGAGAAAAAGTGGTAACAAAAAATGATAAAACAGTTTTTAAAAGGTACTTCTATTCCTCAAACAATAACTATATAATGAATTTTACCAAAAGTATAAGTGCTTAAAAATTAAAGGTGATTAAAACAAACAAAAAAAAATTTATATTCATTTCTCTTTTTGTGATTAAATTAATTATCATTTTTTTTTGTTCCTATATATGGTATATGTATAATAATAAATCGATAAGATAACATTTCAATATAAAATATTAATTTTTTCAAATTTTGTTTGTATAATAAATAAAAAAAAAACACAAATTAGAATCGAATTGATTTTAATTTAGTTGTATATATAAATTATTAATAATATAAACAAAATTTTTCATATAAAAAACCTAAATTTTGAATAAATTTTTTTTAATAAAAATGTAAAAAATAAATATAATTTAATGCTTTTGTATAGTGAAGTGAAATTTATTCAAAAAATAAAAAATAATACATGTTTTATAAAACTCTCCTTAATGTTGTGATTTAATATTAAATTATATATAGATAATAATAAAAATAAGGTGTAATATATAATAATAATAATAAAAAAAAATAGAAAATATTGAAAAATATGATTGATATTCTATTGAATGATGATGATATTATTAGAAATATTAATAATAATTATGGTCATCATATTGATGAAGATCATCATTCTGCATCTTCTTCTTCTTCTTCTTCTATTCGTTATAAAGGTGATAAAAATTTCCGAGCAAATTGTAAAAAATCTGCAGATTCAATTGATGATAAAAAAAATAAATTTTCAAATATTAGCATTAGTAGAAGCAACAGCAACAGCAGCAACAGCAGCAACAGCATCAACGGCAACAGCAAAAATAAATCAAATAAAAATCTAGAATTGTCAATAACCAATAAAGAAAAATGGAAATTTCTTTTATGTACACTTTTATTAAATGTAATTTTATTTAATTTTAATTTTCTTGTTATATAATTTATATAATATATTTTTTGGTATAAAAAATATAATTATTTGGAAACGATTTTTTTATATAATTATAATTTTATCATTTAAATATATATGTAATAATTATATATATAATGATATATTTTCATCATTATTTTATCATCATCGCGTCGCATTTTAGTTTGATTAATAAATACTTGTTTTTTGCTTGAATGTAATTATGTAAAAACTTTTTAATTATATATTATACAAAATATTACGAATACCCGATGACATTATATTTTTCTATATTTTTATAGATATATATATCTTTTATTTATATTTATTATGATATATAGCTGATGTATGAATAATCAAAAATATTGTTCTCTAAAGATAAGGTTTATAAATATTATTATACTATACATGAATGTATATAGATAAAATTGCACATTTGTACTTTAAACATATACACTATAACCATTTATATCGATGAATGAAAATCATTTTACACTTAATGGTTTTTTGTATAGGAATATCCTATAATATTTTGAAAAAATTGGTGACATTTTTTGCATCTGAATGATGTTAAATAGTAATATTATAAATATCATATTTAGTTTCTATAGAGAATCTGTCCTTTAAATGAAGAATTTATTTTTCATCTAATAATATAAATTCTATGAAGATAGAACCATCAAGAATAAGTAACGAATGAAATATATTTTAATATATAGTTATTCTATTCTATATTTTAATATATAGAAGAATCTAAATTTTCTAGTTTATAACATATCGTAATTATCTTTAGTTACACTTTACAAATTCCGCTAAATTTTTACTTTAATATCTATAAGTTAAATTTGTTGATCCGTATATATAACAAGAAAAATGTTATTCAAATGAGTTTTACTTTTAAATCCATATGATTTAATGATTATAATATAATTATAGCGCAGTTTAACTTATAAGATATATTTATTACAATTAGCATTTAATATTTGTTTTATTGTTACAGATGATTTTATCATGTCCAATATATTTATATGGATTGCTGTTTGAACGAATTCAAACAAATTCTTCGTCAGATGATCAAATTTCAAAACGTTCAACAACAATAAATATACCATTCTTATCATCATCGTCATACAATAACCATTATATAAACATTTGGCCACCAATTTTATTTAATGGTATTTATTTATTATTTACACCAATATTTTTTAATATTAATTCATGGATTCACACATTTAAATGTCGACAAATTTTAACATTCGGTGTTCTTATCACAAGTATTGGTATTTGTATCAGTGGTATATTTATGACATCATATACATTATCAGCGTCATCATCATCATCATCATCATCATCAGTAATGCTAGCGATAACAACAACAACAATAAAACGAACAAATTCATCAAATCTTATCAATTCATTATTTTATGGTATCATTGGAGGTAATTTATTATTTTAAACTAAATATAAGTAAAACAAAAAATAATATAATATAAAGATACATATGTATGGAATGGATAGATATAATTCAAAACGTAAACAAACTCGATTTGTTTACATTTTAGTTTATTATTTTTTATTTTTTTTTTATTATTTGGTTTTCGTGTTATTTAAATATATAAATAACATCTATATTTTTGTATGGTTGTAACTTCTTTGTTTTCTGTAAACTCGTTTCATAGTCTTCGCTTCGGTTCGCAATTCTGAATTTTAAAAATGTTCATTCTTAATATATAACTGCCCATATAGAACCAGATAGAGTTGTATAATTATCCGATTTTTTCCGATCTGACAGCCTCGGGTTTCGCGTTTGTTGAAAATTTGGAGAAATCTGCGGATTATACAAAATTTTTACAAATTATCTGTATATGTAATTCTTGGTATATATATAGGCAATATATTATAATGTCACTATACATATAATAAATATGAAAATAATAATTTCCAAGAAATATTTTAATATAATTACCTTTACGCATAGGTATTGGAACGTGCATTACAATGTCAACATTATGGATATTATTACAAAAATATTTTTCAAATGATAATGAACTATTATTAATAATAAATGGAATTTATTCAACGGGTCAATCAATGTGTCAATTAATATTTCCATATGTGATGATGTCATTTAAAAATCTCTATTCAAATCAAATTATTATAATTTTAATTGGAACATTTCTATTATATGCATTACCAATTTGTTTACTGTTAACTCAATTCCAAGCTAATGGCAGTTATTCATCACATCGTTATTATTCCAAATTAAATAATGATTTCTATATTGAAATTGATAAAAACCGTAATTATAATCATGATTACCACCAAAAAAGACATCAACAACAACATCAGGATAGATATAATGATAAATTATTACATCAATCAATGAATTATTATACAAATAAAAATCAGACTTTGGAAAATTATGAATTAAAATTATTGTCATCGAATTCATTAACATCATCCATCAAATCAAATCAAGATGAACAAGAAAATGAACAATATCATAAATCTCATATTCATATTTTATATCCCGAGGAATGTTTAACAAAATATTTTAATGATGATGGTGTTGAAATAATGCAAATTATTATGGAAACCGAAGAAGAACATTTATTATTAAACACAATTGCCGATGAGAATAATAAACAAATAATAAATCCATCAAACCATCAAAATACAACTATTCAGATAATTGATAATGATAACGATTCATCATCAGCCAGTCATGAAAATAATATAGAAAGTGAATATATTAATTTAAATATTATAAATAAAACAATATCATCACCAAATCATCATCAACGCAAAACGCATTTTAGAAAAATAAGAAAATGTATAAATTGGTTAAATTATAAATGTATGCACGTAACAGACATTATTTACAAAGAATTATTAAATCCATTGCATCGTGCAATGATTATATTAAAATTTTATCCAGCTGTTTTGTTAAAATCAAGTGAAATATTTACATATGTATTATGCATAACAATTATACCATGTTTGGCAATTGATCAACAACAATATAAATTTGAATTAAATGAAATTGCATTTTTAATGTCATCGATGGCCTTTCCCTGGTTAACATTTGCAATTTTTACATTATTTATTGGTGAACGCATAAAATCCAATCAAACACAATGGTTTATTTTCGGTGGTTTATGTAAATTTTTTGGATTTCTATGTAAGTATAAGTATATTTAAATTTTTATAATCAATTATATTACCGAATATATAATAAAATATCTATATTTTATATGTCTATATTATTGAAATTTTTAAAATGTGTATAAAATTAAAATTACAATTACAATAATTGATCGATATATATATAAGGAATGTATAATTGATATACATTTTTTATATATGGTATAATAAATGTACATATATACTTGAAATTATCTGGGTTTGTTGATTTTTATGGATTATCATCACAGATATCTGAAGATGATAAAAAAATCTGAAGATAACGCAAATAAACTGTGATTATTTAATTAAATATACATCTACATGAGACACGATTTATTTGTTAATCTTTTTGAATTATACAATTGTATAATTTATGCAATTACTAAATATAAATGAGACATAGGTCGTTCACGATATTCTCAAAATTAGGTAATATTCTGAAAAGGTACATGTATAGCTCATTTATATGGAAAACTATCTAGGTAATCATATATCACGCATTTGATCTTGAAAATCTACCCTTATCTCTATATGTTGTTACGATCTATAAACAATATCTATGGTTTATTTTAATTTTTTCTTAAAAATCAAATCTTTAATATATATAGTATTTATAATTTTTTTATATATTTTTTTTATATCTACTATACATATATAGTTATTTATATGTCTTCAGTAAAATTTATATTATTGATGGCATCAACATTAATTGGATTTGGTCATGGGATATCATTTTTTTTACAAGACGATATAATACGTTGTCGTTTTACATCAATACAATGGTCACACATTCGAAATTGTATTTATTCAATTAGTGGTGTATTAATATTAATTTATGGTTTTATTGGTTATTTAACACTATTAGAAAATGGTCTTAATTATTGTATGAGTTTCATTACCGTATTATATTTTAGTTCATTTACATTATGGATGTCATTACCGTATATGAAAAATATTTTATTTATATTTAAAAATAATAATAATATTAATAAGTGATTAGAAAAAGTATTAAATCTATTAATAAATTATAATGAAAAAAATTATTATATTATAGTTTAAAATATACTCCTGTGTAACTCTCTATAAATATTATTAAAAAATAGTTATAAATTTATAAATTTTGTTTTTTTTTTTACTTTTTGGAATTCTTGAAAAACAAAAAATGGGGAAAAAACGTTCTTGGTGTTTCAAAAAAAAATCAAAAAAAAAACTTAATAAGAAAATGTTTTCACCAATTTAATGTTTTCACCATTAAAGAAAAGCAATATTGTAGATATTCTATTGATAATAATCTTGTGGAAAGTTTACTTATGATTATAATAATGTTAAATTATGAAAAATTGTTCAAATTGTTAAAATATAAAATAAAATAAAAGAATAAAAATACATTTTTATGCTCGATGCCCGCAGTTCATAATCGAATGAACGAATTGCTTGTATTATGAAAACGGACGTTCAATTTATAAAATAATGATATAGAAATAACGATATGAGAGTAATTTTAGCTAATAGGTAGTATGTGGATTATGGATTGTTTTATAGGTTGATTATAATAAACTTAATTGATTTTCTTTTATACATTTTTTGGTTTGGTTTTCTATATTTTAAAATGAAATTTTATTCACTCCTTTAGATTGCCGCAGATATAAATAAGTATAATTATATATTATTTAGGGTTTTACATTAAATTCCTTTTATCTCTACCATTATTATTATAACATTATAATCTATCTTAAAATATAATTTTTTAAACATATATTTAATTGCAAGCATCTATATATTAACTAGTAAATACTAATTTAATATACATACGCGTTTCATTTTATATATATTATATGTACATTTGGAAAAGGTATATTCAAAAAAAAAATTAATATATAATACACAAAAAAACATATATATACAACAATACAACAATAGTGTAATTAAATCTTTTGACAAATTTATCAAAATTAACGAAAATCAAAATAAAATCATGAATTATATACATTTATTTTATTAAATATATAGTATTTGATAATTAAATATGATAAAATAAATATATAATATAATAAAATTAATATAATATGCTGCTTTTCATTTTTATATGCGGTAATAATTTAAAACCCGGAGCTAAATACATTTTTATAATACAATACAATTGTTTTTTTTTTTTTTACAATCATATATGAATTTATATAAGATTAGTCACAAATAATTTATATATTTAATAGTGAAGTTTGTAAGCAGAAAAAAAGTGACAATATTGTTGATTTTCCAGTAAATGAGGAAAAATATTTGCACAATTTTTCTTTTTTTTTTTTTTTTAATTTTTATTATCATTATTATCAGTTGTATTTACATACAATCTAATGTTGAATTTGATAAGATTAAATCGTCTCTATATTATATTATGCGTTGTGTACTTATATATGAATTGAGGCATTTAACGTCATTTGATTATAATGCGAAAATATTTACTTTTCCATTCATTATAATTTATTTTTTTCTATCTTTTAAAAGTATATATAATGATTGAAAATATAACAAAAGCAAAAAAGAATTGCACGTATATAAATTAAAAATGAATATTTTATAACTTTTGGATAAAAATAATGTATAATGATCAAAAATTATGAATCATGTGTAAATTCCTCTCAATTCTTGTATAAATATGTTATATACCCAATTATCTATAAAAAAATCATTTAACCAGAAAAAACATAAGATTTAAGTTTCAAACTTTAATAATATAATAAATAGTAATTGCAGGTAAATGCGGAATATACAAATTTATCAAAATTGTTGCTTGCGGTTTTGCATATTACAGACATTATATATATAGTAAAAATAAATGTAAATAGATAGACATAAATTAAAGGTATAATTAACATCCCTGGCAAACAATGCAAGATATGGTGGTGAAGATTTCGGTCCGTGTATAGGTTTATAATAAATTAAATAGAATTCCAGTTTTAACATTGAAATACTTTACGGACAAACCCCAAAATCAAATGGGCTCTCGTCATTGAATGTACCTATATACTATAGTAAAAGAAAATTATAATAAAAATATTTTATTTGGAAAATTTTATCATATCAATATGTTCAGGAAGTCTATATATACTATGGAAATGATACATTAATTATTTGTTTTTTTTATACATAAAAATCGTTAACATTTTTGGTAGTGCTTAAAAGTAAAATATTAATTTATACCATCGAATATTTGCGTCCATCCATATCATTTATTACATAAATATGTATGTGTCTATTATGTATTTGTACTATGAAAAAACAAATTGTTTCTGTAAATCACTAAATATTTATGAAAAAAAATTAAAATATCATTCAAAAATACTGCAGAATTATAAATTATCAACATTTTCATTTTTTTATTTTTATAATTTTTTTGTTTTAGAATAATCTCGCGTATTGTTCATATCATTTTATAATATTTAAATTATCATTATATTATATTATATTATATACAATTTTCTTTTTATTTAAATTAAAATGATCCAGATCCTTGTTTACACATTGACGCGATGATGCGATTATGATAACATCTTCTGTGTATCATAAAAGATTTATTTATTTTATTTTTTATTTCTTGAAAGAAGAAAGATAAGAAGCATCTTCAAAAATTATATGAATACAGAAGTTTTGCATGAATTATAATCAGTTACGAAAAAATTTTCGAAAAGGAAACAAAAATGCGAATAATAATTTTAATCACAACGTTTATTTTGGTAATTACATTTTTTGTGATTTATTTTTTGTGTGTGGGTACATTTTGGAATACTTTCTTAAGTTCAAAAAAAAAAAAATTATTTTTTTATTTAAATTCAATAACTAATTTTTTATTCATTTAATTCCAAAATTTACTAACGCGAAAATATTCATTAATATATAGTTTAAGGTTTTATGGAAGAGTGCGTGCCTTTAAAATAATATAATACTAAAGTGATTATTATATAAAATTATTGTATAAAGCGTGTATGTGGGAATCACTTTCTATGAATAATATACGTATATATTTTATATTTATGTATTGGTGGTGTGCGAGAATATCGTTCTTATATGATCAATACTTTTGTGTTTATTGTATTTTCACATTTTGATAATTAATAGAAAAATAATTGGAAAATTTTTAAATATTAATACAGATATCAAAGTGTACATTAATCATTGGGGGATCTAATCTAAATATTAATCATTTTGAAATATATAATAAGTGAATATTAATGATTTTTTGTTTCAAATTCGTCAAATTTGGATATTTAATTTGCGGAATGTTATTAAGCTAGTGTGATTGAGTAGTGCATAACAATAATGTTAGAATAATAGTAATACATATATAATTTAAATTGGACTATACATACGTATATAGATTATAAATAAAATATGAATTTGATTTAATAAATAATTTATATTTATTTTACATTTATCTTCAGCATCTATCAAATGGACAGGTGCAAACACCAACGAATGCTGCCCAAGTGTTCAACCCACATCCGTCGTTTATACCAGAAAATTGTAATGGAAGATATTTTATATGTAGATCTCCATCGCAGTTCTCATTATGTTTTTATAATGAACAAAGTGGTCTGACTCAAACGACGGATAATACTATAGAGACATGTCCACCTGAATTTATGTGTAACAACGAAGATATGTACGAGTGTTTTACACAAATTTCATCAATGCCATCGGCACCATTGCCCATGGATTTAACATCGTCAAAAACATCACTGAATTTAGAGACACCTATAGGTAGTAGTCCGATATACCCAACAACTACAGCTGTCGGAAATGATAATCAACAATCAACGGTTACTGGTGGCTCATTAGGACCCCATTCACCATTGGATGTACCAGCTGCAACTAATATTCCAACCACATCTACAGCAGATATGCCAATTTCAAATTTACCAGCAGTTGAAACACCAGCTAGCGCTCCACCAGCATCCGGTATAGAAATGCCTATTTCAATTTTACCAGTTATTGTACCAACAGTAGAAGCCCCAGTGGAATCAGTTAACATTCCACCGACATCAAATACAGGCGTTGGAGTTTCAGGTACACCAGCCAATACGCCTGCTGTTGAAACACCTACAGGGCAAATCGATGTACCAGCAACAACAGCTACTGAAGTACCTGCAACAAATTTACCAGCAGTTGAACCTTCTGTAGAAGCTCCAGTTGAAACAGTTAATGGTCCACCAGCATCCGGTACAGAAACTCCAATTTCAGCTTTACCAGCTACCATACCAACAATAGAAAATCCAGTAGTGGAACCAGTTAATGTTCCTTCGGCATCAAATACAGATGTTGGCGCTTCAGGTACACCAGCCAATACTCCTGCAGTTGAAACTCCAACAGGACAAATTGATGTACCAGCAACAACAGCTACTGAAGTACCTGCAACAAATTTACCAGCAGTTGAACCTTCTGTAGAAGCTCCAGTTGAAACAGTTAATGGTCCACCAGCATCCGGTACAGAAACTCCAATTTCAGCTTTACCAGCTACCATACCAACAATAGAAAATCCAGTAGTGGAACCAGTTAATGTTCCTTCGGCATCAAATACAGATGTTGGCGTTTCAGGTACACCAGCCAATACTCCTGCTGTTGAAACTCCAACAGGACAAATCGATGTACCAGCAACAACAGCTACTGAAGTACCGGTAACAAATTTACCAGCAGTTGTACCTTCTGTAGAAGCTCCAGTTGAAGCTGATAATGCTCCACCAGCATCCGGTACAGAAACTCCGATTTCAGCTTTACCAGCTACCATACCAACAACCGAAAATCCAGTAGTGGAACCAGTTAATGTTCCTTCGGCATCAAATACAGATGTTGGAGTTTCAGGTACACCAGCCAATACACCTGCTGTTGAATCACCAACAGGACAAATCGATGTACCAGCAACAACAGCTACCGAAGTACCTGCAACAAATTTACCAGCAGTTGAACCTTCTGTAGAAACTCCAGTTGAAACCGTTAATGCTCTACCAGCATCCGGTACAGAAACTCCGATTTCAGCTTTACCAGCTACCATACCAACAATCGAAAATCCACTAGTGGAACCAGTTAATGTTCCTTCGGCCTCGAATTCCGAAGTTGGCGTTTCAGGTACGCCAGCGAATACTCCTGCTGTTGAAACACCAACAGGACAAATCGATGTACCAGCAACAACAGCTACCGATGTACCTGCAACAAATTTACCAGCAGTTGTACCTTCTGTAGAAGCTACAGTTGAAACAGTTAATGCTCCACCAGCATCCGGTACAGAAACTTCGATTTCAGCTTTACCCGCTACCATACCAACAATCGAAAATCCAGTAGTGGAACCAGTTAATGTTCCTTCGGCATCAAATACAGAAGTTGGAGTTTCAGGTATACCAGCCAATACGCCTGCTGTTGAAACACCAACAGGACAAATCGATGTACCAGCAACAACAGCTACCGAAGTACCTGCAACAAATTTACCAGCAGTTGAACCTTCTGTAGAAGCTCCAGTTGAAACAGTTAATGGTCCACCTGCATCCGGAACAGAAACTCCGATTTCAGTTTTACCAGCTACCATACCAACAATCGAAAATCCAGTAGTGGAACCAGTTAATGTTCCTTCGGCATCAAATACAGATGTTGGAGTTTCAGGTACACCAGCCAATACACCTGCTGTTGAATCACAAACAGGACAAATCGATGTACCAGCAACAACAGCTACCGAAGTACCTGCAACAAATTTACCAGCAGTTGAACCTTCTGTAGAAACTCCAGTTGAAACCGTTAATGCTCTACCAGCATCCGGTACAGAAACTCCGATTTCAGCTTTACCAGCTACCATACCAACAATCGAAAATCCACTAGTGGAACCAGTTAATGTTCCTTCGACCTCGAATTCCGAAGTTGGCGTTTCAGGTACGCCAGCGAATACTCCTGCTGTTGAAACACCAACAGGACAAATCGATGTACCAGCAACAACAGCTACCGATGTACCTGCAACAAATTTACCAGCAGTTGTACCTTCTGTAGAAGCTCCAGTTGAAACAGTTAATGCTCCACCAGCATCCGGTACAGAAACTCCGATTTCAGCTTTACCAGCTAACATACCAACAATCGAAAATTCAGTAGTGGAACCAGTTAATGTTCCTTCGGCATCAAATACAGATGTTGGCGTTTCAGGTACACCAGCCAATACGCCTGCTGTTGAAACACCAACAGGACAAATCGATGTACCAGCAACAACAGCTACCGAAGTACCTGCAACAAATTTACCAGCAGTTGAACCTTCTGTAGAAGCTCCAGTTGAAACAGTTAATGGTCCACCTGCATCCGGAACAGAAACTCCGATTTCAGTTTTACCAGCTACCATACCAACAATCGAAAATCCAGTAGTGGAACCAGTTAATGTTCCTTCGGCATCAAATACAGAAGTTGGCGTTTCAGGTACACCAGCCAATACTCCTGCTGTTGAAACACCAACAGGACAAATCGATGTACCAGCAACAACAGCTACCGAAGTACCTGCAATAAATTTACCAGCAGTTGAACCTTCTGTAGAAACTCCAGTTGAAACCGTTAATGCTCTACCAGCATCCGGTACAGAAACTCCGATTTCAGCTTTACCAGCTACGATACCAACAATAGAAAATCCAGTAGTGGAACCAGTTAATGTTCCTTCGGCCTCGAATTCCGAAGTTGGCGTTTCAGGTACGCCAGCGAATACTCCTGCTGTTGAAACACCAACAGGACAAATCGATGTACCAGCAACAACAGCTACCGATGTACCTGCAACAAATTTACCAGCAGTTGTACCTTCTGTAGAAGCTACAGTTGAAACAGTTAATGCTCCACCAGCATCCGGTACAGAAACTTCGATTTCAGCTTTACCCGCTACCATACCAACAATCGAAAATCCAGTAGTGGAACCAGTTAATGTTCCTTCGGCATCAAATACAGAAGTTGGAGTTTCAGGTATACCAGCCAATACGCCTGCTGTTGAAACACCAACAGGACAAATCGATGTTCCAGCAACAACAGCTACCGAAGTACCTGCAACAAATTTACCAACAGTTGTACCTTCTGTAGAAGCTACAGTTGAAACAGTTAATGATCCACCAGCATCCGGTACAGAAACTTCGATTTCAGCTTTACCCGCTACCATACCAACAATCGAAAATCCAGTAGTGGAACCAGTTAATGTTCCTTCGGCATCAAATACAGATGTTGGCGTTTCAGGTACACCAGCCAATACGCCTGCTGTTGAAACACCAACAGGACAAATCGATGTACCAGCAACAACAGCTACCGAAGTACCTGCAACAAATTTACCAGCAGTTGAACCTTCTATAGAAGCTCCAGTTGAAACAGTTAATGGTCCACCAGCATCCGGTACAGAAACTCCGATTTCAGCTTTACCAGCTAACATACCAACAATCGAAAATTCAGTAGTGGAACCAGTTAATGTTCCTTCGGCATCAAATACAGATGTTGGCGTTTCAGGTACACCAGCCAATACGCCTGCTGTTGAAACACCAACAGGACAAATCGATGTACCAGCAACAACAGCTACCGAAGTACCTGCAACAAATTTACCAGCAGTTGAACCTTCTGTAGAAGCTCCAGTTGAAACAGTTAATGGTCCACCTGCATCCGGAACAGAAACTCCGATTTCAGTTTTACCAGCTACCATACCAACAATAGAAAATCCAGTAGTGGAACCAGTTAATGTTCCTTCGGCATCAAATACAGAAGTTGGCGTTTCAGGTACACCAGCCAATGCTCCTGCTGTTGAAACACCAACAGGACAAATCAATGTACCAGCAACAACAGCTACCGAAGTACCTGCAATAAATTTACCAGCAGTTGTACCTTCTGTAGAAACTCCAGTTGAAACCGTTAATGCTCTACCAGCATCCGGTACAGAAACTCCGATTTCAGCTTTACCAGCTAACATACCAACAATCGAAAATTCAGTAGTGGAACCAGTTAATGTTCCTTCGGCATCAAATACAGATGTTGGCGTTTCAGGTACACCAGCCAATACGCCTGCTGTTGAAACACCAACAGGACAAATCGATGTACCAGCAACAACAGCTACCGAAGTACCTGCAACAAATTTACCAGCAGTTGAACCTTCTGTAGAAGCTCCAGTTGAAACAGTTAATGGTCCACCTGCATCCGGAACAGAAACTCCGATTTCAGTTTTACCAGCTACCATACCAACAATAGAAAATCCAGTAGTGGAACCAGTTAATGTTCCTTCGGCATCAAATACAGAAGTTGGCGTTTCAGGTACACCAGCCAATACTCCTGCTGTTGAAACACCAACAGGACAAATCAATGTACCAGCAACAACAGCTACCGAAGTACCTGCAATAAATTTACCAGCAGTTGTACCTTCTGTAGAAGCTCCAGTTGAAACAGTTAATGCTCCACAAGCATCCGGTTCAGAAACTCCGATTTCAGCTTTACCAGCTACCATACCAACAATCGAAAATCCAGTAGTGGAACCAGTTAATGTTCCTTCGGCCTCAAATACAGATGTTGGCGTTTCAGGTACACCAACCAATACGCCTGCTGTTGAAACACCAACAGGACAAATCGATGTACCAGCAACAACAGCTACCGATTTACCTGCAACAAATTTACCAGCAGTTGTACCTCCTGTAGAAGCTCCAGTTGAAACAGTTAATGCTCCACCAGCATTGGGTACAGAAACTCCGATTTCAGCTTTACCAGCTACCATACCAACAATCGAAAATCCAGTAGTGGAACCCGTTTATGTTCCTTCGGGGGCAAATACAGATGTTGGCGTTACAGGTACACCAGCCAATACTCCTGCTGTTGAAACACCAATAGGACAAATCGATGTACCAGCAACAACAGCTACCGAAGTACCTGCAACAAATTTACCAGCAGTTATACCTTCTGTAGAAGCTCCCCTCGAAACAGTTAATGCTCCACCGGCATCCGGTATAGAAACTCCGATTTCAGCTTTACCAGCTACCATACCAACAATCGAAAATCCAGTAGTGGAACCAGTTAATGTTCCTTCGGCATCAAATACAGAAGTTGGCGTTTCAGGTACACCAACCAATACCCCTGTTGTTGAAACACCAACAGGACAAATCGATGTACCAGCAACAACAGCTACCGAAGTACCTGCAACAAATTTACCAGCAGTTGTACCTTCTGTAGAAGCTCCAGTTGAAACAGATAATGCTCTACCAGCATCCGGTACAGAAACTCCGATTTCAGCTTTACCAGCTACCATACCAACAATCGAAAATCCAGTATTGGAGCCCGTTAATGTTCCTTCGGCATCAATTACAGATGTTGGCGTTTCAGGTACACCTGCCAATACTCCTGCTGTTGAAACACCAACAGGACAAATCGATGTACCAGCAACAACAGCTACCGAAGTATCTGCAATAAATTTACCAGCAGTTGTACCTTCTGTAGAAGCTCCAGTTGAAACAGTTAATGCTCCACCAGCATCCGGTACAGAAACTCCGATTTCAGCTTTACCAGCTACCATACCAACAATCGAAAATCCACTAGTGGAACCAGTTAATGTTCCTTCGGCATCAAATACAGATGTTGGCGTTTCAGGTACACCAACCAATACGCCTGCTGTTGAAACACCAACAGGACAAATCGATGTACCAGCAACAACAGCTACCGATGTACCTGCAACAAATTTACCAGCAGTTGTACCTTCTGTAGAAGCTCCAGTTGAAACGGTTAATGCTACACCAGCATCCGGTACAGAAACTCCGATTTCAGCTTTACCAGCTACCATACCAACAATCGAAAATCCACTAGTGGAACCAGTTAATGTTCCTTCGGCATCAAATACAGATGTTGGCGTTTCAGGTACACCAACCAATACGCCTGCTGTTGAAACACCAACAGGACAAATCGATGTACCAGCAACAACAGCTACCGATGTACCTGCAACAAATTTACCAGCAGTTGTACCTTCTGTAGAAGCTCCAGTTGAAACAGTTCATGCTCCACCAACATCCGGTACAGAAACTCCGATTTCAGCTTTACCAGCTACCATACCAACAATCGAAAATCCACTAGTGGAACCAGTTAATGTTCCTTCGGCATCAAATACAGATGTTGGCGTTTCAGGTACACCAACCAATACGCCTGCTGTTGAAACACCAACAGGACAAATCGATGTACCAGCAACAACAGCTACCGATGTACCTGCAACAAATTTACCAGCAGTTGTACCTTCTGTAGAAGCTCCAGTTGAAACGGTTAATGCTCCACCAGCATCCGGTACAGAAACTCCGATTTCAGCTTTACCAGCTATCATACCAACAATCGAAAATCCAGTAGTGGAACCAGTTAATGTTCCTTCGGCATCAAATACAGAAGTTGGCGTTTCAGGTACACCAGCCAATACTCCTGCTGTTGACATACCAACAGGACAAATCGAGGTACCAGCAACAACAGCTACCGAAGTACCTGCAACAAATTTACCAGCAGTTGTACCTTCTGTTGAAGCTCCAGTTGAAACAGTTAATGCTCCACCAGCATCCGGTACAGAAACTCCGATTTCAGCTTTACCAGCTACCATACCAACAATCGAAAATCCAGTAGTGGAACCAGTTAATGTTCCTTCGGCATCAAATACAGAAGTTGGAGTTTCAGGCACACCAGCCAATACGCCTGCTGTTGAAACACCAACAGGACAAATCGATGTACCAGCAACAACAGCTACCGAAGTACCTGCAACAAATTTACCAGCAGTTCAACCTTCTGTAGAAGCTCCAGTTGAAACAGTTAATGCTCTACCAGCATCCGGTACAGAAACTCCGGTTTCAGCTTTACCAGCTACCATACCAACAATCGGAAATCCAGTAGTGGAACCAGTTAATGTTCCTTCGGCATCAAATACAGATGTTGGCGTTTCAGGTACCCCAGCCAATACTCCTGCTATTGAAACACCAACAGGACAAATCGATGTACCAGCAACAACAGCTACCGAAGTACCTGCAACAAATTTACCAGCAGTTGTACCTACTGTAGAAGCTCCAGTCGAAACAGTTAATGCTCCATCAACATCGGGTACTGACATTCCAGTTTCAAGCGGAGCAGTTAACGTTCCAACTGGTGGAGCATCTACCAATCCAGCTGGAGTTCCATCAACATCGGGAACTGAAATTCCAGCCTCAAACGGAGCAGTTAACGTGCCAACCATTGAATCATCTAACAATCCTGCTGGTGTGCCATCAACATCGGGAACTGACATTCCAGCTTTAGGCGGAGCAAATAATGTACCAACTGGTGAAGCATCTACCAATCCAGCTGGAGTTCCATCAACATCGGGAACTGACATTCCAGGTTTAGGCGGAGCAAATAACGTACCAACTGGTGAAGCATCTACCAATGCAGCTGGAGTTCCATCAACATCAGGAACTGACATTCCAGCTTCAAATGGAGGAGTTAACGTGCCAACTGGTGAAGCATCTACCAATCCAGCTGGAGTGCCATCAACATCGGGAACTGACATTCCAGGTTTAGGCGGAGCAAGTAACATACCAACTGGTGAAGCATCTACCAATCCAGCTGGAGTTCCATCAACATCGGGAACTGACATTCCAGCTTTAGGCGGAGCAAATAACGTACCAACTGGTGAAGCATCTACCAATCCAGCGGGAGTTCCATCAACATCGGGAACTGACCTTCCAGCTTTAGGCGGAGCAAATAACGTACCAACTGGTGAAGCATCTACCAATCCAGCTGGAGTACCATCGACATCAGGAACTGACATTCCAGCTTCAAACGGAGCAGTTAACGTTCCAACTGGTGGAGCATCTACCAATGCAGCTGGGGTTCCATCAACATCAGGAACTGACATTCCAGTTTCAAATGGAGGAGTTAACGTGCCAACCATTGAATCATCTAACAATCCTGCTGGTGTGCCATCAACATCGGGAACTGACATTCCAGCTTCAACTGGAGCAGTTAACGTGCCAACTGGTGAGGCAACTAGCAATCCAGGTGGAGTGACATCAGCACCGGGAACTGACATTCCAGCTTCAAGCGGGGCAGTTAACGTGCCAACTGATGAAGTATCGAGTAATCCAGCTGAAGTGCCATCAAAACCAGGAACTGACATTCCAGGTTTAGGCGGAGCAAGTAACATACCAACTGGGGAAGCATCTACCAATCCAGCTGGAGTCCCATCAACATCGGGAACTGACATTCCAGCTTTAGGCGGAGCAAATAACGTACCAACTGGTGAAGCATCCACCAATCCAGCAGGAGTTCCATCAACATCGGGAACTGACATTCCAGCTTTAGGCGGAGCAAATAACGTACCAACTGGTGAAGCATCTACCAATCCAGCTGGAGTACCATCGACATCAGGAACTGACATTCCAGCTTCAAACGAAGCAGTTAACGTGCCAACTGGTGACGCAACTAGCAATCCAGGTGGAGTGACATCAGCACCGGGAACTGACATTCCAACTTCAAGCGGATCAGTTATTGTGCCAACTGGTGAAGCATCTACCAATCCAGCTGGAGTGCCATCAACATCGGGAACTGATATTCCAGTTTCAAGCGGAGCAGTTAACGTGCCATCTGGTGAAGTATCTAATAATCCAGCTGGAGTTCCATCAACATCGGGGTCGACCGTGCCAGCTTCCGGCGGATCAGTTAACGTGCCAACCATTGAATCATCTAACAATCCTGCTGGAGTGCCATCAACATCGGGAACTGACATTCCAGCTTTAGGCGGAGCAAATAATGTACCAACTGGTGAAGCATCTACCAATACAGCTGGAGTACCATCGACATCAGGAACTGACATTCCAGCCTCAAACGGAGCAGTTAACGTTCCAACTGGTGGAGCATCTACCAATGCAGCTGGAGTTCCATCAACATCAGGAACTGACATTCCAGCTTCAAATGGAGGAGTTAACGTGCCAACTGGTGAGGCATCTAGCAATCCAGGTGGAGTTCCATCGAAGCCAGGAACTGACATTCCAGCTTCAAGCGAATCAGTTAACGTGCCAACCGGTGAATCATCTACCGATCCAGCTGGAGTTCCATCAAAACCAGGAACTGACATTCCAACTTCAAGCGGATCAATTATTGTGCCAACTGGTGAAGCATCTACCAATTCAGCTGGAGTGCCATCAACATCGGGAACTGATATTCCATCTTCAAGCGGAGCAGTTAACGTGCCAACTGGTGAAGTATCTAACAATCCAGCTGGAGTTCCATCAACATCGGTGTCCACCGTTCCAGCTTCAACAGGATCCGTTAATGTTCCATTTAAATGTGTCAAACCAGGACGTTTTCCAAACCCATCAAATTGCCAAAGTTATTACATTTGTTTAAATCTACCAAATATTGGTTTATTCAAATGGGAATTTAAATGTCCTGCTAATCTTGCGTTCAGTGCAGTGAATTTGCGCTGTTCCAGAAGTGAAACTTGTGGCGTTGGATTTAGATGTACATCTACAGGTAGACACGCCGATCCAATTAACATTCATAAGTATTATTATTGTATTACAACTCTATTTGGTCAATACCAAGCTATCAGTATTAACTGTCCCGTAGGAACATTATTTGATGATAGACAAAATGCATGTTATAATCCACTTATTTCATCTGATGAAAACGATAATGATGATAAGTCAAACAAGTCTATTAATGGTGATAGCAATTCTTCAGAATCAATTGGTGTCAATAAAACAGATAAAAATGAATCCATTGAACAAATCGATAAATCAATTGAAAATGATTCTAATGAACGTTCCACACCAACAACAACTACATCTACACCTCCAATAACAACTACAACAACAACGGATGCACCTACAACTACAACAACAACAAGTGCACCTACAACTACTACAACAACGACAACGGTTTCACCCACAACCACAACAACAACAAGCGCACCTACAACCACAACAACAACGACAACGGTTGCACCTACGACTACAACAACAACGACCACGTCAGCCCCTTCAACTACATCCAGAACCAAAACAACTACTCGAAAAACAATTGAAAACGATTCCAAAGAGGAATTGGATAACGATGAATCAAATAATTCAGATAATAAATCAAACGAAAATGAAAACATTACCGAAAATATCCGATCTGTAGAACCAAAAAATTCGGAATCTAGTGAAAATGCATCGGTTGAAAAGGTTAAATTTGAATGCTCCGAAGTAGGTCAGTTTACGGATCCAGAAAATTGTAGAAAATATTACATTTGTTCAATGAAAAAAGGAAAACTAAAGAAAAAACATATGAAATGTAAAAAACATTATAGATTTGATGTCGATGAACAAGAATGTGTAGATGATGACGATGATATATGTGGTTAAGTGTGTTTATGTATTCAATAATTACTTTGTTTTCATAATTTATTATTTAGAAATGAATTGTTAAATAAAAATATTGTATTTTAAATTTTAGATTTAGAATTGACTATAATTTTTATTGTATAAGCAATAAATATAATTAATTGCATTGCATGTATTTTTCTTTGATTTTATTTTAATTGAATTTATCTGTACATAATTAAATATAAACTGAAGAAAGACATGCATATGAGCTACACATATAGTATATCGTACGGTGGACAACACAAATATATATACAAAAACGCTTTATCTTCGTTTATATTTTACCCTATTTTTTAGATTATTCCAATTAAAAGTTATTACCCCTTTAACACAAATTTTTTCCCCAACCTATTATAGATTATTATCATAAATTTTGTGAAATATTTGATATCGTATCTAAAATTGAATGAATTCTTGTTTAAAGTTAATTATAATTACAATAGTTATGAAAGTAGAATCTGGTATATGGTATATGATATCGGTATATGATATCGGTATGTGATGAGAACATGGTATATGTGATCGGTATATGATATAATATTATTTAAATGTAATTTTTATTTAAAATGGTTATTCATTTTATTGATCTATTTTTATTACAAATAATATGATTTCCAGTTTGAGATAAACAGATTCTCAAATACTGATTTATCAATCCTACGAGATAAATGGATGCCGTGATATATGCAATTTAACCGAATAGCTAATATAAAAATAGCTAACAATATTTTAATCTTGCTTTATCAAATAATTCTATCTTTTTTACTATGCGACTGGATATTAACTGCGATTTTGTTAACTGCGATTTTTATTGTCCTAATATATACGGTAATTACAACACCAAAATAGTCGTAGACAAACACTATATGGCATATATATATAAAAACAAAAATGTAATTGGATATGCTATATCCACATGATGTACATATATGGTATATATAATAATACGATACGATTATACGATAATTACAATTAGATTAAAATGTCGATAAGATTTAACTGCAAAATGCTATTTATCCTAATCAGATATTAAAAAAAAAACACAATAAAATTTATTAATTGCAGGAATTTTATTAATGTGTGTTTTTTTATATTTATTTGATGATCTAGTTAAAATTCGCTATGCTCTAAAACATAAAATTGACAATGTGTTTCGTTTGTCTATATATTTAATATCATTTTAGGGTTGTCACATTTTGAAGTTATAAATGTAAAGAATACTAAAATAACGAATACTAATATTATCAGTTACATTTTCTCATCCCACCGTAACTTAAATAATTGTAAGCATTTGGGGTTGTTCAACTCGACTTATCACTGATAAAATGTCGATCCCAGTCTTTATCATAACTTCCTTACTTGTCTATTTTTCGTTACATAATATCACATACATTTATTGTAATTTATCAGGAGAATTAAAATTCGCAAAAATGAAAATGAATTCCGAATGTAACCGTTTAGGTAGCTGGATCAAAGACACATAATTTAATATAATCCATTACAAATAAATGGCATATCTTAGAAGTGAATGAACACACGGTTGATGAGTGGAGCAATTTTGTTATTATTTTTCCATAGGTATACAAAGGATCAATTTCAGCGTCAGTTAGCAAAATAAGATACTTGTAATTTTGACAGCCCTCTTACAATTTATGTATACGAATTTATATACATGGATATATACATTTATGAATATATATTAAATTTATAATATAATTAAATAATTTTATGACATCAACAATATCATTTTGTTTTTCAATTATATAGACTTGACTTTTTGTTTGACTTAAAAAGATATGATTTGATAAAGAAATGAATTATAAAATTTTATTGATCTAAATACGAAAAATAAATATCCTGTGGTTCTATATATATGTAGTCGAATCTTTAGTAACGAGCTTATTTCAAATCGTTATTTCGAAAAATATTAAAGGTATTATTATATAGTGAACGCGAATAATTAACGAATTAATTTTAATAATGTACGAAAAAATATTAATTGTAATGATAATTGGCTTGAAAGCCATTCATGGTGAATTTCAATGTGAACAAGAAGGAAAATTCCTTGATTTTAGTAGTCACTGCCGAAGATACTATCATTGTTTTAGTGCGATAAACTCAAAAGTACTGACAATGACAGCATATTATTGTCCTGGAGAAGAATTGTTTAGTATAGAAGAGCAACGGTGTGTGTTGGCATCAAACTTGGAATGTGCGGTCTATTCAAATACAACTGTTTCAACTGAACCGTTTAAATGTGATGTGAATGGGCAATTCCCAAATATTTATGATAGCGATTGTAGTACATATTTTGACTGTAGGGATGATAAAAGTGGTAAATTATTTGCGGAAGTTATGGAGTGTCCACCACCTTCAATATTTTCAGCAATTGTGAACCGATGTGTCATTAACGAAAACTACGTATGTCCATTTGGCGTAACGACACCAATGACAGTAACACCATTACCAACAACCACTTTATCTTCAACACCATCGTCTATAGCAACGGCAACAACGAAAATTCCAATTCAATTATATAACTGTACCGCAAATGGACAATTTCCAAATGATATTCGAAGAAATTGTAATACATTCATTTTGTGCTCAATGCAATCAGATGGAACCTACGTTTCGCAAGTATATGAATGCAAAAATGGACACGTATTTTCTCAAATTGAAAGAAAATGTGTATCATCTAATGATTATAAATGTCCATATGATTATACTACTAGCACTACGTATGCACCAAAAACAACAGTAGGAAATCATTATATTTGTGAAGGAAGTGGTAAATATCCAAACATAATTGATTTAACATGTAAAACATATATATTTTGTACGGAAGTAAGAGATAAAATGTATGAATGGAACATTCATTCATGTGATCCAACGTTAATATTTTCCAGTCTTTTACGAAAATGTGTGGATCAAGATAAATACGAATGCTCACATCATGGATATGGTACAACAACTTTACCATCAAATACTTCTATGCATACAAAAACACCAACATATACAACAACGGACATTACGACAACCATTTCTACAGTATATAAATGTAGTGGTTCGGGGAGATTTCAAAATATAATGGCCAAAGATTGTAATTCTTATATATTGTGTTTGCCACCCATCAATGAAACCATTCAATGGGTAATTTATCCCTGTCCGCACACATCAGTTTTTGATCCTGATGTCGGCAGATGTGTACTATCCATAGAATATGATTGTCCATTTGATATGAAAACATCCTTACACTATAACGAAACGACGGCGATATCAAAAACAACAGTGACAACAACCCCATCGATGAATACCACACTAATGAGTACAACAGGTATAATTATAACAACTACTCTGTCGAGTGAAATCACAAACACAGATTTTCCAATGACAACAATTACTACTTCCTCACAATCACCGCAAGATACAACAACAACTGAAGGTCCTGCAATAATTACTGGTTCTTCACAATCACCGATTGAAACTACGACATCCGAAGCACCAGCAACAATTATTAATTCTTCACAATCACCGGTTGACAACACATCACCTGAGGGTCCAGCAAATGTTACACCTTCTTCACCATCACCGGTTGACACTACAACATCTGGAGCTGCAGCCACAATTACTGGTTCTCCACAATCACCGGTTGAAACAACAACATCTGAAGCTGCCGCCACAATTACTGGTTCTTCACAATCACCGATTGAAACTACATCACCAGAAGCTCCAACAACTGTTACTCCTTCTTCACAATCACCGGTCGTCACTACAACACCTGAAGCTCCGGCCACAATAACCGCTTCTTCACAATCAACGGTTGACACCACATCACCAGAAGCTCCAGCAACTGTTATTGCTTCTTCACAATCACCGGTTGTCACTACAACACCTGAAGCTCCGGCCACAATAACCGCATCTTCACAATCAACAGTTGACACCACATCACCCGAAGGTCCAGCAACTGTTACACCTTCTTCACCATCACCGATTAACACTACAACATCTGAAGCTGCCGCCACAATTACTAGTTCTCCACAATCACCGGTTGACACAACAACACCCGAGGCTCCAGCAACTGTTACTCCTTCATCACTATTACCGGTTAACAGTACAACATCGGAAGCTTTCACCACAATTACTGGTTCTTCACAATCACCTGTTGTCACTACAACACCTGAAGGTCCACCAACTGTTACACCTTCTTCACCATCACCGGTAGACACTACAACATCTGAAGCTGCCGCCACAATTACTGGTTCTTCACAATCACCGGTTGTCACTACAACACCTGAAGGTCCAGCAACTGTTACACCTTCTTCAACATCACCGGTTGACACTACAACATCTGAAGCTGCCGCCACAATTACTGGTTCTTCACAATCACCGATTGAAACTACATCACCAGAAGCTCCAGCAACTGTTACTCCTTCTTCACAATCACCGGTCGACACTACAACACCTGAAGCTCCGGCCAACATAACCGCTTCTTCACAATCAACGGTTGACACCACATCACCTGAAGGTCCAGCAACTCTTACACCTTCTTCACCATCACCGGTTGACACTACAACATCTGAAGCTGCCGCCACAATTACTGGTACTTCACAATCACCGATTGAAACTACATCACCAGAAGCTCCAGCAACTGTTACTCCTTCATCACTATCACCGGTTTACAGTACAACATCGGAAGCTTTCACCACAATTACTGGTTCTTCACAATCACCTGTTGTCACCACAACACCTGAAGGTCCACCAACTGTTACACCTTCTTCACCATCACCGGTAGACACTACAACATCTGAAGCTGCCGCCACAATTACTGGTTCTCCACAATCACCGGTTGACACAACAACACCCGAGGCTCCAGCAACTGTTACTCCTTCATCACTATCACCGGTTTACAGTACAACATCGGAAGCTTTCACCACAATTACTGGTTCTTCACAATCACCTGTTGTCACTACAACACCTGAAGGTCCACCAACTGTTACACCTTTTTCACCATCAGCGGTAGACACTACAACATCTGAAGCTCCAGCCACAATTACTGGTTCTTCACAATCACCGATTGAAACTACATCACCAGAAGCTCCAGCAACTGTTACTGCTTCTTCACAATCACCGGTTGTCACTACAACACCAGAAGCTCCGGCCACAATTACTGGTTCTTCACAATCACCGATTGAAACTACATCACCAGAAGCTCCAGCAACTGTTACTGCTTCTTCACAATCACCGGTTGTCACTACAACACCAGAAGCTCCGGCCACAATCACCGCATCTTCACAATCAACGGTTGACACCACATCACCTGAAGGTCCAGCAACTCTTACACCTTCTACACCATCACCGGTTGACACTACAACATCTGAAGCTGCCGCCACAATTACTGGTACTTCACAATCACCGATTGAAACTACATCACCAGAAGCTCCAGCAACTGTTACTCCTTCATCACTATCACCGATTTACAGTACAACATCGGAAGCTTTCACCACAATTACTGGTTCTTCACAATCACCTGTTGTCACTACAACACCTGAAGGTCCACCAACTGTTACACCTTCTTCACTATCACCGGTTAACAGTACAACATCGGAAGCTTTCACCACAATTACTGGTTCTTCACAATCACCTGTTGTCACTACAACACCTGAAGGTCCACCAACTGTTACACCTTCTTCACCATCACCGGTAGACACTACAACATCTGAAGCTGCCGCCACAATTACTGGTTCTTCACAATCACCGGTTGTCACTACAACACCTGAAAGTCCAGCAACTGTTACACCTTCTTCACCATCACCGGTTGACACTACAACATCTGAAGCTGCCGCCACAATTACTGGTTCTTCACAATCACCGATTGAAACTACATCACCAGAAGCTCCAGCAACTGTTACTCCTTCTTCACAATCACCGGTCGACACTACAACACCTGAAGCTCCGGTCAACATAACCGCTTCTTCACAATCAACGGTTGACACCACATCACCTGAAGGTCCAGCAACCCTTACACCTTCTTCACCATCACCGGTTGACACTACAACATCTGAAGCTGCCGCCACAATTACTGGTACTTCACAATCACCGATTGAAACTACATCACCAGAAGCTCCAGCAACTGTTACTCCTTCATCACTATCACCGGTTTACAGTACAACATCGGAAGCTTTCACCACAATTACTGGTTCTTCACAATCACCTGTTGTCACTACAACACCTGAAGGTCCACCAACTGTTACACCTTCTTCACCATCACCGGTAGACACTACAACATCTGAAGCTGCCGCCACAATTACTGGTTCTTCACAATCACCGGTTGTCACTACAACACCTGAAAGTCCAGCAACTGTTACACCTTCTTCACCATCACCGGTTGACACTACAACATCTGAAGCTGCCGCCACAATTACTGGTTCTTCACAATCACCGATTGAAACTACATCACCAGAAGCTCCAGCAACTGTTACTCCTTCTTCACAATCACCGGTTGTCACTACAACACCAGAAGCTCCGACCACAATCACCGCATCTTCACAATCAACGGTTGACACCACATCACCTGAAGGTCCAGCAACTGTTACACCTTCTTCACCATCACCGGTTGACACTACAACATCTGAAGCTGCCGCCACAATTACTGGTTCTCCACAATCAACGGTTGACACCACATCACCTGAAGGTCCAGCAACTGTTACTCCTTCATCACTATCACCGGTTTACAGTACAACATCAGAAGCTTTCACCACAATTACTGGTTCTTCACAATCACCGGTTGTCACTACAACACCTGAAGGTCCAGCAACAGTTACACCTTCTTCACCATCACCGGATGACACTACAACATCGGAAGCTTTCACCACAATTACTGGTTCTTCACAATCACCTGTTGTCACTACAACACCTGAAGGTCCACCAACTGTTACACCTTCTTCACCATCACCGGTAGACACTACAACATCTGAAGCTGCCGCCACAATTACTGGTTCTTCACAATCACCGGTTGTCACTACAACACCTGAAAGTCCAGCAACTGTTACACCTTCTTCACCATCACCGGTTGACACTACAACATCTGAAGCTGCCGCCACAATTACTGGTTCTTCACAATCACCGATTGAAACTACATCACCAGAAGCTCCAGCAACTGT
Source organism: Dilophus febrilis (assembly GCA_958336335.1). Classification (NCBI taxonomy): domain Eukaryota; kingdom Metazoa; phylum Arthropoda; class Insecta; order Diptera; family Bibionidae; genus Dilophus; species Dilophus febrilis. The sequence continues at coordinate 51,458,484 of OY284468.1, forward strand.
TACTCCTTCTTCACAATCACCGGTCGACACTACAACACCTGAAGCTCCGGCCAACATAACCGCTTCTTCACAATCAACGGTTGACACCACATCACCTGAAGGTCCAGCAACCCTTACACCTTCTTCACCATCACCGGTTGACACTACAACATCTGAAGCTGCCGCCACAATTACTGGTACTTCACAATCACCGATTGAAACTACATCACCAGAAGCTCCAGCAACTGTTACTCCTTCATCACTATCACCGGTTTACAGTACAACATCGGAAGCTTTCACCACAATTACTGGTTCTTCACAATCACCTGTTGTCACTACAACACCTGAAGGTCCACCAACTGTTACACCTTCTTCACCATCACCGGTAGACACTACAACATCTGAAGCTGCCGCCACAATTACTGGTTCTTCACAATCACCGGTTGTCACTACAACACCTGAAAGTCCAGCAACTGTTACACCTTCTTCACCATCACCGGTTGACACTACAACATCTGAAGCTGCCGCCACAATTACTGGTTCTTCACAATCACCGATTGAAACTACATCACCAGAAGCTCCAGCAACTGTTACTGCTTCTTCACAATCACCGGTTGTCACTACAACACCAGAAGCTCCGGCCACAATTACTGGTTCTTCACAATCACCGATTGAAACTACATCACCAGAAGCTCCAGCAACTGTTACTGCTTCTTCACAATCACCGGTTGTCACTACAACACCAGAAGCTCCGGCCACAATCACCGCATCTTCACAATCAACGGTTGACACCACATCACCTGAAGGTCCAGCAACTGTTACACCTTCTTCAACATCACCGGTTGACACTACAACATCTGAAGCTGCCGCCACAATTACTGGTTCTCCACAATCACCGGTTGACACAACAACACCCGAGGCTCCAGCAACTGTTACTCCTTCATCACTATCACCGGTTTACAGTACAACATCGGAAGCTTTCACCACAATTACTGGTTCTTCACAATCACCGGTTGTCACTACAACACCTGAAGGTCCACCAACTGTTACACCTTCTTCACCATCACCGGTAGACACTACAACATCTGAAGCTGCCGCCACAATTACTGGTACTTCACAATCACCGATTGAAGCTACATCACCAGAAGCTCCAGCAACTGTTACTCCTTCTTCACCATCACCGGTAGACACTACAACATCTGAAGCTGCCGCCACAATTACTGGTTCTTCACAATCACCGATTGAAACTACATCACCAGAAGCTCCAGCAACTGTTACTGCTTCCTCACAATCAACGGTTGTCACTACAACACCAGAAGCTCCGGCCACAATAACCGCTTCTTCACAATCAACGGTTGACACCACATCACCTGACGGTACAGCAACTGGTACTCCTTCATCACTATCACCGGTTTATAGTACAATATCGGAAGCTTCCACCACAATTACCGCTTCTTCACAATCACCGATTGACAGTACAACAACTAAAGCTCCAGCAACAATTACAGCTTCTACACAATCACCGGTTGACACTACAACATCTGAAGCTGCCGCCACACTTACTGGTTCTTCACAATCACCGATTGAAACTACATCACCAGAAGCTCCAGCAACTGTTACTCCTTCTTCACAATCACCGGTTGTCACTACAACACCAGAAGCTCCGGCCACAATCACCGCATCTTCACAATCAACGGTTGACACCACATCACCTGAAGGTCCAGCAACTGTTACACCTTCTTCACCATCACCGGTTGACACTACAACATCTGAAGCTGCCGCCACAATTACTGGTTCTCCACAATCAACGGTTGACACCACATCACCTGAAGGTCCAGCAACTGTTACTCCTTCATCACTATCACCGGTTTACAGTACAACATCAGAAGCTTTCACCACAATTACTGGTTCTTCACAATCACCGGTTGTCACTACAACACCTGAAGGTCCAGCAACAGTTACACCTTCTTCACCATCACCGGATGACACTACAACATCTGAAGCTGCCGCCACAATTACTGGGTCTTCACAATCACCGGTTTACACTACAATATCGGAGTCTCCGGTAACAATTACAGCTTCCTCACAATCACCGGATGATACTACAACATCTGAAGTTGCCGCCACAATTACCGGTTCTTCACAATCACCGGTTTACACAACAACAACTGAAGGTTCAACCACGGTTACTGGTTCTTCACAAACACCGGTTGACACTACAACATCTGAAGCTCCCGCCACAATTACTACTTCTTCACAAACACCGAGTGGTTCTACAACACCTGAGACTCCCGCAACAATTACAACTTCTTCACAATCACCCGTTGACACTACATCATCTGAAGCTCCTGCAATAATTACTGGTTCTTCAAATTCACCGATTTACACTACAACACCTGAAGCTCCTGCCACAATAATTGCTTCTTCACCATCAACTGACGTTAGTACTACAACATCAGGTACAATTACGGATTCTCCTACTGTCATCACTTCTTCAAACCAGGCACCAAATAGTACAACCTCACCATCATTGGAAACTACAAGCACGGAAATTCCTATTATTTCTTCCACTTCAAGTTCTGAAATTAATATTACTGGCAGCACTGTCACGGTGGGTTCTTCTACATATGCACCGACTATCTCAAGTACTAATGAAATCAATAATACCGCCAATTACACAACTGTATCAACAATTTCATATCCAACCACCACAATTTCATATGATGATCGATTCGAATGTCCTAGTGAAGGCACATTTGTAAATATTATAGACAAGGAATGTAATTCTTATATAGTGTGTATTCACAATGAAGATACATCTATTTCGTGGACGATAAATAATTGTTCAGAAAATTTCGTTTACTCGCCAGAAGAAAGAAGTTGTATTTTACAGACATTTTATAAATGTCCCTACGAAGGTGACTGGAAAAATGAAACTGATGTTGAAATTATAAAGTATTGTCCAACAAATGGTAATTTTTCATATATAAATTCAACTGATTGTAGATCTTATATACATTGTTCAAACGATACATGGGACGGTAACATGAATTATACAATTTTGGAATGTCCAGCATATACAATTTTTTCACATGAACAAAGTGCATGTGTATCTGAATCGATGTATGCATGCAAGGTAAATGGTAGTGAAGAAAATAATTATGCTAATGAAACGACAACAATTGAATCAATTACACCATCGCCAATTTGTGGTGTTACATCATCTCCGGGAGAACTCGGTTCATTTTTCTATTGTCCCGATACTGGACGTTATATTGATGTAACAACTAATGGGTGCTCAACGTATATGCTATGTGTTCGTTCATCGACAAACGGTGCACTTTATTATGCAAATCTTACATGCCCACCTGGTTTACGTTTCTCTGCAAAAGCTAGAGATTGTATTAAAACATATGAGTGTGACCATTAAATCAATTCACGATTTTTTGTAATATTATTTTAAATGTTCTATCTCTATAAATAAAAACATATTTGGTTCTATAATAAATTGTTTAATTGTTTAATGTTCTATCTTATAACATTTCTTATACAGCGCATAAACTATAGATAAATGTACAATTTTAATTCTGGATCTTTTTATAACAATATGTCATAATATTGAAATATATTTATAAATAATATTCTATTCTTTTTATTATAAATTAAATTATATTGCAAATAAAGGTGTTTTAGTTTAAAATTTTAAATGCTATTGCTTATGCTTTGTTATTAAGCAAACGTTATCATTATTAACACTATTGTTTTACTATATAGAGTAAAATAAAAAGCAATGGAATTAAGGTCATCATTAAATGATTTAATATAATGAAAAGTATTTTACAATATAATAATGCAATATGGCAGCAACGCATATGAATAGTATACATTTTTCTTCTGTAATGTTTTTTTTATAAATTGTTGCGAAAATCCATGCAAAATCGTCAAACACAAAATTAAGGTAAAATTAATGAATTATCGTGCACTGAATTTTCGAATGAAAACATTAGAAACCATACCATCCTATTTTAATCCTATATAATTTAATCCGAATCTCATCTTTATCACAATAATAATTTAATATAAATTGGCTCATATATTTTTGAATTTTTGATGAATCACTTTAAAATAATTTATTTTGATGTGTTGTTTAAATTATTCAAAAAAAATTTTAACAAATATTCATATAATTTCCACAATTCCACAATTCTTTATGATTGTATTTACATTTCAATTCATTTGTCAAGAAATGTATTGTTTAGATTTTGATATTTATATTTTATTATTGTAACTCAACTTCACCGTTAATGTTGTTTTAGTCTAGACATGTGAATTGACCTATAATATTAATAATAAAATTAAAAGTGCAATGTTTTGTTTGATTTTTTAATCTTAGAATGTTATAATTATTACCAATTATTAATTTAATTTGTCATTTGAGGTAGACTTTTGAAAATGTAATGGATTTGTTAACACAGTTCAAATTTCAATTTAAGATTGCGCGTATATGTTAAAATATAGTATTTTATCCGCTTAATTGGTTTAAAGTTTTAATATTTTTGGGTAATTATTTAAATATAAAATGTGGATAATATTATATGGAAAATTATATAACACCAGTTAAATGATCTATTAATTTTTCTTTTGATACAATTCATACAAATTTTTCGCTCTAATGACTACTTTTAGTTTCAGTTGATCGTTACGTATCAGTTAACTTCACTTAATGTTATGAATTAATTTGTATCCACACTATTGCTATCACTATCTTAAGATATATTTAAAATATATACAATTAAAAGATTCACACCGCTAAGCGTATAATGAGTCTTTTAGACCCACAAAAGCAATTCACATTTATTAACTATAATTGTGATTTATGAAAAACTAATAAAGCTGTATAAATATAATTATGTTAACAAACGATTTAAACTAAAAAGAACAAACATTAAAATGTCTATATTTAATTTTGTTATATTATTCTATATATGTTATATATAGAGAGAGAAAAGAAATGTACTTTTATAAAATAACATATAAGCATATATAAATTGTATCTTATAAATTGTTCTTATATATCGCAAACGTTCATCAATTCACAATATTTTAATCATTTACTATAATATTCTTTAATTTTTTATTCAATTCCATGTGTTGACATTCCAATAAACTGGCATTAAAGCGATGTTGGACAGGGCAATTCATTTTTATTAATTGATCACCAAAACACAAATAATAAATATTACAATTTTCATTATCACCAAAACGTTGGATTTCATTATAGCAATCGTATTGCTGTTGCTTTTGTTCGGTGCTAATAATATGCTGCTGAAGAACCGTACCATTATGATGTGATTTCTTTTTATGATAATTATTTTCTGATTGACATCGTAAATTTGCCATTTTATTACATTTTTCACTTATCGGATCATAAGCCAGTTGAATGGGACATAAAAATATTAATTCGTTTATTGGATAATATATTTTTGATTGAACACAATAATGATATATATGACAATTTTTTTTATCAACATATTTTCCCGGTGATTTTCTATCACATGAAAATCCTTTATCCATTACCATTGGTTGAATGGTTTTATTATTGGATGGCATATTTTGATGGTTATTCAATTTTTGAAATTTATTTTGATTACGATTATTAGCATTAAGGCTTTTATTACTAATGTTATTATGTGCATTATTATTGTTAACATTAATTATATTATAATTATCATTTTTACGTAAATTTCTTACTGTTCCATTTAATATACACTCTTTACGGATTGGATCAAACGTTCGATTAATTGTACATTGCATGTGTCTTTTAATAAAACTACGACCATTTTCATGTAAATCACAATACCAAAATAATGTATTATTTGTTCGATCTGTTTATATATTAAAAAAATTAATAAATATAATTTATCTACATACAGTTTGTTAATTCTTTATAAATAATTAACTAAAATAGGTTAATTGTATTATCTGAAGGATTATTATTGTTATATCTTGGGTTTACCGTTTCATGTTTGGCTGATAGAAAGAATGTGGCGGTGTTAAATCTCATATTTAATTTCCATAAATGGACACCGGAAAAGATTTTTTAGAAACTTTTTACAAAGAAGTTACAGATGCTTTGATAACCAATAATTTTTTATCCAATTTTGTTACCATCATGTACTAACATATTTTATTATGACAATTACATTTTTTTATTGAATAAATATTTAACTAAAAATGGCTATATTTACCTGGAAAATATCCATATTCATCACAATGAAAACCGAATTCAGAAATATATTCGGTTGTAATGTATGTTGTTGTATCATATTCAGTTGTAGAAATAATAGTAGTTGTTGTTAAATCTTCATCATAATTTATATCATCGTTATACGCATCAAACATGTTTATTTTTCGTTTTTCTAATAATATCTGATTAAAATTTTTATCGTCATTTTGTAATGGTTCATTTTCATAATCACTTTCAATCATATGTTTAAATTGATTTTTGCTTTGTGAATCTATACAATCACCTAATTTTGTTGTGTACTCTGGATCGATAACTGTACAATAGGCTGGGTTATCTTCATCACATATTGTATGATCATGACACTCATGAATCGTTTCGGGTGCTTCGGTTTGTCCATCGGAATCAGGGAATGTACATATTTGAAATGATTTCATATCAATACAGCGAAATCCATATTGACCACAGGAACTGTTGTCAAAGGATGATATCATTTCATTGCTAATGGTAGTTAATGGATTGTCAATTACATTATTATTGCCATAGATATTTTGATATGAATACGATTTTATTACGTCAATATTATGGATTATAAATATTATAAAAAATATATAAGATTTCATTTATCTATATACGTGGTTTAGTTTGTTATTTATTAGCAATTGATAAATAACATTTTTTTATTATAAATATGTCCTTATATTAAATATACAATATTTTATTATCGGTTTTTCTTTTTTACTAGATGTTATGCATAAATTAAAGTAAATATACTTCATTATTATCAAAAGTATTCGTTATACATTAAGTTTACTATGTTTTTCTGATAATAAAAAATGTAGAAATTTTCGTATTCAACACAATTGAATGTTTAATTTTAGGCGATCAATGCAATTTATACATTATAGAATTTGCATTTATTCAAGTAAAAGTATTTATAAATGCAGAAATTTACGCAATTATATAAAAATTTACAATATATGAATACAAATATTTTGTATATATTATATGATATAAAACTAAAATCATATATCATTTACCATATATTATATATTTTTGTTTCAGCATCATGAATTCGCTATATTAACCATTATTATATATATGTGAATAATTGAATACATAAATAAACATAAAATTTACAATGTAATTTGTGAACCACACACAACACCTTACGAATAAATAATTAAATAAGAGGAAATACATATGATGTGATAATTTTATCACAAAATATATATGTCGAAATTTTTTGTCCAATTTTCTGTTTAATAAATAACAAATAGTGAATTGGAATTACTAAAATGTACATGTTTCATATATTTATATAGTTATGAAAGGAAAATTTGCAGCTTTAAATTAAATATATAAATTATATATATAAATTATGTATAAATTATATATATATATAAATTAAAAGTATTCAGAATGTATATATTTTAGTAAATTAAAATTTTTCACATAATATGCAAAATGAATTTTAAATGTCTATAAATATCCATAAGTTATATTCATATCATACAATACCTATATTGATATAACATACATAGAGTTATATTTCATTTGATAATATACACGTAAAGAATTATCAATCAGTCGGAAAGTTTTACGTAAACTTTTTTGATAAAACAAGTGAAAGTATATTTAATTTATTTCATATATAGATATGATCTAGAAGATGCATCATTAAGATTACAAAAGCGATTTTTACTCGCGTTGTGGTATGTCATATGATTGGATGTAATATATAACATTAGTTTTATGTTTATATATATGTAATAGATGCATTATGAATGATTGATTAATTTATTCATATAATTTTAATACATTGCAAATTATTTTCATAAGTATATAATAAAATGTTGCTTTTATTTATTCACAAATACATTAAACAATTTATTTATTGAATGGCATAATGGTCTTATATATATATTTTTAGAATTGATGGTTGTTTTTATTTATTCTAAACCCTTGTAATTCAATGTGTTTTGATATTATCCATATTATTTTTATTTTACAAAAATACTTTTAAAATATAAATTGGTTGCATTTGATACATTATAAATTAAGGATATATATACAATGCCCGCAGGTATGAAACTTGTTATAATAAAATAGTTAAATCTTTTTTGAAAATAATATGAAGAACTTATAAATCATTAATCAAATGATTTAATATTTTTTAACAAAAAAACAGAAACCGGCGTGTTTCAAAGGACCACTCATCTTTGAATTTCGAAAACTACAAATTAGTAAATCTGGATTTATCATGATGACTGATCGAAATTGTATTCTAGGACATACATTTTATTGTGCGTTAAACTTAAATCTTCTAAACTAAACGTAAATCTTATTTTTATACTTTATATAAGTATAAACTTTTATAAAATGGTAAATATCTCAACTAAAACACATTAACATGCGGATAGTTTTTACTGAATATGTGAAATTTCAAGAGTGAACGCATAATTAAAGTATATCCTGTAAAAAAGGTTTATATAGCAAATTAAAATGGAATACGGGAATACGATACTTTAATCCATTAAATACATATAGATAAAAAGGTAAAATTTTTATAAAAATATATAATTTTACCATCAAAATATTACTGGTATTTCTTTATTATAAAATATTCTTTGTTATATACGTCCTTTTTCTTTTTTGGTAACATATATATATATATATATATATATATATATATATATAATCCGATATAATATACATTTTTTAAGTGACTCATATATCTAAATGTATATGTATTATAGAAAATCTCTTCACACTAATTTCAAATTCAATTTAAAGCATTAAAAAATGCTCAATAATATATGAATATGTATAATAAATAAACACTTTGATCGGTCCGATTAACTTCATACTACCTTTTAAACACTGAAAGGCCGGTCTTACGTTATCCATTATTATTTTACGTTTTTTTTTCTCATCATCAAATGATAATATAAAATATTTGAAAAAATGAAAAAAGAATATTATATATACATATAATATAAAAATAATATATTAAAAACATTTCAAATATCGCTATAATGTCTGCATTTAAAATATTTTATATAAAAAAATAAATAAAAATTTTTTATATAAAAATATTTTAAATGCAGTGATAAGGTATAGTTTTATTGACATGTGTTATATTGAAATATACCGTGTTTTCATAACTACATGAATAAGGTCTTGAATGAAACTAGACGATTCTTCCAATATTGACTCTGTTGATATATACATGTTTATATAGCTGACATACTAATCAAAATTCATCATAAAATCAATTTCCATAAAACTAAACCATATACTAAAATTGGGATTATCTAGCATGTCAGGAAGCTTCACAAATAAGATTTTATAAAATTTTATAATTGATAATTGATTTGATATATACGAATATTGATACATTTTTCTATACCATTTCATCTTTAAATATAAAGTATATATTCATTAGTAGAAGAAGTTTTACCAATCATATACATACCTATATACAATATAATGTTGTAAATGTATCGTTTACTTTTGTTTTTATATAAAAACACAGAATGAATGAATGCGATGTAAATAACCATATATATATTTTTTAGTATATATCTATCTTTGGTTCGGTTTAAGAAAACATCATTAATGAAGTAAAAGCATTAATGAAGTATATTATACATAATATAATATACGTACAGCAGCAACAGCAACATATTCAATGCAGGTATAAATTCAAAATAAAAGTTTTTTTTATACACAACAAAAACATTAAAAAGAAGAGAAATGGGTCACTAGGTATATAATGATATTTTTATATCTGGCCATGTTATTTTGTCTTTTGGTCTCAACGATGTTGGATGTTTGTAAAAACTCATAATCAATTTAAATTAACTTAAAATTTTTTATTTTTTGAATATTTAACCATTTTATCTCTCTGTTTTAAAACAATTTTAATTAATTTTATTATTTTTTTTTCAATTTGGTTGTGCTTCATTAAAAATACACACAAAATTTTCATATATATATAGTAAATAAGTGACTATATAAAAAATGAACATTTTATAATAAAATCTGTGTGTTAAAAGTGTTGAACTTTTAAGATATTTCTTTTTGTTGTTTTTAAAGTTATTTATATTAAAAATAGTATTGTTTATTTTTATGGTTTTGAACGATAAAATAATTAAGTATTTGTGAAAAGCAATTAATTTTTGATTAATTATCACAGATATTTTTCTTGAATTTGGAATGTATTATTATTATTTTATATTTATGTGCGATTTGTTTAATTTTCAGTTTGAGAAGAAATAAGAAGTGTATGAGAAAAATTAAACACATTTTTATGTATACATACTTTAATATAAAATTGTTGATATTTGTGCGGTTTACATTAAAAATAAATAAATAATAAATAAAAGTGAAATTTTATTTTTTTTTTAAATACATTTCTCGGATAAATTTAATACGAGCAAATATAGATAAAAAATATATGTATTAAATATTTACACTTCATATTATTATGTGGAATTATGTGAAACGTACTAGGTTTTAATTAGACATAATTCAAATTAAATTTATATGTGCATTAGTGAGTGAGTGTGTGTGTGTGTTTGACCACAAAAAATAAATACGATTTGAACAAAATTGAGATATTGAAAAGATTTTTTTAGATATACAAAAAATAATGGTAGGTATTATTATTTCTTCTAAAAATATTATTATATAAACATTTTTAATGCTCAACAAAATTGAATCCTTTTCTATAAAGAGAAATTAATTTATGGATAACCGGTTAATCTTGAAAAACATTCCATTATTTCTTCTAATTTATCCTTTTCAATTTTTTTTATTCGATTTAAAAACCAAATAAACTTTCAAGTAACTTTCCTTCCATGTACCGAACTGTCCAAATCATATATACATATATACTACATATTAATACATATATAAAACACTTTTATGATGAATGTTAACTAATAAAATGAATTATCATCTTTAAATCTTGTTATTTGATTTTAATTCTAGTTTTATTTTTATTACATAATAATAATACGGTTTATCTTTTTTTTTTTATTTTAAAATGTTTATTGGTTATTTAATATTTTTTTTTTATATAATCATTTTATTATTCTAATTTTGTGCTAAAAAAAATGAAGAATTTTCGTGTTTATTTTTTTTTCTGACACAAACATTAAATGTTAATTAATTGTATTTAGGAGATTTTGGCTGTAGAAGATCAATAATTGTCTAACATTTTATCTGAACGTGTAGTTTTTCGGAAAAAAAAACACAAAAACGAAAACAAATTTAATTTTTTTCAAAAAAATCTATTTTTAATCGTCTTGCAATATTTGATGTATTTATAGTCAATTTAATCCATATCAATATTGTTTAAAATGAAAAAAAAAAACATGAATTAATTATAATAACAAAACATTATAATAATAATGATAAATAAAAACAGATGCAGTTTATATCAAACATTTTCTAAATTATAAACAAGTATTTTTCTTTTTTTTATGAATTTTGTGTTTTTTTTCATTTTATTTGCACGCGTATATTTTGCAGGCGTTAATTAAAGAAACATAAACCTTCTATGTATATATGATGATAGAAATATTAATCAACAACATGCGTATTTATTTATATTAACGCTTTATATATCAATATATATATATATATATAATAATAATGTATAATATAAGCAGATGCATTATATTGCAAGAGAAAATTAAACCACTTTTTTTTGTTATACTTTTAATATAATAAATAACATGATTATATACACATAAATTAGAAACATAAGCAAAACAAAAAACTAAATAAAATCATCAACATCTTGTGAACGACAATATGATATAAAATAAACAAAGATGACACACGCGTTCAATATTATTTTTTGTATAGACCTGCAGATATTCATATCCCATCCTTTTTATTTGCGAGATTTCAATTTATTCAGGTATTTCTGACAGATCAATTTTCGGTGATATATCAATTTTATATAAACTTTCACGATTTTCAATGGTAAATACAATTGAAAGCCGCACAATTGAAATCAAATTAAATTTCGTAGTATTTTCTGATAGAATAGAATTTTTTAAATTATTCACATTGTTTATTTTATGATTAAGGCAAAAGCAGTTATTCATTCGTGAAATTGAAAGTATAAAGTAAATCATTTCATAACTATTCCATTTTTATTGTCTCCATAGTATAAAACTCTAGGGGAATAGTAGAAAAATTAAAAAGAACCGTAAGAAGTAATAAAAAAAACAGAATTTAAAAACATCTTCTATTTTGTACAATCATTATAAATTGTATATTAATATATTAATTCTTCCTTTATAAGAAAATATAATGATGATCGCACAAAAAAAGAATATTATATTATATTTATTTATTCAATCAATATATAGTAAATGTATATAAAAAATGTTGTTTATTCACTCGCAATATTTATAAAAATAAAATTAAATTTCTTATTAATAGCATTAACGTTTATGTGGAGAAAATTATTACACATTATTTATAAAATTATAAAATATACAAAGATATATATAACAATTTTCTTTAATATATTTATGTTTTTTTTTCTTCACTAATCTTATTTTATTTTTAATATATTTATTTATATTTGTATTCTATCCATATGGATGCGAAATGAAAAAAAAAATAGATAAAATAATGTTAACTTATTAGAGTTGTTGTACTTTATTATTTATGAGTTTTTGTGTTAAAATTAACAATATTATATTATAATAAAAGACTCGACAAAACATATATAAATATATATAATATATAAGGTAAATATACGCGAGAATGTCAATAATTTTTATATAAGCAAGTAATTATTCTATTAAAAATGTGCAACATTATCATATTACTGTACAAATAAATTAACAATAAATAAATGAAAAAAAAAACAAGAAGAATGTTTATATGAGAATTGAATTTCATATTTTCTTTTCATTGTTTTCATTTTATATTTTTATGGTACTGTAAAATCTTTAAAGTGTTAAAAACAAAAGTGTATTAATATTAATTATTATTTTTTTAATATTTCATTTCGTATATATTTTTATACATACACCGAAAATCTTAATCTATATATTTTAAGAAATAAAATTTCACTTATTCTTGCGTTGTATATACATATATACAATCGGAAAAGTTGAAAAAAAAATATATAATTTTTAATTTTAATACTCTAAAATTTTAGTATATAAATAATATTACTTATTGTATACGTCCGTTTATGCGTAAATCATTTGTGATATTTATTTGTTAAACAAACATACATTATCTTTATTTCCTGATTAAATTATTTGCTTATTTAAACTATATACAATACAATGGATATATACTTATATTTAATGTAAGTTTTATATATTTGTTACTGATAAACAAAATATAAAGTGTTATTTTAATAAACAAATAAAAAGTGAAAAACTATATATATATTAATTTTCTGTATTGTCATCAAAATTATTGTATTTTTTTTAAATAAAAAGAAATTTTTAATAAAAAATATATATATTATATTATTATTACGTCATGATCATAACGTTTATCAATATTAATATATAGTAATCTACTTTCATTTAATATAATAATTTTGTGTAGACTTGTTAACATATTCAAGTATCTTATCGAATCAATATAGTAAATCAATACTTTAAACGTTTTGATATAATAACCGAACATCTATCTTTATATATATATTTACAATATAAGAAAAAAAAATTAATAGATGAATTTGTACGTGTTGCAATCAAATAACAAAATAATTAAATTTTAAATACAAAATTTAAATTGATAAATTATATGTAATTATCCAATATTATCTCTATTAAATATAACATAACTTAAATATATAAAAAAAACGATGAATGTATTATTAAATATAAAATAATTAATTGAAGTTTAGTTTAAAAAAATAAAATAGGTATTTCATTAAAATATCATGCCGTTGTGGTGATAGCATAATAAATTATATGAACACAAAAAATAAAGATTTCAAAACATCTTTTAACGCTAAAGAAATATTAAATTGATGTTAAAGCGGCATTTATATCAAATGTTAATCAATATAAAAACATTTATCCATACATAGAAAAACAATTTTCACTTTTATTATTTTTTTTTCTTTAATACCACACAGCATAAATAATTTATTTTAGTTAGGAAGTCAATTTTAAATATTACCTTTATGTGTATTGTATATACGTATAAATATATGGAAATAAATATTTAAAAAAATATATATATTTAAATTGCAAATAATAAAACGGCGCTTTTAAATATATATGTTTCGTGGATATAGGAACTTTGTATATTTGTATTAAACAGAGTTTTTATTAATAATAATAATAATATTTTATTAAAGAAAAATTTAAATAATTAATTTTATCATAACCTATAAATATATTATTTACATATGTAGATATAATATCTTAAAGATATTATATAATCAATTGTCGGTTACTTCATAAAAAAATATATAATTAAATTCGAAAAGAAAAGATAAATAAAATAATGAATTCAAAAAATTATTGATTATAATAAACAAAATTAAAACAAACAAAATGTATTTAATAAATTCCGTGTACTTATTATGGAATGGGGATTTTTAATTTAATTTAATTTATTCATCATATTAACATATTAACATATCGAATGAACTGATATATTAGGAAAGACAATTTCCTGATATATAGTTAAAGTGCATTATCAAGAAATTGTTGTAGTGACGACAGATAGGATTTTTCTCCTCCGTTAATCGTAAATTAAAAATAAAAACAAAGTCAAAACATTATTGGATAATTTCCTATATAATATTGTTATCCAAAATTCTTAATATTGTTTGGAATTTCTAATTTTATTATGAATTCCGAGAATCTTGTAAAATGTTATTTTCTATTTTGTATATATAAAGATGTATCTGGAGTCAATTAAATTTAATCCTAATACTACTATATTGAACAAGAAATAATTCAGTAATGATAAGTAAAATTTATTTTTTATATTTATTTATTTATTTTATAAAAAATAATTTCTATATTTAATAAGTGATGAATGATCAGAAAAAAATCTCAAAATAATATATGGAACCGATTCATTTCACATAAACCTATTATTTTTTTCCGTGTTTAATTATGAATTATTTTACACATTACAATATTTTTATTGTATATATTTAATTTTCTAAAAAAAAAAAAAATAATAGAAGAAATAATTATTGTAAAGAAAGAAATTTCACATGTAAATCAAAATAGGTGGAAGAAAAGTTAGAAGGTGTAATTTTGTTAAAACATATAATTATAATATTTTTGATTTATTTAGAGAAAATTTAATTTAAACACAAAATGATAAAGAAATCTGATATGAAATATGAAAATATTATTGAAAATCCACAATATTATATAGGAAATGTCATCTGCAGTTGGATCCTCATTTATCAAAAAGGATCATTTTGTTTTTTCCTGTTTTTTCAATAATATTTTCATATTTCATATCAGATTTCTTTATCATTTTGTGTTTAAATTAAATTTTCTCTAAATAAATCAAAAATATTATAATTATAGTCTATATATGCATTTATTATTAAATACCTGAATAAAATAAGATAATTTTATACAATATAAATAATTTTTTTAAGTATTTTTCCAATTAAAAAAAAACCACTTCAAATACAAATTTGTATTTAATTATATACCAAATGAAAAAGAAATTTCACAATAGATTATTGCATTAGATTTTTTATTAGAAAAATAGAATCATATTGATAATAAAAATGAAAAATAATATCACGTTTTACATAATACGCGGGAATTTTAAATTTGTACATTCTTTAAGCTATCATATATTTGTATACAATTATTACGTCTATATATGCATTTAAGAGTACAATATGTTATTTTATGAAAATGTAAAAATTTTATAAGAATGGAATGTATGAAAAATATTACTTTAGAAAAATGTATATAAATCAATAAAAAAAAGTTATATTAATTAAACGAAAAACGAAAAAATTACATTATAATATTATTATTTTAATTTTTTTTGAATACATTTTGATAAAAAAAGTACAATCAAACGTGTTGTATATTTCTAAATTTTTATATATTACATTTTTTTACGTTTAGTTTATAAAAGATTTTTTAATACATCCGTTCATAATAATAATTTCACAATAGTATTATTATACTTGTTCGTATTCCACGTATAAAATAAATATCATTTTTATTATTTTGTGCAATTATACAACAAAATCATATTTGTTTGCTTGTCTTCAAACAATTTTGAATGAATTTACTAACCCAAAATATATGTTGATGAAATAAGTAATAAAAAACAATTTGCAAAATTCTTTATAAACATCTCATTTAAAGTAAATATATTCAGTTATCTAAAAAAAATGTCACATTATGTGTTCAAAACAGTTTCATTGTACATGCGAATTGCTATGTATGTATATTAATATATATATTTAGATTTACTAATAAGTAAACGTATATATATATGAAACATTTAATATGCATATGGATATAAACAATATAAATTAAGATTTTAATCTAAATGATATTATATAAGCAAAGTGAGACGTGATCATTTCAATAAAAATAAAATGTTAAAAAAGTTATTACTTTTTTTTTAAATTCTTTTGAATATTTCTCGTGTATATATTAAATTATACTTGATTATTAGAAAAAATCTAAATAAATATTTTTTGTTTTACTTACGATTGGCAAAACAAATGTAATATGTTTCACATAATTTAATGGTTATAAAAAATGGCGAAATTTTCTATAATAATATATAGTAATTGTGTCACGTATAGGTGAAAAATTAATTGTATTTTATATATGTGTTAATTAACTTATAACGGAATGAAATGATGAAAACATTTATAGAATAGATCTATAAATTATATTTGGATACTTTTCTCAATGCTAGAAATGCTATTCGTATAATTGGTATTGAATTTAGCTGTATATATACCATATTTTATTCGGTGCGTTTCTTTTCTAAAGTTTTATATAAATTTATTATATAGCATATACGCATATTTAAAATATTTACAACAGATTGAAATACAGATTATTGAGCAATATTTTATTTTCTAATAATAAAATACTAATACAAAATTTAAAATAATTTTTTACATTATTGATTGATATTCAAATAATTTACTAAATGAAAAAAGTAATATGAAATATTTATTATAAATATATCCACAAATAAATCATTTATTAAACATATAAGATCCGTATCAATAACATAAGGTATTTATCTATATAAAAATTTGTGCTATTTTTACAAAGAAACACATATATATTTAATAAATTTCCATTGCAAAAAAATTAGATTATTTTTTATATATTTTAAGAAAAATTGACGTTTGACGGGGTATTTGTTTTAAGTTGTCTTTTTTTTTGTTTTTAGAATATTAAATTATTGATAAAAATATACACATAATAGAGATTACTAAATAAAAATGTGGACAATGTAATAAGTCTTAACGAAAAAGAAATTCCCCGCACAATCACTTTCATCATCAAAAAGAAGAATATACGATACTGATATTATATATATATATTTATTGTGATAATTTGAATAAATTTGTATACATATTGAATGATAATTTATTGTTATAATATTCGTAGGTGTTGTGATTAAAATGAAATTGTTAGTTAAAAAAAATCTTTAACTATATAGTATATTATACGTTTTGCAGAAATAAATGATTTTTTATTTTGTTTGGTAAGAGTGTTATAAATAAATAGCCAATATTCGGCACAAACAAGCCCATGAAATGTATATATAAATAAAAATAAAAATTACCATATTATTTTATATTAATTGACTTTTTGAATATATATTAAAATTTTAATAATATATCATTAAATTACAACCAAACATGAATGTAATTTGTGCTTTTATAAACCAACCCATAAGTATAACAAACAAAAATCTTTATACATGTATATAGAAATCGAGTGAAAATGCGTGTGATTTTTCCAAAAAAAAAATTTGGATACATTTTATTTATTATGTACAAAGTATTTATTATGTACTTTAAGAGAAAAAAAATTGAATAAATTAACTATTAAATTATATTATTATTCTATTGTAAACAAAAAGTAAAACAACAAAGTTTTTGATTGTACATTTTTATAAATAATATATATATTTTTGGGTGAATATAAACGACACTATTGCCATCATTGTTTGACTAAAACCGAGTAACAACCGAACAGAAAAAAAATCAGAACTTTAAAAAAATCACTTGTTTGGCTGTTCAGAACTTTATAAAAAACAGAACCAAAAGAGAGTAGATGATTGTTTGATAAAATGTGTGTTCGGTTATTTCAGTTCAGACTCATTTTTCTACTCCGTTAAAATCGACGGTGCGAATCAAAGAACCCAATTTTTGTTTTGTTTGTTATTCTTTTTTTTCCTTTTTATGTATATATTTTTAGAATAATTTTTTCATCGTTCATATATTTTATACGTGTATGTGTTATTTTGAATTTCATGATATAAAATAAAAACCGAACAAAAAAATATACAATTGTTTCACTTCAATTTTTCACCGAACATTTTTCAACACCAAAAAAAAAAACAAAAAAAAATGAAGGAACCGACTTTTTTTTTAAAGTTCTGTTCTTTTGTTCAGGTCTCAAACAATGACGGCATATATGTTGTTATAAACAAAAAATGAAGAAATAAAAGTTAAATTTTTTTAGATATTCAATTTACAAAGTTAAAAATTTTCCATATTTAATTTTTCTATAACTTTTAATATTTATTTATTTATTAATGTATATAGTTAGATATTTTTAACATATAAACAGTACCCGCATTGACATTGAAATATTTCATTTTTAATATTATTAAACATGTGCGATTAAGTACCAAGAGATTATATACCAGATACAACATTGATTATGTATATATAAATGATTGATTGAAGGCATATATTAATTTGTATCCAAATAACTTTGTTATATATGTGTCTAGATTTAAGGTATTAAACGATTTACATTTTTTTAAATTAATTATCTTATTGATTTAGTAACATATGTTCATACCTGTCCATACAAACCTGTCTATATATTTCAAAATACCATTAAACTGAAATTAATTTTATTTAGGAAGTTAATTGTAAAATGTTTGTGTTTCATTTTATATATTTAATGTGAATTTAAGAAATGATTTGACACATTAACATGACAAGTTAAAATTAAATTATAACAACTTGTATAATATTTATAAATAGGTTAGTGTCATTAATATTATTATTTCATCTCTCCAAATAACAAATCTAATATATCACCTATCAACTGTTCGAAAAAACAAAATTAAACCATGAATCGAAATGCTTTCACTTAAGATTTTTATTTAATTATTCTGTATTAAAACAAAGATTTTCAGTAAAATTCCACCTCATGATGTATTATAATTTTAGGTACAATTTAATTATTTATATCCACCCAATAAATTCAAAGCAAATATAAATGTATTCTGTATAAAATTACGTTAAAATTGTACAATACAATAATAATAATAATAAATAATAATAAGTCACGCAAATTTTCAATAAATAACAAATATTATTATAATATATAAATGTAAACAAATAAATTATCGTCTAATCAAAACTTGTGTAAAAATATGTATGTAAATTTGCTGTGGTAAAATATTTATATACAATACTACTATAATATATAGTTAAAGAAGCATCTAACTTATAGATTTATATTTCATTTTTCTGAATTAGTATATATTTACAATCATTGAAAAATGTATAATGCATTTGAAAATGCAAAACAAAACAAAAATTTATAATATGTGTAGAAATTCATTAGAATTAAAACAAAAACAAAAAGTAAAAAAGACACGATTTCATTATACTATTTTATCTACAAATATGTATAAATATAATTGCACAAATACATGATGTGAAAAATTAATGAATAGAAAAAGTCTGAAGCATTTCATTTTCATATTTTTTATATGCATACATATGATGAGTACATTGTACATTTATAAATATATCTACAATTAATTTAATTTAACTCTTAATTTTATATCTTTTCTTATATATATATTCATATATTCATATATGGATTTAAAGTAAAATATCTTGTTTTTGAACAGTTGAACATCATATATTATTAATTAATTTATATATGCTTTACTTTATAGACAATTAATTTACTATATAGCATTTATAAATGGGATCGATTTTAGTATATCAATTTTACACAATATTAAAATATGTGATGGCCATTTCACATGGGTGCAACCACTTTTTAAAGGGATTTCGTTGAGAGGTAGTAAAACACAGAAGTATAGAATTTCGAGGCGTCTATAAGGCATAATTAATTATGCGATATATAGTAACTAAAGAAATAAAAAAAAAATTTAATATATTTAAAGGTTCAAGATATTTTTATATTACTGTATAGTTTTTATAGATCTTACCTTAACATTGGTTTAATGTCATTAACAATATATATAAATAATATAAGAAAATTGAAATTCTCTTTTTAATATTATGTACATATATTAAAAAAAAATTTTCTTATATGCGATATCTTCATATATAACATATATGGTATATATAAAAATATTTATATATATATATATATATATATATAAATAATATATATATATATAAATAAGTTGATACAACATTTGAAAGATATACAACACATGCGACAATATATATTCATTTCATATATATTAGTGCGTGCATATAATCTGTATATATTTGTATTTAATAGAATTAGCTATATATACAGTATACTTAATATATATATATACCTTTTAATATTGCGGTAATAAAGTAAATTTTTTTCTTGTTTGATGTAGGGGACTAGGTCGACCGGCTTTTAGGTGAGAAATCACCTATTTATTTATCATTATAATTAAAATATATGGTATTATTATTGTACTTTGTTTTTCTTTATTATTCTTATAATATAAACAAAAAAAAAAGATTACAATAAAATTAAAAGTTTTTTTTTTTTAATTATTACACGTTGTTGCTTTCTGTTTTGTTTTATTGAAGTCATTTACATTCAGAATAATTGTGTATTATATTTTTTGTATTATTATATGCATTATGTTTCTTAATGCATTGTATATAAATCATAAATTCATATAACTATTATGACGAAGTGTATTATTCTTTTACTTTCATTTAAATAATTTTTATTGTAAAATATTTATTGATGATTTTATCTTCGTGTGTGATTCCGAAAGCACTTGTACTTTTTATAGTAAATTCTTCTTTCCTTTTTGTTTAAACAATATATAATACCTTCTTTGGTTTACTGAAACGTATAATTATTTTATCATATATGCGCACAATAATTCATATATATATAATTATAATGATATATTTAATATGTTGGCTCATATTTTAGAATTAGTATTACATAAAATAGAGAATATCTTGGGTATTATAAATTTATGTAAAATCAATTCATTGTTTGCTTTATATTGAAATCAAGCGAAAATTAATATATAAAAAAACCTGTTCAATATACATTTAAACTATGGTTTAAAATATTACCTCATGTCATGGTCACGGTCAATACACTTTTTTATATTATGATTATATAAATTACATTACAAAATGCTTCAATTGAAGTGGTGTTAAAAAACTATTAAATATTTACAGTTGCTTGTTATATTATTATATTTATAGTTTATATTTTTTGAATAGTTCGAGAAGAGGATATGTGAATCTGAATATACAATTAATATTTGAATAATAAATAATAAACTCTTATTTATATATACAGATATCTTTTTTATTTGGGAAAATTTTAAAATCCAATTTTTAAAATCTACATCACATGATAATTTGTTTTTATACAAGATTTATACATACATGAGACATGAGTATAAAATAAATATGTTCAATGATTAATTTATATAATTAATAAATCAACAATATATATATATCAAGTAAAATCTACAAAGTATATATCTATTATTATATATCTATATTAACATACGTCGATTTAATTTTAATAAATAAAGTATAGAAAAAAGATTTTATCGATAATGCTTTTATTATATTATTTTTTATAGTTCCTATAATTTTATGATTAACGATTTGATAAATAATATACAGAAATATTTTTTCTTTATTTTTAGATTTGGATAAAGATCATACTTCTTGGTATTTATGTTACGACAAGTTCAAATAGTATATATGTACCAAATAATTTCGATAGAATTACTCAGGGGTATCTTTCACCACCACCACCACCATCATCACTACAACGATTACCAAAAACTTTACCATATCATGAAAATATAGAAATAAATTATAATTTACCACCTCAACAATTGATTCCGCCTACACCAAACCATGAAGTACATAATATACAAAATCAGCATTCATCCATTACACATCTGACACCACAAACAAACGAATCCACATTTATGCAAAGAGTTGCTAAATGGTTTGGTTTTGGCAACACTAACAATAGTGTAAATGTTGAAAACAATGATCAACAACCACAACAATCAATTAAATCAAATGTGAATATTCAGGAAAGACATATATTATCACAATCCTCACCACCTGATACCTCAAATGTAAAACCAACTGGATGTTATCCATGTAATAAAATACCATGGATACCAATGCATGGATTAAATGGAAATAGTGAATATCGTCAAGCAAATATAGTAAATAATAACAATAACAATAATTATAAACAAAATATTCAACGTATCCCAGAAATCACACGTCAACCAAACACAAATTATTATAATATTCGACAATCGGATATTAAACATTTACCGAAACGTTTGATTTCCCAACCATTAAAGTATCCCTTCATTAGTAATAATAATTTTCCAAAATATAATACAAAAATCTTTAGTAATAATCAACAAAAATATCAACCTTTAGTACCGTCGCAATACAATTTAAATCATTATTCAAACCCTCAACAACAACAGCCGCATACACTTACTCAGCAGTTTTTACCCAATCAATTTATTCCACAAAATTCATTTAGAAAACCTTTATATACTCCATCTTTACATTTAATTCCAATTGAGCAAGTAAAATCAAATGTTGCGCCGATTCTAGTACCAAATTTAAGTGTGTCACCAATACCACCAATATACAATGCAAAACCATTTTTAATAGAATCCTATTTAATTCCACAAAATGGCAATTACAATATACCGCCTGTATTAAATCGACAAAATTCCCCCAACTATCAACATCAACATATTCAAAATAATAACTATCATCAATCTAAAGCACCACAACAATTCAATTATAATAACAATGATAACAATAATAATAACAATCACAGCAATTATCCAATATTGCCCAATTCACAAGGTGATTTTGAAATAGTAAAAAGTGTTCAGGTGGGTGAATATACTTCATCTGTAGAATATCCCGTTAATACGGAACAAAATCATATCATTCATATCGATTCAAAGACTGAAGTTAATACCGATACAGATAACTATTCATCTCATGTAATACCAATTATAACAACCACATCTCCTAATCAATATATATCTCAACCAATTATTGTACAAAGTTACGATAAAAATTTACAAGATAATTATTCAGCTGCATCAGCACACAATTTAACTGTAAGAAATGAAGATAATAAAATTGTTGGTAATTATATTACTGTGGAATATCAACCGTCCACAAATCACATTGACCATACCGAACCCACGGTATTCCTATCATCAACAATACCCGATGTAACTGCAAAAATACCCAGTGAAATTACCGTCGGAAATAATGTAGAATTTCAAGCATCAATACAAACCGATTTGGACACACACAAACCAGTTCAATCACAGAAAAGAGATAGAGAAACCCCTCAACATTTACTAGATTCGCCAATACTTTATCAACGTAATGCATCAACACGAAATCCAAGCGATTTAAGGGTAACACAATATCCACCTCATAAATCAACCTATACCGATGACACAATTAACTATCAACATTTGCAAACTTCATCAACATCATATGGATCAACAAATCGTCCCTCATTTTTAATAAACAATAAACCAGGTCAAAGACAAATCATTATTCCATATACAATTAATAAGAATCCAAGTCCATTTTTCAGAAATAAATATGAAAATAGTAATTGGAACGATGCGAAACCGATAACGGATTTACAAGATATTCATGATTCTCAAGAATCACAAATAATTACAGCCACAATAGCAACAACTGAATCAACTTTCACAACCACTACAAATTCGGAATCCAAAGATATTTTTGAAACAACAACCTCACCACCAGTCACGACAATATCATCGTCATCATTGTCAGTGTCTTCAAGCCCATTTCCAAAATATATAATAAAAAATTCCGGTACAAATTTACGTGAATTATTAAAGAAAGAAAAACAATTTGATGTAAAACCGTTCGATATAAAAAAATTACGTAAAAATATTGATCATTGGACTGAACAAGAATATTCAATTCAAGCTTTAAATAATAACAATAATAATAATAATAAAGCAAGTACCGTATCATTATTAATACAATCAAAAATTATTCCAACGGAATATTTTACAACTCCGATACCCCATGACATTATTCAATTAACTACTGCACAAAATTCGGATACCATGGAAACAACTGTAACACCATACGAAAATCTATTATCCGATGAAGAATTTAAGAAATATGAATTTATCGATAAAATAATTGAAGATAATCATTTGAATCCAGAGAGTTTTGCAATTGCGCCGAAATTTCAATTTGGACAAACATCAACGAGCACACCATTTGTACAACAAACGACACCCGAAAATTATTGGAACCATGCAAAAATTTCCATATCACCATTAACCAAAGAAAAAATTTATGTTGTTACACCTCTACCGCACACAGAAAATGTTAATATTTATAATAATAACAGTGGAAATGATGGTGATATTGGTCAATTTAAATCACCTAGATTTCGTGTACGGCCAACACCGGGATCGTCAACAATCGATTTAACTAAATTACAACCATATGATGGCCAATTGTCCAATAATCGTCGATTGACACTACCTGAAAAAAGTAAATATATTTGGTTATAATGTGATTTAATTGTTAATTATGAATCATATCGAGTTTATTTTTAATTGACTCAATTATTTTCCCGTTTTCAATTATGTATAATTTTCTTTTTGTTTTATTGATTTTCATTTGTTTTTATTTGTATAGTTAACGATTTGCGAATTATAAATGAAAAACTGACAACGAAATTAAAACCACAAATATTTGGATTAATGGACACTTCAGCAATACCATTTCAAACCGTACACGGACATTCAAAAGTAACATTTTTGCATATATTATAATTCAGTTTGAACTTAATTTAATGTTTTAATTTTTTTTTTAAAAGGTATTCGGTAGTTCAAGTTCAACAGAATCCTCAACATATAAAAGCAACCAGAAACGATAACAGGAATGGCCATCAAAAATTGTTTCAATGAATAAAACGACTTTTTTTCTTAAAGAGTTTTATACCCCCTTAATGTTTTAACTTTTAAGATTATATTCTAGATAAAATACTAATGATAAGTATAGTTTATAGTATTTAATGAATTGAATCGTTGCTATGTAACTTTTGTGTGCTATTTGCGTGTGTGAATGATGCTATTTTTAATTTTAAGAGTATTACGTTATTGAAGCTTTTCGAAAATAAATCTGTAAAACATTTTTTACAATACGTTCTTCTCGATAAGCTTCAATTGTTAATTTGTAATTGTGAATTAACTTTAATATAAGTATAAAAAAAACACAAGTGTTAAAATTATTATATGATGATTTATATTTATGATAAATGAATTAATGAATTTAAAACAAAATCTCTACATATATTTAGGAATACATTTTAAAAATAAAACAATCTCATTATTAATCACACACATTTTGCATCAGAAATTTTCATGAAGTAAATAAATATTAAAAGTATATTATAAAATGAATATACACTAAAATGTAATTATTTTTGTCGATATTTTAAATATAGCATTTCTGTTATCCACATAATTATTGTTGTTAATGTAACACAATTTATAAAAATAACGCATATTGCATAGCTGCCACTTAAATCACGAATTAATCCTATATAAAGAATAAAAACCAATGATACAGAAATTTATCATAACTGGAGCATTCAAATGATAAATAAAAATTATAATTACCAATTATGGGACCAAAACTCATTAAAATTATTCCATTTACTAACATTTGAATACCGGATGCGGAAGCCAATCGTTCTAATGGAATATAACTGGGTATAATTAAATTCATATAAACTGTTCGAACACCCTTTGCAATACCCAATGTTACCCCAACTATTAACATCCCCGAATAAGTAGTAATAAATAAAATAGCTGAAAATTGAAATATTTGTTATTATTCGTTATTTTTGCTGTTTTCATAAACATTAATATGGAAAATTATACATACAAAATCTTGCAGTTAACAGTACTGATAAACTAAATAAGTACATAACTCTGGGTGATTGTTTTAAAAAATCACCAAGAAATGGTGAAGAAAATCTGGATATTATATCAGCTATTGCCAATGTGGACATAATACCGGCTATTTCGGCTGTATTATAACCAAAATCCGATAATATAAATGGTGTTAGTATTGAAAAATTAATTTCGGCAAATATTGCAATCGACATTCCCAGCATCATGTTCACGTATATTTTATCTTTTAATAAATCTAAATCGAAGAATGTTACAATACGTTTTAACATAATTTTTATAATAGTTTGCTGTTTTCTTGTCATCGTTTCACTGTCCTTAACTCTAATAAAAAAAGAAAAAAAAATCACTATTAAAATATTTGTATTGCATTGAAATTAAATTGAATTTTGTGTAAATATAATACATTCCAAAACACTTACATTACAATGGATGGATATGGATCTTTTTCTGTTGATGAATTAATATTTTCCAAAATTTTTTTCTCTTCTTCAAATACTTTCATAGCACAAGCGGGAAATTTAATATCAGGCGAATTTTCAATAAGTAATGGTTTGGCTACTTCAGTTTCGGGAAATAAATTCAATGAACTGCCCAAATGTACGGATTCAGCTGAACCCGTTTCAAACCAACGTTTTGGTGTTGGTTTTTGCATTGGTTGTATTGCATTAGTGAAAACTGTATTTGTACCAGCATTTACAGGAAATACGGATAAACTACGATTTAACTTTTGTGCATTTTCCGGTGATGTTGTTGGTATACGTCGTTGATGCAAAAAATAATTAAAATCTTGACTTTTACTTAAACGTTGTGTTGTATCCGAACGAAATGGCGAACGTATTTGAGATGTTGCATCAAAACCATAAATACTTTGCGTATCAATATCATGATTTATTTCAGGTCTTGATTTCTCTAAATAATCATCTTCGTCTTCCGATGAAAATTCCCATTTATTATAATTATCATTATTTTGTTTTGAAACTGAAATTTACATAAAAATATTACGCTTTGTTTATCAATTAAATTACATTTAGAAATTTACCACTTAAAAATGATGTTTTGCTATCGGATTTTTTCAATGGTTCAACAATTTCGACTATTTTATGTATTTCATGTGTTGTAACATTTGTCAATTGTGGCGTATCAAGTATTTGTAATTGTTCTTTTTCATCATCGTTGGCCAACAACGGTAATGGAGGATCTTTCATATGCCATTTCACCGGTTGTAATAATGAGGCAGCCACCAATATATGTAATCCAAATGCACTTAAAATAAGTACACAACCTTGAACACCATATTCTCTTAACAAATATGTGATTAAAATTGGAAAAATGATTGGTCCAATGCCGGTGATTGTCATTGCAATGCCAGCCGCCTTATTTCGCCGTACTTTAAAGTAGGTATTCAATGCCAATGGAAATGCTGAATTAGATAAACCGAATCCAACGGCTTTTAAAAATACAAAATTGGTATATTAATAATAATATGTGATTAGATCAATATATATTTCATACCTGTAATTAAACCATATGTAATAATATAATGGGTAAATGTTTCTGCAAATGCTGTTAAAAATAAACCAATACAAAAAAATATTCCCGATGCAATGGCAATTTTACGATAACCATAGATTCGTAATAGGGGTCCATTTATTAAACCTAATCCCATACCAAATGCTGAATGTAAATTTACAATTAATGATACATCAGTTGCTGGCATTTGCATTATAGCAAATTTGTCTTTAAATATTAATCCAAAACATGTGATGGTCGGTACAATGATTATCTATATATACATTTTGTTAATTTGATGATATTATGTATGAAATACAAAATAAAATAAAAATATAATTATTATTGTTATTCAATTTATATATCTTAAAATAGATTAAATCGAGTAAAAATTTATTAAATGTAAAATGAATAAATTAATCTATAAACAAAATAATTTTGTTTCCCATTCAAACATACATTCAAATATTAGTGTGTAAAATAATTTTGGATATATATTTGAAATTTGATTTAATAATATACAAATATATAATATTTATATATATATTATATTTCACATATACCATTTTTTATCATTATTTTATCAGAATATTCATATTTAATTTATTTGCAATAATAACAATTAGTAGATATATAGTATATAGTATTGGTGTTTTTTTTTCGCATTACATTAAAAATTGTTTTTTAATTTAACACATATTTTGTATATATGCGTGCACAAATAGAACCCGAAATTTTAAATTATTATGATTATTAATTATTTATAATTATTAGACTAATTTGAAATATAAACAGTATCTTTTAATAACAATTATAAATTATATATAGATATGAATAATTTTTTATACTTTCCATCAATCATTTCATGGTATCAATGTCTAAAATAAAATCTAAATCTAAAATCGACGTATTCAATTAAGTTTAATCATTTATTATTTGATATAACGAACGCATATATAAAAAGGTTGAAGTACCGCGCGAACATATTTTTTATTCAATAAATAAAAAATATAAAATTAAAATTCATTCATCGATTCAAATCTTCTTTTATATAACATTGCATCATATCAAAATATAATCTGTTACTGATAAATTTCCAAAAATTCTTATTCTTATAATAAGAATGTTATTAAATTACAATTTAGTGAAAATGACATTGTAATATATTAATAACTTATGCATTTATTTTATAATATCTTGATCTATATTCACGTCTTTAGATAATTGATATAAATTATAATAAATAATTAAAAATTCTATAAATTGTCATCATATATAACTATATACAATTATATTAATATACGGATATATTCAAAATAATGAATCATATAATAATAATAACAAATTTTGAATAATCCCATATGACCGTCTGCTCGTTCACCTTCCAATTGAGCATTCATTTAATTATAATTTCAAATCAATGTACACATAAATTCCAATTGACATTGGTTACATCTTTTTATTACTTATTAAAGTGGATATTAGCAGTGGAAATTGAATGATCGTTACAATTTACAGTTTTCCCATTTATCAAGGTGTCCATGCATACATAGATTACAAAAAAAAAATAGGCAATCAAAAAAGGACATCAACTTAAATAAGGTTTTATGGATGAATTTTGTTCGTTTTATAC
Source organism: Dilophus febrilis (assembly GCA_958336335.1). Lineage (NCBI taxonomy): Eukaryota > Metazoa > Arthropoda > Insecta > Diptera > Bibionidae > Dilophus > Dilophus febrilis. The sequence goes on from OY284468.1 coordinate 51,488,348, forward strand.
AAACATTTTCTTTCATTCATTTAAAATATACTAACCCATTTTATGATTACATGTTTTTAAAAGTTTTATAATTGCAAACTTTAAATAAACCACACATAATTATTTTTTTGTCGAAATTAAATATATATATATATATGTGTGGTTTTTATTTTTATTTCTTTTCAATTCAATTTTTAAATCAATAACATCTTTCTTTTTTTTCATTATGCATATTCAATTTATTATATAGAATCCCCACAATTGATAAATAATAAAAATAAACAATAAAAAAAATCTATAACAGTTTTTAAAATTATTACGTAAGTATATTTCTATATTAAATAAATATAAAATTATTTATTAATCACACACACATACATGGAGAGTAAAAGTGTTTAATTTCATAAAAAAAAATCGTTAATTTATTTTTATTATATTAATATATTTTGTAATATACACAAACAAAAATTAAATCTTTTCATGTGATCAAAACTTTCTTCTTGTAATTGGTTTTTTTTTGTAAATATAAACCACAATATATATATAAAAATGTATTTATAGAAAAAAAATTTATTACAACTGACCATACCAATGTTTAACATTCATAAACCATCAGTCATTTTCCTGAAGTATGTGAATATGGAAATATGTTTTTATTGTTTAATATTGAAGTTTTATATATTATTCATCAATATATTATAAAGCTTTATAGTAAATTATCGTAATTAATTGTCTCTACATAGGTGTAAATTTGTAAATATAATATAATTTTTATTATAAAAATTACCAACTCATTTGTTTGAAATAATTTTCTGTATTGCGATTAGTTAGCAAAATAAAAAAAATAAATCAAATATTTAGTTAGATGCGTAATAATTAATAATAATATGGTACAATTTATATATATATATATATATGCAAAAATCAGATTGTGATAATGACAAACGTGACATGTATATCAATATATATACTATATAATATGATTTTTTTTTAAGTATCTATATATCACATTACATAAAGTAAAAAGTTATATATACAATGATTCGGTTAAATGCTATCAATACTATAATATACGCAAATATATCAGAGGTATCCAAACTTTAATAAACGGATTGAATAAATACCTACATTTGTAATGAATTGCAAATGTATAAATTATTGATTTTATATGCAATTTATAAATGGAAAAAATTGTGTAATTGCAATAAAAGATTGTTTATTGTTCGATGATTATCCGTTAAAATTTGGACATAGATGTAATATAATATAATATTACAAGAAAATACTTTTAATACAATCATTCTTAAGTAAAACCATTTTAATTTGAGAACATCATATAATATTGTTTTTGGGTTAATAAACAAAATGTATACGTATATAAATATAGAATGTAATCATATCACACATATTTTTATATATCAAGTATTTGTTATCAATATTAAATATACGTACGAAACGAATGCTATCATTCAATATATGGGGAAAAAAAATAAAAATTGTATTTTCGTATAAAACAAAACCTATCATCAAGGTCTCTATCACAATTTGTTGTACAATTTTTCATACAGATAATAATAATATTTGCTGAAAGTCATATGGTATATAGAGATAGATAATTTTTGGTTTATTTACAAATACACTGAATATGCAAAATGTTATGTATACAAAATATATATACAAAATTTACAAATTTAATAGAAATTTTGATAATTTAATATATTTGTTATAATAACGGTAATATTATTAGTACTAATAGCATATGTTGTAAAAATATCGCGTTATATAAATCAAATATGTAAACTTACATTTGCCATACCATATGCTATAACAATAATCCATCCCCATCCACCGTCTGGAGCAATTTTTTTTGGCTTTCCATCATCGACTATTTTTAAATTTTTCATAATTATGATTTAGATTTTATGATAACTTTTTTTTTATTAGTTATTTGATTTTATTTAATTAAAAAAAAATTAATACTCAAGAATTAACTGTGATTTATTAATTTTTCCACTTTTAAAAAAAATACATTTTTTTTTACGTTTATATAATTTAAAATAAATCACATATAAGTTAAAAAAAAATTTTATTTCCACTTTATATTAAAACTTTATTTATTTTATATTTTTATATAATATTGATCTATACAAAATTTCTAAATTCGATGTCGTTACTCATTATGTCGTTACTAATTTGCATTTAAAATGTATATACCCGGGTAGGTAACTCACAAACATTTGCAATTAATACATATGTACTTCTTTAAGCAGCTTAAGCGCATTTAAACATTCAATACAAAAAATATAATTGTCTTTTTTAAACGGTATAATTTTCACTCTGAGTTGAAAACAATACTAAATTATAAAATATTAATAAATAAAATATATTATTTTTATCAATGAAAAATTTATTTACTACTAACACATCAAAAAAAAAAAATCTCACAATATTTTTATTTTTTTACTGATAATATAGTAAATATAAAAAAAAAACACCAATTATTATATCTAAATATCGATATCTATTTGAATATTTCTCGTATTATATTCAATATTAAATGTATTAAATAACCAAATCCATTATATTACGTATATATACAAAAACACTGATGAATGTTTTATACACATCTTTATTATTATTATGTTATTATTATTATTATTAATATTTTATAGATAATTTTACACACACGTAATATTGTAAATTATAATCATTTATTGAATATTAACAAAAACACAAAAAAAAAAAAAAACAATATATAATATAACAAAAAAATGTAAATAAAACTGTGAGTATTAATTATATATATATAATATATAATATATCTCTACCAGTGTTCATATAATATAATCTGAATTGGAAATGGAAGTAAATTATTAATTACGAAAGTTTATATATTATCTGTTATTTTATTTATGTACGTTCATGTGTATAATAATTTATGAATTTCTTACGTATATATAACTAATAAATATACAAGTATATATATATTATACAAAAAAATAAAACACACTTGAAAAAATTATATTTTTTTAATCTTCAGAGAGTGTGCTTTAAAAGCTTTTTTTGCAACAACAGGTATAAACACCTAAACAATATATTGAATGTACATATATTATAATTACATAAAAAAAAAAACAAAAAACAACAATCTATAATTTGTTTATTAATGAATTTATTTGAAATCAATTTTTGACTAAACAAACTTTAAGATTTAACAATTTTTGGGAAGGGAAAATCTTATGATATTGTTATGTATTAGCATCCTCCCTCTTTTTTTATTTTTTAATTATACCTACAATTTATATAGAATAAAAAAATACCAGAATTATTACGAAGGTCATGTTATGGTATCCACATCCATATTATAATATTTTAACTTAAAATATAACAACTGATAAACTTTTTATGTATATAGTATGTATATATAAAAAGAATTTATTTATTAAAAAAAAAATTGTTATTTCAGTGATATTATAATAAGATTTGTGTATTTGTTTCTTAAACTAAAAAAGGTTAATCTATATTTTTCCTCCATTTTATTATTTTCATTTAAAAACTTGCAAATTCATGGACGTCACATTAATTTTAATAAAAAAAATAAAAAACTATTAATTGTATATACGTATGTAATTGCGGGTTCATTATAATACAGGTATTAATTCTCGATGTATTTTTGTATTCTATAAATTATTGTTATATGTATATAGTATACGTATTTTAAATATTATTATAATCTACAAAAAATGTACAAAAAAAAAACATTACTAATTATTCTTAAATTATGGTAGAAAATACGTAAGATTAGTGTAGTTCTTATATTTAAGAATTAGAATATTCAATTCATTGTAGGTTTTAGGTTATCGTCTTTTTTAAGAGATTTTGAATTGAATCGCAAAACATATGATTATTATGGCAATAAGTGCAGAATAAGTTGATATAATAACCTTACTATGAAATCCCTACGATGACTTAAAATATATTCATATTGAATACACCTAATCACATATATAGGCATATTATTGAAAAAACAAATAATATAGAAACATTAAGGAAAGATCATATGACTTTCATTAAATGTGTATTTGGTGTTTCATGTTGTTAACAAAAATAATACTTTTATAACAGTAAGTATATATAATATTCATTACATGGTCAATAAAATTCCAAACGTTAACAATTCTATAATATTCTATCAAAAATATTTAAACAGACAGATTATATCTATATCTTGTAAAATTTAATTGTTAAAAATTCATATATAGATAAAATGCGGAAGAATAAAAAAAATGTTGGTATATTTCTTATATATACTATCTCATTAGTACACGATTTTAACTTGATCAAATATATTATTACAATATATGCCTCATATACCACCATATATAAACTACTGATTATGTATTTTATAAAAATAATATAGGAAAAAATATCCGATCCATGAAAAAAATGGAATGTTATAATAAAATAATTACTATTATATTTTTCAAGTTCAAGTACAAAAATTTTGGCTTTTAATTGCATTTTTATATCTATATGCATATGTATAATCGTATAAGTTTAAAGCATAGGACTTTTGTAGAATTATTGGCAATATATAGATATGATATTGATACTGGTTCACTTAATCTATATAAGGTGTTAATATATAAGATGTGAAAAATAAATTGAGTATATAATGTCATATATGTCATATCGATAAATATAATAATAATTATTATAATGACGTTGATGATTGGGATTATATTAATTTAAATAAAAAAAACCATCGGCAAATGACCATGAATCATTTTTAACTTTTTGATTAAAATAATTTAATATCCGCGACATGTAACAACTAATTTGTTACTATATTTATATGAGTATAAAAAATAACTATATCGACGTGTATACACGCATATGAATATGCTAAACTTGCTGATGTCTTACTATGTATAATGTATATGTATATATTAAAAACACATATTTATTATTACCTTTTTTTAACTATTCATATTTTATAAACCCAAAAAAAGTTCTTTTTTTTTGTTTTATAGATTTATTTTACAAATTTTTTAATTATTTGTATTTGTATATTATTTGACAGAAAATTACTAGGAATTACGGGTTTTTTTGTGTCTTAATATTTAATTTATAAATTACTTCATTTGTTTGTTTTGTTTTCATTTTTGCAAATATGTATAAATATAAATAATATATACTATATATAATAATGTATATAGTTGACAAGTATATATAATAAAATCATTTACATATTTATTATAAATATTATAATCAATTTTATACTGATAAATTTTTGTATATATCTGATTAGTAAATATATGATAAATATTTTAAAATAAGGTTTTTGTGATTTTGCTCAAATTTCCAATATAGCGAAAGTATATGCGAATATATTTATTTTCAATTATATTCTATATACATTATTATTGTTTTCAAATTTAATTCATATTCCCTTTATATCCAAGCGTGACCTAAAAGTGTCGAAAAATGTATTGAAATTCATTGTAAAAATTTAACCATTTTTATTTAATTTATATATATAAATTTCTTTGGATGAATGCAAAAAGTTGAAAAAAACAGTTGAAATCTTCAAAGATTATGAGAGGGTTATAAAATATGAGCTCTATATCAAAACTATATATAAATTAAATTCATACAACAAAATTTTTTTAACTTTTCCTATTCAATTTTGATATGATCCATATCAAATACTTTATATAAATACCGGAAAAAATCAAGATTACATTTTTTTATGTATTTAAATAAATTTAAATTGAAATTATAAAAGTTGACTTATAAATATTTACCATACTATAATAAAATAAAACATATATTTTTTATATGTGCATATACATGTTTAGCATGTATTGAATCTAATTTTAAATTATTAAAAATGTAAATCAATTATTACAGAACAAATAAATTAGTCTATGATATAAAATATATATACCTAAATGTATATAATGAAGGACACCCGTATATATAATAATAAAAATTAATATTCTAATAAATATATATCAATATGTGTATAAAATATAATCTAATCATAAAAATAAATTAAAAAAATGTAGTTCTCATTTTGCAAAAATAAAACTAATTTTTTTTACTGTATATATTAAAATATATATCGTTCATAGATGGATTCATAATGTAATAATCAACTATAATAAAAATGTTATCGACACACCTTTAGTGTAATGCATCAAATATATTACTTTTTTTTATACGTATAAACACATATAACTTGACTTATATTTTTTTCTTATATAACAAATAATTAATTAAATCACAATAATATCAATAATTAATTTTTTCTATACAAAATTTATTATTAATTTAAACAAATTGAATGCATTTTACACTGTATATTAATAACATATTCATTGATAGATTATTTGTGTGATATTATTCTGGTAAATATAAGTTAAATATAATTATATATTGTATTGAAGGTAATTAATCAAAACAATCTTATATTATCTTTAATTTTAAAGAATATAAATATTTAATCTTAATGATAATTTGTCGACGCACAAACAATAAAATTTCGTAATATTTTTATAAATATTATTAAAATGTTATGCAATTCTATTAAAAAAATCATATTCTTATAATAATTTGTATTTAAAAAAATAATAGGTATTGATAGATGACAAGATTTAAAAATTATACAAATAAATCTGAAGGTTCTATTAAAAGACCCACAAGAAATATATATTTTATGCCTGTTTTGTCTATGCCCTACTTTATTTAAATATAATAAAATGGAATTATAAAATTTATAAATAATTATATCAAAAATATAATTATTTTTTTTTATTTTCTATAATATTTGATAAAAAAAATTAAGCCTTATTTGAAAAAATATAAAAGACTAATCCAATTTTTTTTTGTTCTGCGTTTCCTCATTTACCAAATGTGTGTATATTTATTTTTAATACAATCGAATTCTTTTAGAATATTTTCTATATGATTTTCTTTAATTAAATTAGGTATACGTCAATGTATATAATATAATTCTGTTATCTATATACATTCTGTAGAGATCTTAACCTAAAAAATATATGTATGATATATGTGATTGTGTGTTTTGTTTTATATATTCAATTTTTGCTACCATACAGTCCGATCACAAGTATTCCTTTTTTTTTAATTGTCTCCAATTAAGACAAATTTTCAAAAATTGAAATACATACAAAAGGGAGAGAGCGTTACAAATTATTTATCCTTTTGATTTTTTTCTTTATATGAATTATGGAAGACGATAAATATTAAAATAAAATATTCAACAGTATTGAAAAAATATTCTCGTCTTTATCATTTTAAAAACTTAAAAAACAATATCCTAATATATATATAATGCTTATAACTATAAGTTAAGTATAATATTAATGTTAAAAATTTTTGTTAAGTATATATACAGTAAATTATTTTAGAATCATATTGGAAAAAAAAAAATATTCAACAAACTAAAATCGCTAAATTTTGTGTTGGTTTCATATATAAATATAAATATACAATTTTCTATTGAATATCTGAAGCTTTTTCATAATCATATGCTTTTCGCCGTAATTCACGCTTTTCTTGATATTGACGATATAATTTTTCGAAACCCCAACCAAATGCAGTTAAGTATGTTGTTATATTCAAACAATGTAACGTAACTGTATAGTCGGTAGCATCACGTATCAAACCTTGACAATGAAAAAACAAAAAGAATTGCATTGGTTTTAATCGTTTCACATAAATATAAATAACACATATATCAGTAAAGTGTATTTGATATATGTGAATGCGAATCATTTTAATTAATAAGTGATATAATTGTTATTATTTTTGTAATTATTTTTAAACTCTGATTTTATAATACAATATATGATAAGTTTTTAATTTGTTAATGATAATGCCGTAATATAATAAATAATTAAATTAAAAAAATTTCTTTCCATGAAAATCAAGGGGGATTATTATACTTTATAAAATTATTAATAATTGAAAATAGGTAAATACGTTGTACTCACCAATAATCGGTCCCATTACAAAATAAAATATTCCAGCAAATAATAATTGTAACCCGGATGCAGCCGGTAGACGATCCAATGGTACATGACTAGGTATAACCAATGCCATAAAAACGGTACGTAAACCTTTATTTAAACCAATCCAACAACATGCAGCGATAATTACTTCATATGAACGATAATGTGCAATTACTATAAATACATATAATTAAAAAAAATGTAATATTTACTATTTATCGGGAAAACTTATTTAATCGGTATATATGAACAGGAAAATCAATTACCTATTCTACCCATAGCCATACCCAATACACCAAATAAAAAAAATGTTTTATTTTCCCAACCGATTTTTCCAGCCAAAAAAGGTATGAAAAAACGTACAGCAATGTCCATACCACCTAACAGTGACATAGCCATGGCTATTTGTGATTTCGATAGACCGAATTCGGCAAACACAAATGGTGTTAATATGGAAAAATTTAATTCGGAAAAATTTGCAATTGTAACACCAACCATTAAATTAACATATGTAAAATCTTTTAATAAATCCAAATCAAAAAATATAACAAACTTTTGCCATAAAGTTAATTTAATGCGTGCTTCATCCTTTTCATTCAACGACGATTTTTCGATTTTCGGTAATGTTATATGTCCATTTCCATTTTGTATAATAATTGAATCAATTTTATCGAAATTATTTAATTCATAGTTACGTTCCTTGTACAATAAACGTTCTTCATCACAAGTGCAAAATGTTGTACGTGTATTGCAACGTGTCATTGATTTTTTATTAAAATTGTTTATATTATGACTATTATAGTAACTATTAATATTAATATTATTTTGAATGTCGTTCGTTATATTAATATTTTTATTAATATTAATATTACTTTTAGTATTATTATATATATATTGTTCTAATTTTCTTGAAGCTCCTTTCAGTACTTCTTTTTCAATGTTAAATGTATTTGATCGTTTACGAAATGGTGTTAATGATGATTTCAGTGATAATATACTATGATTATCAACCAAATATTTTGATTCATTTTGACTTATTTGTCGATCAATGAAATTGTTGGTGGGCAGTACATTTTTTTCATATTCTTTTAAATCGTGCGGAGCCTTAAAACTTGGACAATCCTCAATTGGGACTTCATCGATTTTTATTTTATTTGATAATTCTTTACGTTTTTCACGATCCGATTGTGCTAATAAACCTAAATTTACATACGACGGACGATTTGATAATACTAAATTTTGATTGGACGACTTTCTTGAATCGAATTTTAATGTTTTCGTTGATGTTAACGATAATCGCGATTCATAGATTGATCGTTGACTAGAACCAGAATACCAGCCATCATTACAATGTGCTAACATCGGGATACCGGGATCAATAATTTCATAGCCGGTTATACTAGAATTATCAGCGTTATAAAGATATTGACTAGAAAATAAACTATGATTTTTATGTTTTGTCATACGACAATGATCACATTCAATAAATTCAACAGATTGTGAACGATAATATTTTTCTTTATCGATATTATTAACATTATCAGTATTATCTTGAATATAATTGTTATTCGGTTGATTTATATTATTGTAATTGGGTTCGGTATTCGGTGGTTTTTTCACATGCCATTGAACTGGTTGAAATATTAATGCACATGCAATAGCATTTAATGCAAAACCACTATATAGCATAACCGTCCCTTGGACACCGTACAACGGAAGAAGATATGCTATAATATGTGGCATTATAATTGGACCCAATGCTGTTGATGTCCATGATAATCCTGTGGCCATCCTTCTTTTATCTTTAAAATATGTATTTAACGCCAATGCATTTGCGGATGCATTAATTCCCGTACCAGCTCCTAAAAATTAAAAAAAAAAATCAATACATTTATTTATACAAAAATAATAATTTTTTTTATTTTATATTTTATATTTGTAAAAAAAATATTATACCTACTTTATACCTATTTTAACCATTTTTTTTATTTTATATTTTATATTTGTAAAAAAAATATTATACCTACCATAGAGTATAGAAAATGTTATAACATATGTCAGAAATGAATTTGATATTGATGTAAAAAATAAGGCAATTGCGACAAGGGCTGCACCAAATAATCCAATTTGACGGTATGAAAATCTTCTAAACATAGGTCCATTTAATAAACCTGTTACGAATATACACATATTTAGTATTTTTTAAATGTATTTTTTCAACTGCATATAACAAACATTGATTCATTGTAATCAGAATTTTTCTATTTGAAGCCAGATTAAAACTTTTCAAATAATTTTTGGAAACCAATTTGGAATAATTAATTAAAAATAAATATCAGATAGTTTGATACATGCAATTATATTTAGCCCATAACATATCGAATTTGATCTTAAACTGACAATAAAGTGTAATAATCATTAGGTTATTATAATCTAAATTAAAGATTTCAAATTTTCAAATAAAAAAATACCCCTTTACAATGAAATGAATAACAATTATATATAATAACATAATACGTGTGCATGATTACCATGCTTTTGGTTAGAAAAATCATTAGTTTTTTTAATATAATATATACAATATAATTGGTTTTATTATAGATCACGCACCCACACAAGATGTTAAACATGAATTCAAATTTATAATTGTTGTTATTTGTGAACTCGATAATCCAATGGTTGACAATCGATCCCGAAATATTAAGCCAAATTGTTGAAGTACCGGAAATGCACAAAGCTGAAATCAAATATCTGAAATAATTGAAATTGTTTTTCTGTTTGTTTTTTTTTATTTTATAACAATATGATATTGAATGCCATGGCCTTAGTTTTTTTCCATTTCAATGAATTTTTCAAATATGCGGGTGATTTATAATAATTCGTAAATAGTTTAAAACGCAATACGAACAATATAATAATATAGTAATATAAATAGTAAAAACAAAATAATGATTATGATTTTTGATAACGTATAAATTGACATTGACGAGCAGACGGTTTAATTAGGAAAATTTTGAGATTGATAATATATTGATAATAACATATTATACAAAAATACTTATGTATATGTAACTCTTATTATTATATTACGCATTGGCCCAATTTGATTTATTAGAATGATACATTTACATGGATATTTATTTTGTTTGATTAAAACTAATTTGATTGATCGAAAATGCATATATATATAGAATTTTATACAGAAAAGTAAACTGCAATTCTTTATAAATAGATATATATCAAATATTTATCTTTCATTGCAACCTTTGAATTATATGTCGTATGTTTATGCATATATCTAATATATATATATATATACATATGTTTATATATATGTAAATCACTTTAAAGTGAATGTACTGTAAAGGAATGTTAAGTCATTGTTTATATAAATGATTAATGTTTTTTTTGCATTTATTGATTAAGTATATTATTATTGCGTACACCCAAATAATAAAAAATATCGATTACAATGTGGTCATTGTTAATTTTTGAACATATGTGAATTTTTCCCCAAAAAGAAAGGTGTCATCATACTAGTACATATATAATTAATTAGATTGATACGAAAAAACTAATGAACTTTTTTATACGTCTATCTATCAATACATTTTTAATTTATCTTATCTAATAATTTTGGTTTTTTTTTGCATAAAAACTAGTTCGGTTGTTTACTTACATATGATACACATATATGTAAATTGTATACTCCATACATATATATATGTTTATTTATTTATTCTATACATATTTAATATATTTATAACTTTGACTTTTATATATAATAAAAATGTTTTGAAGTAAAATAGTTTTTGACTGATTTACGATACACAGATGTTGTTTTTATTTATCAAATTACCCTGTTTTCATAAGGAAAATTGATAATTTTGATTAGTAATTTGTATACTTTTAGATCTTATCAATTCGCACTATAATCTTTGTGAATTATTTTTACTTTAAATAAAAACAAAATTTCTTTAGAAAGCCCATCAAAATTAAATCATAAACGAAATCATCTTAAATACTGATATATTTTGATTGCATATTCAACGCGTCAAAGACACATACTTAAATATGTTAGTTGTATGTATATTTAATTAATATAAACCTCGTATATGACAAAATCGGAATTCACATGATAAAGCCTGACGTTAACCAGCTCTTCTTAACTTAAAGCATTTCAAACAAATATCAAATACAAACAAAATTAATAGTCAATGATTTATAATTATTATTGTCTCATACAAAAAAAAAAACAAAAACAAAAAATAATACTAATATTAGATAATTAACCGAAAATAAATAAATAAAATTGAAAAAAATTGTAAATATTTATAAAGATATTATGCTAAAATGTATTATTTTTAACTGGTTATAACTTGATCTTTTGTTAATCGTATTTATTTTTTGTTTTTATTTTGTATTCGAAGTGTGTTTTAGCGAAATAACATTTTGATAAGAGATTTGTTGATAAAAAAGAAAGAAAATCAAATTTTAAGCTGCAATATAATAATTTTTTTATAAACTAGATTTTGTACAGTATTAAAAAGTAAAAATTTTGTTCACACGCGATATAATCTTATCTCAATTAAATTTTTAATTATGTACAAAAACATATATAATCATATGTATATATAGATCATAATATCATATATATATGAAAATTTCAATTGAATAAAAAAAAACCGCTAAGTATAATGAATGTAATGATTAAATATATAAATAATTGATTTGGTTTGTATATATACATTTGAACAACCAGCTGCTAGACAAACGAACCAACCCCATCCTCCATCTGGTGCTATAAAATCGGGTCCCAGATCTGACTTATTTTTATGTTTTTTCTTTTGTTTTGATTTTTTATTTTCATGTTCATTGTTTGGATTTCCCTTATCGATATCCCCGATCGTGGTCTGTACTAATTTTGTAGCATTATTTGTATCATTTGATATATCTGATGGTGTTCTGAGTGCTGTGGTTTCTGTTGTTGTCGATGAAACATTATTTTCACTTTGAAATTTCTCATTATGCATTTTATATTTATTATTTTATTAAAACAATTGTTAGTAATAAATAATGTTTTAATTGTTTTTTATATTTAATAATCACAAAAATCACAAGAAATTATAAATATAATTTTGATTTTTTATTAATACAGATTTTTTAACACACTATATATATTATATTATATTAAATTAAAAAAATAATTTAAATATAATAGTCACATAATTATTTATGAATCTTCTTTTGTTTTAATGTTTAAGAGTATTTGTAGACAATATGGAATTATTAAAAGCAAAAAAATAATTTTTTATATTTTCACGTACATATACAATATTTTTAAAAATATATAAATATATATAAGTATATTTCTATGTTGATAAACTTCTAGAGGTCAACAATTATTTGCAAAATATATTCAAATTTATCATAACAATTAGATTTATCAGTTAAATATAAAAAACAAAACTGAGTTTAAGGTTATCAAATTTAATCAACTTTCCAACATTCATACAATATACATATATATAACAAATATATTGATATATGTCGTAACTGGTTCAGTATTGAACAAAAATCTAGTATTTATATTTATCAAAAGATATTGATGATATCACAATCACAGTAAAATTATTTATTGATTAAAAAAACAATCAAATCATTTAATTAACTTTTATTTTTATTCTTTATTATTATTATTATTATTATAAAAATATTTCTAAGTTAAGTTTAACCGGTGGTCTATTAATTTTCTCTAAAATGTTGCCATTCAATTTGGATGGCAAATATATACTGAATTTAATATTTTTTTTTATGATACTTTTTATTTAACTGCTGATTAAGTTATTTGTATTTTGGATTGTATATATGTATATTTAAATACACTAAAAAAATGCGAAAAAAGATTAAAATAAAAAAATTAAATTTCCATATGATGGTTATTGAGCTGTCTGTAAATCATATTGACTTTATAATACAAAAAAAGAATACAAACAAAATGCGGTAGCAAGAACACACACTGACATTATAATTGTTATCTATTTTTACGATATGTAAATTGGTATACGATACATGGTGATTAATTTCTTAAAATAACCGACTGGTTTTTTATTAAAAAAATTATGTATGGAAAATCATTTCAAAATCAAGAATTTCCACTATATATTCCTTTGTTATTGTATTTTCAAATATGATCCATTCTAATGCAATAAAAATCCTGAAATGATGCTAATCCATTCCTTTAATACTTTGTATAGTATAAAATAGCCGAATTTTGAATACAACGACTGGCAGATTTAAATGATTTGCCTTGTTCGTATATATGTATAATAAGTTAAAAACGAAAATATACGGTCCCATGGTTAGCATATAGAATTATTTCATATACATACCCTCAACTATCACTTACTCATTTACGGCCCGTTAAAATACAATTCACATATGATATATATTATTATTATTTATATATTTATTACTGATAATAAATTGATAAAAGTAATGTTGATTTATATACATATATTGATATGAAATAAATAAACAAAAACATATAAAACAAACAAATAATTCAATATCATTATGTCACATATAATAATAATTGAATTGTTTTCAATTTCTTATTAATTCAAGGCACTTGCACCTATATAAAGAGATTCTATACAATTTCATTATATTTTATATATATATCATCTAACAGAAAGCATCAACAGATGATTAAATTGATGTAAAATAATTTATGTGTATACATATAAATATTTATATAGATATGTATTATGTATACTGGTTTTAAATTATATTTAAGTAAACAAAAAATGATCGCTATTATTGTTTTTAAAGATAAGGAATATTATAGTTTATTGTTCTATTTATTATTAATATTGATTATTATATTTTTAAAGTATTTATCGTGAAGGTATATGTCATTGGTCATATATACATAATATTTGAATTTATTTTATGGGTTTTCTAATAATCTATTTATTATATTTATATTGATTGATTGAAGTCATGGTTAAATAATGTAGAGTGAATATCAATGATGTATGAAACATCAACAACTTTTTTTTAATTTTATCTTAAATTGAATAAATTTCCAAATGCGATATTCAATTAGAATAATATAATATTACAAATATCGCACATACAAATTACAACAATGAATAATATTATTAATTTTAAAAATTTTAAAAGTTATATTTGAACAAACTAATCTAAAGATGTTCTCAATTATAAAATGTTCTACTTTTAATTCAGACTAACATAAAATATACAAAAAGATACAAAATAACGTAAATATTATTTTATGGAGATATACCTATATATTAATTCAAAGTTCATTGAATACTTTTTCTTTTAATTGTAACGCACATAAATAATCATAAATATTGCAATATATATATATATATATAATATGTGGTGATCGTAATTCATCAATGTCGAAAAGAGTAAATATTTTTAATTATTATTGTTATTAACAATTTCTGGGTAAACATTAAAAATGTAATGATAATAAAATTTTATAATGCAATATGAGTATCTGATAATTATATATGAATTGGAAACTTGCTAAAAGAATTACGTTTTTTTTTTAGATATATACAATGAAAAGATCGAATGGAGGTGTGTCGTGCATTTAAACACAAAACTAATCAATGATTTTCAAAAAAAATTTATATGTGTGTATTTTGTAAGTGATACATCAAAAATAAATAACAAAAAAATACACTTTTATTAATCCGAGATTTACGATAATTATTAAATTAAATAGAGCAATGTTATTTCAAAATTTATGAAATATTTTAGTCATGTCACGCATATATAAATGTCGTATGAATTTGGTAATTGAAGGCGAAGGTTTTACGTTCAAAGATAGGCTATTATCTATATATATGTATTATAAAAATATATGAAGTATATTATATTTATTAATGCGATTTTTTTTTCAAATCATAAAAAATAGTCATTTTCATGTTATTTCAATGAATCCAAACAAAATATATTAAAATAAAATAAAATCAAATTTTTAATTTACAATTATCGATGAAAGCAAATTTAGTTTTTACACGAATTATTGATTTATTAAATTAACACTTTGTCTTTTTTCCTTTTCCATTATATATTTTGACATAATTATTATACTGAGAATGTTTATACTGAACGTAAATACGAAAATGTTCGAAAAAATTTGCATGCGATATTTATGTGAAAAACAAAATTACTATAATTTGTTAATGTATTATTTTAAAAAATATAACTCTGTGGTGTAAATGTTAAAAATGCCAACCTAAAATTCTAACGAAATTTTGGGGTCGTGGGTTCGAATCCTACTGAATGCATAAAATATGTTTTGTGTTTTCGGTTCTTTTTCGAATCTGAATTTTAACACAGAGTTGTATTTTCCGCTTGCGGTTGGTCGTACGGCTAATTACCGACACCGTAAAATCCACAAATTAAGTAACTAACAACAGAAGGCTGTTGTTGGACGCTAAAACCAGATTGTTGGTTGTATAGCGAAAAATTTATTTTATTTATTATTTTAAAAATCAATAAAGTTAATTTAAACCATATATGAAAGGAATTTATTTACATATTTTTATGTTTGCATATGTAATGTGTATAATAAATAATAATAATAATGATAATTGATAACTGACGCATATTTTTTGTTTATTTTGCCAATAAAAATTCTGAAAAACATAAAATAAATGTATGCTTGTTTTTAAATTCAATTTAAACGCGCATTTATAAAAATTGTAATTTTAATTTTCATCTAGGTAAAAGGTTTGCGGATGGAGGTAAATTTTCTTCTATATAAGGTATTAATTGAATTCATGACGATTATTTTACTTTGTGTGTGACATATAGTTAATATATTTTCAGTAAAATATCAATTCAATTCTTCGGTTATTTTTTTATTATTATTGTAAATTCAATTATCGTACACTTAGCAAATGTGCGGTGATGATAATAACTATATAAGTATTATTATGCAAATGTACTCATCGTATATATGAATATTATTATGTACAAAATTATTTTGGTGCGATGATGATTAAATTCCAAAATTTAATATCTTTATATATAGGTATATCTATGATGCATATATACTATACTATATTATCTATATATAATTGCGAAAACAACTTAATTATTTTATATTTGAATGTTCAATTTATATATAGAATTGCCTTATTTGAATATGGTGAAAATTTTAAAAACATTTCTTTAAAAAGCCTTTAAATATATATATATATAAGTATATACAAAATATTCAGATTATTTTGAATTCCGAAAACAAAATAAAAATGACAATAATATAATTTTTATATCACATGTTGTTTTAATTTCAATACGATTCAATATAATCTTTTAACAAAAACTTTGTTATTTTCTTTTATATTTTACTGATTATTCAGAGATTGCATAAAAAACAAACAAAATATAATAAAATACGTCAAACGAACAAAATAATGGCTATTTTCTGTTCATATTATGTTATTTATTATTATTTACTTTATTAAAATTTACTTTATTCAATCAAGTCAGCCAACTTGGCTCCACATCATCATAGGTTTCATATAATAATATTAATTAATATATATATATATATTATATACTTTTAAAATAGCCTTGTTATTTTATTTGTTTAAGATATAATAAATAATATAAATTACTATATTATTTATTTGTATAAATTATGAGATTTTAAAAATATTATAATTTTATATATATATATTGTTTTGGTTTTCGCGATCAACCAGAAAAATTATCAATATATATATATATGTATATATATATATATTTAAGTGGTCGATGCTCGCCGCATATCATTAATTTTCGTAGATATTTAAATGTAACTTTGAAAGAATATTTTTTGATAACCTTTTTATTATATAGTAACAATAATTTTATTATACATGGTTAAATTAACATTAAAATGAGATCAAAATGAAAAAAAAAAAAATTAAATCACGAGAATGTTTATCAGAGATATTATTTTTGTTTGTATATACACGATTTTATATAGCATTATTTTAATTATAATAATTTTAAGAAAATAAATACTATTATTCCTTACATTTTAATTATATTAAATTTTTATTTTTGAATACAATATATAAATTTTAAATAAATTGTGTCGATTTTATTAAATTTTAATATTATAATAATAAAATAAAAACACCTATAGATGTCGTAGTATATTTTTTAGTCTTTTAAAAAAAATTAAATTATTTTATTTATATGCTTTGAATTCTATTGATATAGGGTGTTTCTTATTTTGTAATTATATACACGGTAACAAAAATGAGATAATACAAGTTTTATCTAATAAGAAGATCATAATGCATTGCGAATTTATATTTGGTATACTATATATTTGTACTATGGGCAAAATAATTTGTTGTTAAAGATCTTATTTCCTTAACATCACAGTTTTTCTTACTACACTATGCATTCATGCATTTCTACTGCAGGTAAACATTTTAAACGAATATACATATACAATGCATTTACCAAAAAAAAACCCTAAATATAAATTTGTTGTAAATGTTTTCTTTATTGTAATAAAATGTAATGAATAAATATATATATTTGAAATAGCTAGTATATGTTTTTTTGTGCATTCTGCACCATTTATTGTCTATTTTTTTAGCTATACCAGTTTATTTACAATTTTTTGTAATTCTTATATATTTTAACTCAAAATATATTTTTTCTTAATAAATTTAGTACGTAAAGTCATGTTTTAAAGAATATTTCAATTTTAGTCGTGTTTAAAAATTGTGCATCTCTTATTATTAAAAAATGCATGCCTTACTGAAATTGCATGTTTAAAAAAATTCAATTGGTAAGTAAATATATTATTAAAAAATAAGAACAATTATTTAAAAAAAAATAAGTGAAATGAAAATAAAAGAGAATATATATTTTAATTTTATAAGAGGAAAATTATCGTAATAAGTGTTATTTTCGTGAATGTTTAACGTGTACTATATGAATATATATAATAATATATTGTGATAAAGTTATTTTTGTAAAAACATATACCACATATACTATATTTAGTATTCATATATATAAATAAACAATAATAATATAAATGTGTATCCACACAAACGTCTATATATGCGAAATAAAAATAAATCAAAAAAAATGTTTTATATTTAGCTTTTTTTCTGTATTATATTTATCTAGTAGCGCTACAGCATTGAATGAATGCATCCATATTATAAATGTGATGTTTGTGGCTAAAAAGTGAATATAAAAATAATTAAATTTTTTTAATAATTATATTTTTTGTTTTGGTAAAAATTGTATCCATAAAATAATAAAAACCAATTACAAAAAATGGGTAATAAACCCTATATATGTGTATAATAAAACAGAATAATGCTCTAATACTATATATAGAGAAAGGCGGTGATAATTTGTGTAAGTTTCATTTTGTTCGTTGAATTTAATATTTTTAAATTATTTGTTGATTTCATATGAACAATTATGATATGGATATGTATTATGATACCAAATCATAAAAGTTGTTGTTAAAAATGTTTTGTGAATATAATAACAATAATAATAATAAATTCTGAAATTAATAATACAACATGATTATATGAATTTATTCATTAACATGTACATTTGTACAATCCGTGAAAAACATAATCCAAATAAACAATTAGTGGACTTGTTCAATTTGTATTTATGTAATCTTAAACGTTATGTCAATTTATATATATATATAATATATACGTATTTGATATACACACAGTAATTGAACAATGTGTCAATATACTATAAAAATAACAATAATCATAAATAATAATAATAATAATATTAATATTTCTTTTTATAGATTATATAAACATTTATGTTATCAAATGGTTATTCGAATAAAAAAAAAAGAGAAGTGTTTTTATTGTTTTATTTATATAAAAATATTGATAGTATATTCTATATTGATCGCATGTATAATATATTGATAATAAGTAATAACATTAATTTGTTACAAATTTCATATATGTATAAAATAATTATATTGCTATCTAGATCAAATAAATACACAATGAATATATATATACATATTCGTCTGTATGATTTCATCAATCGAGACTATACGATAGATATAAAATATAATACATATTGAATGGTGTCGTCTTTGTTTTGAATTATGCGGAGAATTTATATACTTAAAATTGTATTTATAGAAAAAAATGTTTACATTCATTGTGTTTTTATTATTGAAAACAAAAACAACTGAAGAAAAACATAAAAGCATTGTATCATGAAAATAAATTGCGGCGTTGTATGCATACACAAATTTATATATTTTAATGCCTATATATAATTTAATTTATTATGATTATTGGTAAAAAATGTATACGCATTAAAATAAAGATTTTTTTCGATCTTTTTGGAATGTATACGCATTGAGAAAATGTATCCAAATTAAATTGTTGTGGTTTCCTTATAAAATTAGTTGATCTGAAAACATTTATTCGTTGAATGTTCATGAATGGATCGAGCGTGCACGGGTGTTTCAAAACCGGAAACAAAAGAATTCTTTAAGTAAATATCCTATACTTTCAAAACTAGATTGAATGTTATAAAGTTAAACTTCTATTTCTGCTCCTGGCATAATTTCAAAATTAATCCATTTTAATCTATATAGAATTTATTGTTTATCGTTACCGTTTATAATCAATCATATTGCTCACATCTTCGATATGACTTTAATATGATATTTTATTACAGTATTATTGCTAACTTGCGAATATATAGTGAAAAAATACAAAAATAAAAATTATTTTATACTTTAATTTTATCATTATTGAAAAAATCAAAACATTTCTTTATCACATATAATATTATTTTTGTTTTCATCACATGAAATAATGGTATAAAAATGATTTATTAAAAAAATATAATTGTTTTTAAAATAATAATAAAACCGCAATTGCGCGATAAATTTCATAAAAAATTTAATTTCAAAATATAAATTATTTATACATGTTCAAAAAAGTATTTGAAAACAATTATAAATTTTCAAAAAAGAATATAAATCAAAGATTTGCATTTACTTAAAAAAAAGGAAATAATAATATAATAAATAGAATTATAAATTGTATTTTAATCATTGCGATAAATGTGCGGGTGACGTGTGTTATTATATATTTGATACCATTTGGTTTAAAAACAACATTGCGTTGATTATATATTCTCTCGTTATATAGATGGATAAAATACTGGATAATAACAATATTTTTGGATTAATTTCTATATATACGTACTGAATTTGAATATCACAGTAAATTATAATAAATTATTGCAAAGATGAATATGAAATTTTTTCTAGAAAATTCTTCAGTGACTTTTGTGGATTGTGTATTGTTCGAAATAATTTGAAAAGATTTTGTTAAAACAAAATGTAATAATTTATCGTTTTTATAGTTCTGGTCCTTTCGCCCAAAGTTTTTGCTATCCGGCAAATTGTTTTTTATCTAACAATAATATAATTATTTAACACAAACATCTTTCAGCTAATCTGTATACAATATAATTTCATATATATAAAATAAAAACTTTAAACTTTTAAGTTGAAAAAAAAAATGAAAATATATTTATTTATGCGACAATAACAATAATGTATATATCAAATAAATATATTAAATATATTTATTTATTTATGTCAATCTGATAAGATTACAATTTATGAACAAAATGGGTTATTGATACCTTATCAATTTATGATATCACACATAGATAGATTTACTATGAAATTTTTTTTCAAAATTCATTTAAATACCGTCATATGAAAATCAATAGTTAGTGATAATGAAATTGATATCCAAAATTAAATTTGTTTCTATATTTATATAGTTAGCATTTTTGGGTTAATATAATTTGTTATTGTATATGACATTTGCGAGCGTAATAACTCTTAACATTGATTGTTTCTGAATCGAGGGGGGGTATAACATATTGATATTCAAATTATTCGTTCATTTATGTTATTCCGTTTTATTATTTCACATAAATTATCGCAAAATTTCCATTCATTGCTAAATAAAAATATACCTACTCTAGATTATGTTCACTGCGTATAAGTTTCAGTATAACGGAATCAACTATATTTACAATGGCTGTATATAAAGTAAAATGGTGCCATTTATTTGATAATCACATTATGAATTATAATGGGGTGGGGACCATTAATATATGAATTATCATAAAATATCTTTATCATTAATTTCTATCAATAAGTTTATTTAAAAGAATTGATATAGCTTATGTTTTCAAATGATAAATTGCGGTGACAGAGTAATTATATATATAATTATGATTTATTTATATATATATCTTCATTGAAAATCACACATTGAATTCACTGTGCTCACATACATAATAATAATATTAAAATAAAAAAAAAATGCATATGCATACTTTATTATAATTTATAATATATCCAATATAACATAGTTATGAAACACTCATAAAGAATATAATATTTGAAATATATATACTTGATGGGGTATTTTTATATCATTTATATGATGTTTACTTTATTAAAATGTTATATTCACCAACATGTATCGCATATAATATTGAAAATGCGAAAATTATATATATTCATGTATAGTATATAAAATATCATGATGTACATCCAAATATACATTATTTTTTTTGTTTTGGTTTTGAGATTAATATTTTTACTATATAGTATTTATATGTGTTATATGTCGATCGATGATGTAATACATATTTTCATCTCATTTATTTATTTTACTATATATAAAATATATATAATTATGCCCATTTGATATGATACATATAGATGAATATAAATGCTCCAATATGCATACAGGATGTTTAAACTATTGCATGTCATATTCAAAACATTATTGATATTGATATTTTTTAATGGAACCGTGGAACAGTACAAAAATGTGAATAAAAATATCTGCTTGATTTAAATTTAATATGCAAAATTATGATCCATTTATTTTTAGATCCGTATTGTATAAGTAAACGAAAATGTATACTATCATATATAGCAACACAAAGAATATTAATTACATAAAAGGTCATGGAGGAGCATCCTGTATAAATATATATTTATATGAAAGTAAATAGTCGAAATTATTTAAAGAATTTGAAATTTAATTTAATTTACATTTCGTTTGAAGAAAATGATATAGACATTGTAAAATGAAATTAACCATTTGCAATGTCGTTTTTATACTTTTTGGGAGTGTAATTTTTTTTTGTCTGAAATTATAATCAAAAAATATTTGTGTTTTGTTTTTAAAATTCATATATATTAAAATAAAATATATATGATATATTCCAACCCATTTCCTATTGCATAAATTTCTTTTTTGATAAATAAATATATACATTATGTGTATATATTATATGCATACATATTTACATTATGTGTATATATGTAAAGTATTTTATGTATATTATTGTATATATGGCTAATTTTAGTCATTGTAAATGAAATTAAAAATGGTAAAAAAGATCTTTGAAGATATTTCTTATACTTATACGATGTCAATTGGATTGACAATATATCTTATTATATTATGTCTAATTTGTCCATGTAAAACAACCTTTTAAGGTATCAATGTAATATGCATATGTCATTCATAAAATTTGATTACATATAGATGTAACCTAATCTATTAGCACTGTTATATTATATATTAAAAAAATGAATGTTGATGATTTTATGACATCAAATATATCATATTGATTTGATAATTATATTGCTAACTATAGGTAATAAAATCAAACAAAATGTCATGTACAATGTAAATTTAATACAAAGTGTAATTTATAATAATTTATTTACAATTTGAATCAACACATGTATTCTGATATAAAATCAATGTTAAATTATTGATTCTCGATTTTTTTATATTATATACATATATCTATATTATTTACAGGATGTTATAAAAGGTACCGAAATCATTTAGTTTCGGTGGGGTGATATTACAAATTGAAAGTCGAACTAAGGTTTTTTTTTGGATCTAGGCCCCTGTAATATATTTTGAATGGCTATAATTTGCAATTATAGGTTGATTTCTGAAAGATGTATCTTTTACAATATTTTATTTATTTATTGAAATTATCTATTTTTCGGGTAATAATCATCCTGGAACACCACCCACCCTCCTTTTCCTGGTACGTTTTAAAGCACTCTGTAATCTGATATATTAGTTATTTATATTAATTTTTTTTTGTTTGTCGCTTAACGTTTGTAAAAATAATAAAACTGGTATCAATAATACATATTTATTTATTTACTTTGTATATACATATAAACTCGTACATACAAAAACATACATCATATATAAAATTAAAGAAATATATTGTATTTTGTATTTTGTATAAAATTTAATCATTTAATGTTAGTACAATTTTATATTGTTTATAGAATGGAGTTACTGCCGTCGTCTTCGTCGTTGTTGTTGCCATCGTCGTCAACATTTTCATTGTCATTATCATTGTTGGTCAACTATCGTCAGCTGTTTTTACAAGAAATTTATGCATTATTGAGTGTAAATGCAATAGTACAAAAGAAACAAGAAAATTTATTACAATTTATTGTAAATAAAACACGTGAATTATTATTAAAATCGTGACATGATGACATATATGTGTTTATATTAAATATAATATATATCTAGTGTAATAATTGGCTTTATTGTGTACATTATTCGTTATATATTTATATACAGTTACATCAAAGCGTGTCATTATAATTATATTTATATAGAAAAATAATTATATATTTGTTAGAGAAAATTAGATTACAAATTGTGTATATATAAATGTGTTTTATATATAGTTGTGTATATTTTGATGATTAAATTGAACCTATATAAAAAAAAAATTGTTATACACATATGGCTAAACCGATATGTACATATATATTGAAATATGTATCATAAATGAAAATGAAATATAAATAGTTTTTTTTTTTTAAATATAAATTAATAAACATAAAAAAAAGGAATAAATTTAAAAGAGAATAGAATTCTGTGATATTAAACAATTTCACAATAAATAATATAATTTAAGTTTAATATATATAAAAAAATATAAAAATATATGATGAAAAATACCAAATTTGTTGCACCGGATGGTGGTTGGGGATGGATGGCATGTTTCGGTGTTAGCCTTATTAATGTAATAATGTTATATTATTAGAATTTATATTATTAGAATTTAAATTAATTTCATTTAATTTTTTATGTTAATTAGAATTGAAATAATTGTGTAATGCATTGTATATTTATATAGTTGTCGACAAGATCAATTGAACCATCATTTGGGCTTTTATTCGGTGATGTATTAAATGATTTAAATGTTGGTACAACAGGTGCTGCCGTTATTATGAGTATCTTAGATGTTATGATGAATTTTTCCGGACTATTTGTTGGACCATTGTTAAAAGAATTTTCATATCGTAAGGTTGCTATAGCCGGTGCAATATTATGTGGATTAGGTTTAGCATTAACATCACCGGCAACCAGTATGTTACATATTATAACAACATATAGTATAATAAATGGTAATTTTTTTCTATACATACTTAAAACCTTTCTATTTAACGATTATTTTCACTTGTTGACTATATGCATATAAATTATATGGGTATATACATACGAATTTATATTATAAAATGTGGTATATATTTTATATATATATCTAATACCTATAGTATATACATATAACATATATGCAATATGTAATTATGTTTGTTCGTTATGTGAAAGTGTTGTTATAGTTTTTTATGCTGATCGTTAGAAATATTCATATAAAAAAATGACACAAGTACATAATTAAATTTTCTAATAATTAATTTTTTTATATGTTACAATAAAATGTATTAGCATTTTGAACGTTAAAAAACTTGTTCAAAAGTTGATTGCCAAATTTTTTTTAAACATAATTCAAAAATATATTTTCACAATTATATTACAATAAGTAATTAAATTTTCAATAAAATTGAAGTGTAATTTACCATTGAAAGTTGAATGTACGTGTGTTGATTGTGAAAACATATTGTTACACATAGTATTTTTTGGTATTTTTCGGTAGTTAAAAGGTGAAAATGGAGATTAAAAAATGCTATATGCACACATTTTTATATACCATTTCTTTTTGATTCCATAAAAAAATTTCTATAATCATTGTCCGATAACAAAATATATTATAATACTTTTAGATTCAAAATTATACTAAAATATATAAATAAAGATATATGTATAGATTGAAACATAAAAATACCATATAAAAACTTGTTGAAAATAATCCATCGTTTAGTTATGTATATAAATTCAAAAATAAACGTATATATTTATTTTATCAATATTATCTAAGTTCATGGTCGTAGTCCAACACGCGTATATTTTTTTATATATTATTTGATAAGAATAAATAATTTTCATATACAAATATAGACATAGTATATTAAATATACCGGATTTATATAAAAAATTCTTCAAAATCTGTGAAAATTATCAATTTATTAAATAACATTTAATAAAAAATAATTTTTAAAGTAAAGTATAGTTATTTGTTTTCGGTTTTAATTTTTGTATTAAAAAAAGATCTGTTGTTGAAAATTATGTTATTCTCACGTTTTTCGGGTTGTCTGTCAGAAAATTATTATGTTATGCTGCATGTATTTACCGATTTACCGAAGAACATTTTATAACAGATATGAGGGAGCCACAATTAATCGGAATGCGTTAGACTTAAAGGTATACCAATATTTACATATCATACAAATTATTATAATAAAAGTAAAATTTATCAAGCAAACATTTTCACTGTAAAATTTAAAACATTCATATGCAAATGAACTTTTCATCTATACATTAGGATTTACCAAAAGCAACAATTTTTTTTTTGTAAATATAAAAAAAAAATATTCATGGCGTCAATAAATTTTGATATTTTATATTTGTTATTTTATGTATAAATCAAATGTATAGATATATAAAATATACTATAGTTTTTATATATGTATAAAATACGCAAAAATGTACATACCATATTGCTATATAATATTGAAAATCAATAATTTTATTGACTTTTATGTTTTACCAACATTTGCGAAGCGTTAAGTTTTTAATTTAATGTTTTTATATACATTGTGGGTGATGTTAATCATCATATTAAATACTTAAATTTATGAAGTAGAAGAAAAGATAAATTATTCTTATCAAGTATTCGTTTAGGTTATTAGTTAAGTTTATCATTAAATTAATGTGCATATATTAATAAATTTAACTGCTACTGTATGCACTTATATATAAACTTTTTTCTTATACACATTTTTGATCTTTTAAGAGTAATTAAGTAGAAAACATTTACTTTTATATCTATGTTGCAATTTTTATATATTCAAGAATATAAGAATTATATAATTAATTATAAACCTTTTCATATTTATTTTTTGTTGTAATACCGTTGTCCTTAAATATTAATGATTAATGTATAATTCTATATTTTATCCCATTTGACTGCGTTTAGATTTATATTTGTATTAGTATTGTTTTTACTCAATACAATTTGTTTGTGTCATTGATAAGATATTGATATTTATTATTTTTATTTTAATGAAGATAATTAGTTTCTGTATAAATAAATATCTATAATATATGATATTGACTTAAATACTTTGTAAAATATAATATCAATATTTTTTATTAGTTTTTTACAATTCAATTTGTTTTTTTTTAATAATTATCAATCATTAAACTATTATCATCTTTTGATTCCGTGAAAGGCGAATTTTTTTACAAAAATAAATCTATCTTTATGTTGTCAGAAGTCAGTAATTTATAAATTTTCCTGTATACTAATTAGAATGTTTAATTTTACATTATTTTCTTTATTTGTTAAAGCAATTTAATTCTAAATATAAATTAAAATATAAATATTTTCAATCGTTAAAATCGCGTTGGTGACATAAAAATGACAAATGCAAATATAAAAATACTCTTATTATTTATTCAAATATTATATTACAATTTAATTCCGTATAGGTTCCATAATTTTTATTATTCTTTTTATTTGATTTAGATGTTTGTATAAAATGAAATTGCTTCATGTCAATGTTTATAGACTATAGAAACAATACAAATCTATATTAATGTATACGCAGATTTATAATTTTATGAAAATATATGCGAAATTAATTTAATAATTTTAATATTTTCTGTACACGTTATTTGTGTGGAAATATAATTTGTATAAATTTATTTTTAATATTAATAGATATATGCGTATACAAAGAAATAATTAATATACTATAGTAAATGTGACCAATATAAATGTGATGTCTTTTAAATTAGTAACGTAACTAAAACTTATATAGTATATTATATACATAGAATTTGTATGTATATTTATAAAATTACGGCCATTATTATTTTTGATGTGATTTTGTGGTATATAGTTGATTATTCCTATATTATTCTTTAAATTATCGATTTTGAATCGGAATAATGGTTTAGAGGCTATGATTGACTGATATCAGTAATTTTGGTAATATGCTAATAATAATCATTCTTTTATAATTAGTATTCATTTAATATACCTACATTTAATGCTTTTGATCATATGCGGGTTGATTAACGTAAACGTTGAATAACTCATTCATTATTGTTTATTATCGCATACATAAATGATACTATAAATAAATAATTATATATGTAATTGGTATGATATAAACATCAGCATGTCAATGTCTTTTATTATGAGTAAATAAATATATTTCATTTATTTTTATTTTCAATTGAATTGTACATAGAGTTTACATATGTATCCATATACAATTTTAATTGTACATATATATTTAATAATATGGAGTTAGAATAATCGCACATACAAATTAATTAAAACAATCTATTTTTATGTATATTTTATACTAATATCTACAACGACGACTGATAATGACAACACAAACAATAAAAAAATGTACAATATTAAATGTGTACAGTATCGTTCAATGAAAACAAAACAATGATTAAATAATTCTATATAGCGATATGGTAAGTACATGAAGTAAAATCATGGTTCTTAAAATTAAAATTAAAATCAATATGCGGAAAACTTATTTATAAATATGTATGTATTGTATACATTTTGAATTAAAGTTTAATAAAATTGCGAATTTGTTAATTAATATTGGCAGAAATGTATCGAAGGTTTATTCTATATAGTTTCAATAGTTTTGATGACAAATAATAATCAACTAAATCTTTAAATATGTAAAAAGATATATCTATACTCTATATCATCTATATTCTATATTGTATAATGTATAAACAAATATATATTATACCATATAACTTAATATTTATATATCGAATATATAAAATTTTTTTTTTCAAATAATCAAGGTTAAATAAACTTAAACTTAAACAGAAGATCATGTTCTGAAAAGCTGATCAATTTCAGTTGCAAAAGAAAAAAAAACACAATATGAATAACTTATCTTTTGTATTTATTTTTGTTTCTTATTTCTAACTATATACGTACGTGTATATATTGTTTTTAACTTTAGATGACCACTTTATTAATTGTTAAATATTTACAATTTGAAAAAAATATTAATATAAAAAGACTTTCTTATAATACTTATTGACGATGATTGTTTGTTTATAAATTCATTGTGAAAATCCGTTAATCTATATGTATACATTAATTATTAATTTTTTGTATGCAGGTATTGGAGTTGGATTAGCAACATCAGCGGCATTTGTTGCATTAAATCATTATTTTCGTCATAAACGTGGACAGGCAGTTGGTTTATCAATGGCCGGAACAGCATTAGGTATGCTTATATTACCACAATTGGTACGAATTCTATTGGATGCATTTGGTTTTCGTGGTGCTGTCCTGTTATTAAGTGGTTTAGCACTACATGCGGCCGTTGGTGCAACATTATTGCAACCAATTAAATGGCATCTAAAAGAGGAGCCAATTGATATTGAAATGTTACCATTGCCAGAAATAAAAGAAGTACAAAAAGAGGACGATGCTGAAGATGATTTACCAGAATTGAAAACTTTATTGTTTACTAATCCAACCAAAAAATTACGAAAAAATTTTTCCGAAATAGCAATGGGTAGTAATAGTCGTTCATCGGGCAATAATACACAATCGGGTAATTTAAATGGTAGCGGTGCAATCGATGGTATGCCAAAACGTCCAACATTCCCGCGTATCATGTCAAATGCATCAAATGTAACATCATTAGCAATGGGTGGTAGTGGAGGTGGCGTTGGTGGTGCTGGTGGTATTCTATCATCCGAATTGAGTTTGTCTATACGAAAAAGAAAGGTATCCGTTATGTCACAATTATCACAATTGGATTTTAATGGAAGTAATCTACTTGTACATATGAATGTAAGTATATATATATATTGGCATACGTTTACTTGTTTTTTATAAGTATAGCTTCGCATTATATATATAGTATCCGAACGTTAATCAACTTAATTATTTATATTGTTTGAACATTAAATAATAAATTAAAATGTATATCTATATAAAATATATTTATTTGGAAACATTTGGTTAATTTTAAAATTTGATATAAATGTTTGACCATAATTATAGCATGTTTATTTATCTATAAAATCACCAACCATTTATGGTATTGGTTGGTGATTTTATATATATATATATAAAATTAGAGACACACTCTAGATATAATATATAGTTTAAAAAAAGAAAAAAAATTATTACTCTTTAATTTTGCTAATTTTTTTTTTCATTTTATTTAATTATTGACTTTTGAGATTTAAAATAAAATAAAATTGTGTTAAAATTCAGTTAAAATATTTGATTATCTATTCAAATATTTTTGCGTATTTCACCGAAATAAGAGTATTCGAATTATATTTGTTTGAGAATACACACAAAACAATAATCATAATTTTGTTTATATTTGAATATATTAATAATGATGTTATTATATCGTATATTTACTATAATTATTCTTTATATTATTCAAAAATATTTAATATAGATTGGTGATGAAGAGGCTGAAAAACATGAACGGGTACTGCGACGTGTAAATACTGCACTTGGTAATATGTCATCAAATCGTGA